>JAUIMM010000106.1:600000-1195929 GCA_031769625.1 Taudactylus pleione
AAATTTCGCAATGTGAAAATATAAATTTTCATGGGAATTTAGCAATATCCTCTTGCTGGGAGTTGGGCTCCTATAAGAGCCTGACCCGGCGAAGAGATGGGAGCAGAGTAATAGCTTACTCTATCATTCAGCTTCCTGCTTTGGATAATTTCCGGCTAATGCACATGTGCTGCCATGCGCCATCACATACATCATTGGGTCAGACAGAGAGGATCCAGATGACCCCTCTACGAATCAAAACTGCGCTATAGTAACTCATAGACTACTATAAGCTAACACCATCTTCAGATGGCATTAGCTACCGGGGCCAAGATCCAGAATGCATGGCAAATCTGACTGCATAGACTGGGGGCTGCTTTGTGACCATAAATGGAGGGATATTGGAAATATCTGCTGCCGACCCTCCAAGGTGAACCCTGGGAAGCCTTAATAAAGTATTAATATGATGTCGTTTACAGATATATAGTCTCGGCCTTGCAGCATGGCAGATATGATACCTCTTTCAGATATATCATGAAAATCTGCCTGTGTGATAACTGACCGACCCATTTGCCAGCCGCAGGAACCGCCAATAATGACGTCATTATTGCTTCCTGTGGCCAGACATATCGGTCAGTCGGGAAGTATGTATGCACACCTGCCTACACACCACATTGGTGGGCCGATCTGTCGGCCATGTGTGTACCCGGCATTAATCACAACGCTCCTGTTATGATCTGCTGTAAATATCTCCTTGCTAATGTTAAAACAAACCAGGCTTATCACAGCACACATTCAGCTCTTCAGTGCATCCTCTGTGCCTCTCTATAGTTTTAGAGAACTTTCCAGTGGTAGGATACGGCTAAGTTTTAAAATAAAGATGTGGCACACAATATACCTGTATCTATATTCTTATCTGAGAAAGTATATTATGAATATGAATACTCAACTTAATATACTGTATGCAAATTATTTGGAATATCAAGAACTTGAGCAAAGCTAATTTTTTTTTCTGATGAAATAAACATCTATGAAAATAATGTCTTTGTGCAGAGACATTCCAAATAGTGTCAGCAACCATCTGTGGAATTCAGCAGCATTCCCTGCCACTGTATGTCTTCCATGACTTTTTTGGCAACGAGTTGTCAATATAGCGTCAGCTGTGACACAACCATTTGGATTATTGAAAACCAAATTAATTTCATCAAGAAAAATCACCCAGGACTGTCTGGTTTAACCCTTTTGCTTCTCTCACCCCTGTGCTGTGCCAATTTTTGCACTTTTTACACTGGTCACATGCCAGTGTTATGCAGTACCCACACAAACTATACCTTTTTTCTTTTTTTTCTTCAAAAGACTATTTACAGTTTTGAAATTATTTTGCTTTACGTCCTGACACCCAAAGTAGCACTAAACATTTTTTAATTGAAAGAAAATGAACTTTTTTATTTGATAAATATCAGCAAGAAATAATTTCTAGTTCTTGCTTTGGCATTAATCTACCTTTACAAAATAGCAAACATTTGGTTTTTCCACATTTCATAAGTTTTTATAATAAAATCTGCATTTGAAAATTACAATGCATTTTAATTAAATGCATTCAATGTATAGGGTAGGAATACTATGGGTAGAATAACAATATTAGAAAATTAGAAAACCCACAATATCAAGTTATGATCAGTTACCTTTCTGGCACAAAATTGGAGTGCATAGCACCACAGAACAATAGTGGGAAATAACATCATACATTTATTTATTACCAGTTATTTATATAGTGCACATATATTCAGAAGCGCTTTACAGAGAATAACACTAAAAAACAACATTTTTGCTACTAGGAAAACTCTTGTGGCATGAAGGGCCCACCCGGGGCAAGGCATTGGTAGCGGTACATGCTTAAAAGTGTGGCCACCACCACAGAGATTTGGCCAAGCATTATAGAGGACATAGCCTACAGACAACATGCATACAACAGTGCATGGTCTGTTCATATATGTTCTACCAGGTAGCTGACTCCGTAATAGAGTAACAATGTATAATTCAAGTGTTTGAAACCTGATATTAGAAGAAGAAGTGGGGCCCTTAGGGATTGGGGCACACCTGGGATTGTACCTCTGTGGGCCAGTCCAACCCTGTTTATATAGTGTCTGCTGTTTTACACAAATGAAACTTAAGCAGCATTATTTTACTTAAACATTAAAAATTATCAAAAACATGGCTTGGGTTACATATAAAATATGTTTACACATTAGATGAATATATAAAAAAAATGCTTGCACCATGTTGTATTTGTTTTCCTGTACAGAAAACAACAAAAGTCACCCATCATATTGGGGTTAAAGCAAACTAGGTATCTTGTTTCCATTTCTATCACCATGTACATTGCTACTGTAACTGCACCTAGGTTGGGTGGGAAGAAGTTGAGGTTACAGTGGAGAAAATGTATTTTCAGGGGCATTCTGCAGATCATTTGCCATCATGTTGTCTACTTGCTCAACATACTGATCACATCTGTTATTTCCAAGAAAGTTCTTCACCGCTAACACAAAGGCATCCCAAGCTGCCATTTCAAGTGTATTTAACTTCGATCTGAACTCTGTATCTCAAATCATTTCATGAATCTGTGGTCCAATAAATTCTCCTGCTTTTATCTTAGCATCAGATAGCACTGCTCCAAATTTCTCCTTCAAATAGAGGAAGCCACCTGCATTGTAATCCATAGCCATCACAAAGTTTTTCATCTATCATAATTTTATGTGGAGTGGTGGAAGATAAACTTTACGAATATCTATTAGGGACTTGTGGAGAACATTGTGTTTACCAGAGACGTTTTCAGATCCTGCTGGCCAGTCTTTCACATCATAATAGTGTTTGTCATCACGACTGTCCCAGAGGCACAAGAAGCACCTGTTTTTGGTGTACCCTAACTGCAGCCCTAAGAGCAAATACATTACAAAGAAGTCACCGTAATAGCTATTCTAAATGTTTAAAACCGTAAACAGTAGGATGCCCATAACTTTAGTTCTTGACAAGATAGGACAATTTGGAGTTTGGATTTGGAATCAGCACACAGAAATTAGTTAAGAACACCTGGAATTTCCTCCGTAGCTGTCAATAACAAATGTTTTGTTGTCTAGTGTAGTGTAGTTGGCCAATCACATCAGTCCCTGCCCCAGTGGAGCTAGATATTCCCTACCACATGTACACACACACATACACACTAGGGTAAATATTTTTTGTCAGGAGCCAATTAACCTACCAGTATATTTCTGGATTGTGGAAGGAAACCGACGCACCTGGAGGAGAATATACAAATGCCACACAGTAATAATAATAATAATAATAATTTTATTTATATAGCACTTTTCTCCTAAAGGACTCAAAGTGTTTTACATTTACAGTACAAAATACAAAATAAGCTTAAACAAGGGACATTAGTGAAATGCTTGGGTGCTAAGTAAGGGCCATAGCGGGAATCAAACCCATGACCTCAGTGCTGTTAGGCAGTAATGCTAGCCATAACGATTAGTTATCAGTTAGGCTGCATAGCCATAGACTGCTATAGTCAGTCTTAGATTCAAAGTGTTAGATTATAAGTGTAATTACAATTTGATAATTAAGACGGAGTTAAGATGGAGGATAACTGAGGGAAAACATCCTGAAAGCCAGAACACTTTCTGAAGGAAATCAAGTAACATACTTATGTGAATTACCTAATTCACCATCAGCGCCTGTATGCATATACAGGAAATTCCTTACTGCACTCACTGATTGGACATTGCAAGTACTTCCCTATCTGCGTGCTGCTCTTTTTGATTGATCTTGTTGTTCAAAACACTTCTGACTGGATTGGCTCCGTACAATGTAATTTGTGCCTTCATACTACTGAACATAGTGTTTGTATTGCCCTTTTCCATTGCATCACATCTATCCACTTTAAACATTCTTTATTTTAATAACTAATTCCTGCACCCACTACTCACATACTTATCTTTATATTTCACTTTTGGAGCTGCGCTCATACATTAGCAGCACTGTTCTTTTACCTGTATTTTTGAACATTTAACAACTTTCATCCACACTTTTTCTACATCACACAGCCTCCACTCCAGATTTCATTTCACTTATTACCTCGTCCACAGCATGAACACCCTTACTTCAACCACCCCCCTTTATTCAGTGCCCACATAATCCTGTACTTTATCCATCCCTATCCTCCCCCTCTTGTCTCCTCCACTTGCTTTCTCCCCTTTTTTCTCTCATCAGTCTCCTTTCCAACCCTCTGCGTCTTTCCCCCACCTTTCCTGTTCTTCCACTCTCAACCACCTCCCTCCCTCCATGGCCTTGCTACCCCACCACTAAGACCCATTCCGTCCTGGTTCTGCATGTCACCTCCAGGGCTGCCAAGAGAAATTCTGGGCCTGGGTACAGCAACATCCTGTGGGACCACAGCATGTTTGGCATGGCTGCACCTAGGGGCTGGGTGGCAACTTTTAGCCTGGGGGGCAAATGCATGCAAGTGGCCCTGGCAAGTATAGATTGCACCCTGCTATCCGACCCAGCATGCCTCTGTAAGCAGTTATGCGGGGCCCCACTTGCCATAGGTTTCTTTTTGAACCTATTACAATTCAGAGAGGTTTTCTGCTTTAAGTGTAATAGTGAAATTACTGAGGTGCCCTACCGCTCACACGCTATGAGGGTGACATGACAAGGAGAAAGGCTTGTTTGCCCCTGATATGCCAGTTTTTAACTTTTCTGATGTAGTTGTGATTTGTACATGTGCAATAAGAGTCTTCCTTACTTATATGGTGGTTTCACTGCATCTAATTTGTTGCTATGGGCAATATCTCTACTTCTAAAAGCTCTCAATTTAGTAAATTTACTACAGTAGGTCGCAAAAGTGTAACTTTTGTTTGGATGTGTTTTACTATTGTATTTACATTTAACTCTGAATACGGACCATGAAGTTTAACTTCTCAATTTTGTCCAATGTACTTATATAGTCAAAAGTATGTTAGTAATGTTTTATGTTAACATTTATTATTATCATATAGCACATATTTGTATTACTATAATGTAAAAAAAAACAGAATTGCAAAACAAATAAAATAAAATAAAATATAACTCTCCATAATATTACCCCTATTACCATGTATTTTAAAATGGAAATTTTATTTGGATGAAGATGATTGATTGGCAGACTAAACATATTTTGCCAGTTTAGATTTTTGAAATGTAATAAAAACAACATTTGCTAGATTTTCAAAACAAAGGTTTAATTACATAGTACTGTATTTTTGATTTTTGTTCAGGTTTTTCAGTTTGCATAAATTTTCTGTAATAAACTTAATGTAGGTTCACGTTTCCATGGAAAGAGAAACATTTTGAAAAAACTTGGAATAATGTACCAACATGTCATTCAATAGAGTGTGGCTTACTTATGGATACAAAGCATCTGGGAGATAATGTAATGTTTTGGGTCATACAGGTAACTCAATCATTGATTATAGTTTAAAATTACAGTTTAATTTAATTGCTTAATGGTATTTATTTTCTTCCATTCACTGTTAGTATTAGGTTTTGAATCTATGTTTATTAATATAATGTTTTTTGATGTTGAGATTGTTCATGTAACTGTAAGCTAAAAGGTCAGGGATGAAACTAGGCTTTCTTTCACCTGAGGCATAGAATCAGTTCACTCCCACCCCAATTTGTGAGCACAAAAATGTGACATTTTTAATAGGTACTTACTGGCACAGGTTAATACTGCTTGTACAAAAAAACTGACAACCAACAATAGTGAAATATACAGTTATAGACAGTGCATCCAGAAAGTATTCACAACGCTTCACTTTTTCCACATTTTGTTATGTTACAGCCTTATTCCAAAATGGAATAAATTCATTTTTGTCATCAAAATTCTACACACAATACCCCATAATGACAGCGTGTATTAAGTTTTTTTTAGATTTTTTTTTGTAGACTATGGAAACTGGTAAAGTATGTCCCCAACCAACCATAACATCTGAACACCTGCAACAGCTGGCTCCCAGTCGATGGCCATATAGTTATCCATTACAGTCAATGTTGAATCTGGCGTATACAGGTTTAAACAGAAATGGCCACTTCAACTGACCTGACTTAAATGAAGGAAACGGCAGAAAACCATTTTAAGCACTTAACTGGCTAATATTTTTTCCTAAACATCCCCAAATTGAGGATTTTTTTTATGATCAAATTAGGTTAATAATAGCTATTTAAACCCGATTAAATAGATTAAAAAAAAATTGAGAAAAATGTATATCTAAAAACTATATAAAATATATATTAACTTAAACATGTTCACACAAACTGTGTGTATATATATATATATATATATATATGTACATACTAATAGTGGAATTGATGGACAGTGACCAGCGTGTTATAAATACATATATAATTACAAAAATTTTGAAAGTGTAGCAGTGCATAAATGAATAACCACAAATGTATAAGTAAAAATTGAATAGCAATTTATTAAGCTAAAAAGGTCATCACTCACAAATAGTATCACATAAAATAAATATCACAATGCATACAGGTAAATAATTAAAAACATGTATGCTTATCTGGATAAGAAATGAAACAATAGTTCATGAGGCAAGAAATTTGAAGCTTCCAATGCATTTCATCCATCAGGATTTCATTCCCTTGATGAAGTCCTGAACTACCAATGCATTTCATCTGTTCAGGATTTCATCCCCTTGAACACATATGGAATTATGTTGTAAACAAAAAAGTGTTAAACAAATCAAAATATGTTTTATATTTTAGATTCCTCAAAGTAGCCTCCTTTTGCTTGGATGACAGCTTTGCACACTCTTGGCATTCTCTCAATCAGCTTCATGAGGTAGTCTGGAATGGATTTCCAACAGTCTTGAAGGAGTTCCCAGAGGTGCTAAGCACTTGTTGGCTGCTTTTCCTTCACTCTGCAGTCCAACTCATCCCAAACCAGCTGAATTGGGTTTAGGTCGGGTGATTGTGGAGGCTAGGTCATCTGAAGCACCACTCCATCACTTTCCTTCCTGGTCAAATAGCCTTACATAGCCTGGAGGTGTGTTTGGGGTCATTGTCTTGTTGAAAAACAAATGATAGTCCCAGTAAGCACAAACCAGATGGGATGGCATGGCGCTGCAGAATGCTGTGGTAGCCATGCTGGTAAAGTGTGCCTTGAATTTTGAATAAATCATTAACAGTGTCACCAGCAAAGCACCCCCACACCATCATACCTCCTCCATGCTTCACAGTGGGAACCACACATGCAGAAACCATCTGCTCACCTTCTAGTGTGTCACACAAAGACACGATGGTTGGAATCAAAAATCTCAAATTTGGATTGATCAGACCAAAGTACAGATTTCCACTGGTCTAATGTCCATTCCTTGTGTTTCTTGGCCCAAACAATTCTCTTGTTGTTGTTCATCCTCAGTAGTGGCTTCTTCACATCAATACGACCATGAAGGCCTGATTCAAGCAGTCTCTTCTGAACATTTGATGTTGAGGTTTGTCTGCTACTTGAACTCTGTGAAGACTTTATGTGGTCTCTAATCTGAGGTGCTGTTAAGTAGCGGTTTCTGAGGCTGGCAACTCTAATGACCTTATTCTCTGCAGCAGAGGTAACTCTTGGTCTTCCTTTCCTGGGGCGGTCCTCATGAGAACCAGTTTCATCATAGCGTTTGATGGTTTTTGAGGATACATTCAAAGTTCTTGAAATTTTCCATATCGACTGACCTTCATGTCTTAAAGTAATGATGGACTGTCGTTTCTCTTTACTGTGTTGAGTGGTTGGTGCCATAATATGGATGACAACAGTAGTCAAATAGTGGTGTCCACTGTGTACTAGCCCTACCTCTGCACAACACAACTGATGGTCTCAAACACATTAAGAATGCAAGTAATTCCACAGATTGAATCTTGACAGGGCACACCTGTTAATTCAAAACCATTCCAGGAGACTACCTCATGAAGCTGATTGAGAGAATGTCAAGAGTGTGCAAAGCTGTCATCAAAGCAAAAGGGGGCTACTTTGAGGAATCTAGAATTTTGATTTGTTTAACACTTTTTTGTTTACAACATAGGGCCTGATTCAGACCCGGTCGCAAGTGCTGTGTGCTCGCAACTGGGTCAATGGTGGGCCAGTGCGCATACGCACGATGGAGCCAGCTCCGTCGTGCGCATGCTCGAGACCCGGATAGCGATGGGCACTCCGTCGCTCCGGGTCTCGCAAAACAAAGGGGGCGTACTGTCGATGTTGAGTGACAGCACGCCCCTTTTGGTGGGTTGGCCGGGGGAGTGGCTGTCTAAATGGAGGCATTCCCATGTGAATGCCTCCGTCTGTTGCCGGCCCCACTGCCATAACGAGTGATGTCAGTGGGAGAGATTTCAGCTCTGTTAGAGCCGAAAGCTCTCTGGGGCTTGCGGCAATGAGACCCTACCACAAGGGTCTCATCACAAGCCCGATGGTCGTGATGGTCTTGACCATCGCGACCATCTTCCTGGCCGCTCGCTATAGCTGTAGGTGGTCAAACACTACATAATGCAAAGAAATAAAAGAGGTGCAAGATGGAATTGTCCTTGGGCCCTCCCACCCACCCTTATGTTGTATAAACAGGACATGCACACTTTAACAAACCAATCATTTCAGTGCCAGGGTCTGCCACGTGACTGTGGCTGAAATGATTGGTTCGTTTGGGTCCCCACAAAACAAGCTGGCAATTAATCTGTCCCTGCACAAACTGGCTCTATGGAGGCAAGATGTCATCCTCATCCTCCTCATCCACTGATTCCTCACCGTCTTCAGTGTTGTGTACATCCTCATCCTCACAGAATATTAATTCATCCCCACTGGCATCCACCACCACAGGTCCCTCTGTACGTTCTGAAGGCTGGTCTCCCTGGAAGAGTTGATAATTTTTATGAACATAATCTTTCATGAACATAATCTTCTCCACATTTTCTGGAAGCAACCTCCTACGCCTTTCGCTGACAAGGTTCCCGGCTGCACTAAACACTCTTTCAGAGTACACACTGGAGGGGGGGCAACTCAGGTAAAATAGAGCCAGTTTGTACAGGGGCCTCCAAATTGCCTCTTTATACTGCCAGTACAGGTACGGACTGTCTGACATGCCTACTTGGATGCTGTCACCGATGTAATCCTCCACCATTCTGTCAATGGTGACAGTATCATATGCAGTGACAGTAGACATGTCAGAAATTGTTGCCAGGTCCTTCAGTCTGGACCAGATGTCCAAACTTGGTCTGTCTGCCATGCATCACCGCCAGCGGGTTGCTTAGGATACCTAAGTTGTTTCCTGGCAGCCCCAGTTGCAGGAGAAAATGAAGAAGGAGCTGTTGACGTGTCACGTTCCACTTCAGCTGACAGTGTTTCG
This sequence comes from Taudactylus pleione, assembly GCA_031769625.1. Lineage (NCBI taxonomy): Eukaryota > Metazoa > Chordata > Amphibia > Anura > Myobatrachidae > Taudactylus > Taudactylus pleione. The sequence continues at coordinate 609,411 of JAUIMM010000106.1, forward strand.
CCAGCAGGTCTTTGCATCTCTGCAGGCTTGTGTTGACCGGAAAGAGAGACACCACATAGGCTTTAAACCTAGGATCGAGCACGGTGGCCAAAATGTAGTGGTCTGATTTCAACAGATTGACCACCCTGGAATCCTGGCAAAGCAAATGAAGGGCTTCATCCACAATCCCACATGCCGAGCAGAATCGCTCTGTCTTAGCTCCTCCTTCACTTTCTCCAGCTGCTTCTGCAAAAGCCTGATGAGGGGAATGACCTGACTCAAGCTGGCAGTGTCTGAACTGACTTCATGTGTGGCAAGTTTGAAGGGCTGGAGAACCTTGCACAACATGGAAATCATTCTCCACTGTACTTGAGTCAGGTGCATACCCCCTCCTTTTCCTATGTCATAGGTGGATGTATAGGCTTGAATGGCCTTTTGCTGCTCCTCCATCCTCTGAAGCATATAGAGGGTTGAGTTCCACCACGTCACAACCTGTTGCTTCAGGTGATGGCGGGGCAGGTTCAAGAGTGTTTGCTGGCACTCCAGTCTTCGGTACACAGTCGGTGAAGGGCGAAAGTGGCCAGAAATTTTTCGGGCCACCCAAAGCATCTCCTGCACACCCCTGTCGTTTTTCAGAAAATTCTGCACCACCAAATTTATTGTTTGAGCAAAACATGGGACGTGCTGGAATTTGCCCATATGTAATGCCCGCACAATATTGGTGGCATTGTCAGATACCACAAATCCCCAGGAGAGTCTAAGTGGGGCAAGTTACTGGGCGATGATTTCCCTCAGTTTCTCTAAGAGGTTGTCGGTGGTGTGCCTCTTACTGAAACTGGTGATACACAGCGTAGTCTGCCTTGGAACCAGCTGACGTTTCTGAGATGCTGCTACTGGTGACGCTGCTGTTGTTGCTGCGTAAGGTGATACATCTACCCAGTGGGCTGTCACAGTCATATAGTGCTTAGTCTGCCCTGTTCCACTTGTTCACATGTCCGTGGTTAAGTGGACATTGGGTACAACCGCATTTTTCAGGACACTGAGGACATTTTTTCTGACGTTTCTGTACAGTCTCGGTATCGCCTGCCTAGTTAAGTGGAATCTAGATGGGATTTGGAACCGGGGACACACTACCTCCATCAATTGTCTAAATCCCACTGCACTAATGGCGGATACCGGACGCACGTCTAACACCAACATAGCAGTCAAGGCCTCAGTTATAATTTTGCTTCAGGATGACTGCTGTCGTACTTCATCCTCCTCACTAAGGACTGTTGTAGGGTCAATTGTTTATTGTATTGTATTGTATTGTATTTATTGTTGTCATCAGCAAAACAAGTTTGACAGACGAAATTACATTGCACTTTTTTAAAACAGTGAATAGCAATCCATGGTAAAGGTTATCACAAACAATTTCACAAAAATAATAAAATTAAAATTAACTAAAGAGATACAATCATAGCATTCAACATGCGCACAGCAGATGGAAGAAAACTAACCCTCAAGCGACTCGTACGTGCCCGAAGTACTCTAAACCGCTTTAAAGATGGGAGCTTATCAAAAAATTCATGAAATGGATGGCTTGGATCCGATATGATACCTTTGGTTCTCTTTAGAACCCTAAGCCCATAAACATCATGAATAGTTGGCAACTGCTGGCGGTCCTAACAACCCGTTCCAGTGCACTTCTTTCACTCGCTGTGCAGTTGCCATACCAGATAATGATACCAAACGTCAGAATGCTCTCAATTGAGCATCTGTAAAAGTTTAGCATAGTTAGTTTTGCTAACTCCCGAGGCCCTCAAACGTCTTAGGAAAAACAAACGCTGTTGCGCCTTTTTAATTAGGGACAGTGTATTTAAAGACCATGTCAAATCTGCCGCAACCTGTAAAAGTAGTGGTGTTCCTATTTCCTCTCTGGGATGATGAACGACTCCCAGCAGCAACAGCAGCAGGCATAGCAATGCAGGATCCTCCGGAGGAATCCCGGATAGGAGAGTCAGTCATGCCAGTGACATGGCCTGCAGGACTACTTCCAATCCTGACTAAGGAGGATATTGACAAGGAGGGAGTTGAAGGTGTTGTTTTCAGGGGCTTGGATACAACAGGACAAAGGGATTTAGGTGTCCCTGGACTGCTTACGGTCTTAGTTAAAGTTTCTGAATTTGACAGTAACTTTTTATGAATGCGCTGCAGGTGCCGTATAAGGGAGAATGTTCCTAGGTGGTTAACGTCCCTACCCCTACTTATTTCACCTTTACATATGGTACATATGGCAAGACAGTTGTTGTCTGGGTTTGGATAGAAATATTGCCAGACCAAAGAGGTGGAATGTTTGGTCTTCTGCCCAGGTATGACCGTGATGGGCTTTTTCATCCCACGGACAACAACTGTCTCCTCCGGAGCCTGATTTAAACAAACCACATCACCATCAGAATCGCCAGCTTCCTCCTCAGCGCCAGGTACACCAGTATCCTCATTCTGTTGTACTTCAACAGTGACATCTTCAATTTGCATATCAGCAAGTGGACTATGGGTACTCCGTTCAGCACTTGCAGAGGGCGTGCAAATGGTGGATATAGCCACCTCTTCCCGTCCAGTGCTGGGAAGGTCAGGCATCGCAACCGCCACCACAATTGGACTCTCCTTGGGGATTTGCGATATCTTCTTAGAACGCACAGTTCTTCGCTGTGCTTTTGCCAGCTTAACTCGTTTGATTTTTGTAGCAGGAGGAGGGCTTCCATCATCATGTGAAGCTGAACCACTAGTCATGAACATAGGGAAAGACCTTAGCTGTTCCTTGCCACTCTGTGTCGTAAATGGCATATTGGCAAGTTTACGTTTCTCCTCAGATGATTTAAATGTTTTTTAAGGTAATTTTCCTGAACTTTGTATGTGCCCTCTACTTTGACATTGGGCATCGACCTTGGCAGACGACGTTGATGTTATCGTCTATGTCATGACTAGTGGCAGCAGCTTCAGCACTAGGAGGAAGTGGTTCTTGATCTTTCCCTATTTTATTTTTAGGGGACAAAGTTTGGTCCTCCATTTATGTTATATTGATATATACGTGCGGCTAAGGCGCACACAAACACAGAAAAGAAGAATTTGTAATTTTTTTTGGAGTGCACTTTGGGGGTTACAGCACCCATTAACTGTCAAGCCAGCCGGCCCTTGATTTATGACATAGGCGCACGCTTGGCGCTGCTCCTTTGTTGATGGACGTGCGGCCACAGCACACACAATTCACAATACAGAAAAGAAGAATTTTAAATTTTTTTTGGAGTGCACTTTGGGGGTTACACCACCCTTTAAGAGATGAGCCAGCCAGCCCTTTACTTATGGGACACAAGCGCACGCTTGGCGCTGCTCCTTTGTTGATGCACGTGCAGCCACAGAGCACACAATTCGCAAACACAGAAAATTATTTTTTATTTTGTTTGGAGTGCACTTTGGGGGTTACAGCAGCCTTTAACAGTCAAGCCAGCCGGCTCTTGATTTATGACACAGGCGCACGCTTGGCGCTACTTTGTTGATGCACGTGCGGCTACAGCGCACACAATTCACAAACATAGAAAAAAAATTTTTTTATTTGTTTGGAGTGCACTTTGGGGGTTACACCATCCTTTAACAGATGAGCCAGCCAGCCCTTTACTTATGACACAGGCGCACGCTTGGCGCTACAGTACTTTGCTGATGCATGTGCGGCTACTGCACACACAATTCACAAACACAGAAAAAAAAAATATTTTTTTTTGAGTGCACTTTGGGGGTTACAGCACCCTTTAACGGACAAGCCAGCCGGCCCTTGATTTATGACACAGGCGTACGCTTGCCGCGACTTTGTTGATTAACGTGCAGCCACAGTGCACACAATTCACAAACACAGAAAAAAATATACATATATTATTTTTGGCGTGCACTTTGGGGGAGCACCCCTGATGGACAGATCACCCCCTGGACAACACTACAGCACCCTTTTAGGACTACAGCCTTTATGGGACTGACTGCACAACACAGCCCAGCCAGCCCCTATGACAGCAGCACAACACAGCACAGCCAGCCCCTATGGACAACAGCAGCACAACACAGCCCAGTCAGCCCCTATGGACTGAGTGGACACAGCCCCTATTACGACAAAATAGAGTGCAGATGGGCAAAGAGGCTCCTATGTGATTGGCGGTTGCTGGAAGATTATCTTCTATCAGCCACCCAGTGGGCACCATTAAAGGGAAATCCCAGCCTGGTGTGGTTGTAGCTGATGTGACCACACAGGGCAAATAGTTAAAGTGTGTTCATTAAGGAGCAATATCCTATACATGAATACATCTCTCACTGCCTAATCCCTCCATATCTCACCCTGCCCCTTCGATATTGCTCTCACTGCCCTTTCCATATCTCTCAGTACCCCCTCCATAACACCACTCTTGCACACTCCATAGCTTAATCTTTGTCTCGTCATAGATTTCTTACTGCCCCTTCCCTTCACGTCTCACTGCCCTTTTACAGCTCTCACTGTGCTTTTACAGCTCTCTCTGCCCCCTCACAGCTCTCTCTGCTACTCTCACAGCTTTCAGTGTCCCCTCACAGCTCTCACTGTCCCCTCACAGCTTTCACTGACCCATAACAGCTCTCACTGCCCCCTCATAACTCTCACTGTCCCCTCACAGCTCTCACTGTTCCTTCACAGCTCTCACTGTCCCAACACAGCTTTTACTGCCCCATCACAGCTCGCACTATCTCCTTCCAGCTCTCACTGTCCTTTCACAGCTCTCTTTGCCCCCTTACAGCTCTGTTTTCCCCACTACACTTCTCTTTGCCCACTCACAGCTCTCACTGTCCCCTCACAGTTTTCACTGTACCCTCACAGCTCTCACTGCCCCGTCACCTCGCAACTCTCACTGCCCCCTCACTGCTCTCACTGCCTCTTAACAGTTCTCTCTGCCCCTTCCCTGATCTTACTGTCCCCCACAGCTTTCACTGCACCATCACAGCTCTCATTTTCTAGCCTTTTTCTCAGTGGGATAGGTTTCTGCTTCTCAGCAACATGCATCGGCTCCTGTAGCGGTCAGATAGTTTTTAACCTCATCATGTAACCCCCCCTCTAGGAGCCTCTACTGGTGCTCCCCCACACCCAGCACCCAGAGCACAAGTCCGCCATCCCCCCAGTTTCATCCCTGCAGACAGTGCAGATGGCACTTTGTGAATCCACATATTTGCATCAAAAACATCCATTTTATTGGTGACCGTGACTTGTAAACAGTTCAGTAATCCACTGCCAAGATATTTATACTCACCAAACAAGAAAAATTGATCCCACACAGGATTATAAATATGTATAGTCAGACCAACCAAGTTAGGTGAACAAGCCCATAGGGTGAAACGCATGTCCTTCTGCGGCTCCCCGTTGCTGCAGGGGCTCTGTATGGCAGGTTAAGGGGCAGGAACCCTCTGATCGGTACCCCGACACAGGTACCTCTTCTTCTTCAGGTGGACTGTGACTTCTCCCGGTGGTGAGTCTGGTCCTTGCAATGATCTTAGCAACAAGGACCGCCTAAAGCCACATACATGTGAATGTCCCCCATACTTACTGTTGTTTCTATCGGCAGCGCCCAGGGTCTCTGTCATTTCGGGTTCGCTCTGTGATGACCCCAAACAGCAGAAGAGAGCAGGGCAATGATGCTGTACTTCATTAAATTCTATCCTTATTTGATATAACCCTGTGATCATCTGATGCATTATACTAACAAATGATTATTCACCTGTATATAAGGATACATTGTATATGCCTTGTGATCTCTGCAAAAATTGGTTAACATATGTGATCAATTGGTAATCATTTTTGTAAAGTGATCCATTTATTAAGGATTTACTTGGGAGCATTCTGGTAATATAGATCATGTATTCAGGATTTACTTTGCAGCAACTTCCAAATCTGTAATGCTTGATACCCAATAAGTTACTTATTATTTACTGCCTTGATTATATTAAAATTGCATCCCGTTTGCACTAGGTAATTATTTTGTGTAAGTGAACATTAGCGATGCAGACCATCTCTTAATGATTTACTCAGGAGCATTTTCGGTACTGTAGATCATGTCCTTCTGCGGCTCCCCGTTGCTGCAGGGGCTCTGTATGGCAGGTTAAGGGGCAGGAACCCTCTGATCGGTACCCCGACACAGGTACCTCTTCTTCTTCAGGTGGACTGTGACTGCTCCCGGTGGTGAGTCTGGTCCTTGCAATGATCTTAGCAACAAGGACCGCCTAAAGCCACATACATGTGAATGTCCCCCATACTTACTGTTGTTTCTATCGGCAGCGCCCAGGGTCTCTGTCATTTCGGGTTCGCTCTGTGATGACCCCAAACAGCAGAAGAGAGCAGGGCAATGATGCTGTACTTCATTAAATTCTATCCTTATTTGATATAACCCTGTGATCATCTGATGCATTATACTAACAAATGATTATTCACCTGTATATAAGGATACATTGTATATGCCTTGTGATCTCTGCAAAAATTGGTTAACATATGTGATCAATAGGTAATCATTTTTGTAAAGTGATCCATTTATTAAGGATTTACTTGGGAGCATTCTGGTAATATAGATCATGTATTCAGGATTTACTTTGCAGCAACTTCCAAATCTGTAATGCTTGATACCCAATAAGTTACTTATTATTTACTGCCTTGATTATATTAAAATTGCATCCCGTATGCACTAGGTAATTATTTTGTGTAAGTGAACATTAGCGATGCAGACCATCTCTTAATGATTTACTCAGGAGCATTTTCGGTACTGTAGATCATGTACTCAGGATTTACTTTCCAGCAACTTCCAAATCTGTCATGCTTGATACCCAATAAGTTACTTATTATTCATTGCCTTGATAGCATCTAAATAGTATCATGCATGCACATTTGGCATAAGTCTTGGCTACAGAGTCCGGGCATAGATTAGCTTTTATTATTATCTGTCCAGACCATACGTTGACTACAGGAGGACCCAATAGTACCTCTGTGGTAATTTAGTACAAGGGGATTATACATAAATTTACTATTAGAATTATCAACTGTGGAGTCATGAACTTCAGGGCACTTGTAACATGTACACCTTATTGATAACGCATGGAGGTGCCATTTCCAAAAAAAAGGCTAGACGAATAAGCATTTAATCTCTGGCATTGTGATAAGGAGTGGTCAGGTCAATAGAGACCCTACATGTTATATGCCAAACCTGCCATAGTACTCATCAGGAGTGTTATTAATTTTTCATATTATATTATTACTGCAATAATAATATATATTACCATGTTATTTCTCCATTGAGTAATTAGAATTATTTTCTCCACAAAAACTGTCACCAAGATTACCCAATAGAAACTTTTTATTGAGAATTAAACATGATGCAGTCTTAATTTAGGTTGATTTAAGGGAAAACTCGCCTAAAGAACCTTTTTTGAAGTTTTATTACATCATTTTCTTTTTAACCTGTGTAACAATAAAGGTTATATTTTAATATAAATTCATTTACTCATATTTCATATAATACATAATGAATGAGTGCCCCAGAAAGGGATTTTCTTTTCTAGCTCTATTCTAGAGGTTTTTTGTACTTAAGATATTTATACTGTCATAGATACTTTATGTTCTGGAAGGAACATAATTATTATAGATCATTCTAGGAAAAAGTTTCCAGTGATCAAAACAAAAGAGGACACCTGAGACTCAAATTATAAGCATATATTATTGGTGCTAACTTAAATATATTAGTGTTGCATCATCTTTATTCTCTGTGCTTATTTGTGCTTATTATTCATGTTTTATGTATAAAATGTTATTTTATGTAAACTGTAGTTAGTTAATTAAAAAAACAAACTGTCAACAGTTATGATTTCTTGTGACAAAATGGGCATGACATTTTAGTAAAAGGAAATATTTAACCCAAAATTGTATGGGTTGTATGGCCTGAATTCTGCTGATTTAGAAATTGGAATTGACACATGTATGAAGATGTAAGGTTATAGCGGTTTATTTACTAAGCAGTGTTAGGAGACAGAGTGAAAAGTGATAAGAAACTGATAAGGTGCCAGCCAATCAGCTCCCAACTGTCATCTTTCAGGCTATGTTTGAAAAATGACAGTTGGGAGCTGATTGGCTGTCACCTTATCACTTTCTTATCACTTTTCACTCTGTCTCCTAACACTGCTTAGTAAATAGACCCCATAATGACAAAGGGTTATTTTAAGTTTATCTAATCTGAAACCATAGCAACAAGGTCTCTGCTTCCATTGTCAATTTGCACCAAACACATGACAGCAAATTACTGGTTGGTTGTTATTGTTTCAGTGCGATCTTAGTAAATTATCCATATTGGGTAACCAGATTTCAATAATCCATTTCATGGCAGATATTGTTTGGAGATTTTGAATTTGAACAGTTAGGACAGAACTTAATTTATTAAATTTTTTGGTGTGCTCTAAATACATGTCTAAATATTTTATAAAAAATTGCACATTATAGTGGAAAATTCCTTCATGTTTTGCACCTTTCCTCAAATTATGGTATAATAAGAGAATTTAATTATTACATAATTTAATAAGCAATCTATTGGGTTAAAGTAGACGGAAGACGCTGCTGTCACATATCTTGTTTATATATTGTTTGTAAACAATGATAATCAATTGGCACTACAATTACCATTTGGTGCCAGTTCCATCTTAACCTATAGCTGTTTAACGGTTCTCTCCTATTGCAGTTGGCAGTACAAAGAGTGTGGGCCATATGCCACCTAGCAGATGCTTATGTGTTTTGGCATAAACCATAAAATGTAGAGGATTTCCAAGACCAGCCAGAGCTTATACTGCAAAACGGCATAATATATTTCTCTTCCATTGAATTTATGCATACCATGTCATGCACATGTACAAACATCTGAGCATGCCCAGCAAACGTCAAACTATACAGGGACAGTTACTGTATGGAATTTGATGCACAGGTAAAAGTTGTTTGCTTCCATTTTTCATTCTATGCCAGTTTTATAAATATCCTCCATAGACTTTTGTACGTGTTACACGGAAGTCTACAGTATTTCCACCATGTGCAAGTCAAGTGGAGAATGCCTCACTGGATTAAAATTGTATAACCCATTGGCAGACTATGATTTTCATTTTATTTTTGGCAGGTCTTTCAGAGGTCAAAAATAAAAATATTGACTATGGCGCATTGAATGTGTATGGTTTGCTGTTATCTCTTCCCTTATAGTTTCCACACATAGTAAATGTAGTATAACAAATAAATGTGACAGGAAATAGCTCTATACACACAAGTGGGTCCCTAATTAATGGAGCACAGAAGCTGCCTCACAATATGTTCTGTCAGAAGACGTCACCACATCTCAGAAATGCACATAATATACATATGAAGGTTTCTTTGTTATACGATTATGGTTCAGGCCAAATCAGCGGACCAAACTCACAATAATATGGATGGTGATGGATCTATAAAGGTTTCTTTTGTTGCGATCCTATCCAGTATTTTCTCATCATATTCCCCTCAGCGTCAACACAATGAAATATCCACAACGTCAGGGAATAGTAAAAAAACTGCTTTAAATTCAAATCTCGAAACAGCGGGACATCACACCATAAAAAAATTAAAAACAAAAAAACAAAGCCACAAAATAATATAACAGTCCAAAAAAAAGGATAACATTTCCTTAAAAGAGAACAAGAGTTGTCATATTTTAAAATAAGGGAAAAAATATGGATGGCTGTTCACACTCAGTGTCAACGCATTTCGGTCTATATAGAACCTTTATCAAGACATACTGTGGAATGTGAATACCCTGATATTTATGGTAGGAAGTGGAACAGTCAGTCATTAAAAACAGGATCTGAAATCAGTGATTCAACATGTCACTTTAGGAGAGACATATCCGTCCTCTAATTACCAGAAAACACACATAACAATGTGTTTTCACTAGTTATTATCAAATAATTCATACATCACTGTCAGGGGATGAATCAGGAGTAGGAAATCATCAGTATACCAACCCTGGAAATGCAATGGATGGCATGGTCATATGGGATATGTTAGGTAAAGCCCACCTGGCTGCGTTCATATCCCAAACGACCGTGCCAGGTAAGTGGTTAATTAATATTATTTATTCAGACTTTGATGCAAGGGTTGATGGTTTGAACAAATGGTACACTATGCACATACACAATGGAGAGATAAAGTGTATGCATGCGCAAAGGACCTCTGCTACCTCCTCCAAGTTTTTCCTTGTGTTGTAGGCAGCAAAAGTGACAACACCAAACATCAGAAATCAACCATAACGAAGCAGGCAATGGTTTCCACCATCACCCTCACAGAAACAAACTGTGATATTACGGAGATTAGAAGAGAGGCTCCGGAGAGGTATGAGGTACCAGTCAGTGAAGTAATAGACTGAGCAGGCAGCACAGGATTCTTGAGTACTGCACAATGGTGTAACTTGGAATACTGGAGAGTAATATCCCGAGGCATAACAGGAATGCTGGAGCTAACATACAGCTGTTTGATTAAGAGTCTGGAGCATAGCACAGGATGGTGTAACTTTGAATGTTGGAGTGCAATATACAGAGGCACTGCAGGAATGCTGGAGAAAACACACATTGGTTTGATTATGATCTGAGGCATAGCACAAAGGAGTGAGGACTGCCATACAGAAGGCATGCAGAGCACTAGAGCACAATACACAGGGATGTATGATGAAATCTGTAGCAAGCACTCAGAATTAGAACACTGGAGCACTGCACTCAGGTATGTCAGGTGTCCAATGCGGTCAGAGAGTCAGCAGCCCAGCAAAGTGAGACAAAGATCTGACACTGAACAGGACAAATTTATATAGTCCACCTGCCAGAATGAGAGGATGTCATTGGATGGACTGATCAGGTGACCAAAAGTTTACAAAGGGAAGATCTGGTCTTACTTTTAAGGAAACCAGTACACCAGATCTGGTAAGTGCATCTTAAGGACCAATTCATAACAGCAATCAGGGACACTAGATGTAATAAGCACCTAACAGTTCACCTACAGATGTGTCCTCACTTACTGGGTGTCTGTCAGGCTTGACGACAATCTGGCTGCCTCTGCTGGGAGGAGGCAGCCAGCTCGGCACAGCAGGAAGGGGGCGTGATGCGATTTTGAGGGTGTGGGGCATTATTTTGCATTTGCATCGTTGTGGTCCCGCCCCCGCTACACAATGCTGAGATTACAGTCACGATGACTCGATTCAGCACAAATTTCGTCACCAGCTCCCCCTGGACCAGCCACTTATGCAAGGTGGGAGCGGACGCCGACGGGAGATGCTGGGGGGTGCGGGCAGGTGGCGACGGCCGGGAGACTTGCCCACTCTTCCGAGGGGCAGGAGGAACACCCAAGTTTCGGGAGGCAAGTATGCTCCGAGTTGAGTAGTGTATTGCACTTTTCTGACACAGTAAAAGCCTCTCACAGTGTACCAGACGGTAGCCTGCGATTTTAACCACACAGGAAATCACATAATTTGGGCTTGTTTTTGTTCCTACAGTATTATTAACCTCAATAACATTTATTTCAAGTCATTTCACAGCTCACAATATTGATTTCATCCAATTTAAGCCAAAAGGTTGTATCGAGCTAGCTGGCTGAATAAGCTACGCAACATCAGTGGGTGGCAATAATGTGGCAGTTCAGCTTCCAACATGGCACAGAGTGGAACTGCACTGGCAGACAGGATGGCAGTTTAATAAAATATAAAATTAAAAATGTCAGGCAGCAATGCCCCAAACAGCACATAATGCACAGAAAAAAAGTGAAATATAGAATTGTCGACCCCTTCCACCCACCCTTTTATTGTATATAGTAAACAGGACATGCACATTTTAACAAACCAATCACTTCAGCGACAGGGACTGCCAATTGTGGCTGAAGCGATTGGTTTGTTTGGGCCAAACAAGCTACAAACGGGCAGCTGACATTGCTGGCAATGATCTCTCCGTGCACAAACTGGCTTTACAGAGGCAAGATGTTGTCGCCACCATCATCCGATTCCTCACCCTCATCAGTGTGTACATCATCTTCACACAATATTAATTTGTCCCTGCTGGAATCCACCATTACAGCCTCAGGTGCTTCTATAATTTTTAGATGTAATTGGCAGTAAAGATCTTCATCTAGCGTTTGTCCTGTTCCACTTGTCCACATATCTGTGGTTAAGTGGACAGTTGGTACAACAGCATTTTGGAAGACACTAATTAAGTTTTTTTTAATGTCCCAGTACATGATGGGATTTGGTAGCAGGGACACAAGACCTCAATTAACTCTTTAAAATCCACTGCACTATTGGTGGATATTGGATGCACATCTAATACCAGCATAGATGTTATGGCATCAGTGATCCGCTGTGCAACTGGGTGACTGCTGTCATACTTGCTCCCCCTTGCAATTTAACTGTCAATTGTTTTTTTAAACTACTACTAGTAGTTTTCCTGGTCCCAATCTGGGATGAAGATCCACTCCCAGCAGCAGCAGCAGCAGATGTAGCACTCAAGGACTATTCTGAGGAATCCAGGATAGGGGAGGACTGAGTTAGCCTTATCAAATTGGATGCAAATTAGTTCCGATCATGATTGAGGATATTGTTGATGAAGTTGTTGGTGGTGAAGATGTCAGGTGCTTGGATCTAGCGGAGAGAAAGGAGCTGGACTGCTTGTTGTTACTTTTTAGCCAAAAGTTTCTGAATTTTGCAAACACTTTTGATGGATGCACTGTAGATGATGTAACAGGAAGGAGGTTCCTAGATGTTAAGGACCCTACCTCTATTTACTCTGGCATGACAATGTGTACAGACGCTTGACAATTGTTTTCTGGATTTGGGTAGAAATGATTCCACACATAAGAAGTGGATTTTTTTTGTTATATGCCTAGGCATGACAAAGGGCTTTTACTTATCATGGGCAACAACTGATTCCACTGGTGCCTGATTTACACAAATAACATCCTCATCAACACAACATCCTTATCAGCATCAGCTATACAAATATCCTCCTCATCCAGGTGCAATTCCACAGAAGCATCCTCGATTTCTATGTCAGCATGTTGACATATGCTCCCCACATTTGCAGAGGACACACAAGTGGTGGAAGGAGGCTCCTCTTTGAGTAGTTTTGCAAAGGTCAGGCTTACACATGGCATCCGCCGACACACTTTGACTCTCCTCAGGGATTTGTGACATTTGTGAGTGCACAGTTGGTTCCTGTGCCTTAACAATTTTCATTTTTTTAAAACATTTACAGGGAGAAGGGCTTACATCATCATAAGAGGCAGAACCACCAGTCATAAATAAAGGCCAAGGCCTTAGCCTTTCCTTGCCTCTTCATGTGGTGAAAGGCATATTGCCAATTTTATGTCTTTCTGCAGCTAACTTTTCCTTTGATGTTTTTCTCTTTACCATTATAAAATATTGCCTCTTTGATTTTAGATGCCCTGACTTAAGCCCTCTATGCCCTTGGGCATTGGCTTTAGTGGATGATGTAGATGGACTAGTATCGTCATGACTGGTGGCACTGGCAGCAGCTCCAGCACTAGTATATGGTTCCTGCTCTCCTTTCAACTGATCGTTCTCCATATCAACAAACACAAATGAAGTGGGGTACAGCACACACATAATTTTGTACCAATTTTACATATTACACAGGGGTATCAATGACCTACAGTGTCACAATATTTTTTATGAATTAAACAATGCCCTACCACTTAGTGTCACTATTTTTTTATGAATAATACACTGCATTTCCTCTTACAGTGTCAAAATATTTTTTATGAATACACTGCGCTACCACTTACAGTGTCACAATACGTGTTGAATATTACACTGCATTTCCACTTAGTGTCAAATATTTTTTACCAATACACTGCGCTACTACTTACAGTGTCACAATACATGTTGAATATTGCACTGCATTTCCACTAACAGTGTAAAAATATTTTCTATGAATACACTGTGCTATCACTTATAGTGTCACAATACGTGTTGAATATTACACTGTGTTTCCACTTACAGTGTCAAAAATATTTTTTATGAATACACTGCGCTACAACTTACAGTGTCACAATATTTTTTACGAATACACTGCACTATCCCTTACAGTGTCACAATATTTTTTATGTATATTACTCTGCGGTATTATTTACCAACAGTGTCACAATACTTGTATGAATAATATCACACTGGGGTATTACTGCCCAACAGCATCACTCACAATACTTTACGAATTATACACTGCAGTATGATGAACCTACAGTGTCACTCACAATATGGCCAGCAGCATCACAGTGTTTTGGAAACACTGAGGGTGGGGGGGGGGTATGGCATACAGCGTCACAGTGCGGGTGCGACACAAAAAAATATTTTTTATTTTTTTTAACTGATTATTTTTTTAAACTTTTAGTTACTTTTTTTTTTTTTTAACAGCCTGTGGACGGACTGCACACTAGATGGACAGCACAATCCTGGACGGCAGACCCCTTGATGGACAGCACAGCACACCCCTGGATAAGCAAAGCAATGATAAATACAAATAACACAGCCCCTTGGACAGAGCACAGCACACCCTGTCTGTATTGGACAACACAGCCCAGCCCAGCACACCTCTGTATTGTACAACACAGATGTACTGCTTATTTTCCCTTGGCAGAGTAACTATGCTGCAGTGAAAGTGCAGCATAATACATATGGGATTTATTTATTCTTGCTCTGGAGCTTGACAGAAGCAATCTGGAGATAGTCTATTCCTCAAGTAACCCCTGGCTATGGGGAACGGGTGGAGCACATGCCCCGGGTGAAGAAGGCACCAGATGGGAATTGTGGCAGAATCAAATAGAGGATAAAATGAAAGGTGATGACCAGTGACCAACCTACAGCAAGTTGATTAAAGTATTTTAAAACTTGTAAAACAACCACTGACCTTTTATCTGTACCACACATATCACACAAAGATTGTCACAACAGCAACCTGAGATAGCAAGTTAACAGCCTAAGCTCTAAAGGATCTATTTAATAAACTTGAAAATAGCTTTTCTTCAGCATTTTAGCTGGAGAAAGCTACACTTTTCTATTTATTTATATAATTGAAAAGAGCAGTGAAATTAACTATCTCTGCCTTTTTATTTCTCCATTCATGATCCTGCAGCCCCCAATCAGTACCAACCAATCAGCTCCTAACTGCCATTTTTCAAACAGAGCCTGTAAAGTGACAGTTAGGAGCTGATTGGTTGGTACTTTATCTCTCTCCACTTTATTACTTAGGCTTAGTACATGTCCCCCCATGTTCATTCCTAGTTACACTTGATCGTGCAGTTACAGATGTTTTTTTAAGAGGCTAGAAATTTTTTTCCAGTCAAGTGATTTCATATGCAGGCTGTACCCTGTCTTATTAACCATTATAGTTTCACATATTTCATCTCATGCCAATGTCTTTTCCTTCCAACCAGTCCTACCCTAAGGGGTCAATTCAATTACCAGTGAGTCCCCTCGCTGTGCGATCTGCTTCAAATGTACTAAAGTGAATTCTGAAAAAATACCAGGAGGCAGTCCTGCATTAATAACGCCACCTGAACATGGCATTAAGCAGGGCTGCACCCCCCACCTACTCTAAAGCTGGCCACACACTAGACTAACTTACATCCAACCAGCCAACTAGTTGATTGGTTGGAATGAAAATCTGGTAAGGTATGAAAGCAAATGACAAGCAGCAATTTGCTCCCAAACGCCGGAAAATGGACAAAAACTGTTAAATGTTTGATCTAAACAATTTGTTCAAACAACAAACTTGTCTGACGACCATTTTCATCTGTTTTCTGGCATTTAGGAGCAAATTGCTGATCATCATTTACTCCTATATGTTACCAGATTTTCATTCCAACCAGCCAACTAGTTGGATGGTTGGATGAAAGTTGGTGTAGTGTGTGGCCAGCTTAACTCAGCCAGGGAAGGCAGAGCCCAGAGTATGCATTAATGATCAGCCTGATAGACTACAGCCCTGATCACAGTGAAAAAAAAATGAAAAAACCCTTTAAAAAAACCTCCATTTACCTCCACATGGAACCACTCTCAGGATATTTTTTGTGAAAAATACCCTGAGAACTGTGCGGAGGGGATTCGTAGGGACAGGGCTTTTTTGTATGCTCTGTCCCTGAATGCGATATTTGATACATTCTTGCAATGTTTTCAAATATTGCATTGCAAATCCTGGAAATGTTATCACTTCCCATCTGCATCTGAGATGCATATTGTGATAAATAGAGCCCTTAGGGAGGTGAGCTACAATAAAGCTTTGGTCTCAAAACCCATATTCTAAGAAAACATTTTTTTTAATCATGCACAGGTGTGGTTAATCTATTTTTCAGGGTCAGTAATTCTCCCACCTGATTTCACAGACAGAGATCCACAAACATGAGCTGTTGGGGGTACTTGATGATAGTGGTTGAGAACCCCTGATATAAGGTATTCTACTCTGCCACAAGTACATAATAAATGCAAAGAACTAAAAATGGTCGTGTAACCACGTTATGTAATAAAAACATTAATTCTCTGCCCTCACGAAAAACATTAATAATGCTATCAAATATCAACTATCAATTAGCAGAACATAAAGGAAGATATTATTCTTATTTTTACATCCTCATATCATTAATATCTCACCCACACAGCAGAGAAAAAACCCTTGTGAGGATCATAAAATCACAGCTGCATACAAGCCCCTGAATATCTCTTTAACTTGAGCATTGCCTAATACTTTATCTACTACTATTTACATAATTTATATAGCTGCTCTGAACGCACAGACTTGACACAGCTGAGAGTGGCTCCCGTTGGGGAGAAAAAATATGCTTTTAGATAGAAATGTGCCAGACTAAAGCATCTAAAGCAGGCTCTTTTAGCTTGGGGACACAAGCTCTAAAAGGTAATTTGTAACCCTTTGATAGAAAGTAACGCTATACTGGCATTTTTAAGTCTGTCACACTACGTGTTCTAACAGGATATTCCAAGATGTAATAGAAAAAAATAAATACTTAAGTAAAAAATATAATCATATGAAAACTATATGCATATACTGTAGTTATAAATCTATGTCAAGCTATCCATTGGTTGTATGTATAGACACTAACATGAGATCTACTTCAGTGTCCACCCATATTCTAGTGTGTAAACACTGAAGAAGATCTCATTTGGTTTTGGGTCAGGATTGATTGAATCATGTGGGTTTGCCAGATTGTACTTCAGAAGGATGAGGCCCCCCTCTCTAGAGTGTCTTTAAAGCAGGGCCAGCCGGTGATAGGCAGCCCGTCCACTGAATTCGGCAGTCAACATCAGGGGAGTTGATTAACAGAGAGAAGCAAAAAAGCAAGTTTAGGGCAGCTCACTAACAGCAGTGGCAATACAGACCCAGATACTGCACAGTTCCCTATGTAATAGGGGTACTACTGCTTCCTTGTTCCAGACCCATCCACATGCAAACACAGCACAGGATCTGAACACGGA
Organism: Taudactylus pleione; assembly: GCA_031769625.1. Classification (NCBI taxonomy): domain Eukaryota; kingdom Metazoa; phylum Chordata; class Amphibia; order Anura; family Myobatrachidae; genus Taudactylus; species Taudactylus pleione. Next base: position 626,954 of record JAUIMM010000106.1, read on the forward strand.
GGAAAGAACTCACTGCAATGGCGCACACAGAGGGGAAGGGGACCCAGTACCTCCTCTGATGGCCAATTTTATTTCTGAGAGAAGTCTCTGACTTCATCTTCATCTCTATGATAGCCAAAGTTCTACTGACATTTTGGGGGCAGGGCAGGCAGGATTAGTTGCTTGGACTTACATGCACCTTTAGTTACATTCCCCTGTATTTAAACCACACACTTCTCAGGATACCATACACAGGACTTGAACTCACTACCTATGAAGTGTGTGGCTGCAGGAGATTGGATGTGTGGCTACACACTACATAGATCTACTAAGCTGCAATGGTTTTAAAATTAATATTACATCTAGCTTCATATAGTTAGATTTTCCAGGCTTCCTGTGCAAGAACAAATAGCTAAATGTGTTAGACATCTGACTACAGTGTATGAGGTTTTGAGTTCAAGTCCTGGGTAAGGCACATCTTTGAAAAGCTGCCGGATACCCCCGATGATGCCGCCGGAGCCTTCCATCCTGCTGATACCTGCTGCTGGATGCACTAAGTTTTCCACTGTGGACGCCGTAGACTGTGTGTGTGTCTCCCCCCTGCTGAGACTTGCTGCACGTTGCTGCCCGCTGCCGGAGACTTGGCCTGTCCCCATCACACCAGCTGCCCGCTGGGGACCCCCGCCATCACTGACCACTGCTGCTGTGCCCTCTCCTGGCCCCAGCTCACAGAAGGACTGCTCCTGGAGCTGGAAGGAAACGTCAGGAAGGTAAGTGGAGGATGTTTTCAGATACCTCTGCTGTATTGGATGCTGAACGCCATCTCAGAGTGGCCAGTTCAGCATCACTGTCAAGTTCAGAAAAAAATGCTTTTTCCGAATTTAATGAATATCATAATTTCTACATCCCCATACTATAGTATGGGGACTGCATAGTACTATAGTATGGAGACTGTATAGTACTATAGTATGGTGACTGTATAGTAGTATAGTATGGAGACTGTATAGTACTATAGTATAGGGACTGCATAGTACTATAGTATGGAGACTGTATAGTACTATAGTATGGGGACTGTATAGTACTATAGTATGGGGACTGCATAGTACTATAGTATGGGGACTGCATAGTACTATAGTATGGGGACTGCATAGTACTATAGTATGGGGACTGTATAGTACTATAGTATGAGGACTGTATAGTACTGTAGTATGGGGACTGCATAGTACTGTAGTATGGGGACTGCATAGTACTATAGTATGGGGACTGCATAGTACTATAGTATGGGGACTGCATAGTACTATAGTATGGGGACTATATAGTACTATAGTATGGGGACTGCATAGTACTATAGTATGGGGACTGTATAGTACTATAGTATGGGGACTGTATAGTACTATAGTATGGGGACTGTGGAAATTATCGATGCACAATTGTAACCAGGAGATATCTGTGATGTCTCCTGCGTTACATGTTTGATGAATAGCCCTGACACTTATTTTATACAAAATTAGGTGAAAATGCTATTTTTCACCTGCTTTTGTATAAATTAAGTGATGAATGGGCCCCTCAGTCTTGATTAGCCTGAATCAGTGCAGGGTGTAAGGCTTCTGCCCACTTGGATCGCGTAGCCCATGTGCATCGCACACACTGCATCATTATAGTTAGATCAATGATACTAACATAACTTAAAATGCTCAGAATTTCTAATAATACAAAAAGTACAACAAGAAATAATATAATAAAGAAGGGGCATCCTGCCATCTCAGCTTGCAGCTGCCATTCACCTACTATACATGGACTAAGCATGTGTTCTGACCATTTTTACTAAAATAGTTGCTTGCGCCTCAAGTTGAAATATAATCAGTTGCTGCTCACTTGTTCTCCCCTTTTATATTCCATTCTCCAGTAAATATTCTTATATATCAAAATCCAACTAGTCAGAGGAATACTTTGATAGACCTTTGTGTTCTGCATAGACTAATGTTATGGACTAATTTGTGGGGTTCACAATGATTGCTGAGACTAGCTTATTGAGCAGTGGAGAGCTGTGAAATGCATGGCCATTGCCACACAGGACTGCCAGGCACACTAAGGGAAGAAGTGTTTCACGCTGCAGATAATACAAGCTGATAACAGGTGGGAAGAGTCCTGTGCGTTCTCATTATACACTATAATTAGACTGATTATAATAATTAGCATTGACTCTAATTTCCATCTAGTTTTATATTCTGCCTTTAAAAGCATCCGAATATTCTGCATTTTTTTTTCTTTTAATTGGTTTTCAAAATAGTATTTTTCTATGCAAAAAACGCTACTTTGCAGAAAATGAGCATTTATCAATTCTGATTCCAGCTTGATGTGTCCATTAAACACAGCTGCCTAATTGAAGAACAGAAAATGTGGGCTATGTGGAACCTTTCACCTCTTACTGTAAAGTCAAATGCAATGCAATTTACATGCAATTAATATCTAGAGTATTCTTAACCACTTGGTTTCCAAAGCGTAAACCTATTGTCTAAATGTTCCATCTGGGTTTTGGATAGACAGACTACATATCTGAAACATGGCACTAAATAATAACAATAATAAAAAAAATCAGGAACAATCACTCTGATATTGTAAAGTAAGTAGAGTGTGCCACACTGTGATTTACATTGTAAAATATATATATTTTTTTACATTTGCACCCAATATGTATTATAATTTATTGTGTGTTTAATGGTTTGATAAATGACCAAACCTTCATATTGAAAAATTCAGCTTTATTTACACTAAAGTGGATGAGGAACAGGGAAAAAATGTCCCTATCATTTTAATGGACATATCTTAACCTGGCCATACAGCAGACCAACTTTCCTCCATCCATACAGCTGACCAACTGTGCAACTAAATCGAGCTCCACACACCTAACCAACTTTTTCATCAGCCAAGCCAACTTCTCTCCATCTTGTGATGTCACAGAAGTAGGCAGACAATGGGGCAGATGTATGAAGCTCTGGAAAGTGATAAATTAGAGCTTGATAAACGATCAGCCACTCAGCTCCTGTCATGTTACAGGCTGTGTTTGAAAAAATGACAGATGAAAGCTGATTGGCTGGTCGTTTATAACTCTGCACTTTATCACATGTCAGAGCTTCATACATCTGCCCCAATGTCTGCCATTTCTGCATGTTTTGAATAAATATTTTTTTTCCATGTCTATTAATTTATTTAATTTAGACTGTTTTTTTTGTTACAACTTTTTTATTGTGAACTACTGACCCCAGCATGGTCCAGCTGTTGTAGTTCAGTATCTCCTGAAGAGATTACAAAATAAATAAATTTGAAAATGTACTCTTTCAACTACTTATGGACAGCTAGACCAGATAGGTATGAAAATAAATTAATGTTTTAATTAAAAAAAAAAAAAATTAGTGTGTTTACTTAAAATTTTCTTTGTATAAGTACAGTTGTCAGCATGCTCTGGTGTGAAGTCAAGCTGGCACTTGTGATTCTGCAAGTGCCAGTAGGCCCTGCCAGCCAGTTTTGACTGTTGACCCATGCTGCAGCTTTTCCTCTGTGATTAGTGTGTGTGTTTGTGTGGGTAGGGGGATATATATATATATATATATATATATACATACAGTATTTATATATATTGTTGCAAGATCAGGAAAAGGATGTTGACTCCCGGGGTGAATGGAAGCACATTGCATGCACCAGCCAATTAGTAGCACACAAGTCCAGGGCCTTTGTGCAAGTATCCACAGCTAGTATTATTTGAAAGCACAAAATAAACAAAACATAAAAATAAATCCTAGCCTGCCCGGCTCTAACTAACACACAATTCACTCTCTCAAAGTGGAAGGACCTAGTGTCACACTTACAAAACAGCATTTACCACAACACTTACAATCACAAGCAATGATCTCTCTCTCTGCAGGGCTCAACCTACTCCCAGGCAATGAGAGTCAGACTAAAGAAACTGACCCACCTTTTATCAGCCTGTCACAGGTGGTCTGGCAATCAAGGTTGTTAATTAGCTAAATGTCTATCAGTCCAAAGCTAAGAACCTGGGACATATTTAAAGATATATGTCTCCCTTTGTCAACTTCCCCAATATTTTTGTCACATATTACCCCCATCTCCTCCTGTTTCATTACGAGGGGCGGAACACTTGTAGTCCATAAACAAGACAAAGCATCTACATTGGCCAGTTGGATTCCTGACCTATGCTCTATTTAGTACTTAGAAATGTTCAATACCAAGAATCATCTAGTTACTTTCCCATTGGTCTCTTTATTCTCAGACATCCATTTCAATGGAGCTTGATCTGTAATCAATCTAACTTTCACCCCCCAACAGAGAGCACCTTAGTGTTTCTAATGCCCATTTAATTGCCAATGCTTCTTTTTCTACAGTGGCATCATTTATTTCATGTATATTTAATTTCCTACTTAAATAAATAAGAAGATACCCTTCAACATGTGTGCTTGGAGGCGGGATGTAGTTAGGATCCCGACCATCAGAATGCCACAATACTGACAGTGGCATCGTGACTGTCACAATTTCCAACAGATCCCAATGGTATTATGTTTAGAGTTATCCACTAGGGGGTGGGTTAGGCTGGGAGGGATGGTTAAGGTTAGGCTGCGGGAGGGCTAGGTTAGGCTGCGGTATGGGTGGTTAGGGTTAAAATACCTACCAAAATCCATCAGAATTTTGACAGTCGGGATGCCACTGTTGGGATTCTGACGATGTGCATTCTGACTGTTGGAATGCCATACCCAGCCCTTTAAGGCAACACAGCACCTATCCCTACATTTGATGCATCTGTCAGCACAACAAATTCAGGTGTCATGAAATCTGGATGGATGCACAATGCTACCTTCAACATATGAAAATCCTTTTCTGCCTCAGAATTCTACTTAACCATAAATGACTTTTTACTCTTGGTAAGGTCCTTTAAAGGGACAGCAATGGTGCAAAATTAGGTATAAATCTTCTATAATACCCCATGATTCCTAATAAAGCTCTCATCTGATTCTTATTCAATTTTGTATTAGCTCAATTTTATTAAGTTGAGGCTTTATCAAACCTCTGCCTTTGGTGTATCCGAGATGCTTCACCTCTACCTTCTCTAAGCAACACTTTTTGGGTTGGCTGTCAATCTTGCCTCATGATTTGTGTTCCACACTGCTTGTAACCTTGGTTAGTGAGACTGTCTGTACCACTGCAGCTATTCTATTCTGCATCTGTGAAACATGCTCAATATCAGTTTTATACAATCTGGGTTGCCCCTTCCATGTCTCTTTTGCAATATCCAACAATCCCCTTGGATTTCCCCCATACAGCAAATAAAAAAGCAATAACCCAGTGGAAGATTGTGGAACTTCTCTAATGGCTAACAATAAATAGGTAACCAAGTCTTTCCCATCTTTATCCACCACTTTCTTTACTATATTTTGTAAAGTTTTGTTAAACCTCTCCACTACAAGAATGTATTAATATACACAACATGTTTAGCTTGGAGATTAGCACAACAACGAAAGGAATTATTATATAACATTTCACTTTTTTACCTTTGGGACACAACCCAGGTTTTGAAATGGGGTGTGCAGCAGAGGCATTTAGGAATTGGTATAAACACGGATTGAGATATATGTATCAAATAATAAATAGGACAAATAAAAGTATATACATACGAGAACACATTAAAGAAAAGTATCCACTGATTGAAATACCTTTATTTTCGTATTTTCAAATAAGAAGTTATGTACTGTAAACACAATAATATGACAAATCTTTGATCGGGGTGTAGACAGTAGTTTGGACGACATGCTGCTACCTTCCTCCAGTAAGGCTATCTGCATCAAGAATATATGGCCAGATATGTAGGGTATGGCAAAATATTCCCAAATTTAGAATTAGGTGATATGATTAAATACACAGTAAAAATGAATAAACATCTGGCATCGGCTTCATACACGGAGAGGCACCTTAAAATATTACATTGTGCATATATAACACCAAAATTAAAGTGTATAATGGGTATGGCTACCAACTCACAATGCTTTAAATGCAATGAATATGAAGCAGATTTCATGCATTGTTTGTGGGATTGTATAGAGGTTAAGAAATTCTGAACATCAGTACATGTGTATATCGGTACAGTGACAGGGAAAATATATGAGATCACACCAGAATGGCCAATATGGAACCATATAAATGAAACTAGTGGAGATAAATGGTTAAAAGCAGTGGTCAGCTAAGATTACAGCAATAGCAAAAAAGATCATGATAACAAAGTGGATATCTCCAGATGCAATTGATATGGCATTATTACATGCAGTGATTGAGTACAGTATCTATTTAAAATTGAACGGTAGAAATGTTATACAGGTTGAGTCTCCGATATCCAAAATGCTTGGGACCAGGGGTATTTTGGATAACGGAATATTCCGCATTTTGGAATAATTGCATATCATAATGAAATATCTTGGGAATGGGACTCAAAAATACACACAGAATGCATTTATGTGTTATATACACCTAATACACACAGCCTGCAGGTCATTTTATACAATATTTTTAATAATTTGTGCCTTAAACAAAGTTTGTGTACTTTGAACCATCAGAAAGCAAAGGTTTAATTTTCTCAGTCAAGCCAAATAAATTCCGTATTTCGGAATATTCCGTATTTCGGAATATTTTGATGTGGGAGACTCAACCTGTACGATAAAGAAAAAAGAATTGAAACGTTTTGTTTAATATGGTTACCATATACAGTATAATTCACTTTGCAATAAAAGAAGGACATTTATAGAGACATAAGATTTACAAAATGGTGTATAGAAGAAGAAATACATAAAGGTCACACGATATTTGGATGCTGAGAAAAAACAATAAATAAAAGGTATGGAAAGTATAAAAAATGTTGAAATAGGAAATATAACATGGTGGTAAAGATAATGAGAGAAGGAAAAGAGAAACCTGAGAAAATATGGTGAATGTATACAGGGGCTGGATGGCAACTTTTAGCCTGGGGGGCAAATGCATGCAGGTGGCCCTGGCAGAGGAGTAGCGTGTAGCCAGGGTGCCCGGAGCACATGTGTGCTTAGGCGCCCCCCCCCCCCGTCAAGTGTTCCAGGGAGGAGGTAGGTCCATATGGAATTAATGTAAAGTAAAAATAAAGATATGGGGCAGCCCCCTGTAGTGGTGCCCATATGCAGTGCCCCCTGTGCCCCAGGAGAGGACCCACTTATACAGGCCACCAGTAGTGATCCTCCTATGCAGTGCCCCTTATACAGTGCCCCCAATAATGGTCCCCCCTGTGCAGTGCCCCTTGTGCCCCCAGTAGTAAGCTTCTTATATAGTGTCCCCAGTAGTGGTCCCCCCTGTGCAGTGCCCCTTGTGCCCCCAGTAGTAAGCCCCTTATATAGTGCCCCCAGTAGTGGTACCCCCTATGTAGTGCCCCCAGTAGTAGTCCCCCCCTTGTAGTGCCCCCAGTAGTAGCCCCCCCTTGTAGTGCCCCCAGTAATGCTCTCCCCCTTGTAGTGCCCCCAGTAGTGCTCTCCCCCTTGTAGTGCCCCCAGTAGTAGTCCCCCTTTTGTAATGCCCCCAGTAGTAGCTTCCCCTTGTTGTTCCCCAGTAGTAATCCCCGTTGTAGAGCCCCTAGTAGTGCTCTCCCCCTTGTAGTGCCCCCAGTAGTAGTCCCCCCCTTGTAGTGCCCCCAGTAGTAATCCCCCTTGTAGTGTCCCCAGTGGTGCTCTCCCCCTTGTAGTGCCCCCAGTAGTGTTCTCCCCCTTGTAGTGCCCCCAGTAGTGGTCCCCCCCCACAGTACACACACACGTAATAAATAAATAAAAAAACACTTACCTGAATCCCCGCTCCCGCCGCCGCCATCCGCTCCTCCGTCTGTCCTCCCGGGCCGGGCCGCTCTGCATTATAGGAGAGACGTCATATGATGTCATGATGTCTCTCCCATTACCCACTGCAGGAGCCGGAAGATGGAGCGGCTCCTGCAGTGGGTGCAGAGGCAGTCAGTGAGAGTCTGACAGACTCTCATTGGCTGCCACTCAAAACAAACACACAGCTGCCGGCTGTGTGTTTGGAACTGTGTAGCACTGACCGAACTCCGTCCGGTCAGCGCTACACGCATGGTGCAGCTGTGTCACACAGACACAGACTACCCACGGCCCGCATGGCGCTGTGGCCCGCATGGCGCTGCGGCCCGTGGTGCACATGGCACCCTGCCCCCCGGCCCAGCCCGCCACTGAATGTATATTTACATGGGAAATGTTTTATGATGATTGTAATATGCAATTTTGCAAATAATAATAATAAAAAAAAACCTCTGAAAATAAGCCACCAGTCTGGGGGTGATACACTGAAATCCTTAGATGACTAACTTTAAACAGTCGTCATAACTCTCATGATTCTTGATATAAATTTGGTACCTTGATCAGTTAGGATTACCTTTGGTATTTTCACTCTGCTAAAGACATGTACTAGTCCCCTAGCAATTGTATTTGTTAATGCATTATGCAATGATATTGTTTCTGGATATCTGGTAGCGTTATCCATTACCACTAAAATATATTGATGACCCCAGGCAGAATTTGTTAGAGGTCCCATCAAATCCATTAATATTCTCTCAAACGGACATTAATAATTTGTAATTTGACAAGTGGACATCTATAATGGTCTGGGAGCATGGTACTGGCGCTCAGTGCAAGATGCGCAGTAATCAGATACATCTTTATGGACCCCTGGCCAGAAAAAACACTGCTAAATTCTTACAAGTTTTTTATATCCCTAGATGTCCTGCAGTTATGTGACCATGAGTCAGGTCCAACACCGTTCTTCTATATGCCTTAGGAATTATCAATTGTTCTACAATATCTTCTCAATTCTTTGACACTTGGTAAAACAAATATTGACATACTGCTATGTGAAGATATGACCAGCTACTGTCAGGCTCTGCTGGGTTTACATCAACCACTTTTACATTCTCTCTAGCCTTTACGAGAGTAGGGTCTTTTAAAGATTTATTTTGTTATGTCAAGATCAGGCAAAATAGTCAACTGGTTCAACAACATTTTCTACTCCAGTAGGAGGTACATCATTCTGCGTCCCACTGCTGCTCTCACCATTCTCTGACTCCCCAACCATGATTGAAAAAGGGAATACTTCAGACTCAGGGAACACACCCACTGTCACTGTATCAGTAACATTATCAAACAGGTCTGGGTTATTTTTTTTCTGTGACAAATTGGGTTTCTCACTCATATTGTAGCTTTCAGAAGTGTGTTTGTTGCAATATATACACATACACACACACATGCAAACATCAAAGGGTTTGCTGGCAGTCATGGCTATACACTATATTGAAATATTTCCCTGGTGCCTTCCACAGCCCACTGCTTGCGGTCTGTCTGTGCACTGTGCCTGGAACTTGTAGCGGTTTGTGGAGGTCCCTTGCGCCAAGAGGATGGATTGGTTAAAGGAGGTCCCTGCAGCTTGTGGACGGAACTTGCAGCATTCTGCGCAGGTCCCTTGCACTGTGTCACACATGTCTACCCTTGCACACCAGCTTGCTTGTACAACCTTCCCCCCACACACACCCTACACATACATACCCATCTACAGGTCAGATGTCACCCCCCGGCACCAAGTCTGTGGAGCAGTTTTTCACTCCCAACCCATCCCCATCTGTTTATCTGTGTGCCAGCTTCTAGCAAAATGTTATCACCCTGTAGGAGGTGGTCAGGCCAGGAGTCCAGGGTGGGCAGGAATTCAACAGCAGGTTGGAGAGGTGAAGCCAGTGATAAATTGGGAGCCGAAAGTTAGAGCCGAGTGGGACTGGTAAGGGGTTCCAGGTGAGCGGAAGTAGGCAGTGGGGATTAACATCCCATGAGGGTCATGTATGGCAGCACAGCGCCACAGAGTAACAGCTTGCTCAAGAGAAGTGGCATGGGACGTCCAGGATTCAACCCCAGCTAATTTCAGCTGATTGATTCTGCTCCTGGGTGCTGTGATGTGTGCCCGGCTCTGGATGTGATCTGATGTGCTCAAAGCACTGTGATGGTGCCATTCTGCCCCTGGTATGTGCTATGAATAGCTAGAACCAGTGTCTGGGTATCACAGAGCCTGCAGGTGTCTGCTGTTTGACACATGCAGTATCCCTGTGCTGAACTCCAGAGGTAGCAAGGACCAAGAGCTGCACGGTGGACCATCTCCGTCTACTTTTGTTTAAATCATTCAGTTGGGGGAAAGTGTTCAACTTCCCCCCTACACTGAAATGATAGTCACCCAACTATATTGGTAAAATAAACATGTTTAATTTTTCCAACTAGTTGGGGTGACCCCTTTTTGCCATCTTGTGGGAGCAAACAAACAATTATCGAACTTATCGTTTCACCTAGTTGGCTGGTTGGAACAATATTGTTCTGATGTATGGCCAGCTTTACTCTTTCTAGTAGCATTTTTGGTGAAGATGCTTATTTCCGTGAGCACTTTGCACATGGTAAAGCACAGCTTCAAACACAAAATGTGCCTCATATAAGACAACAACATTATCCTCTCACTCTTATGATTGCTTTAAGGCATAAATTACACTAAAATAACACTTTAGTGGAAAAAATTAAAAGTTTAATGACAGTGGTGGGAGAATAAGCTTTTGAGGTGTCATTAGTACATTTGCACAGATTTTTCAACCTATCTGTACACTTAGGTGCATTTCTGTGGATGACCACAGTGTAATGATCACATTCAGCTACTGTGTAAACTTATAGAATGAGTGCCCAGTGTTTACATTTAACATAGAGCAGTATGTCCCAACAGGGACTCAGTTGCCCCCCCCCCACTCCAGTCAGAGGTGTTACACATCTGTACATACATATGTAAGGGAATAAGAGAGCATATGTTGCCAAAGGGCTGAATGTGACTATGGACTACAACTAGGATTCCCACTGGAGATGTGAGCGGAACGCCTGGTTTTGGCAAAATCACCCTCCAATGTTATGGTTTTGGCAAAACGACCCTTAAGTGTTTTGGTTCGGAATCGGCTTTGGTTTTGGATTGCTTTAAAATATGTAAAAACAGCTAAAATCATGTAATTTGGACCTGTTTTCATACAATCCAAAACATAGGTATATGGTGTAGCTGTTCGAGGATAAAGCTATAGACCAACCTGTGGCCAAACACTTTTGGGACTTGAAACATGGACTTGCAACTTTACGCTGCAAGATTATTGACTGGATTCCACCTAACAATAGGGGTGGTGACAGGGGTAGGATTCTATTGCAACATGAGTCTAGATGGATTTACAATCTTCAGACTCTTAAACCTTTTGGACTTAATGAAATTAACCCTTTTTCCTGTTTTCTTTAACTTTAGTCAGGATTGTGTCAACCTTGATTTAGTGTTATGTAGTATACATGACTGGTTCCTTGGGGCTTTGACAGTTTTCTATGCCACTGTTTGCTCTCGTTAGCCTTGTTCTTTTGATTCTACTGTGCCCGCAGCATGTTGTTACATTTGTATCTACAGCCCTGCATTGTTTGTCCATTGGTTCATGTTATAGGTTGTCTTTGTGATGGATTAACACTGTGGTGGACACGCCCCCCCGGGGGTGACGGTGACGACGGCGATATGGCGCGATCTGTGACATCATCGGACCCCCGCTGGGACAGATCAGTATGGTGAAGGTACACAGGGTGAGCTGTATTTAAGGTATGTGTTGTATGTCATTCTGTATGTCTTGATAAAAGTGTTTCCACACTGAAACGTTGACCAGAAGCAAAGTCATGCTGTTGTTATTTGCTCTGCTGTGCAGTCTCACTGAGTGCTGTCCTCTATATTCTACACTGCATGTTTTTTCTAGAAGGACATCGGAGCATTGTCTATTTATTCTGAGTGCCGGGCGTGTTTGGACTCTATATATATATATATATATGTAGGTAAGTTAGCTCTCAGCTCATACATGTACTGTTATCTTGCAGTACACCAATTTGTAATTATATGACCCAGAGTGGGTGCTACTATTATGTAGCAATTATTATTTTGGGGTGAGCGTTTGGGAGTGGGGCCCCCGGGGTTGTTCTGGCTGGACCTTTCTCATGGCATCACCACTTAATTCACATAGAAAATGTTTTCACTTCTCTAATCGTTTGTATATTATTTATGTCATTTTAATTATTTTACATTTCATTAACACTTATTGATTTATCTTTACACATCTATCCTTTACACTTCACTATCACCTTTTTTACCCTTTTCGTGTGATGCCCTGGGGATGGTCCTTGGCTGGATTTTTTTGGGGTGCCTTGCTTCTCGGACGTGAACCCCTTAATGTTAGGGATGCTGGTATAGAGGAGCCTTGACGTTGGCCCAGCGCTTATTCATATATTTGCAAATGTATGTAACCAATACCTCTTAATTTCTATTATTATGTAGGATTCAAGTATTTTTGAATTAGCTGCAGTGTGCTGGAAGGCAAATTCCTTTTTTCTGTAGTTCAGTGTAAAGCCCGCCCTTTACAAGCACCTGTAGTATGTCATTAAGCTGATTGAGCAACTACCATATTTTTTGCTAGCAGTTTGGAGGCATGAAGGGAGTCAGCATAAGGAGGAGGTGCTGATCCTTATAGTGCCATGTGGAGGTTTTTTGGGGTACCTCCAAGGTAAGTTAGCTCTCAGCTCATACATGTACTGTTATCATGCAGTACACCAATTTGTAATTATATGACCCAGAGTGGGTGCTACTATTATGTAGCAATTATTATTTTGGGGTGAGCGTTTGGGAGTGGGATCCCTGGGGTTGTTCTGGCTGGACCTTTTTCATGGCATCACCACTTAATTCACATAGAATATTTTTTCACATCTCTAATCGTTTGTATATTATTTATGCCATTTTAATTCTTTTACATTTCATTAACACTTACTGATTTATCTTTACACATCTATCCTTTACACTTCACTATCACCTTTTATTCCCCTTTTCGTGTGATGCCCTGGGGATGGTCCTTGGCTGGAATTTTTTGGGGTGCCTTGCTTCTCGGACGTGAACCCCTTAATGTTAGGGACGCTGGTATAAAGGAGCCTTGACGTTAGCCCAGCGCTTATTCATATATTTGCAAATGTATGTAACCAATACCTCTGAATTTCTATTATTATGTAGGATTCAAGTATTTTTTATTTATCTGCAGTGTGCTGGATGGCAAATTCCTTTTTTCTGTAGTCCACCTTTATGAAAGGTCAGCCAGCAGTTTCTGAGCCAAGGGTAAACTATTTTTGAATTTTTTTCAAATCACTGGTGGTGTGCAGGGCTACAGCTGCTGGCCTGTACTGGCTACTTCAAGGTGGATACTATACTAATATATTGACCTGGCACCCCCACCAGCTTGTGGGTTTGTGCAACTTTTTGGCTCTTTATATATATATATATATATATATTAAGCAGAGAAGTAGTGGTATATGGCGCTAGTCCTTGATAATGTCACTTAGAGTCTTATAAGAAAACAAGTGATGCAGCACTCCCCAGATCTTCAGGGTGGCAGCTCCGTCTCCCATAAGCTATTGTTCAAACAGTTAAAACCTATAAAACAAAAAGTGGAGAAGGAGCGCCTCCTAGTGCAATAACATTTAACCTTTTTTGGACCCTTCACCAATTTCAATCACCTATGTGGTGGAGGTGTACCTTTGACAGTGGAATAATCCACAATTATATCAGCATAAGAGAATCACTGTTCATTCAGCGTTCTTCCTTCCTCATCCAAATAAGGAGACCCAGTCTTATATAATCCAGTCTCAGTGCGTGTTCCGGTGTGTGTTGGTAACCATGGAAACTGGTTTCCCATGGTTACCGACACACGCCGGAGCACGCACTGAGACTGGATTGTATAAGACTGGGTCTCCTTATTTGGATGAGGAAGGAAGAACGCTGAATGAACAGTGATTCTCTTATGCTGATATAGTTGTGGATTATTCCACTGTCAAAGGTACACCTCCACCACATAGGTGATTGAAATTGGTGAAGGGTCCAAAAAAGGTTAAATGTTATTGCACTAGGAGGCGCTCCTTCTCCACTTTTTGTTATATATATATATATATATATATATATATTGTAGGATAAAGAGAGCACTCACCAGTCTTCTTAAAAAAGTGAAACAACTCTTTTTTTTTTTTTTCATAATAGTTTTTATTGAAAGTTTAATACAAAGAAATGGGGATACAGAAGGAAAAAGAAGGGAAAAGGGGTAAGCCAGACATATAGCATATCACAATATAAATCAATCGATCTTGGTCCTTGTACATATAATTGATACTTAAACTTTTTAGGACAAGAAAAATGTTTTATAAAACACTTCACAACACATATAGACAAAATACTAAATATTCAGTTAATGGAGCTGCCCCGGATCTGCGTGAGGTGAACAGAGAACACCGGGAACAACCGGAACACTATAAATGGTGGAATGGCCTTGTTTTTCCCTATATTCTCCCCATTTAAACCATTTCATATGGATGGAATTGACGGAGGAGGAGTATTTCTCACCTGTTGTTTCAAAAACAAAATGCTTATGGATCTTGTTTTCTATGATTGTGATGTTGGGGAGAGAGGCTGTCTTCCACCCCTGAGCAATTGTAGCTTTTGTAGCAATCAGCACATGACCCATAATATATCTCTCGCCACGTGATAATTCCCCAGGATAGAAGTGGAATAAGGCAACTAGAGGCTCCGCCTGAATAGTTACACCAACTATTTTACTAATCATAAAAAATACTGCATTCCACAAGGGGCGAAGTAGAGGACAGGACCAAAAGACATGAAAGATGTCTCCCACCAAACCACAACCTCTCCAGCAATATTGCGAGACAGAGGGCCAGATCTTATGCAGCCTTTCAGGAGTAAAATATGCTCTCTGAAGTAATTTGTAATACATTTCTGAATGGTTGATACATTTGGATATAGTAAAACTGGAACGAAAAATAATATTCCAGTCCTCATCAGAAAGGTTCACAGCCAGATCCCTCTCCCATTTAAGCCGACACGGAAGTTTCCCTTTTTTTTTTAACATTAACATTATCTGATACTGATACCAGCAAGATATACCACCTTTGTGATTAGAGGATCGTAGGCGAGTCAGCAGCAGTGATGGGAAGGCAGGTTTTTTAAGTGGAGAAGGGAGGTGACTGTGCAACCAATGTCTCAGCTGTAAATATTTATGAAAGTCCTGCCTCGTTAAACCAAATTGCGTTTGAAGGGACACAAAAGAAGCCAAATCCTCCCCCGCGAATACATCCCCCAAAGAAGAGAGGCCCACCTTCGCCCAGGAACCTAAGTGCATATCAGGGATCAAATTGGCTATTGATCGGAGAGACAGATTAGGAGAAGGCAGGGAAATCTCTTCATCTAAGGAAACACAGGTATGCCAACATACTATTGTAGTCTGAACTGCTTTACAGAATCCCGGTCTGAAGGAGATTTCAGAAGAGGGCAGCCAGAATAGATCAGGAAGGGGAAAGGGGCGCATAAGTTCCCTTTCAATAATTACCCAGGGTTTGGGAGAGTCTATTATGAACCAGTCCCTTGCCTGGCTAAGTATACATGCTGAATGGTATCTCTCCAAGTCTGGGAAGGCCACTCCGCCTGTCTCCTTAGAGAGGGAGAGGGTATTTCTCGCTATTCTGGGTTGATTCCCCTTCCAAATATATTTAGTTAGTATTTGGTAAAATTTGTTACATATGGATTTGGATAGGGGTCTAGTAATGGTCCGAAATAAATACATTAGTTTCGGGAGCAGCACCATTTTTGCAGCTGCAATCCTTCCTAGCCAGGACACCTCATGTAGCATCCATTCTTTTGTTAAAGTTTCATAAGCTTTCAAGAGGGGCCCAAAATTACAATCAATAAGATCATGGTCTCTAGCTAAATGCACCCCCAGATATTTGAGGGACCTAGATTTCCATGTATATCTATACGTCTCCTGTAGTTTCTCCAAAATTACAGTTGGGATGTTAAGAGGGAGGGCTTCTGTCTTTGCTGTGTTGAGTTTGTAAAAGGACACTGCTGCGTATTGATCCAAAATGGCATGCAATGCTGGAAGGGACTCTTCTGGGTGGAGTAAACACAGTAAAATATCATCTGCGAATAAGTTTATTTTATGGGAGAAACCTCCGAGCAAGGGACCATGTATGGATTTGAGGGTTCTGATCATCTCCGCCAGAGGTTCAATGGCAAGCGCAAAGATGAGTGGCGAAAGTGGGCACCCCTGACGTGTGCCGTTGGTTATGTCAAATTTGTCAGATAGACAACCGTTTACAAATACCTTCGCAGAAGGGCAAGTATATAGGGCCGAAATGGAATCTAAAATACCTCCCTGGAAACCGAAACTGTGTAAAACCTTCATCAAATAACCCCAGTGCAGGCGGTCAAACGCCTTTTCGGCATCAAGCGATAGGATCAATAAAGGCTCCCTACGGTAGTCATAATATTCTATAATATTGAGAACTCTACGTGTATTGTCTGGGGCTTGCCTGTGCATCACAAATCCGACCTGATCCGGTTTAATGAGAACCGGCAACAGCCGAGACAGGCGACTAGCAATCACTTTGGCAAACAACTTGACATCTGTGTTCAGCAAAGCAATAGGTCGGTAATTAGCTACAGCATTAGGGTCTTTGCCGGGTTTTGGTATGGCAATTATACGTGCCTCCAGCATTTCTTCAGGGAATTGCTTAGATTCCGTTGCTTCACCGAACACAGACAACAAAACCGGAGCCAGCTCAGCTTTAAATGTTTTGTAAAAGTTGGCAGAATAGCCGTCCGGACCTGGAGCCTTATCTGATTGCATTTTGCTAATGGCTACATCTATTTCCTCCAGAGTCCAAGGAGTGCTAAGGGACAGACAAGCCTCAGAAGACAATTTCGGGAGAGAAAGCCCACTCAAGAATTGCTCAATAAGGGCTGCCGTTGGTTGGGCAATATTGGGGTCAACTTTGAGGTTATAAAGTTGCGCATAATAGGTTGCAAAAGCATTAGCTATCTCTACAGGGTCCGATACTTTAGCCCCATGGTGATTGTAGATTCTCTGTATCTGCCCCCTAGCCCTTCGTCCACGTAATTTATTAGCCAACAGTCGACTTGCTCGATTACCAAATACATAGAACTTTTGATTTAATCTGGCAATATTACGCTGTACTTCTCTAAGTGAGAAGACATTCACCCTTTCTCGAGCATTGAGGAGTTGTTTATATAATATTTTATTAGAGGGGTCTGCTTTATGAGCTTCTTCAATTTGCGCTGCCTCAACTTCCGCTTTCTCATACTGGAAACAACTCTTTTTAATAGCTCTCATATTGCCACAAGTCCATTTGGTTGACGTTTCGGGCCTCGGCGGACCCTTTGTCAAGATACAGAAACCACTGGTCTCTGTGTCTTGACAAAGGGTCCGCCGAGGCCCGAAACATCGACCAAATGGACTTGTGGCAATTTTATACAATATTTGTAATCATTTTGTGCATTAAACAAAGTTTGTGTGCATTGAACCATCAGAAAGCAAAAGTGTCACTATCTCAATCACGCTAAAAAATGTCCATATTCTGTATATCGGAATATTTGGATATGGGAAACTCAGCCTGTACCTGTTTCCAAAGAACAGCAAAATGAATGAAGAGCATGAAAGAATCACATGCCATCGATTGGCTTTTGTCCAATCAGCATTTGTATAAATTGCCAGATACAATACTGGTTCCTTACCAAGTACAAATTTTACTACAGCTATTCTGGAGATGTGACAAAATCCAAAAGAAATAATTAAGCCAAACACTTTTCTATTCACCGCATGGATAGTTTGTTTTATGCTGCTCTATTTTATATAACTAAAATGTTATCATTTAAATCAGGTAACAAAAAGCAATTTCCTGCTCCTAGATTCTTCGTCCCAATATGTTTATTTCACAATAATAAAAAACTGGACGGCATATGACTTTGCACAGTATCCCAGTTTTGCTTAAGTAAGGTATATACAAAATGATTCACTAAAGCTGATCAGGTCGTACTCAACATGCCAGAATGACGCATCCTGTTACAGAAACTTTTGCATATGTTCCTCTAGTGTATATGCACCTGTAGTGCTAATCTTTTATCAGGAGTTTGCTAATTAGTATGATTCAATTCAGTCATCAAAATGAAGTTATTTGGAGATATTTTTACTGTTGAATTAGTCTAATTCAGCATAATTGTGGAATGAAATAAATTGAAATTTGTATTCATAGAAGATTTAAATAATAGGTCAAAAATTAGAGCTATTTAAATCACAGCTGATTGATTCACTTCTAGCTGCATTTATATACGGTACATAGACATGCATGCATAGTGCATACCTTAACAGACAGCAGGCTTCAGTGCAGATTTCAGCATTATGAACATTTCAAAATAAAAAGTGACCAATTACACAAATGATTAAAATGTTATCAAGTTAGGGTTTGTACTTACTGTGATGTATGTAAATCTTGAGTATGGTATGAGTAAAATCTAAGAAAAAGAAATATTAGCATAAAAAAATACAAAATTCTTAGGAAGGTGGGGTTTGGCTTGAGAGTCCATGATCACGGACGCTCTCTTCTAAAACTCGGACACTGTCTGCTTAGTGCTCAGCTGCATGGGGTCCCACATTGGCCCTACATTACCTGCCTGGTCAACTGTTGCGCTACTGACATCAGCCCTATTCCTATCCATGAGAATGGGGTTCCTCTTGGTCTGCCTCGTATGGCATTAGTGATCTTCTCCTGCATCCCTTTCCGTCAACTATCCTAGTCAATAGTCCCACTGGAGCTGAAAGGACGTCTCCTCACTAATTTGCAGCTGGCCTCTGAAACTGCTCCAGACAACTTGAATGAACGCTAAATGCAGCACGGTCCTGACCACACGTGTCTGCTAATAATGATTGGCCTTGGGTCTAGAGCTTCGGATAGATTCTGCCTTCTTCCAGCCATGGACTTTCTACCTGCAGTTGTGGGTCCCCTGTACTAGGAGATCTAGCTCTGAAGTGCTTGACAATGCTCCAGGCAAGTCCTCACTGTCCCCCACACATCATCCCTTTGGGCACTGCAATGCTAGGCCTCTGGCTTTCTCCACTGCAGGGTGGCTGCCATTTGGACAGCCAGACACAACCTGTGACACCTGGCCTGCACTGCTGCCACATCAGGTCACTCCTTACTCTCTACTCTTGGCTGCAGCTGGTTTCCACTCGTGGGCTGAGATCATGGAGCTCTGTATTTGCACTAGAGGACATGGGTGATCTCTGGTAGTATGGACCTACTTTAGATAAGTTTTTGTAACCAGTCTGCTTCAACCTCTCCTTCTCCTGTTATCTAGGCTCTACTTTGAGCATGTCCTCCTGCAGCCCGGTTACAGGAGATCCTCATTTCCACTTAGTTACTGTACTCGTGCTGCTGTCTGCACTCACGTAAAATATCTTCTGTTATAATGATGGTTCTCTCTTAGCACTATATTGACTCTATAAAATTGGGGGATAATAGATGCTAATGGTATGCACGCATTCCATCCCAGGATAACTATGCTCAATGTGGTGATGTATTATTATTTCTCTAAAGTGGACTCCTTTTTTCCTTATATATGATTCATGTGAAAAGATAGGAAATCAAACCATAAAAAAGAGGAGGCGAAAAAGTCTAATATTCAACATTATTTTACAAATTCTTCCTTTTCCGATATCTCAGAGGATTTTCAATTGGCTTTACAGTTGGACTCTCACTAGGCTACCTCTTCTTCTGTTCAAGCATCTGGCTCCAAGCCTAAACACCCGGACCATGTGGAATAGGAAGAAATATTACGATATCTAAAATCTCTCCCCCTGAAGCAGGACTTCCAATCTTTGTAGGAAAGACTTCAGGTTATGATCAAGGGGCATATGTATCAAAGCTTGATGTGAGATAAAATTGTGAGATATATATCACCAACCAATCAGCTTCTAACTTACATTTTGCAGGCTGTGTTTAAGAAATGATAGTTTGGAGCTGATTGGTTGGTGATATATATTTCACAATTTTATCTCACATCAAGCTTTGATACATATGCCCCAAAGTCCCAAGTGGAAACTCTTCAAGCCAGTGTAGAGCAAGTAGCCGACAGAGTGGCTTCCCTGGAAGATAGTAGGGAATAGTTGGAAGATGTGTGTATTAAACTTTTGGGGGTTTATTTACTGAAGTGCGGGTTTTTAGAAGTGGAGATGTTGCCCATAGCAACCAATCAGATCTACTAAACATTTCAGTAGCACCTTCTAGAAGATAATAGCTATAACCTGATTGGTTGCTATTGGCAACATCTCCACTTCTAAAAATTCACATTTTAGTAAATATACCCCTAGGAGTCATCAGCTCAGCAAGTGAAGGAATTCAATGATATTCAGACATGCAGAATGATCTAGACAACATTGGATGCTGCAATAAGCATGAGGTATTCCTGAGGAAGTCCCCCCCCCAAAGCATAGGGATGCTTTGCAAAGATGATCTGATTTTTAAGAATCCAATCAATGTGTTAGCTTTTGATAGAGGCCATAGAGCTATTCAATGCCATGATCTCCAGTCTGATAAACCACAGGATGTCATATGTACAGTAGACTCCATTATTTTACAGTTAAAGAGGAGATATTATGTAAATCGAGACACATTAAGGGCTTTGACGTTAAAGGTCATTCTATCCAGATCTGTCCTGGCATCCCCTTCAACAGCATAAGCTTCTAAAGACAGTGATAGATGAACTCAAACAGAGGGATAACAAATTGAGATGGGGGTTTCCTCAATTGCGTTTAAGTTCTTCCAAGATGGAAAAATGATTCTCCTATAGGATTAGGCAGATCTCGGCACCTTCTGCAAAGCGCTTAAACTGCCATCCATTTAGCTTCCAGATTAGCTTGTGGTCTCACTCCAGATTCTGTCTTCTCTTCCTGAACAATCCTGATGGAAAATGGTCCAAAAACCAAGATTCCTCTCCAAGCTTCAATCTCTTGTAACTTTGCCAACACGTGATTTCCAATATCATGTTATTAACCTACAGTATAAATCCACTAGGTCTACATATGTCCCTAGGAAAAATTGTGCATTTCTGGTACTAGCCCCTGTTACCTTGTGGTCGCTTGTTCAATTATTCTATAATGGTAGAATTTAAATGTTGAGGTGCTTAGCTGCCACATTATTTCTGTTTTCTGCACATTGTTAGCCTTTATGACACAATTTACATTTCCTATGGAATACCAGTTATTAGTTTATATAAAATTAGTTAGTATAAAATTACCCATGTGGTACACAGGATGACCTCTTAGACTAACACTGACCATATACCTTTGTGACCAGTGTTTGGATGTGTCTACCGTGCTCCTTAGTACTATCACCACTATTAGTACCCCTATGATTATAGCCTCCACTTGTATATCTGTTCATTTGTTTACTTTTGATTCCCATGTTTTTAGATGCAGTATTGGATTCTAGATTTGTTTTATGTTCAAATGTTTCATTTAAGCTCTTACAATACTGTCTTTTGTACCCATTTTGTCTCTGCCACCTTCCTTTTCTTTCCTTCTTTTTTCCAGGCTGTACAGTAGACATCCCCACTATTCTCCAGACTTCTTCAGCAGTGACCATGATAAGGCTGTCTCTCTAGTGTATGATCAGATGAATAAGTTGCATTTTATTTCTGCTAATTTGAGGGGCTTTAATGTTTCCAGACTGTTACACATTTTAAGATTAATCTTGCTCCCCCCTTAAGAATCATTACTGTGCTGCTATCTTGTTTTTTTTAAAATAATAATCCATATGAGAAATCCCGTGGAGTGGTGACTTTGTTCTCTAACTGGGTTAAGCTTGCTAAGTCTCTGTACTTCGTTTAAGCGAGGGCATGGGCTTTCTTGTGAAGGGGAAAATCTGCTCCCTTACATTTGTTAATTTGTATGCCCTGAACCAGGGTCAACTGGCCTTTCTCACCCATTTTTTGGAACAGATACATGAACACAAGGAGGGACTCTTGGTTATGGTGGCAAAATAAATAAGGCGCTTGACCCTCAGACTTTGTGGGTAAATCAAGCAGATTGCCTATTAGAGAGGCGCACAGAGTCAGGCTAACCTTTCATGAGCATCTGCTAATTGATGTTTGGCATCTCTTCCATCCTGTAGACAAAGATTTTGCCACAGTGGACTCTGATCATGTCCCAATATATCTCAATTTGAACCTGGTTGACCCTAAACCCCGTCTCCTGCAGACACTGGTCCTGGCAAGGCTAGA
The DNA here is from genome assembly GCA_031769625.1 of Taudactylus pleione. Taxonomy (NCBI): domain Eukaryota; kingdom Metazoa; phylum Chordata; class Amphibia; order Anura; family Myobatrachidae; genus Taudactylus; species Taudactylus pleione. Next base: position 649,217 of record JAUIMM010000106.1, read on the forward strand.
CTGGGACTAAAAATAGGCCCTGGCATTTAAAGCGCACAGGCCCACCTCGATGTCAGCATCTGGCCCTAGGCTTAGACTCCTCCCCTTTACAATTCCTGACTCCTCCTACCTAGTCTATGCTCTTACAAATATAATAAACAACATTAACAATTAACAACATACACTTATATATCGTTCTCTGTAATAAAATACTCACAACAGAGCTCATCCTGTAGGGGATTCAAACATTTGCCATAGTCAGACATTTGGTATTTGGTTGGTTCTGTTAGGTAAAGCCGGCACATCACTGGTGTCACACATAAAAAAAGGCCAGGCATTTTCCCAATTGACCAAGCCCTAGCTTAGCATTTGTAGAGGATTAGATGGAATTCACTGTAGGAGTTTTTATAGGACAGGGACGCTGAACCCAGAGGAGGACACATCTGTGCATACCAATGCAAAGTTCCCCTACACATTGTAGAGTAGAGAGAGCATGCACCAAAGGTGAGCGTCCAAAAAAGTGACATGGTCTCGCTGGGAAGGATTGTAGCCAAATCAACCTTCGTCACATTACACCACACAGTAGTGCCCCTTATTCATGTCATACAACATAGTTGTAGTACCTAATAGCACATTGTGCCATTCAGTAGTAGTGCCTTATAACACATTATGCCATGCAGTAGTAGTGCCCCTTATAACACATTATGCCACATAGTAGTAGTGCCCCTTATAACACAGTATGCTACGCAGTAGTAGTGCCCCTTATAACACATTATGCCATGCAGTAGTAGTGTCCCTTATAACACATTATGCCGCACACAGTAATACTCCTTACTTATTATGCCACACACAGTAGTAATGCTCCTTATACATTATGCCACACACAGTAGTAATACCCCTAGCACATTATGCCACATACAGTATTAATGCCCCTTACACATTATGCCACACACAGTAGTAATGCACCAGTTTTGCTGAAAACCGAACACACCTGACCGAACTTTGGTGTTCCAAGTTGAAGCGAGTTCTGGTACGGATCGAGTAGAACTGAGTCCCGACTCAAGTCTTCTTGACAAGTTCGGAACTCGGATCTAAAAACAGGATCTTGCGTATTTTGGATTGCATTTAAGTCCCTGCCTCGTGATTTCAGGTGCTTTGAGGTGGTCAAAATTGAATGGAAATTAATTTTATTGATGTTAATAATACTATAGGAACAAAAACAGGTTCAAGTTACAAAAACAGGTCCAAGTTCCATGATTTTAGCTGTTTTTTAAATGTTTAAATAAATCCAAAACTATACCAAAACACTTGAGAGTGATTTTGCAAATCTAAAACATTTGAGGATGGTTTTACCAAAACCAAAACACAGGGGTCCGTACACATCTCTAGTTCTCGGGACATTGCATGATTTTGCGATTGCTTCTCAAAAAATTGAAATTGTCCCATAGGGAATTCTTATTGTGTAAAATCAAACTCTTGGAGACGAAACACAAAAGTTTACGAATCTGGAACTTGACGAAACAAAACTTGCATTCAGAAATTAAGCATAAATACTTCCAATGGGGGAATAAACTGAGGAACCTTCTCGCTTGTATGCTTAAATCTCAATGTGCAAAGACCTTCATTCACTCCATAAAAGACAGTTCAGGTATGATGCAATTTAGAGACAAGTACATAGCGGATGCATTTCAGGCATAGTATCTAAAGATTTATAACCTCTCCCCTTCTCTGAACTCACAGGCTTCCTCCCAAAGACAAAAATTGATTTTAGACTATCTGAAATGCCTACAGCTTCCTAGAATTTTGGAGATGAGGTCTGCGCTTGAACGACCCTTCTCTCTTTCAGAATTGGACAAAGATATTAAATCTTCTGGCTACAGATTAGGTGATATTCTATGGACCATTTGGTTAACTATTTGCACCTCTCAGCTCATTGAACCATATTTGGGATACTCCCTTGCAATCAGAAGGTCACCAGAGGCTGTAGGAAATTGATTATAGCCATTAGTGCAGCATCACGTAAGGCAATTCTGTAGCTCTTTATATATCCAACGCTGCCTTCCATGACTCTTTTTAGTGGAGAATTTCATATTTAATATGAACTGGTTGGAAACCACACTTGATAGGGAAAGGTTAACACCTACATTTTGTGATATGTGAGAAATTTATGTAACTACTCTTCCAGTTGATTTCCAGAAGAGAATTAGAGACTTCCTTTAAACATATGTTATGGTAAGACAATAGAATGTTATTGCATTAGCCTCCTATACTAATTGATAACTATGGGTTGACTCCTATTTTAACCTTCTCTTTTGTTTTTAATTCATCATGTAGCCTCTCTTGGGTCCCTCCCCTTCCTCTCTGGGGCATAGGGATTCTTTAGGTACATAACACATTCACAGAAGTGAGCTGGGATTATATATGTGCTTATGATAATAGTTTGCTGTTAAATCGATGGCGACGATGGAGGGATGTCCACTCCTTGTAGGCTCTAGAAAGAGTATTTATTGTTCACCCTTCCACTCCAATGTTTTATTTCATGTGCAGTAAACCCTTGTCAACAAAATGTCTGATTATAACTGTATAATACTTTTATCGGATGTAATGTAGTGTTGTGCTTTAATAAATACATATTTCAATTAAAAATTCTAATTCTTAAAACTTTTTGCAAACTATCTCAAGGTGTTTGTCCCTTCTCTTTTCCACTCTGACTAGGTTGATTTCATCATCTTAATTAGTCGCAAACCTCAGCTCTTCTCCTATCTGCAGATGCGATGATGGCCTTTGACAGTTTCAATTGGCAGTTTATGGAGGGTATGATAGAGCACATGGGACTGGACCCTTCCTCTACCCATAGGATACTTTCCCTTTAAAATCCCTCTTAGCGAATATAAGGGGTCTATGTACTAAGCAGTGATAAGTGACAGAGTGAAAAGTGATAAGTCTGTGATAAGTGCCAACCAATCAGCTCCCAACTGTAATTTTTCAAACACAGCCTGTGAGATGACAGTTGGAAGCTGATTGGCTGGCACTTATCACAGACATCACTTTTCATTCTGTCACTTATCACTGCTTAGTCCATAGACCCCTAAGGGTGATACTGCCAATTATGCTCTTTTCTCCGCACACAACATCCACTCGCTACAATTACTAGACCTCCATCCCCTTTTGAGTTCCTCTGTGCACCTCCTGCTCCTCCAAAACACTCCATCTCTACCATTTACCAGCTCATTTTGGAAGATAGATTTACCACAAAACCAAAGTGAGATCTCCAAGATTCCCTTCAAAACCATGGCACAAGGTGCACCAATTCACACATGCTTGTTCTTATAACATCTCCATTGCTGAAACCCAATATAAAATACTCACTTGGTACAGGTGCCCAGAAATTCTTCATAGAATTTCCCCAGTTATCTCTATGTCATGCGGAGGTGTTTCCCCTGACCACATTTGGTGAAGTTGTCCTAACATTTTCCCATATTGAAAGAAGATCATATAACTGTCCAAATTGATTTTGGGGACGAAAGTGCCAGCTGGTCCAGGTTGCTTGCTCTTTGCTCTATCTGATATTCCTATCTCAATTTACAAGAGATCCCTCCTTTAGCACATGGGGAACGCATTGAGTCCTGCTAATTGGAAATCGTCTACTGTCCCTTCTATGTCAGAGTGGTTCCAACGTCTGGACCCTATATGTCTATAAATTATATCAGTCTTTCGGGTGCCAACTGTACTCACCTCTGCATGGTTTCACATGTGTGTTTAGTGCATATATTGTTGTCTTTGCAGTGGTCTCCCTTCCTTGCTTATGATCACCTACCCGTATATGTTTTTTTCTTTCCCTGGATTTATAAAATGAAAGTTAAAATCCTTTTCTAAATTGTAACTGCATTTTCCTAGTGCATGTAGCCTTTGTTATAACCAGGTTTACCTAAATAAATAATATAGAAATAAAATCATAGTAAGGGATCTGTTGTTATCCTGCCATTAATGGAGGCTTCAAGAGGGTACATTTATGAAGTAGCTGCATTTTGACTGGGTTTGAAACAGCCACACATTGCTAGTAATTTACCCTCAAAACTGCCACATGCATAATGTGTCGATTTGGAAGACTAATTAAAACTAAATGCTTCAATTTCATGCGAAAAAAACAGACTGCAATTGAGCTTATGGAAATGTTGCATTTTGTTTTTTAAAAGTACCTTTTTCCGATTTTCTGATTTCAATATATACACAATTTCTCCCTCCCCTGCATGATACAGAGCTGTCTGCTGCCTTCTATTAGATGATACCAGTTGCAGAGAGATCAGGAAAAGGACAGATTAGTTGAGTGTTGTAAGTTGAATAATTGTCTTGTGTCGGTGTTTTGTCTAGTTCATTTTTGTCTGTTTAACATTTATTGATCATTGTCTTCTTTTTATTCACTTGTTCTCTGTCTTATTTGGGCGAGTGTGGTGTGAATGTAAATTTTGGTAGTCTTTGTTTTTCTGTGTTTTCTGTCTTGTTTGTCTTATTTGTTTTTATTTGATAGAAACAAAGAAAGAAGGGGGGTGGGGCGGGAGTGCATTCAAAATCAGCAAAAAAACATATATAATATTTACTACAATATAATACATAAAAGTCACAATCCCCTGATACTACTTGGTCGGTCAAACATATAAGCTTATATGAAATAATAAATATATATTTTTTAAAATGTATATACTCCAGCAAAAAAAGAAAGGGACAAATTTAAAAAATGAAGCTGTTAGTTTTGTTTCAAATCATAGTCTATCCAGTAAGAGTAGTTTAAAAAGGGATGTAGTTATGAGACCGTGGCTGCATGGCTGCCGGTCTCAATCCCGACAGTGTCATCCCGGCAAGGGATTTAACATAGGCGTGAAAATACCGATGCCTATGTTAATCACAACGGCGGAACGCCAAAGGATGACAGACCGACTGTCCTCCTGCCAGGTAAGTATGCACTTAGCCCAGGTTTTGGGACCCCCGTGGGGACTTAGGGTTAGGGTTAGTTTTTGGCTGCTCGCAAAAAGCTTAGCTATTCCGTCTGTGCTGATAAGGTAATACAGATGGAGGCAATACGCCTCCTGCTGCATTACGTATCTGAGATGCGTTGTCCTATGCAGCATCGGATACTCTGCGGAACGTATTGGCAGAGGAAGGAGTGGAGGGTGGTGTGGGGTCAATGTAAGTAGATTTTTTTGTTAGTGTCTTTTGTAATCTTGAAAACGATGCATTAAAGCATCGAAACGTTGATATTTTACCTGCGTTGTGGTGTCATTAATACTGGAGTGCACAGACAAAGTGGTTACATTTGGAAAGTCATCAGCTTTCCACAAAGGGCACCCAGGCTTGTTTGATTTCTACGTGGGAGTGCCGTCCTTAACAACTGTTTGTATATATACATATACAGTCAGGTCTATAAATATTGGGACATTGACAGAATTTTCATATTTTGGCCTCTATTCACCACCACAATGGTTTTGAAATGAAACAAACAAGATATGCTTTAACTGCAGACTTTCAGATTTAATTTGAGGGTAATTACATCCAAATCAGGTGAACGGTGTAGGAATTACAACGGTTTCAATATGTGCCTCTCACTTTTTAAGGGGCCTAAAGTAATGGGACTATCAACTCAAAAACTATTTCATGGACAGGTGTGGGCTATTCCCTCGTTATTTCATTATCAATTAAGAAGGTAAAAGGTCTGGAGTTGATCCTAGGTGTGACATTTGCATTTGGAATCAGTTGATGTCGACTCTCAATATGAGATCCAAAGAGCTGTCACTATCAGTGAAGCAAGCCATCATTAAGCTGAAAAATCAAAACAAACCCATCAGAGAGATAGCAAAAACATTAGGTGTGGCCAAATCAACTGTTTGGAACAGTCTTAACAAGAAAGAACGCACCGGAGAGCTCAGCAACACCAAAAAACCCGGAAGACCACGGAAAACAACTGTGGTGGATGAAAGAAGAATTATTTCCCTGGTGAAGAAAAACCCCTTCACAACAGTTGGCCAAATGAAGAACACTCTCCAGGAGGTAGATGTATATGTGTCAAAGTCAACAATCAAGAGAAGACTTCACAAGAATGAATATAGAGGGTTCACCAAAAGATGCAAACCATTGGTGAGCCACAAAAACAGGAAGACCAGATTAAAGTTTGCCAAACAAAATCTAAAAAAGCCATTACAGTTCTGGAACAACATCCTATGGACAGATGAGACAAAGATCAACTTGTACCAGAGTGATGGGAAGAGAAGAGTACAGAGAAGGAAAGGAACTGCTCATGATCCAAAACATACCACCTCATCAGTGAAGCATGATGGTGGTAGTATCATGGCGTGGGCATGTATGGCTGCCAATGGAACTGGTTCCCTTGTATTTATTGATGATGTGACTGCTGACAAAAGCAGCAGAATGAATTCTGAAGTGTTTCGGGAAATATTATATGCTCATATTCAGTCCAATGCTTCAGAACTCATTGGATGACGCTTCACAGTGCAGATGGACAATGACCCGAAGCATACTGCAAAAGCAACCAAAGAGTTTTTTAAGGCTAAAAAGTGGAATGTTATGCAATGGCCAAGTCAATCCCCTGACCTGAATCCGATTGAGCATGCATTTCACTTGATGAAGACAAAACTGAAGGGAAAATGCCCCAAGAACAAGCAGGAACTGAAGACATTTGCAGTAGAGGCCTGGCAGAGCATCACCAGGGATGAAACCCAGCGTCTGGTGATGTCTATGCATTCCAGACTTCAGGCTGTAATTGCCTGCAAAGGATTTGCAACAAAGTATTAAAAAGTGAAAGTTAGATATAGGATTGTTTAGTTTGTCCCATTACTTTTGGCCCCTTAAAAAGTGGGAGGCACATATAGAAACCATTGTAATTCCTACACCGTTCACCTGATTTGGATGTAATTAACCTCAAATTAAATCTGAAAGTCTGCAGTTAAATCACATCTTGTTTGTTTCATTTCAAAGCCATTGTGGTGGTGAATAGAAGCCAAAATATGAAAATTCTGTCAATGTCCCAATATTTATGGACCTGACTGTATATACAGTCAGGTGCATAAATATTGGGACATTGACAGAATTTTCATATTTTGGCCTCTATTTACCACCACAATGGCTTTGAAATGAAACAAACAAGATGTGATTTAACTGCAGACTTTCAGATTTAATTTGAGGTTAATTACATCCAAATCAGGTGAATGGTGTAGAAATTACAACGGTTTCTATATGTGCCTCCCACTTTTTAAGGGACCAAAAGTAATGGGACAAACTAAACAATCCTAAATCTAACTTTCACTTTTTAATACTTTGTTGCAAATCCTTTGCAGGCAATTACAGCCTGGAGTCTGGAACGCATAGCCATCACCAGACGCTGGGTTTCATCCCTGGTGATGCTCTGCCAGGCCTCCACTGCAAATGTCTTCAGTTCCTGCTTGTTCTTGGGGCATTTTCCCTTCAGTTTTGTCTTCATCAAGTGAAATGCATGCTCAATCGGATTCAGGTCAGGGGATTGACTTGGTCATTGCATAACATTCCACTTTTTAGCCTTAAAAAACTCTTTAGTTGCTTTTGCAGGATGCTTCGGGTCATTGTCCATCTGCACTGTGAAGCGCCGTCCAATGAGTTCTGAAGCATTTGACTGAATATGAGCATATAATATTGCCCGAAACACTTCAGAATTCATTCTACTGCTTTTGTCAGCAGTCACATCATCAATAAATACATGGGAACCAGTTCCATTGGCAGCCATACATGCCCACGCCATGACACTACTACCACCATGCTTCACTGATGAGGTGGTATGTTTTGGATCATGAGCAGTTCCTTTCCTTCTCCATACTCTTCTCTTCCTATCACTCTGGTACAAGTTGATCTTTGTCTCATCTGTCCATAGGATGTTATTCCAGAACTGTAATGGCTTTTTTAGATGTCGTTTAGCAAACTCTAATCTGGTGTTCCTGTTTTTGAGGCTCACCAATGGTTTACATCTTGTGGTGAACCCTCTATATTCATTCTTGTGAAGTCTTCTCTTGATTGTTGACTTTGACACATATACACCTACCTACTCTGTTCTTGATTTGGCCAACTGTTGTGAAGGGGGTTTTCTTCACCAGGGAAATAATTCTTCTGTCATCCACCACAGTTGTTTTCTGTGGTCTTACGGGTCTTTTGGTGTTGCAGAGCTCTCCAGTGCGTTCTTTATTTTTAAGAATGTTCCAAACAGTTGATTTGGCCACACCTAATGTTTTTGCTATCTCTCTGATGGGTTTGTTTAGATTTTTCAGCCTAATGATGGCTTGCTTCACTGATAGTGACAGCTTTTTGGATCTCATATTGAGAGTCGACAGCAATTGATTCCAAATGCAAATGTCACACCTAGAATCAACTCCAGACCTTTTACCTGCTTAATTGATAATGAAATAATGAGGGAATAGCCCACACCTGTCCATGAAATAGCTTTTGAGTTGATAGTCCCATTACTTTTGGCCCCTTAAAAAGTGGGAGGCACATATAGAAACAGTTGCAATTCCTACACCGTTCACCTGATTTGGATGTAATTACCTTCAAATTAAATCTGAAAGTCTGCAGTTAAAGCACATCTTGTTTGTTTCATTTCAAAGCCATTGTGGTGGTGAATAGAGGCCAAAATATGAAAATTCTGTCAATGTCCCAATATTTATGCACCTGACTGTGTATATATATATATATATATATATATATGTACATAGTATAAATACACAAACACATGCATATATATGACTTGGAGTGTGGGGGTGGGGGAGATCGGGGATACCGCGTAGGGAGGGAGGTGCCTCGAGAGGGAAAGTCGGGGTGCCACTAGGGGGGTGTCAGGGATGCCATTAAAAGGCGGGTGTGCCGCGTGAGAGGGGGGCGGTCGGAGGTGCTGTGAGGGGGAGGAGTGATGGGGAGTTGGACAACAAGCCGATGGGAGAGGAGAGGAATAGGAAGCTGGAGGGGTGAGAATTGAACGGGTTGCTGCCCGTCATGGAGCTGAGTGCAGACTTGGATGCGGGCCCAGGGGGAGGAACATACACCGACCTCCGCGTGTCACAGTGTGACTGGTGTTTTGACTTAGGGGAAGGAAGGTGACAGAGGGAGGAGCTACTGCTGGACTGCTGCTGCCGCTGTATGATTCCTGTATACAGCAGCACAGCAGTTTAAATAGCAGGTGTTGCAGACCCATTTTTTCTGTCTATGAATCCTCGGGGTCCCCTGACCCTTGGGGCCCGGTTCTGGTTTCCCCTTTGTCTCCCCCTGTCGCCGGGCCTGGGCGCTACCCAAAGTCAATACATATGTAGACTATAAAAAACCTTATTGATTTATAGGTGAAGAAGTAATAAATGTACATACTATATGCAAAGATGTATGCTGCCGTATGAACTGGGTAGTCACCCCAGGAAGATACTACCAAGAATGAGGCTAAATTAATTAGACTGAACGGCACATAAATACAAATCTATGAAACTTTAATATTACCACATGCAGTGTGCATATGAAACAGAGAATGCTAAAAAAAAAAGAATAAATAACCGTGTGAGTATCCTTTAAGAAATAAAAACACATGTAATGAGCAGACTGTGCAATCTTACGAAAATAGTCAAAGACATATACATATAAATCCATCATATGAATAGTAATTACACTTGTTGATCATGTGTATAGGGTATATATGAGCGTCTCAGTCCTTGCACATTCGGATGCATGGCTGTACACCAGGGAAGGGCTTTGTAGCAGCATTTGCATAAAGTCGCAGATGGGCTACCGTCAATAGACACAGATGCGACTCAGAATCAGCCCTATAGTATTTTCACTATATTCACATAGCATACTTAGGGCTCTATTTACTACAATCCGCATATTGAATGCAGATTGTAGTGTGATATTACCGAGTGAATTCGCATTGCGAATTCAGGCAATATCACAGGGATTTACTACAAATCCCTTACAGGGACAGAGCTTGCGATAAAGCTCTGTCCCTGCAAATCCCCTTCGGCGCCTTATCACGGTATTTTCGCAAAAAATACCGTGATTAAGTGACCGCGCATGCGCCGACCGGTCGCCACTGCTACCCCCCCGGCGCTAAGCCCCACCCCGTGGCGCTAAGCCCCGCCCCCATGATCACAGACCCCCCCGCCCCCCCCCCCCCTCTCCCTTAATTACACTTATCTGCATGTTCCGGGCCTCCGGTGATGTTCTCCATTCCTCCGGTCAGGTGATCTCCCATACTGCACTGGGGCCCGATCACCTGATGACCGGGCAGCAGTGCACTACGGGAGACCAGCTGACCGAAGGGGAGTCATCACCGGAGGCCCGATCACTGATCCCTGGAGTCAGGTAAGTAAATTTTTTTTTTTACTATTTTTTTTTTCTTTTTTTTACAGTAATCAGCTTGCGGTCTGTTTAGACCACACAGCTGATTACTGGGACTCCCGGCTCTACTCTCCCCGTTAGAGCAGGACAGGAGGATGGTAACCAGGGGAGAGCCTGGATAACGCCACCTCCAGGTGGCGTTATTATCACAGGGATTTCCCCGGTATTTTTTCACATTTTATTTTTAGTAACTCTGGTCGGATCACATTTCCCATTACAATTATGGAAAATGCGATCTGCTTTACTAAAAATAAGTGATACTTAGGGGTTGGAGTAGAATTTTACGAATTCTACTCCAATTGCCCTGTAATAACTATAGGTGATACTAAAATAATGTGAAAAGGGTGTGAAAACACCCTTTTTCACTTTATTTTAGTCAAAATAATGTTAATAAATAGAGCCCTTAATCTTAGTATTGTCAGACCTCTAAGCTGCTTTTCATAATGTATTCTGGTAAAAGCTAAACTGTACTAGATTTTCTCTAAATGTAAGTAAAAGGGAAATATTCAGTTCTGGATATGCTTGTAAAAACGACTGATGTGCAATTAAGTCTGTCTGAATTACTGCGCCCATATTCAACTGAATTTTAATATACATGCAGCTTGAAGAAGCCTATGAAATTGTGATTAGTGTTTATTCTCTCCTAAGTCAGAAAAGTATGGATGCTGCAGCAGGTGAAGACGAATTGGTTTCAGCTTGATTAGGATGAAAGAATATCTCTATAAGAAACCTCTTCAGTCTGGCTGGGTGTATGCAGATCATTTAGTATAATGTTCCAGGTGTTTGAAGAGCTGACAGTGCATGGCAGATAAGCTTGCATGGAGATGAGCATTCTGGGAAGCAGAAGTGGCAGGTGTGAAGAAAAAACTGACAAGTGATCCATTGACCTGTGTGTCAGTGTCATTAACCCCTTGCTCAGTGGTGATATAAAGTACTGCTGTCAGCCTTAATGACACTGGTATGTTTCAAATTAAAGAATTTCCTGTAGAAATTGTCAAACAAATACATTGCTGCATATGTTACAAAACAAAGTGCTTCAGCATGCATTGAACCACAAATCTGACTGGTCACTAGCTTCAGGACTACCCAGATTTCTAGTGTGTAACCAGGGCCGGATTAAGGCTGGTGGGGGCCCCAGGGCAACTAAATTGTGGGGGCCCCCTTCAAGCCAAATGGAGCCACCCCCTTCCCTCTACGCCTACTGCCCTCCTACCCCCAAAGCCTATTGCTCGGCCGCTGACTTACCCGAGTGACGGCGTGCGGGCGTGACCTCCCGGCCTATTGCTCCTGGTGCTCTCATCGGTGCCACGGACGTAATGTGTCACATGGCGCAGGTGAGAGAACTCGGGAGCCGCTCTGCGCTGTATGCAGCATCACTGACTGTGCCGCTGCATACAGTAACAGCGGATCGTGGCAGTGAGCCTCAATCCGGGAACAGGTGCAACTGGACACCTGTTCTTGGCAGGGTCACATAGACCCTGTATGGGGACCCCTCCATGTGTGGAGGCCCAGGGACGACCGCTCCTGTCACCCCCCCCCCCAGTCCGGCCCTCAATAAATAAGGTAACAAGACCTCTCATTGCGTACATTTATTCAACATATAAGTAAAATCAATATTGTGGCCTTGTAACAGTTTAGTTTTCCACATAGTCCCCATACTTGTCTATACATTTGTCCCAACAGTACACCAAGGTATCTATCCCGGCATAGAAGAAATCAGTAAAGCAAAAAAGGGGAAAGGGAGTTGGGGATATCCCAAGCACTGATAATGAACACACAAAAAATATATGGATATAAAGGTAGGTGTATTCCAAATTATATAAAATAAAGGACAATATCTGTGTGATAATCTCTTCTATGGAGGTGCACCCATGAGAGTTATATTGGACATGTACACGAGAGAAGAAGAAGTACTCTCTTTTTGTGGGGCACTCTACCTACCTATTGGATGTAATCATAAAATGTAACTTTTATTAGTATATTGCTAATAGCTTACATAAGTAGAATGTTAAGCATAAGATATCAAAAAATATTCTATACATAAACAACATAAAACATGGAACAACAGACAAACATTACACATTAAATATTAAATCTGGCCACAAAGGTCCAGTGGATAAACAGCTGACTGACTTATAGCAAAGAGATCATCAATTATCTAATCTCTGAGTTCCTGTTAATGGTAAATCAAACATAAGAGTAATAACACCTTTTAGTCAGACAGGTGGCGAAAATTATATAGAGATGATACTGTATATATATATAGGGAAGGAGAATATTCCTTATATTGATAACGTAGGTCACCATCAATACAATTCCAGTGATTAATTATCACACCAATGTTATTCAGTATATAGTTCCAAATCTCAGCATGCAATTCTGTATGGATAAATCTCAGAATAACAGGTGATTTGAGCAGTAAAAAATAGTGACACATTCAGGATTACATATATATAAATACACATATGTGTGGAGAGCTTACATAACTCTCGAGTCCTGACGTCCCATGTGATAAATCATCCACAAGGTATAAATTGTGGTATCAACAATATTTAACCTCATCAGGTATTGTACCAAGATATACAGCAATTATATTGAATTAAATTTAAGAAAAACAAGAGGAATGATCCACCAACTGATATATTACAGAGATGGCTACAAAAAATTAGTGAAAAATCCAAGGACAATTGTATCAGAATATGTAATGAAAATTGTAATGAAACTTCAAAGTATCTCCACTTTCAAAAAATTGTTATAGGTGAAAAGGGTAGTCTCTCCACTGATGTATGGCATGAATGGCTGCTGCAGGGCATCTTACTTATGCATAGGACGCCCTGTGAGCGGATCCCTCCCTATACATGGAGATAGAGGGATAGGTCATAGGCATCTGCTGTTACACAGAAGCACTGAGATAGGTGAATCTGGTGAGAATCAGTGCAGATAGACCTTCCTGTGTCTGTTAATGAGAGTGCCTTAGCAGAGTAAATAAAGGGTTAAATAGTAAAACTGAAAGTAAAAAGTCAGAGATACAGATGTGTGGAGAATAGGGTAATTCTCCAGGGTGCTGCTTCTCACAGTGTGTGTCCACATCACAGTGGACTGTGAGTGAGCGGTCCTGTAAGTTACCTGTCACACTGATAAGTGCAGGAGAAGGGAATCCGTGCAGAGTGCTATCCCTCCTGTGCCCTGATGGGATAAGCCAGCGCAGTGACAGAGAAGGGGAGCGCTACTGCACTCTTCCCAGAGTACCTGTGTGGAGAGGTAAAGTGCTGGTCGTGGTGGTGGTCATCCAAGGGTGGGTATCCCAGTGCACCAGGGACACCTCGTGGTCACCCAGACGCGTGTTTCACCAGAGGCTTTCTCAGTGGGTGGCCTGCAGAGACTAGCGCTGTTTCCGGGTATATCCCGGCGGCGGCCAATGGAATCGCTGCATAATAGACTGGCACTTCACAGGGCCAATCAGCGGGGGTTAAAAGGTCCATTCACTACCATGTAAATGCTGTGATGGACACATGTGAAAGCCAATCAGTATCTATCTAACCTGTATAACCAGGGAAAAGATCGTGGGTAATTTGCATATATAAACAGAGAGGAACAGTTCCTGTTTGTTGTTATTTGCAGGGGTATTGCAGTAAGGAACAGTAAATCTATTGTATATGTGCGCATATATATTATATTATGACATGATCCACATATTAAGTTTCATGCAGAAAATATTTCCAATAGTATTAATTAAGCGGTAATGCTTAATTAATGTATCATATTAAATAATTTAATGAATATTGCTGCAAATCAGAACATAAGCCTAAATAATAAATAAATAAAGATCAGAATTGAAATAATATTAAGTAAAGAGAGTACTTCTTCTTCTCTCGTGTACATAGAAGAAATCAGTGTCAACACTTTTTGCTGTACCCCAGTTGCTGATGAACAATGTTGTGCACAGTCCCCCCTGTGATGTTCAGTGCGTCAGCAATATCACTAACTGAATCAGACCTTCAATGCGGCACAAATTGTCATCTGAGGTGGACGCGCTTGGATCGCTGCTCATCTTGAGCGTCTGTCCTGCCGTTATCAATGGCAGTGCACCAAACAAAAACCTGTTTCTGTGACATGACGTTATCACCATACACCTCAACAAATTGGCGATGAATTTCAGCTGCTGATGTGCCCTTTTGAAGCAGAAATCTGATCACGCTACGCACCTCAATGTTTGATCGTGTTTCTGCCAGCCCCACCATCTTACACCTGATGTTGGCACAGTATGACTGATATGAGGCGCAGTCTAATGGCCATGAGGGGAAGCAGTGAGCTACCTGCTGTGGCCTGGCAGGAAATTAGAATGAAATAGAGAACATTACACACATTAGAGGTCTTGTTACCTTACTTATTTAACCACCCTCATACCTATTGTTTCTTTTTGTAAATTGCCCACAAGCACAAAATGGAAATGTTGCTAAAATATGAGAAAACATGTTATGTGTATAATCTTACAATCAGCTTACACCATTTTCTATCCTAACAAATGGTTTACAGGATGCAGTCAGCAGGCCCACACTTACTATTGGCCTGCCTCAGCAAGGATCAATATTCTGCTAATACGCACGCAGCGCTGTTGCTAATATCAGCGATAATATGCAAATAATTGCATTCGCATTGCGATCGCAGCCTAACATAAGGACGTCCACTTCCCCTTACTCACATCCATATACTTTGACAACATTGCAAAATAATCGGTAACATCGGGTAACATCAGACCCGGACGCACATTTAAGGCAGGTCAGACCTCACTGAGGAACTGCTAACTTCAGCACATGCTATGAGGCCTCAGGCTCCGTATGGTATCGCAGTTGATAATTTATGCACGCCCCTGCAACAGCGTTCAAACGCACTGGCACACCTGCGTTCGCCTGATCACCCCCCGTCACCACCCACAAATGGCACTTCCTGTCAATCACTCTGCGATGGGTCTGCATCACCACTGCGATCGCAGTTCCAATTGAAGTGGCTGGTTCGCGTACACGCACTGCGATGCATGCTCAGTGGGAAACAATCGACCAATTGCGAGCGTATTAGCAACTGCGATCCTTGCTGAATCAGGCCCTATGTCCATAGTGAGTGTGTTGACATGAGAATGTTGGCACCTGGATATGACACAGATGTGATTCTGCTTAAAGCATTTTAACAATGCAGATGCCATAATGTTAAACATGCCGCTTTCCTGCCTAAATCACACAGGGGAACATGAGGTTGAGTAATATGCATTTGGTGTGTAGTATCTGGTCTGTACTCCTGCATGGTATGATGGTATAGGGTGATTGGCATATGGTTCAGGATGTCAATATTCAGCCAATAGCAATAATATGGTTCTTTTAACATTGTGATTGTGTTTAGGCTACATGCACATACTGTAGTAATATTAGAATACGTGAGGATCCTGTGTCAGGATGTAGTTGGAATCCCGGCGGTCGGAATCCTGACAGCAATCAGAATCCTGACTGCTGACATCTCGATGGTAAGTATTAGAGTTAGGGGGAGGGTTAGGTTTAGGGTTAGGCACTAAGGCAGGGGTGGCCAATAAGCGGCCCTCCAGCTGTTGTTGAACTCCAAATTCCAGCATGCCTTGCAACAGTTTTAGAATGGCCAAATAGAAAACCTGAGGCAGGGCATACTGGGATGTGTAGTTCTACAACAGTTGGGGGGAAGCTTATTGCCCGCCCTGCCCTAGATGTTGACTATGACCAAAAATCATTTAACTATGGACGGATGTTGAAGGAAAAAATCTGCAATGCAGATATTTCTATTTATTTATGTTTCTTTTAATTGCACATAGATACTATCCCTGCATCCACGATCCATCATGTCATTCGGTTTTGAGTCCGTCTATTAAAATCTCTACATGCTAAAGTTTACTGCCATTGATTTTATCTTTTTTAACCTTGGGTCAGTGGGGTGTATAAGCAGATGCAGAGGAGTAGCATGGAACCATAGCACCCAGAGAAAGTGCATGTCATAGCGCCCCCCACTCCCTGTACTGAACTGTGCCAGTGGGGTATGGCAGCCTGCGGGGGAATACTGAAGTGAAGAGAAAAATAGCAAACAGTGGCAGTATGACGCTGGGCATTGAGGTCCCATTGGGAGAATAGAATGCTTTAGTGATGCGCTATCTGACATTAAGGGGTCGCTGCTTTGGCACTGCTTTATTTATGTATAGCCACTAGGATCTGACTTTTATCTCCTTTAAATCATTGTTATTAGTCAATAGAAGAGATTGTATTATATATTCTGATCATTTAACTTAAATTGACAGAATACATGTGCTAGAGTGAGATTCCATAGGATACACAGCTTATTACTGCAATTACTGCCCCGTGGAGCTTTCACTGGAGTGGGGACACCTATGGGAAGCTCCCTTCTCAGCAGAGCCGGATTTAGAGTTCATTGGGCCCTAGGCACGATACTGGTTTTGGGCCCCCCTTCCTGAAACAATCCTGTTCATATATTACAGTAGGTGTCGCTGGAGCAAGATACACACACTAATATATATATATATATATATATATCAGGGGATAAAGAACGGCACTCTAAAAATTTCTTCATATGCAAAAATATTAGGAGCAACGTTTCGGGGTGACAAACAGACATAGAACACTTACCCCAATAAATGCTCACACAGGTACATGTGTTGTCCGCGCCGCCTTCGCCACTCACTTACCAGCAGGAAACACCTAGCTGATGCACTTCCGGGTTCTGCGTTCCCTAGCAATAGCAGGCTTGCATTCCAGGGCCGCCCGTGTAATGCTTTCCCAGGGGCTGCCAACCTGCCAAGCTCACAGATTCCAGAGGACTGCGGCGCTGTCAGGCAGTATTCTATTTTGGTCGGGAGTTCTGGGGGGGGCGAGAGGCTGGTCACACTGTACCAAAAATACTAAATATAACCATACATGGAATAACGCTACAAAAAACACAATCAGTTCAAAACATATATATAAAAAAAAAATAATACACTCATAGAATATATAGTAAAAACACAATCCTCATACCTATACAGTATGATGTATGTATCTTGCTCCAATGACACCAACTGTAATATATGCACAGTTATTAGTGTTACTAGATCACATTATTTATATATTATCCTGTAATAAATATGTATATGTAGCGAACTGTCCATAAACATGTATATGTATGGAGGGGGTGTGTATATTTTATTTATTACATATATAATTATACACACACACACACATATAGGGGGGTAGGCGAGATGGGAGGAATGGGGGACACACAGAGGTGGACGGGAGGAATGGGGGACACACAGAGGTGGACGGGAGGAATGGGGGACACACAGAGGTGGACGGGAGGAATGGGGGACACACAGAGGTGGACCGGAGGAATGGGGGACACACAGAGGTGGACCGGAGGAATGGGGGACACACAGAGGTGGACCGGAGGAGAACAGAGAGAGGGAGGAAATGGTGGGGGAACAGAAAAGAAAATAAACACCAACAAAATAGCTAGTTACCAGTGATTCTACATGTAGAGAGAGAGAGAGAGAGAGAGAGTACATTATCTTTTCAGTCAAACTTACCCAAACTGTCATCTCTGTCTGTGCTGGGTCATGTTGCTGTCCCTGATGTCATAGGCAGAAGTGCAGTATCCAGTGTAATCACCCCATTGGCCTCACTTGAGGGTGGAATGAATCATGGGAATGAAAGTTTTCAGTGGTTCCAACAGCAGAGGGGAGATAGAGTTGGAGGCTAACTGCAATGCACACAAGGGTGTTCGGAGGCTGGCTACACTGCAGGGGGAGGGGGGCGCTGCAATGGAGGAGATTGGCAGCAATCACTGTGACTGCAGAGGCTGGCTAAAGCAGTGCAGGCTGCGCGGGGGGGGAAGGGCCCTGTGTTGGAGTGGGCTGACAAGATTAGCGCATGCTGTGGGGAGAGCTGGCTACACTGAGGGGGGTGGACTGCAATGGAGGAGGCTGCGGGGGGAGTGTGGTTGGTTGAAGGGGGCTGATTAGATCAGCGCATCCAGAGGGAAGGGGGGGCTGGCTACAATGCGGGGGGGAGAGGAGGAGGGTTTGGTCGGAGGAGACTGGCTAAGCTCACTGGCTGCAGCAGCTCTCACTGAACGAGGGTGGAGCTGATTTGAGCCGAGGAGAGTAGCAGGAACAGGAAGTGGACAGGAGCCACGCTGCAAACAGTGATGAGAGTGGTTACCTGGGTCGCAACTTTGTTTCTGCGTGAGTCCTCCTCCCCCCGGCATAGTAGAGGCAGGGCCCTGACCGCTCTGCTGCTGCCTGTGTGTGTCTCCTCTCCCCACCTGGTGTCAGCAGGAGCAGTTTATGCACAGCGCAGAGGGTTATGTCCAGAGCCGGATTTTAGGGGGGCGCCTAGGTTGCTCAATAGTAAATCCGTCCCTGCTTCTCAGCTATCCTCCTACTTAGCAAATATACATTGCACCTATATTAATGTGAGTACTACTAATCATGTTCTGTCTACCAACATTATTATTATTCCAGGTCTCCTAATATTTTTAAAAAGACCTTTCAAATAACATTTTGTGGTCATGCCTGAGAATACCTCATTACTTTAAATAGCAAAGCAGTGACTTTTTTTTATAATCCCATACCTTATAATTGATGTTTAGGATTTTACCTCAGATGTGTCACTTTTAAGTCCATTGGAGCACAATGAATGAATGAGGAGAGAAGGAGGGAGAGGATTAAACAGGGGAAGAGGAGAGGAAAGTGACGATCAGAGCAGGAAGGTGACAGAAGCCAATAAGAAATGAGATGTGAGGGGCAAAGCCAATCAGAGAGGGACAGTGACAGAAGCCAATAAGAAAAGTAGAGGAGAGGGGTGGCGACAGAAGCCAATAAGAAAGGAGAGGGGAGGGACAAAGAGTCGATCAGAGAAGGGTGGTGACAAAAACCAATAAGAAAGGAGAGGACAGTGGAAAAGAGCCGATCACAGGGTAGAGAGGGGAGGGAATTAAAGAGGTGATAAGTGATCAATCTGACAGGTAAGGGGAGGTGACAGAAGATGATCACAGAGGAGGGAGGGCCAGAGGGGAGACAATCTGGGCAGTTTGAGGGAGCATGACATGTAGAAACGGATCTCAGATCCATAACTCATTTAGGATATAGAGCAAACAAACTAGATAAAACTAACAGGTGGCCGTCATACTGTGCAGCGTCCCATGAATTCCAGAACCCTGGATGGCACCCTCTGTTAATTTTGGCGCCCAGAGCTCATGCTCCATCGGAACCATCATCGCTACTCCCCTGAGCAGATGCTGTGTATTTTTTTACATTTTCAGTATGTGTTTTGAACTACCCCAAAACAGTACCAGTTAGTGCTTCTATTTTGTGATAAATGATGCTGTATCATCAATACAGTATAACCAGAAACATATACTTCTACAAGTATAGGGTTATTCTCCACCGATGTACAGTAACAGAGGTATTTGCAATTACTACTCTTAGCTAATATGCATGAAATGGAATTGTAGGATTAGCACTGCCATGTTTGATAAAATAGAAAATAAAACATAATAAACAAATAAATAAAACAATTAAAAATAATTGATATGCAATTTAATAAAATGCAAGCATATACTATAGTGGTGACCATGACTTAATTTACTTGTTTATCTGATACCTGTAGTTCCCTTTTATATTATACTTTCTTACATTTAGAATATCTCCTCTGGAATATCATGCTTGATGCTGATGGATGCAGGGATAGTTTTAAAAAATCTTTAAAATGACAACAGTGAATAAAAAACAAAGCATATATACTACATAGGCCCACATTTTGCTACACTGAATAATGTAAAAGTAATATACAGTTGCAATGATGAATAATTATTTAAAAAAAACAACTATATTGTACACGCATTTATTTCCTTGATGCGTTTCTTATGCCTAAGTGCATGTATTGGATTAACACACTGCTGTACTTAAAATCAGGTAATTAAGAAAACTAAAAGCTGCAGAGATATTGAAAGCATTACAAATGCAGTATGACCTTGAACTTGTATATACAAGATAAATGGCAACCCCACCATGGTCAAGATTAACTAAGCAGTGAGTTTTGAAGCAGATGGGATTTGCCATGGATTGACGGCAGGTTCTAAGCTCAAAATACAGCATTTACTAAAGGTCAGTTTAAGCTTCTAATAAGAATCCTCCATTGTTCGCCATCGGTTTCAAAACCCATATTCCGGCGCCAAGTCGAAGAAAAAAGACTGCACAGATCAATAAAAAGTTTAAATCCAAATAATAATAATAATTATTATTAAAAATAAACAACAACATAGGGCCATCCCCAAATTGATAACCAGCCTAGGCCCATAAGCATAGGCTGGAAGTAAAACATAGGGAAGGGGGCTGCATTGTTTCACTAACCACCACTAAAAACAAGCACGATGTTCTGCGATAGCATATTGGTATTAGTAACTCTTCCTCAGCAGGAGCTAAAAGATAGAGGAAATTGGCAACTTCCAAACAAACAGAAATAGAAAAAAGCTGTGCTCAAGAAATATATAAAGTGAAATCTAGTGAAATAACAGTTTGTAGACATAAATCTTAAACCAAAAAAAGTACATAAAAATCATAACTGCCTTGTAAATAACCAACATATAATAAATATAACATATTGGAGAATAAGATGAAAAATCAGTCTTAAATCCTGAAGGTGTGATGTTGGTTAGTTGGTAAATAACATTGGAGGTACTTTAGATAAGGCAATTCTTATCCTGATAGTTGCAAATTCTAGTTTTATAAAAGGAACAACATGGACACAAAAGAAGGATAAGTTAGAAAAGCAGTCTTATGGAGCGTACACACGGTCAGATTTGTCAGACTTGTCAGATTTGTCAGATGAACGACTGAACGATTAAACGATTTGAACGATTTGGACGATTTGACCAAAGTTTTGAACGATTTGAACGATTGAACGATTTTTAACTGCATTAAAATGAATGGAATCGTCCAAGTCTGACTGCAAACCCATCAGATGTCAGATATCGTTATCTGACAAACGGGAACGCGCATCGTTGATCGTCCATCGTTCAGGCATGTCAGATATGAACGATTTTTCATCAGATATGAACGACTGAACGATTTTTAAATCGTTATCGTCCATATCTGAAGAAAAAATCTGATCGTGTGTATGCACCTTTACTCACTGATACTATGGGGCTGATTCTGAGTCGGACGCAGCAACGTCCGTGTCTGTATCTGTTGGCGGTCACCCTTCTGAGACTTTATGCAAATGCTGATGCAAAGCTCTTCCCTGTAGTACATCTGTATTACCAAATGAGACGCCCACTGTCAGCCTCCATAGACTGGGAAATATTGGTTGGTACACCTTTAAACACACCATTGGTCACACCACCGAAACCTGCATAAGCCCTGTCATCTGCATATCACCTCCTATGTGACCTGTTTAGTGTTCTTGTACGCAAACACTTTCAGTGACACACCCGTGACACTAGATTCTGCCACCTCTCTATCACTGCCCAGTAACACCCACTACATTTTCAATACTCTTCTCCGTGTGCAAATTTTGGGGATCCAGGGCATTCCGAGCCAAGCTCGGATCTCCCTGCCTGCCCCGGACCCCTCACCCGAGGCAAAACTTTGCAATCCTGCTGTCGGAATGTGAGGTTTTGTATTGAGCGGGCTTAACGCTGATTGGCTAAGAGAGCCGTCTGTCATGGCTCTTAGCCAATCAGCTTTAAGCCCATTTAATATGGCGCCCACCATCCCCCACTGCCTGACACCGCCGGCACTGCCAGCACCACAGCACTGCCATTCCATGTACTGAGGACACTGCCAGCAACCCCCGCACTGCCAACACAGCCAGCAAACCTGCACTGAAGACACCGCTTGCACCTCCACTCTGCTGACACTGCCGGTACCCTGCACTGAGGACACTGCCAGCACCGCAGCACTGCCATTCCATGTACTGAGGACACCGTCAGCAACCCCCGCACTACTAACACAGCCAGCAAACCTGCACTAAGGACACTGCTGGCGCTGCCGACATTGCCGGTACCCTGCACTGAGGACACTGCCAGCACCGCAGCACTGCCATTCCATGTACTGAGGACACCGTCAGTAACCCCGCTCTACCGACACTGCTGTCACAGTAAGTGCACTATTGGTGTATCCAACCCACACTGTATAACACACTGTATCCGTGTTGGAAATTGGAAGCTGAACTACCACATGTTAGTGCCACCCACTGTGTCGCTTAGCTTAGTCAGCCAGCTAGCTGGATGCAATCTTTTGGTCTTAACTAGATGAAAAAAATAATAATGTAAGGTGTTCAAAATTGAATGGAAATGACTGGAAATAAATGTTATTGAGGTTTATAATACTGTAGGAACAAAAACAGGCCCATTGTATGTGATTTTAGCTGTTTTTATGATATTTTAAGAAAAAATCCAGGTCCAAAACCAAAAACAAAACACCAAGGAAAAAATCCAAAACCAGATTCAGATCCAAAACCAGGGGAGATCCAGATCCAAAACCAAAACATGAGGGTCGGTGCACATCTCTAGTCTAAAATTTGCAACTACGACACTGTATGAGCACAACACATGGCAGTGCGACTTGTACCCATTTCAGACAGAAACCCTGGATTTAACCCAGCTCAGACCCTGGACAGTGAACATGGGTTGAAGCCGGGGTTTCAGTACTTACTCCCTTTCACAACTGGGTGATGAACACCACCTGGTTATTCTCAGGTCATCACCCTTCACACCAGTAGACCCAGGTATGCTGTCTAACAGTGGACGCTTGGAGATTATGTCACCTCCAAGCGCTACCGTGCCTACCAATCAAGTTTTTTTAGGCATGACCTAGATCATCAAGGGTTATGCCAAGATGTTAATTAAGGGATGTCCTCAATAGAACCAGTCATGATGTGTAATAATATTTAGCGGTCAAAGCTTAGGCATCACTATTCCATATACAGTGTGTTAGTTCCTGGTTGCATTGAATAAGAAGCCAGTCTATCAAAACTTATATATTATGAACCATTTAGGGTGCAATCGGTCCCCAGAACTCATGGTTAGAACATACCTCAGAGTCCCAAGCTGGTGTAATGGTGTACTGCAGGGAAAAGGAGAGCCTGCACAGATCTCAATCCAGGAACTCCGGCTGAATCAGGAGGTTCTTGAACACACCAGATCACCGCAATGGCCACTAAGATTGACAGCTTCCTAACACATGTCTTGAAGTACAAATTGCAGTTCTATCCTGTCTCTTTCACTGCTATAGTGTCACTAGCCTTGGCTATGATAAAATCGAATGGATAGAAGAAATATTTACTGAGACCTGCAATTTGTACTTCAAGATATGTGCTATGAGGCTATCAATCTTAGCGGTCACCTTGCTGATCTTGGGTTTTTATTCTTCTAATGGAAAAAAATAAAATGATGGTCATTTGATGTTCTACTCCATTCTAAAATGTAGCTTCTCAGCAGTTTTGCAGTGTATTTGAGATCAATACTGTAACAAGGCTCTGGAGTGCCCTGTGTCGGCCCCGCCCCATAAGCGCATTATGTTATGATGTTGCAGATGGGGCAGGGCCACCAGTAGCAGGAAATGTACCACTGCCAATGGGTCCTGAGGATGCACCGAGCAGCTATACAGATGATAGCAATACTGGCTGCAGGGTGACATTCCAGGCAGCCTGCTAGGAAAGAAGAAAGCCGTGGAGCAGCAACATTGCCACCCACAAAGCCCTGTGCTCTGTGTGAGGGCACCTCTCGCACGCCCCTAATTACAGCCCTGTTTGAGATTAGTAAATATGTGGGATGAAATTCCACTGGTAAACTGCTGTAATACTGACAAAATTACAAAACCGATAACATGATTTTACAGTTTAGCTCTACTACAGCCTACCTTAAGTACCAGCGGCGACTAGTAGTCTCTCCGGCCATGGGGGTCTGTAATTGTGCACAATTGCAATCCTACAGTATGCAGCCTGTTCTGCTGTAATTAGCAGGGAGCACTTCCAATGGGAAGTCACTGCCATTGCTAGATTTTACTGGTGGGCTGCAGTACCTAGGTAAAATCCGCCACTGTTAAGGACCCATTCGTACCCATCCGCTGGTAATGCGTATTTTTTCTGCTAAACACATGAAAACTGTATGTATTACTATTAACTAGAGAGGAGCGGTTCGGATTCTGGCACCCCAGCACTGAGAACACTGCCGGCACTCCTGCACTGCCGACACCACCAGCACTACTGCATTGAGGACACCGCTGCCACCCCTGCACTGCAGACAACCCCTGCACTCACCTGACTTACTTTTTACCCAGTGGTAGCGTTGGTTGCGGTCAGCTGACAGTGCAGTGTCCTCCAATGGGCTGCTCCTTAGGGTATATAGGGTATATAACCGGGCTCTGGACAACAGGAAGTTGCATGTACAACGTTGTTACTTTCAGTGTTAACTTGCTGTTGCAGCATTCCAGGTTCCAAGCTCCGTTCCTTCTAGTAACTTGTTCCTAGTGTTTTCCAAGATGTGTGTACTTAGAACGTCTTCTGAGTACAATTTATTAAGAGTCATCTTTTGTGCTAGCTCCGCAGCTGAATCCTCAGCATGTGTACTGAGTTCATCATTCAAGTACCATCTTGTGATACCATTCTCCTGTGCTGCATCTGAGGCCACAGTGTGTGTACTGAGTTCATCATACAAGTACCATCTTGTGATACCATTCTCCTATATCAGTGTTGTGTCTAAAGCCACAGTATGTGTACTTAGTACATCATCCAAGTATCCGCTCATTATACCATCTCCTGTGCCAGCATTGCAACTGAAACAACTTCAGTACAGTCCTCCCATATCTTTCCTGTGTTTACCCTGTGTTAGTGTTCTTCCATTTTTTCCCACTTGTACCGGATACCTGACCAAAGGTCTGCGACCTGCCTACTGGGTGCAGCTTAAGCCCAAATCCTGCTTGGAGGGCTCACTGGTGTACACCTCCCAGTAGGGAAGACTCCGCACCTTTGGTCAGGTCTCGCCAACATCCGGTACTGGTGGATGAGGAAGACACTAATCCAGGCCCCTCGCCCCCTTTTCCCCTCCTCAACCTGGGTATACGTCTTTTAATCTCGTGGCGAAGAATCATCTTAGCCAGAGAGTGACAATGTGCATATGTGTAAATTGATACTAATACAGTAATTATTTATACATTATGTGATCAGTATTTTGTTTATTTTGTTTAATTTGGTTTCTGCAAAGACCATAAAATCAGTCTTGCTATTTCCTGTAGAATGTTTATATGATTTAAATTTAAACTTTTTTTAAATTTAAAATTTGCATAAACACTTTTATATAAATCCTTTGAAGGGAACGTATATTGTACAAGAAAAGAAAAACTATTTATAGGGACATATGTGACACTTTTAAAACTATAGCTCGTATTCAATTAGGGAGCGAAAAGTCAGTGGTGGACTTTTCGCTCCACATCGCTTTTCTGGGTATAAAGTATCTGGCGCGTGCCCGCTTTATCCCCGTATTCAATTTAAAATGAGCGAAACCGGGACCCGGCAAGTTGGGATCTACGAAGAAAAACTGGAATTTTTGGGAAATAATTGTAGGACCCCCTAAAGATGTCCAGACATGGGGGATTACTATGGGTACCCCTGTTTTTGCCTGCAGAAGAAAGTCGGGTTTTTAAATAGCCGCGGCAGGTCTTTTTTCCCAGACATTGAAGAAGTGATGCAGAAGAGCACTTAGGTTTTTTTGTTTTTTCTAAGTGGTCCCATCAAATCTGGGGTACATGAAAATGGGTACTAGCATATTTTTAAGTCCCTAAAGTAATTTTTTAAAAATTCTGTAAAAATGCACCTGCCGCTAATAGCCTATTCTCGAAAATACCTGCCACATACTTGCAGAATAGCCCTGAACCTATTTCCCTATTTTTAAACACTGTTTCCTTTTTTTTTTTCACCCCAAATTTTTTATTCATTTTATGGGGGTTTCCCTATTTTTTTTTGACACAGTTTATTAAATTACATTCCCAGGGGTGCAGGCTATTTTTTTTAAGCCTGCACCCTAAAACCACCATTCTGCCATTTTTTTCGCCATGTAAAACATGGTGAAAACTTATCCCCATTTTTTTTCAAAGACTTTTCGAACCTGCGAAAAGTCTTTGAAATTGAATATGGGAATAATTGAAATAGGCGAAAAATACATCATCGTCAAAAATTATTGCCGATTTCGACATTTAGCAGCCTAATTGTATACCCCCCTAAATTGTTATGTTTGAATACATTATGATAAAGATACAAATGACAAATATATTATGATAAAGAACAGATGACATTTATTACAGGCAATGCTTATTAAGTTATTTATATTTAGGTCACTTTAAACAGTAGTGCAAACCTTTAAAATTAATTCTAAGCCCAATTAAACGTATGATTAAATGAGTCTGTCTCTCTGACCATAACACACGCCCCTATGATTTATGTCAAGTGAAGCACTCCCCTGAGTACTATTGCTTTTTATCATGCTACTTGTTCTGTGTGAATTACGTTTTCAGGGAGATGTTAACTGCAAACAAATCACTAGCTAGGCCTATGGGGATGGTGCATTTACCAATCAGAGAGAAGAGGCCATATTTACCCACATATTATCAACTGTCTATACCCGTGTAATGTTATATAACTTCTATAGGTAGATTTTTACAGGAAACACTAAATACAGTAACAGTAGGATGTATTTTAATATGTAAACTCCTGTATGACATAATTGTGGAATTGCCCCTTCTCTATAATCCTGTGCTTCATGGCATTGTACAGCAGGGGGCGGAACCATGATGACGCCTTTCCATTTAAATTGTGTTATCAATCACCCGGACCCTCCCGCTTCATGGTAGAAGTGGGCGAGATCTTGGAGCTATCTACTTTCCCAGAATGTGAGAAAACGCTTTAGAATTCAGGAATCCCCTTGGCCATACAGGGAGAGCAGACATGTACAGGACATCCTCTGGCATGTGCTTACAGCAAAAGTAAGAATATTCTGTGGTGGATTTTTACCAGTGATGGATTTTAGCATAAGGCACTGTCACGGTAATCCTGTTTGACAGCCAAGGCAGAGACTCTGGTATATGCCTTTATACTGTGTAGGCCACACATGTGGACTTTTTAATCTTTGAAACAACCAGGGTAGTTTCAAAGATTAAAAAGTTCCAGAAAAAGTTCCATAAAAGTGCACTACTAGTTTAGTATGAAATTATATTTGTAAAGAATATACTGATAAAGGCTTGCCCACCAATTTACCTAGCCATGCCCATTTTTTCATACCCATTTATGTATTATTGCATGGAATCACACCATCAATAGGTTCCCCACAAAATGCAGTAATTTTAAAGAATGGGACGAGATCTTATCCCTGACAGATTTGAGCTGGGGTAAATGTAGAATTTGCTTTGTGCTCTGCTGAATGAACATTTCAAATGCATCCTCTACACTCCTTTGCTATATTAAAGGTCTTGTTCCAGAAAACTGTGATTTTGAATATGTCCACAAAACTAGGAACACCCCTGTTCACCCTTACCACAGAACACTGTATAATTGTGTTCCCCTGCAAACGCCCCCATCTTTTTATCCTCTGCAAACCCATGCACTCCTGCAAACATGAAGGCCCCAAAGAACATTTTGTCCTGCGCCAGTTTTGCCTTTCAAATTACTTCCACATTATTTAATGAAATACATTTCAAGTGACAATTCAAGTGAAACAGAGTTGAGTAAAATACACTTTAAGTGGCCAAACTCACCAAATCCCCTGCTTTTAGCAGACTATAACCTCTCAGGAGATCAATGGGAGATGTTCCACTCAAACACCTCTGGCAGAAGTGAAAAGTGAAAGTCTGGCAGCAAAAACATGTCAAAAAGAAAAGTGACATAACAAAGATTTTTTTTTTTTAAAATAAAATAAAAAAGTAAAAAATAAAAACTATCATCCACTGTCTCCCACGCTGGATGTTGGAAAAATACATTATGTATAAAAATTACATTGACAGCTTATTATATATTATAATAAATGCTCTATGACTAATAAACCAACATAAATTATGTAGCGAAACAACATGCAGTGTAAGATTTTGGGCTCTATTTACTACAATCCGTATTGGTAATGCAGATTGTAGTGTGATATTACTGACTAAATTCGCATTGCGAATTCAGGCAATATCACAGGGATTCACTACAAATCCCTTGCAGGGACAGAGCTTGCGAGAAAGCTCTGTCCCTGCGAATCCCCTCCGCACACTAGTCACGGTATTTTTGCAAAAAAATACTGACAAGTGCCCCACGCATGCGCTGACCGGCCGCCGCTGCTACCCCCGGCGCTAAGCTCTGCCCCCGTCGCCAAGCCCCGCCCCTTCCATGTCCTCCGGTCAGCTGACATCCCATACTGCACTGGGACCATGTCAGGTGACGACCGGGCCACAGTGCAGCATGGGAGACCAGCTGACTGGGGAGAGGACATCACTGGAACCCCGAACTCCGGTCCCTGGAGTCAGGTAGGTTTGTTTTTTGTTTTACTTTTTTTTACAGTGTATCAGCGTGTGGTCTGTTTAGACCACACAGCTGATTATTGGGGCCGGCTCCGGGCTCTGCTCTCCCCGTCAGAGTGGAGCAGGAGTCCGGTAACCGGGGGAGACCCTGGATAACGCCACCTCCAGGTGGCGTTATTATCACAGGGCTTTCCCCGGTATTTTTTCACAATTTATTTTTAGTAACTTTGGCCAGATCACATTTCCCATTACAATTATGGGAAATGCGATATAATTGCTAAAAATAAGTGATACTTAGGGGTTTGTAGTAGAATTTTAAGAATTCTACTCCAATTGCCCTTTAATAACTATAGGTGATACTAAAATATTGTGAAAAGGGTGTGAAAACACCCTTTTTCACTTTTTTTTTTTAAAAATAATGTTACTAAATAGAGCCCTTTGTGCCTTAGTTTAACAGGCATGATTTAAATGCAATTGTCTGCACATGACACAACACTGGAAAAGTGTTGAGAACCACTTTGCATCCCATGTTTTTGTGAATGCCTTGTTTCCAAAAAAGTGTTAGAGGAGGATCTAATTTTAGCAGGCAACTAGCATGACATGACTCTGGCACTGGGTCTGAGGCATCGAAGTCAGCTCTGATTCCCATGTGGGGTCCTTGTGACCCCAGGCAAGTAATTTTATCTCACAGCGCCTTAGGCACTAAAATTACAATGTAACTTCTACAGACAGATGCATACTATGCCTGAAGCCAGTCCTGAAACATTATACAGTATTTACTCTAAAATGTTGTTTTAGAAACAAAAAAATAGACATTTTAATTAATGTTTAACTGGATAATAGGCAATGACTAAGATTTCTGTAGAGAAATTCAAAATCACAGTATGACTGAGTATTAGGCCACTGAAAAATAGCATCAGTTAAGAACTAGTATTTTGATAGAGCATTTAAAGAGCAACCTCAGCATAATGTAGTGTATACTTAACACGTGCTCACATGGAGCTACATTATATTGTACTGAGCATCGTTGCTCACGATAACTGCAAGTAATGTTGAAATGAACACAAAGCCCTTTGCAGTACAATGAAGGATGGTTTCAATAAAAGCCAGTAAATAAAATCCTACAGTTGGCTTTTCACAGCTCTCTTGGAGGGGATCTCCGTAAAGATGCTGCACTGCACTTGTGTTTATCTTGTTCAAACTACAGTTTGATTGACATTCTGTGACCAGGGCTGTGGAGAGGTGGCCACAGCCAGTGTTATTGAAAACTGGGCTGAGGCCAGTGTCTTCCAATGCGGCTTCACTGGCCCCCGACAGCATGAACATACCGGTCAACCTAAGTAACCTGAGGGTTACTCAGATAGCCAATGTTCATGCAGATGATCCGATGATGCGTCTTCAGGTGCGGCAGCGGATCAGAGAAGCCGGCAGAATGTGTCTATTTACATAAGATGCCTCCTGCGTTATTAGCATATTATTAAATAGCTGCTGCATATAAAGTCGCAGCAGCTGTGCAATAGTATCGATCTCGGAATCAGCTTCTGAGTCTGAAACCACTCCTGCGGCACACCTGCTACACTCCCATAATATGCCCAAAAGAATGGATATCTCTGTGCATCTGCATAGCCACCTCCAAGTCACTGTCCTAGAAAGCCCAAAACATTCCAGTGTCTGTCCGGCTCAATCAGTCCTGCGACTCTTTGCATTAACACCATGGGACGCATCCGCTGTGCAATTTTTTAGAGATTTACACAATTGAAAAGTGAAAAGTCAGTTTCCGCAATACTTTTTCGACGATGATGTCATTTTCGCAAGTTTCAACTTATCCACGTATTCAATTTGTCTGACTTTCTGCTGGTGCGAAAAGTTTGCTCCTTGTAACCAGCAGAAATGTTTTGCCTATGTATATCCGGCGTAAAAACAGTGCAGAATTGTGGTTTTGGGGTGCAAAATTGCGGCAACCCCCCTAAACCCTTTTTACACCCCCCTGAGACTAATTGCTTGAAAAAGCGCAAAAACACCCCACAAAAGACAACCCAAAAAAGCACTTGGGCGAAAAAAAATCAAAGTGGGTGCACAAAATAAAAAACTAGCGAAATAGCCTTTGGGGGGGGGTCGGGGAGTATGGGCGAGGTTTTCTTGGGATTGCAGGTGCTTGCTGATGGTGCGTTTTTGGCGCTTTTTAATGCTTGACTTTAGCAACTTTAAAATATGCTTGCACCCATTTTCATGTACCCCAAATTTGATAGAACTATTTATTTTCCCCCAAAAATTGCTAAATGCTATTCTTCACCCCTGTCCCAAAGACGCTAAATAGCGCCTATTGACACCAATCAAAGACCCCAAATACCTTCAGCAGGGCTAATCGGGGGTACCAATAGTGAACCCCCATGTCAGAGCATCTTTTGGGGGGTATCAGGCTGATTTCCCCAAAAATGACAGGACTTTTTCGCCTGTTTGAGTTTTGCCGAGTACCGTTTTTGCCGATTTGGAATTTAATACGGGGATACGCGGAGACTCACTCGATACTTTTTTGCACCTGAAACCAGCGATGACGGCGAAAAGTCCAGCAACTGACTTTTCGCTTCCAATTGAATACGGGCCATGGTCAAACTTATAACTTACAGTAGGTGTACATCAGTCAAGATATCGGATGGGACCGATGTTTGGAGATATTGAATGGGACCGATGTTTGAAGATATCAGATGGGACAGATGTCTGGAAATATCGGAAGGGGCCAATGTTTGGAGATATCGGCTAGGACCGATGGAGGCACATAGAAACAAGTCTCTGTGGTAAAACCAGCCTGGAGTGTTAGATGGAATGGAGACTTGTAACCGGAATCACACGGACTGGAACCGTTCAAATACAGAGTACCTGGGAGCTCAGCACAGAGCTGTAACTTCAGCAGAAGCGACATTTCAGTGGCAACCACTGGCGGATCTGGGGGGGGGGGAATTGAGGCGATCGGCCCCCCATAGCAGACAGAGCAGCACAGACCCCGCTGCCGTAGAGCAGCGCTCCGCGTCCCACTCCCTAGCATCCAGCAGCCGGCTATGTCATGCTGCTGCAGGCATCAGGGGGTGGAGATCCAGGGCCATGCACTAGAGGGCGACGGAGTAGTAGCAGGTGTCCCCTGGCTTTATCATGTGCAAGTGATGAAGTGCGGTGGCCATTTTCCCGAAGGACCAGCCCCCATCAGGAAGAAGTACCATGCCCAGCTCCCGAGTCCCGCATGCCCAATCAACCTCTCTGCTATACTGTAGGTGAGGTCCAGGAGCAGTGGGGTGCAACTGGTGAGACTGGAAGAGGGGACTGATGGGGGAGAGTATTGAGGTGGAGACAAGCAGAGTGCAGGCTGTGGAAGTGGGCACATCTACGGAAGGGGATCTATCCACAACCAGTAAAGTACATTACAGGAGAGCACATAAGATCCTAATATGTCAGTGTGTGTAAATATATGTAGCTGTGTGTGCATATGTGGCTATGTGTATATATATGGCTATCTGTGTGTATGTGCATATGTGGCTGTGTGTATATACAGTATGTGGCTATCTGTGTGTGTGTGTGCGCATATGTGGCTGTATGTATATATGTGGCTGTGTGTGTGTGTGTGCATATGTGGCTGTATGTACTGTATATATGTGGCTATCTGTGTGTGTGTATATGTGGCTGCGTGTATATATGTGGCTGTGTGTGTGTATATGTGGCAGTGTGTATATATTAGGGATGTGCAGGCGTGTGTGTGCATATGTGGCTGTGTGTATATATATGGCTATCTGTGTGTGTGCATATGTGGCTGTATGTATATATGTGGCTATCTGTTTGTGTGTGCATATATGTGGCTATCTGTGTGTGCATATGTGGCTGTGTGTATATACGTGGCTATCTGTGTGTTCATATGTGGCTGTGTGTATATTTGTGGCTATCTGTGTGTATGTGCATATGTGGCTGTATGTATATATGCGGCTATCTGTGTGTGCATATGCTGAGTTCAGAAACTCATAGTCACAGATCCATCTCTCCTCCTTGCAGCACAAATTATTGGCTGGCAATGTATTAATTGGAGGGGGAGGAGTTGGGACTGGAAAGGGGGAGGAGTTGGTGCTAAACGGTAAACCACCCCCCCTAAAACAAGAGTCTAGATCTGCCACTGCGGGCAACAGAGGCCAGTATGGAAATGGAATTTATAGGGGAGGATCCACAGGGATTGGATGCAGTGATCAGCTGGTCTGTGAGCAGCACTCTGAATGAAGGAAGAGGGTCAGGTGACAGAATCCAACATGGCAAAGTCCATACTGTGGTTTAGGAGGGAACTCTGGCATGCAGCTTGTGTGCCATCCTGCTGGGTAGACACGTTGTGAGCAAGGGGCTGCAGAGAGCCATCTTCATGCTCAGTGATAGGACACTGAGCAGACGGGGCAGGAGCAGCACAGACAGACCTCAGCATCAGTCGGGAGGATTGTGCAGTGCGAGCGGACCTCAGCGCTAGTCTGGACAGACACCAGAGAGGTAAAGTGATTTTTAAATGCCAGAGCGTGAGATGATGTAGGGAGATACATATGTATATGTAAAACAAAAAGAGAGAAAATACACAAGGATCCTCGTGTAATACAGTTAAAATGTTAAGATTATTATTTATTTATTTATTTACAGTTTCTTATATAGCGCAGCAAATTCTGTTGCGCTTTACAATTTGAATAGATGCTTAATACAATGTGTACATCCGTGGTCACAGCACCCCAAAATGCTAGTGATTTCTTGGGGATGCCCCCAAACCAGTACACTCACAAGTTATAAGTGTTTATAAGGCCCATCATAAGACAAAGGACCTGATTTAGACTTGCTTGCTAAATGCATACGCTCGCACCCAGCGTATGCAAATTTGGGAAGGTAGGCGATCGCATGACAAGGCATTAGCAGCACGCCCACTATGTCTTAGTGTGCGATTGCTCAGTGTATGCAGACGCCCACCAGCCTGTCTTAAGACGCCCACTTGCGCATATGTCATCTCCAGGAAGTGTATGCAACCGTCGGTATATCGGGTACCATCAGATGCGATCGCAGCACTTGTGGCTGGTCATACCCTACCGCAAGCACTGCGAGCACTTCAGTGTAAAAATCAGCCAGGTGAGGTGTACTATGATGCTGCCTAT
Source organism: Taudactylus pleione (assembly GCA_031769625.1). Lineage (NCBI taxonomy): Eukaryota > Metazoa > Chordata > Amphibia > Anura > Myobatrachidae > Taudactylus > Taudactylus pleione. Next base: position 683,312 of record JAUIMM010000106.1, read on the forward strand.
AATTTATGCACACCTCTGAAACGGCATTGAGACGCTCAGGCACGCCTGCATTTGCATCTCCAGTCCCGTTTTTAGCAGCCAACCCGTCACCACCCACAAATGGCCTCTCCTGTCACTCCCTCTGCTGTGCTGTCTATACACAGCGAGCGAACGGATCCCGATCTCTAGCTGTGGGTTGCAAATGCGCACTGCGACACATACGCATGCGCACAATGCAAACATCGGCTGGCTATGAGCGAACGCATTCTAGCAAGCGGGTCTGAATAAGGTCCAAAATTCCTACTGTCTAGATCTATCACCATCACCATACATAGATGTTCTCAGGGCTGCTCCCTCAGCAATGCACTCACAAATTTAGGAGTTACATGCAGACACATCAGGTGGGTCTTTGTTAACCTGGAACTGTTTCCTCCCCTTCTCCTTTTCAAATATGGCTCCTTCATAAGGCACTCCCATAGGATATATGAAGCACGACAGCCAAAGGAAAAATTCACAGTTCTTTTTATTCCGATCCCCCCAAAAATACATAAGACAATTAAAATAAAGAGGTATTGGAGGACTTCTACCAGAGTTCCAAGGAGTATCATAGAGTGGTATATGGAAATATGGCCCTGTTCACAATGTTCTCTTTCTTCCCTGGCAGGGTCTCCTTCCCTCCAAATACTGGACTGCCCCCACCAACGCATTTCTATCCAAACAAATCTTGAAAAAGATATAAAAGAATAAAAAAGAACTGTGAACTTTTCCTATGGTTGTTGTGCTTCATATATCCTATGGGAGTGCCTCACTATATGTAAACTATATATAACTATATATGAATATACAGTATAGATATGTGTATATATAGATTGTGCCAAGATCAGGGTAAGGGAGTCATTTTCTGGGTGCTTGTCATGCAGCAGCAAAGTAGTAGTACACCAATCCAGGTAGTTGGTACAAGTAACTGCAGCTGGTTTTATTAGCAGCACAAAAAAACAATATAAATATAAATCCTAGCCTGTCCTCTCACAAACCAAAAGTCTTTAGCACAGCACGTACATGTAGTAATCACAGAGTCTCTCAGCAGTCCTCTGACCTGTTACCGAGGCAGTGAGAGACTGACTACAGAGACTAACACACCTTTTATCAGCCTCTCACAGGCGGTCTGGCAATCACGACTGCTAATCAGCTTCTGTCTACCAATGTTTCATTGGTTTTAGGTTAGCGGATGGGCATTACTTTTATAAATATCTCCCTATGGGATGTTCAATTTCTTGTGCTTTCTTTCAGTGATTCAGTTCTTTCTCCATTGGTGTGTAGCCACGGGCTCTGGGGAAGTTGGAATAGCTCATTAGCTGGACCACTTTCTCTGGGTTTGGTCCTGCAGGTTCTGATCATTGTGCTTGCCTACATGTTTCACTGAAGGCTCCCTTCACAAAATTTGAAGTCCCGATCACGCAAGACAGAATGCCCCACCACTGGTTTAATTTTCTAAGGTGCAATGTCTGCAGAATGCCATTCTTCTTACACTAGCAGCAGGGAAGGTTACGATCCAACAGGGTCAATCCTTGCTGGTGCTGATTAGTTTTGTATGTCGGGAAATCCCAATGGGGAGGGTATTTTGTCACAAGCTGCAGAGGGCCTTGGTGGATCTGTGCCTGCCGCATAATTTTTTGCAGCTGTTGGCTGATCTGTAACTGGACCTTGCGGTTTTTGAAGTCTTTTTATTGGATTTCAATGGGGTACATTTCTGGCCTCTGGATCCCCAGCCTAATGCTTACCTCCAGCTCTTCACTGATACTGCCGGCTCATCGGGCTTTGGAGCCTTTCTGGATGGTGATTGGTGTTTTTCTGCATGGCTGGAAAGATGGGTGCAGGCAGGCCTGATCAAAAACTTGCTCCTACACAAACATTTCCCCATCATTTTGGCTCTGGAGTTGTGGAGTCCTAGGTTATGGGATCGCTCCATTGTTTTTTGGTGCGGCAACCTGGATGTAGTACATGCGATTAACAGCCAGTGATCGCTTCATGTGCTCGTATGGTTAGTGGTGCATGCTTTGCAATTTAACATTCTTTTTACGACTTGTTGCCTGACATTGACAACTCCATTGTAGATGCACTGTCTAGGCAGGATTGAGCAAGGTTTTGGGAGTTAGCGCCATCCAAGGAGAGTATTGGTGACTCTTGGCAATCTCATTGTTGACAGATTATCAAGCTTGCATGGAGGGTCTTGCACGTTCGGTTTTTGACTGCTTTGTGGCAGTACTGGGAAAGTTTTTAGCGGAGACCTAGCTCATCAGGTAAAACCCAATATTCTGACATGCTAGCTTTTGTCTGAGGTTTATTTGCTGCTTACGTTGCTCAGAGGCTGGACAAAATGTCATTCTTCTTGCAGTTAGCAGGGCATAGAGACATTGCTAAGGGTTTTTTGATACCAAAAGCTCTTATGGGTTGGTTGCTTAATGTCTGTGGTAGATGATCGGCATTGCCCTATCAGTCCTGACATTTTGTTGTGCTTGTTAGATAGTTTGCAGTTTGTTTGTTCCTTCAAACAAACTACATGTAGCAGCAGGGATATCATTCATATCATACTATGAAAGAGTATTAGTGTACACTATACAGAGGTTACATTAAAACCCGGATTTTAGGTGCACCAACAAGACTTGGCTAAATGGACAAAAAAATGGTTCTTCATCTGTAATGATATTGTACTGTATATGATATTGTATATGCTCATAGATGAATAGCATAATATAGGCAAAAGCCTTTGTGTTATCTGTGGATAGAGACGTGTGTGCTAGAGTGAGTAAGGGTAATTGGAATAGTCAGGGACATACATCATAGGGAAATGGGGGAGATATATTGTCAGGTGTCAAAGCACCATAGTATTGAACTACGATATATTTGGAATATATATGTAAATCTGTGACATATATTCAAGTATTGTGAAGGAATATATGTATATATTTAATGTATTATTATTATTGTGAACTAACACTTTAGGTGTATCTCCAGGTATAACTGATGTCATACAGGGTCCCTGTACAATAAATTATTTAGCTCCCTTATTAAGTTATTGCACTTGTGTCCATTATTTATATAGGTATACAAGAGAAGTGATTCACTAATATAGATTACTCTAGGACAGGGTTCCCCAAGCCAACCTGTGATAGATTACTAACAATATCTAGTGAGGGCTTGGGTGGAGGCACGCAATTCATCAAAAATCACATGACGGTGAATGTCCTATTATATGTTCCTGAGCTTTCAATGTAAGAAAGGGTTATACATACACACATATATAAAGTTAGAAATCCACTGCACTCGCCAACCCCAGGCCTGGGGTGCAAGTGACTTGTGATTACATTGCTTAAATAAATAAAAACAGAAAACTCAGCACTCACCATTGTTAAATCACTCACAATAATACATAAATAATGGGGTTTATGGCGAGTGCAGATTTGCACCCCAAATCTGGAAGTGGCGAGTGCAGTGGATTCCTGACTTTGTTTATTTGGTTAATTTTTAATTAACCTTTTTGTGATTATGCACCCTTGTGCAAGCTCATTTATGTGTCAGCTGCCTTTTTGGTAGTATGATAGAAGCTACAGTATGTTTGGTGACTGTCTTACCTTTAAAAGCCATAATTTAGTTGGCAGGTAAGCTTTAAACAAGTTAACATCCTTTCAGTTTAAACTCTGTGACAGCAGCTACCAGGTTTCCATAGGTACAGTATGACAGAAATGGGGTCCCATGATGTAGGCTGCAGGATTATGTGCTTCGATCAATCTATGAACCAAAACCCCATTATTTATGTATTATTGTGAGTGATTTAACAATTGTGAGTGCTGAGTTTTCTGTTTATATATATATATATATAGATAGATATATATATATAATATATATATTAGAGTTGTGCGGTTCGGTTTTACTCGGATATGTTCGGATCTCAAAAACAACATCATATTGGCTATCCGTCTGCCACGTGATTTGGATAGCCAATAAGAGAATTCCGAATTTGGCGATAAGAACCGGATAAAACCGAACCCATCTCTAATATATATATATAGATATATATATATATATATATCTACTATATAAAAGCGAACATTTGTCCTTCTGTCCTTCTGTCTTTCTATACAAATCCACAGTTTACAAGCCAAGATCCTGAAATTTTACATATGAGCGTTTTAAAACACAGCCGAGGCAGCTAAAAAAAATGTGAAATAAAAGTTAATTAATGTTAATTTTTAATTAATTAAAAAGCACAATTTTTGCTGGACGCTCATTGTGGGGCCTTGCACTCAGTATTGCTGTCTTCTGCCTCCAGTGGTGATATTTAAGAACTTTCTTATCTCTACTATTTCTACTATTTATGTCCTTCTGTCTTTCTATACAAATCCACAGTTTACAAGCCAAGATCGTGAAATTTTACATACGAGCGTATCAAAACATGGGCGAGGCAACTAAAAAAATTTGAAATTGAAATTAATTACTGTTCATTTTTAATTAATTAAAAACCAACATTTTTGCTGAACACTCATTGTGGGACCTCACGGCATATGTGTAGGGCCTCGGAGCGAGCGTTTTGTGTTGTCATGATCTTAATGTTTATTTTCGAAGAGAGCTTTAGCAGGCTTTCCCAGCATTCTCAGCTGTCTGACTATACCAAATTACGCAACAACATTGACTTCTTTCTTTGAACTGTGTCAAAGTGATGACTTCGCAAGGACCCTGCTGTACTGTGAGCTGCCAAAATATTACACATGGAATGCTTCTGGAAAATGTTTTATGCGCAGAAAACAGGGAGTCGCTGTAGATGGTCATCCTGGTATTAGAGCAACAGAAGCTCTTGGCCATGTTTTAACTGTACATCCGACAAATTTTGAATGCTTCTATCTCTGAAGTTTGCTTTACACCGTTACAGGTCCTACTTCCTTCGAAGACCTTAGGACTGTTGATGGGGAAGTTTGTCACACTTTTCGTGAGGCCTGCCTAAGGAGAGGTTTGTTGGAGGATGATGTATAAACAAACATTCTTAAAATCCTGGGCAACACCCGGTACTCCATCTGGTATATATATATATAAATTAGGGGTGTGCACCGGCCACTTTTCGTGTTTTGTGTTTTGGATCTGGATCTTTCTTCGTGTTTTGGATCTGGATTAGTTTTGCCAAAACCACCCTTCCGTGTTTTGAGTTCTGGGTTTTGTGTTTTGGATCTGTATTTTTTTGAAAAAAAGCATAAAAACAGCTAAAATCACAGAATTTGTAGGTTTTTCTGCTCCTATGCTATTATTAACCTCAATAACCTTAATTTCCACTCATTTCCAGTCTATTCTGAACACCTCACACCTCACAATAGTGTTTTTATGTCCAAAAGGTTGCACCGAGTTAGCTGGATGACTATGCTAAGCGACACGAGTGGGCGGCACAAACACGTGACCCATCTAGGCATGACAGGATGGCAGTTTGAAAAACTAGGCCCCAAACTGTACATAATGCAAAGAAAAAAAGAGGTGCAAGATGGAATTGTCCTTGGGCCCTCCCACCCACCCTTATATTGTATAAACAGGACATGCACACTTTAACAAACCAATCATTTCAGCGCCAGGGTCTGCCACACAACTGTGGCTGAAATGATTGGTTCGTTTGGGCCCCCACAAAACAAGCTGGCAATTAATCTGTCCCTGCACAAACTGGCTCTACGGAGGCAAGATGTCATCCTCATCCTCCTCATCCACCGATTCCTCACCCTCTTCAGTGTGTACATCCTCATCCTCACAAAGTATTAACTCGTCCCCACTTGAATCCACCACCACAGGTCCCTCTGTACGTTCTGGAGGCTGGTCTCCCTGGAAGAGCTGATAATTCATTTTGATGAACATCATCTTCTCCACATTCTGTGGAAGCAACCTCCTACGCCTTTCGCTGACAAGGTTCCCGGCTGCACTAAACACTCTTTCGGAGTACACACTGGAGGGGGGGCAACTCAGGTAAAATAGTGCCAGTTTGTACAGCGGCCTCCAAATTGCCTCTTTTTCCTGCCAGTACAGGTATGGACTGTCTGACATGCCTACGTGGATGCTGTCACCGATGTAATCCTCCACCATTCTGTCAATGGTGACAGTATCATATGCAGTGACAGTAGACATGTCAGAAATTGTTGCCAGGTCCTTCAGTCCGGACCAGATGTCCAAACTTGGTCCTGCCTGCCCTGCATCACCGCCAGCGGGTTGCTTAGGATACCTAAGTTTTTTCCTGGCAGCCCCAGTTGCGGGAGAAAATGAAGGAGCTGTTGACGTGTCATGTTCCGCTTCAGCTGACAGTGTGTTCACCAGCAGGTCTTTGCACCTCTGCAGGCTTGTGTCGGCCGGAAAGAGAGAAACCACATAGGCTTTAAACCTAGGATCGAGCACGGTGGCCAAAATGTAGTGGTCTGATTTCAACAGATTGACCACCCTGGAATCCTGGCAAAGCGAATGAAGGGCTTCATTCACAAGTCCCACATGCCGAGCGGAATCGCTCCGTCTTAGCTCCTCCTTCACTTTCTCCAGCTGCTTCTGCAAAAGCCTGATGAGGGGAATGACCTGACTCAAGCTGGCAGTGTCTGAACTGACTTCACGTGTGGCAAGTTCGAAGGGCTGGAGAACCTTGCACAACACGGAAATCATTCTCCACTGCGCTTGAGTCAGGTGCATACCCCCTCCTTTGCCTATGTCATAGGTGGATGTATAGGCTTGTATGACCTTTTGCTGCTCCTCCATCCTCTGAAGCATATAGAGGGTTGAGTTCCACCGCGTCACAACCTCTTGCTTCAGGTGATGGCGGGGCAGGTTCAAGAGTGTTTGCTGGCGCTCCAGTCTTCGGCACGCAGTCGCTGAATGGCGAAAGTGGCCAGAAATTTTTCGGGCCACCCAAAGCGTCTCCTGCACGCCCCTGTCGCTTTTCAGAAAATTCTGCACCACCAAGTTTATTGTGTGAGCAAAACATGGGACGTGCTGGAATTTGCCCAGATGTAATGCCCGCACAATATTGGTGGCGTTGTCAGATATCACAAATCCCCAGGAGAGTCTAAGTGGGGTAAGCCACTGGGCGATGATTTCCCTCAGTTTCTCTAAGAGGTTGTCGGCGGTGTGCCTCTTACTGAAACCGGTGATACACAGCGTAGCCTGCCTTGGAACGAGCTGGCGTTTCTGAGATGCTGCTACTGGTGACGCTGCTGCTGTTGCTGCGTAAGGTGATACATCTACCCAGTGGGCTGTCAGTCATATAGTCCTTAGTCTGCCCTGTTCCACTTGTCCACATGTCCGTGGTTAAGTGGACATTGTGTACAACGGCATTTTTCAGGACACTGAGGACACTTTTTCTGACGTTTCTGTACAGTCTCGGTATCGCCTGCCTAGTGAAGTGGAATCTAGACGGGATTTGGAACCGGGAACACACTACCTCCATCAATTGTATAAATCCCACTGCACTAATGGCGGATACCGGACGCACATCTAACACCAACATAGCAGTCAAGGCCTCAGTTATACGTTTTGCTTCAGGATGACTGCTGTTGTACTTCATCCTCCTCTCTAAGGACTGTTGGAGGGTCAATTGTTTAGTAAAAGTAGTGGTGTTCCTACTTCCTCTCTGGGATGATGAACGACTCCCAGCAGCAGCAACAGCAGCAGCGGCAGCAGTAGGCGTAGCAATGCAGGATCCTCCGGAGGAATCCGGGATAGGAGAGTCAGTCATGCCAGTGACATGGCCTGCAGGACTACTTCCGATCCTGACTAAGGAGGAAATTGACGAGGAGGGAGTTGACGGTGTGGTTTGCAGGCGCTTGGATACAACAGGACAACGGGATTTAGGTGTCCCTGGACTGCTTACGGTCTTAGCCAAAGTTTCTGAACTTGACAGTAACTTTTTATGAACGCGCTGCAGGTGCCGTATAAGGGAGGATGTTCCTAGGTGGTTGACGTCCCTACCCCTACTTATTTCACCTTTACATATGGCACATATGGCAAGACAGTTGTTGTCCAGATTTGGATAGAAATATTGCCAGACCAAAGAGGTGGAATGTTTGGTCTTCTGCCAAGGCATGACCGTGATGGGCTTTTTCATCCCACGGACAACAACTGTCTCCCCCGGAGCCTGATTTAAACAAACCACATCACCATCAGAATCCTCCTCGCCAACTTCCTCCTCAGCGCCAGCTACACCAGTATCCTCATCCTGTTGTACTTCAACAGTGACATCTTCAATTGGCATATCAGCAAGTGGACTGTGGGTGCTCCTTTCAGCACTTGCAGGGGGCGTGCAAATGGTGGAAAGAGCCACCTCTTCCCGTCCAGTGCTGGGAAGGTCAGGCATCGCAACCACCACCACACTTGGACTCTCCTTGGGGATTTGTGATATCTTCTTAGAAAGCACAGTTCTTCGCTGTGCTTTTGCCAGCTTAAAACTTTTGATTTTTTTAGTGGGAGGAGGGCTTCCATCGTCATGTGAAGCTGAACCACTAGTCATGAACATACTAGGGATCGACCTTAGCCGTTCCTTGCCACTCCGTGTCGTAAATGGCATATTGGCAAGTTTACGTTTCTCTTCAGATGATTTAAATGTTTTTTTCAAGGTCATTGGGATTGTATGTGCCCTCTATTATGACATTGGGCATCGGCCTTGGCAGACGACGTTGATGGCATGTTATCGTCTATGTCATGACTAGTGGCAGCAGCTTCAGCACTAGGAGGAAGTGGTTCTTGATCTTTCTCTATTTTATTTTTATCGGAGAAAGTTTGGTCCTCCATTTATGTTATATCGATTTGATATATACGTGCGGCTAAACACAGAAAATATTTTTTTATTTTTGCTGGAGAGTAGTGCACTTTGTGGGTTACACCAGCCTTTAAGAAATGAGCCAGCAGGCTCTTTACTTATGGGACACAGGCGCACGCTTTTTTTGGTTTGGACTGGAGTGTACTTTGGGGGTTACAGCACCCTTTAACGGTCAAGCCAGCCGGCCCTTTACTTATGACACAGGCGCACGCTTGGCACTACTTTGTTGATGCACGTGCGGCTACTGCGCACACAATTCACAAACACAGAAAATTATTTTTTTTTTGGTTTGGACTGGAGTGTACTTTGGGGGTTACAGCACCCTTTAACGGTCAAGCCAGCCGACCCTTTACTTATGACACAGGCGCACGCTTGGCACTCCTTTGTTGATACACGTGCGGCTACTGCGCACACAATTCACAAACACACAAAAAATATTATTTTTTTTGGTTTGGACTGGAGTGTACTTTGGGGGTTACAGCACCCTTTAACGGTCAAGCCAGCCGGCCCTTTACTTATGACACAGGCGCACGCTTGGCACTACTTTGTTGATGCACGTGCGGCTACTGCGCACACAATTCACAAACACAGAAAATAATTTTTTTTTTAGTTTGGACTGGAGTGTACTTTGGGGGTTACAGCACCCTTTAACGGTCAAGCCAGCCGGCCCTTTACTTATGACACAGGCGCACGCTTGGCACTACTTTGTTGATGCACGTGCGGCTACTGCGCACACAATTCACAAACACAGAAAATTATTTTTTTTTGGTTTGGACTGGAGTGTACTTTGGGGGTTACAGCACCCTTTAACGGTCAAGCCAGCCGGCCCTTTACTTATGACACAGGCGCACGCTTGGCACTACTTTGTTGATGCACGTGCGGCTACTGCGCACACAATTCACAAACACAGAAAATAATTTTTTTTTTGGTTTGGACTGGAGTGTACTTTGGGCGTTACAGCACCCTTTAACGGTCAAGCCAGCTGGCCCTTTACTTATGACACAGGCGCACGCTTGGCACTACTTTGTTGATGCACGTGCGGCCACTGCGCACACAATTCACAAACACAAAAAAAATATTATTTTTTTAGCACTTGGGGGGAGCACCCCTGATGGACAGAGCACCCCCTGGACAACACTACAGCACCCCTTTAGGACTGGGACACTGCACAGGACTTTGGAGTGGACACAGCCCCTATGGACAACTGACTGCACAACACAGTCCAGCCAGCCCCTATGGACTTTGAAGTAGTGGACACAGCCCCTATTAAGAACAGCAGCACAGCACAACACAGCCAGCCCCTATGGACTTTGAAGTAGTGGACAACAGCAGCACAGCGCAGCACAGCACAGCACAACACAACACTACTCTGCACTACACTACACAACACTACACAGCCCAGCCAGCCCTAACTCCCACCCTCCCTCTTCACTGTCCACAGCCGAGTGAGAAAATGGCGCAGACGCGGGTACCTTATATAGGATCCAAAACCCGCGAGACTCGGAAGGCGGGAAGATGACGTTTTGCCTCGATTTCAGATCCGAGTCAGACGGGAAAAGTCGAGCCTGACTCGGATCGGACTCGGATCGGGGGGGCTCGGGGGGGGTTGGATTTCAGAAATCCGAACCCGCTCACCCCTAATATAAATACATATATATATGTATATATATAAATATACAGTATGGCAGAGGTTTGATGGATCTGCGCCATTGATGGCAGCTTCATTACTTTGCACGGCGCTGCATGCGTTATCGTCTGGTTGACCATGCAGCACGGCAGACCTGACGATATAGGTAACAATGCGGGGGCGTACATATCTGCAGTACACACTGAGCAATCAGGCCTATATGTCGTTCCGATTTGGCCGGAAACTACATATCAGGTTGACATTGCTCCAATATGTACCCAGCTTAAGTATGTCAGAACTTGTAAAAATTGTTCCTGCTTACACCAACACCACTTTGCTTCGATATTCTGTGCATGTATCCATAAAAGTAGGTAAATCCACAAAAAAGAGGCCCATATGATAAAATAATGTAACACCATTTAAAGAAAATCGTGCAGATATCGGCCAAGTGTGTAGCCGGCTTTACTCTATTCAGGTCTTCTGTAAAGAACTCTTCTATATGACACCATAGGAAATCATTATTTTTTTTAGATGATCCATTGACCTACACATTTTAAGTATATAATTAATGAGATATTGCATGCAATTAGGTGCCACTCATGTAATGTGTATGGCCTGCCGGACGACCAGACGATATGTCGGTCCGATTTGGCCAATTTTGACGTCAGTTTGATCGTTATAGTGTGTATGGGAGCAGCGATAAATCATATATATACGATCAAACGTTACAAAATATATTGTTCGGTCCTATACAGTGGCGGCTCCAGAGGTGGCGCTGCAAGCAGCCCAAAATTCAAATAGGGGAGCCACACCAACTGCCAGTGAGTCCCAGCTGGTGATGTTTGGCAGCATTTATAAAGGCAGTTGGTGGTGGCTCCCCTATTTGAATTTTGGACTGTGCTGCAGCCGCACCTCTGGAGCCGCCACTGGTTGTATGCGATATTGGACAGTGGGTACGCTCAATATCGTATGTTTTGGCCTCAAGGGAAATTGGGTGCAATATTGGTCCAATTACAAGTATACCCACCCTGAGAAAGAGAAAGTAACTATGCATCTTGGTAAAACCATGCTGCACTGCAGGTGGGGCAGATGTAAAATGTGCAGAGAGATTTAGATTTTGGAGGGGTGTGTCAAAATTGAAATATAAAGGCGGGTATCCACTACCAGACAGTGAAAAGACTGAACAATAACGATACCGTTATTGTTCAGTCGTTCACTACACTGCACAGTGCCCACACTGAACTATATATCGTTCAGTGTAGGCACCTTCCCTCATCCCCGAACATGGTCAACCTGATGACATCGTCAGGTTGACCAACATGTTCGGGCGATGAGCGATGCCGGCATCGACCAGCGTGAACGCGCATCGCTTGTCATTGCCGACATTTTGCTGCCCGATTAACGAGCGTTTGAACGATAACAATGTCATTATCATTCAATAGCTCTGTGTAATCGGGTAGTGGATACGCACCTTAAGTTGCAATGTAAAAATAAAGCTGTCCAGCATTTGTGGGTTACATGCAAAAGCCACCAGTATTTACCCCACATACAAAATAAATGTATGTATATGCACCCCTTGCATTGCAACATGGTTTGTCCAGGTACAAAGTTAGTTGCTCTATCTTACTCTATTCCCAACTCTGAATCAGGCCCAGAATTTTCTCTGGTTGTGTTTGCTGTGCATTTATATTTATATGCTTTCCTCTAGCATGCACAGCAGTTTGGGAATGTGTGCGGCTATAAGACTATTATAGAAAGGTATGTTAATCTATTTAGAAAACAATTTCTAAATCACACTCCTTTTCCGTCTGAACTGCGTCATTTCAAATGTAGGTGAAAATGCTTGTTAAATACCTCAAAAACATATTACAATATGCTTGTAGAATTGTGTTAACAATGATGCCTATTAAAAATTAATGATAGTACATTTCTGAATGATCTTGCTATGTTTAGTAATAGCTCAAGGGTGAACACTTTCTGTTTAGTTAAAAGAAAATATAATTGGAGAGTGGACTCACAATTGCAAAACCTCCCAATCAGATTTCTAAATATGCTCACACAGAAGGGAAACACTACAAATTAGTCACACAAGGCCTTTGTATTTAAAACACTGAGGGGACTATGTAATAGATTTTGAGATTACAGAAAGTGATTTTGGTGAGTTTGGTGCTAAAATTAAAGTGGCAATCAATCATAAGACTGGTTTTGCCTTACAACTGATTGACACTTTAAATTTAGCAGCGAACGCCCCAAAATCGTGTCGGCACTGTAAACTCACTTGGACCATTAGATTGCAAGTTTATTTATCATCATATCTATATATATACAGTAATATATATTGTAAACATGAAGGCTAGTAGAAAAACTTCATAATAAACAGTAATTTTGGGTACATCCTGGATGATATATTGTCCCGACCATCAGCTCTTGTGTACATCCGATATATCTGTGAACAATGTCATTCACAGACATATATTGTGTTGGCTGTGCAGATATTTTATTCATATCTGCTGGTGTGTACACATGACTGTCCAACCAAGTACACATGACCGTCCAACCAACCCATATGCTGGTCAGAAGGACATCAACAATGCTTCCTCTGGCCAGTCATATCAGTCGGCCGATTGGTAAGTGTGTATGCACAGGCACATACGGTACTTACCAAATCAGTTGGTCAGCCGGATGGCCAATCCATCAGCCAAGTGTGTACCCCGCATAAAACTCGGCAACTGTGCTTTGAGTGTCAACAAAAGTATAACTACACAAGAGCAGAATGGAGGGTTGACATTGACTTTGATGGCTGGCAATGCTGATAAACTGTTATGACTATCTCAGTCTAATGGTCGAACAGACCTAAAAAAAAAAGGCAGGAAAGGGTTTTGGCTGAAGAAGAAGAAGAAGAAGAACTTAATTGTGAGTCTTGTCAGTGTTTGTGTGCTGGATAAGAGCGTCCAAGCATTCTAATGAGAGGTTAACTGTGTCCCTGAAGTAATTACAACCCCCATTGACTAGGTAGTTAGTAATTAGAGGATTAGGCCTAATGAGCCTTACCTGAACAGGTTGTCATGGTGACAGTTCCAGATCATGTCAGTCTGACTTTTAATATATACAACGGAACAAAATGCCTTTCTCCATATTCTTATAAAACTTCATTTAATATTCAAGCAATCAAACAGTTTAGTAATATATTTTAATACACATTTAAGATTTCCACTGCAATACAATATGTTAGGAAGGTTTGTGAACGCAATAACTAACCTTTAATGAAGGGGATCTCGGCACAGTAAATAGGATAAAGTAAAGTGAAAGTGACAGAGATTAGACAAACTGTAGTAATAATGAGAATAGGTGTGAGGTATATAGAATGGGAATGGCTGCTTGCTACAATATTGATTTACATTATTTATTTTATTTTATTATTTATTACCAGTTATTTATATAGCGCACACATTTTCCGCAGCGCTTTACAGAGAATATTTGGCCATTCTGTATTATTATAATCATCCTGATCTAAATATCATTGGAATTGGTAGCTTTCCTTCTGATCTTGAATTGATCTCAGCATACAGTACATTATCTATCCACCACTAGTAGCACATGTTGGGAGTTGTAGTTCAATCATAGGAGATAACTTTTTGAAATGATAGGGATTGCCTGCTCCCACTCATGTGACTGAAATTTAACATGCATAGAAATAATGACAGCAGCAAACATATCGGGGTGCTCAAATACCCACAGAGCTGAGTACAATTACAGTACAGCCGCACACTGTACATTTTCACAGGTACAGTACAATTTGTCTGTAAACTGTAGCTAATCAGATATGTAGATGCACCTTTCTATGCCAACATCTCTGCAGTCAGCTGCCAGCTGAATTATTTCTCCCGCTTATCCTTTCTTTGTGATGTGCCTTTCCTGTACAAATATCATTAGCTCTAAAGTAGCTCTAAATTCCAGTAATAAAGGCCAGATGTTTTTATATCTGCCCGATACAGTACAAATTACCCAGATAAAACATCTGATTTAAGAATAAACTTGTCTGTGGCCCAGAAAGAAAATTCTAGAATACACTGTTTGTAGAAGTTAATAGAGAAATTGTATTTGTAGAATGTATGAAAATCTTGTAAAATATATAGCACATTATTTGCATTATTAATGTTAACACATGATCATAAAATAGAGGCACTAGGCCATGTAATAGCAGCAAGCCCACCTGGCACACTGGCACTAATATATATATATAAATATATATATATATATATATATATATATATATATATATATAGGTGTAGCTAGGAGCCTTAATGCCCGGAGCAACGGAATGTTGCGGCGCCCCCCCCCCCCCTCCCACACACATACACACACCTATACTGAACTGGGGGCGTTGCCAACATGTGGTGCATGTGAGCATTTGAATGGAATGAAAAAAACTAAATTTCCGACAGAGCCCCATATCTATTCATAAATGCGATACATAAAGATAGTTGGGTGTTGTAGTCTAAATAAAAAAAAAATATATTTTTTTATATATATACATACATACATACACACACAGTGGTAGAGATCAGTGTCACTCCAGGTCTTGTAAAGCAAGAAAATAATACTGCTGGCGAATAGCAGTTTTAGTCCAACGTTTCGGTTTTATTAACCTTTTTCAAAGACATATAAACCACATTAAAAACCAGCTATTGTGATTTATACCGTATATACTCGAGTATAAGTCGACCCGAATATAAGCTGAGGTACCTACTTTTACCCCAAAAAACTGGGAAAACTTACTGACTCGAGTATAAGCCTAGTGTGGGAAATGGCAACAGCTGGTAGTGCCCCCAGTAGTAATTCCCCCTGGTTGTGCCCCCAGTAGTAATCCCCCCCTGGTAGTGCCCCCAGTGGTAATCCCCCCTTTCAGTGCCTCCAGTAGTAATCCACCCCTGGTAGTACCCCCAGTAGTAATCCCGCCTTTTAGTGCCCCCTGTAGTAATCCCCCCTTTTAGTGCCCCCTGTAGTAATCCCCCCTGGTAGTGCCCCCTGTAGTAATCCCCCCTTTTAGTGCCCCCTGTAGTAATCCCCCCCTGTAGTAATCCCCCCCTGGTAGTGCCCCCTGTAGTAATCCCCCCCTGGTAGTTCCCCCAGTGGTATTCCCCCCTTTTAGTGCCCCCTGTAGTAATCGCCCCCTGATAATGCCCCCTGGTAGTGCCCCCTGTAGTCATCGCCCCCTGGTAGTGCCCCCTGCAGTCATCGCCCCCTGGTAGTGCCCCCTGTAGTCCCCCCCCCCTAGTAGAGAGAGACGTGATAACAATAAAAAAATAAATAAACACTTACCTGAAACTCCCGCTCATGGTCCCGCCGCTGTCCGCTCCTGGTCCCGCCGCTGTCCGCTCCTCCGGCCGCTTTGCATGGGAGAGACGTCGTCATGACGACGTGTCTCCCATCACCCACTGCGGGAGCCGGAAGATGGCTCCCGCAGAGGGAGCAGCAGCAGCCGCTGAGAGTCTGACAGACTCTCAGCGGCTGCTGATTACAGCAAACACATAGCTGCCGGCTCCGGCGGCTATGTGTTTGGCAGTGTGTAGCGCTGACCAAACTCCGTCCGGTCAGCGCTACACTTGACTCGAGTATAAGCCGAGGGGGACTTTTTCAGCACATTTTTTGTGCTGAAAAACTCGGCTTATACTCGAGTATATACGGTATGTCCTTGAAAAAGGTTAATAAAACCGAAATGTCCCGACAGTGGCATCCCGACAACCAGAATTCCGACACCCATAGGACGTAACGGTGAGTACTTTTTTAACCCCTACCCTAACCCATCCTCCCCGGTGCCTAACCCTAACTACCCCCCTAATGCCTAAACCTAACCTCTCCCTCCAGGCAATCTAAACCTAACACCCCCTCCCCGTTGCCTAAACCTAACCACCCCCTCCCCGCACCCTAATCCTAACCCTTTCCCTAGTGCCTGACCCGAACCCTGATAGCTAACGCTACCCTCCAACTAAAACCCCGATACCTTCCTTCGGGATGCCGACTACATCCCATGTGAAATACCCCTAATAATAGGTGAGTAAATCACAACATGGCACTTCAGGAATTTCTTTTCAAAGTTTCAGGGTGAAACATCCCCTGCCCCGTCCTCAAATTGCTGTTTCCTGAGGATGGGGGATCTTTCACCTCGAAACGTTGAAAATAAATCTTTGAATAAATTCCTGAAGTGTAGTGCCATGATTTCCTCACCTAATATTAGGGGTATTTGACACGGGACTGTACACTTTATGACAAAGGCACATAGGTAGATGAACTTGGACTAAAATGAATGAATTTGCTCTGTATATATACACATACACACACAAATATATATACAATATACACACACATAAAGTTCTATACAATATACATACATATACAGTATATATATATATATATATATATATATATATATATATATATATATATATAGCAGTAGCAGGAATAGTCAGCACGCACCTCTTCTTTTTTTTTATTTTGGGCACAGGAACATCCTGATTCCATGGCTCCTGTGTGCACTACCCGGCGGCTCTGGGCCTAAGCTCCGCCCCTGTACTTAAGCCCCGCCTCCCATTACAGCCGGACTTAAGCCCCGCCTCCCGGTGACGTCAGTCGTCAGTCTCCGGGAAGGCAGGAAGATTGTTAGATATGCGAGGAGGCAGTGATGCTGCTAGTCCCGTCACTGCAAGGGGGCGTGGCTCGGCGGCAATCACGTCCCGTCCACAGATTTAAAAACTCAGGTCTGAGGTCTGCTGGCGTCAGATTTAAGTTCAGTAAGCACTATATATATATATATATATATCTATCTATCTATATATATTATATATATATAGCAATGGAGAAATGGGCGGCAATCAGAGGGCTTGTATATGTATAAAACAGCACACAGTCATAGGTATGTGCGCACCTACCTGTGACTGTGTGCTGTTTTATACATATACAAAGCCCTCTGAGTGCAGCCCGTCTCTCCATTGCTGTGTATTACCTTTGGGAAGGCACCAAGGCATCTATACCTTTTGAGTTTCAGTTTATTTCTTTTTTTTACAGGAAAATTATACAGTTACTCAATTACACCTTACTGTTAATGGATACATTCACTTGAGTAAATCCAATTAGCCCTGTTGTTTCAGGAACAATAGCTTCAGACCTGCTGTAGCCTTCTCCATATGGGTTTCTGAATAAAGACCAAACACTTACCTCTCAGATTGATCTCTGTCCCTGTGATGGGTCTGAGAATTTGAGGTGTTTAAAAATATAAACTTTGGAAAAACTTGTAGTGTTAACAAGCCTGGACTGTAGTTAACTATTACCTTCAGGCTGAAATATTTGGGGCTCAAGACTGCTAGTATGGGCTCCTGCATTTCTGGTCATGCAGTTGTCTAGAGGACATTGAAGCTGGAAATGTTTGGTGGCCTATCCTATTTTGTGATGTTAAAGGTTTTGTTTCAGCCTGCACTACCTGTGATCAAAACAAAACCATCCCATAGAAGCCTTTTGGGCCTCTTCAGCCATTCACTGTTCTGGATAGGTCATGGACACACTGGTCCATGGGCATTATTACCAACCTTCCCTCTTCCAAAGGGCATAACACAATTTAGGTCATAGTTGACCAGTTTTAAAAATAGCACATCTGACTACCATCTGCTCCAGTGTTGACTGCACTATTTATAGATCTTTTGTCTACATGAATGCACGCAGGAAATTGTGTTGGACAGGGTCACGTTGCTCAGTTCCAGATTCTAGAAGGTACTTTGTAAGAACATTGGAATCAAATTTAATTTTTCGTGGATGGAGCTGTTGCCTTGGCTGAAGTTTGCCCATAGCAATTATTACCACAAAACTTCCATGACTAATTTTATCATTGTGTATAAAATCCATCCACAATTTCCTATTCCTCCATCCATTTCTACTTTGGAAATACCTGATGTGGAATCTCTCCTTCAAAGCTTCTCTTGCATTTAGGCATAGAAATGTTACAGATAGGAAAAGGAAATTGGTTCCAAAATGAATACCCGGATACAGGATTTTGTTATCACCTCTCTGTCTTCACCTGAAAATTGGTAGCATGAAAGTTTCCCCATAGTTCATAGAACCGTTTACTGTTTCTCACATTACTAATCCAGGAACCTACTGGTTAGATTAGGGCTGGGCAATAAGCGGCCCTCCTGCTGCTGTTGGACTATACATCTCAGCATGCCCTGCAGCAGCTTTAGCATGGCCAAATAGCAAAACTGTGACAGGGCATGCTGGAATGTATAGTTATACAACAGCTGGGGGGGGGTTGCTTATTGCACACCCCTGGGTTAGATTTATCTCTTTTTCTATTTCCCAAATGTATTCCACATTTCATTATTAAAACCTTAAGTGGTGAACAACTTGTCTTCTATTCTTCCACCTTCCCCTGTTGTGATACAGGAACAAGAGAAATTAGAACTTTGCCAATTTCCTACTTTTGAATATGAGCCTATGACCCTGATCATAACTACATCTGACCATTCTTCCTACTCTGATTCTATACCTCACTTCGTTACCATCATGTGTTACTATTCGACTAGACAAATTAGAGGGGTGTGACTGTCACGAAAGTTGGCCTCCTGTGCCGAATCAGACTCTGTAGGCTGAGACCGTTGTAGCAAGAACTGAGGAGGTTTCAGATAACTTTTCCTCATAGGAGAAATATGACTTGAATCGTAGTAGATTTTGAAAGAATACAAGGCTTTATTTGAACAAGCAGAGGGATGTTGGGAACGATGGGTAGAATCAGAACTAAGAGTCCAGTATGATAAGAGCATGAATCTGTAACGGGAATATAGCAACATGGTAGGAGTGAGATGACTGGTATTAGTGCATGAACTCCACAACAAGCAGGACACTGGTCAAAAGATGCTGTTATCCTCTATAGACAGATGCAGGAATCCTGAGCCCAAATCACCGGAGTTCACCCAGTAAGACAAGTCGGGGATCCTAGGTCAAAGGTAAAGAGGTATACCTAACTAGACTGTGATGTCTTTGGCTTGAAATGAATGTGGGTCTTGAGTACACAATGGTGCGTTGAACTCCAGATGTAGTACACTGAGATGTGTCACAGAGATATGGACAGGATATGCAGGAGTGCATCTATAGGTGCTCTGGGTTTGTACCACGAGTGGTGTCTTTAGGTGTTTCGGGTTTTGTACCCAAAGTAGCGTCTTTAGGTGCTTCGGGTTTTGTACCCAAGGTAGCGTCTTTAGGCAAAGGGCGAGACACGGAAGTATACTGGAAGCCAAAGGACTAGACAATTTCAGGAGCCAAATACTAGGACATGAAAAGACGTTGCACAGGCAATGAACATCCATGAATGGTTTATATGGGCAGTGCCTGTCACTGATTGGCGGCAGCTTCCCAGCAGACCAGAGGGCTAGATTTGATTGGTTGATTCGAGATCACATGGCAGAAGAAAGATGACCATGCCCATGAACCAGCATCCGCACTGTTGGTATTGGAGGATGGCGAATCACTGCGGGAGAAGTATCAATCAGTCTTGGAGCGTGAGTTAGAGAACGATCTACACTCTGCGCCAGTGAACCAAAGGCCAGAGGTACGTAATGCTGCTGAGTGGGCCTTGCGTCAGGGCCTGGCGACCACATTCCTGACAGTATCCCCCCTTTTATGGGTGGACTCCGGATGCTCTTTATGTGTCTGTGGAAATCTTGAATGAAAGTTGTGCACCAACCTAGGACCGTGTACATCTGCAGCCTTGCTCCAGAACCTTTCTTCAGGACCATACCCTTTCCAATCCACAAGATATTGTAATGTCCCTGGTACCAACGGGAGTCTAAAATCTTCACCACCTCAAACTGGATTTCAGGGATGCGTGGGTGTAACCCGTAGTTGGCAAAGAAAGGACTTACTCCAGTAGATGAATGGTAATGGAAGTTGTGGGCAAACTCCACCCAGGAAATCAAGTCTGCCCAATCATCTTGAGAAGAAGACAAATATATCCTTAGGAAGATTTCCAGGTCCTGATTTACCCTTTCCATTTGGCCATTCGACTGCGGGTGGTAAGCTGAAGAAATCTGTAATTTAATTTGCATAGCCGTGCACAAAGCTCTCCAGAAATGGGCCACAAATTTAACCCCACGATCCGAGACTTTCTCCTGCGGTAGTTCGTGCAGACGAAAGATCTCCTGGATGAACAGTTGTGCCAATGTGGCAGCAGTAGGTAGACGTGGTAGAGGGACAAAGTGAGCCATTTTAGTGAAACGATCCACTATGACCCATATAACGGTAAACCCATTCGATTCTGGTAAATCGGTGATAAAGTCCTTTGATAAATGTGACCATGGTTTGACTGGAACTGAGAGGGGGTGTAGCAACCCTGCTGGATATCGTCATGAGTTTTTATGCTGAACACATTTGGGACAGGACCATATGAACTCTTGTACCTCAGTTTTCATGGAGGGCCACCAATACTTTTGTTAAAAAAAGCAATAGTTCTTATGAACACCGGAAAGACAAGAAAAGAGGAAGTCATGAGCCCTGGATAGTAATTTGTTCCGTAGTTCTGGAGCCACAAATGTTTTTCCCCAAGGAGGAGTAGGAGAGACTTCAGTGGCCGCAGAGGCCAAAGGGTTGATAATAGGATACTCTTGCATGGAGGCTTGCTCCTCTTCTGCCAACATGGACCTGGAAAGGGCATCAGCTTTGGTGTTTAAAGATCCTGGGCGATATTTTAATGTAAAGTCAAAATGGTAGAAAAATAGAGACCTGGCGAGGATTCAAGCAATGGGCTGACTTCAGATATAGGAGCTTTTTATGATCAGTGTAGATGGTTATGGTGTGTCTCACTCCTTCTAGTAAGTATCTCCATTCCTCCAGAGCCAACTTAATGGCCAAGAGTTCCTCATCCCCAATGGAATAGTTGCTTTTGGCAGGAGAAAATCTCAGAGAGAAGAAGCCACAAGATACAAGCTTCCCATCCGTAGAAGTCTGTGACAAGACCGCTCCCACTCCATAGACTAATGCATCCACCTCTAGGACAAAGGGTTTCTCCATGTCAGGTACAGAGGAGAAGGCTTGCATGAGAGCATGAAATGCTGAAAGAGCTTCTGGAGATTAATTAGCCGGATTAGCTCTCTTTTGAGTCATGGTTGTGATGGGTGCTACAATGGTGGAAAAAGATCTGATAAACTTCCTGTAATTGTGAAGCCTAAGAATCTTTGAATGGCCTTCAATGAATTGGGTAATACCCAGTCCTGGATAGCATTAAGTTTCTCAGTATCCATCCGCAGTTCCAAACTGGAGATCACATATCCAAGAAATGCTATGGTAGGGACTTCAAAGATACATTTGGACAGTTTCCCAAAATAGATTGTTAGTATGTAACCAGAGCAAAATTGCTTTGACGTGTTGTCGGTGGGTATTGAGATCTCTTGAAAAAATTTGAAAATGGTCCAAGTAGACAATGGCAAACTGATATAGAACATCCCAGAAGATCTTGTTGACAAATTCTTGAAATACTGCGGGAGCATTACAGAGACCGAAGGGCATCTGTAGGTATTTGTACTGCCCATCCCAGGTGTTGGACGTGGTTTTCCACTCATCACCTTCTCGAATTCTTATTAAATTATAGGCTCCTCTAAGATCTGATTTGGAGAAGATTCGGGCACCTTTAACTCGGTCAAAGAGTTCGGTGATGAGGGGCAAGGGATATTTTTTCTTGACAGTGATGTCGTTGAGACCTCGATAGTCGAAGCATAGCCGTAACCCTCCATCTTTTTTTTACAAAAAAGAAACCAGCACCAGCAGGAGACGAGGAAGGCTGAATAAAACCCTTCTGCAAGTTTTCTTGGATGTATTGGGACATGGATCGAGTCTCTGGAATTGACAGGGGGTAGGTACGACCTCGGGGAGGTATTTTCCCAGGCATCAGGTCGATGGAACAATCCCAAGGCCGGTGAGGTGACAGTTCACCCGCTGCTTGCTCTGAAAATACATCAGCAAAATCCAGATACTGATGAGGAATAGCGGCAGAAGGTTGAACCATAACTCAAACCACTAGATCTAGGCAGTACTGATGACAATAGGGACTCCAGAAAAGAATCTGAGTGGTAGACCAGTCGACATGTGGATTGTGCTGACAGAGCCAAGGCAGTCCAAGGACTACTTCATGGGTAGTAGCTGGGATGAACAGAAACTCTATTTGTTCCAAATGTAAGACTTCGACTATCATTCTGAGGACTTTGCTTGTATGAGTGATAATTCCATTATCAATCTGTGTCCCGTTGACAGTGGTGAGGGTAATAGGGTGACAGACAAACTGGAACTGCTAGCTGCTGTACTATGGATGAGGAAATTAAGTTACCGGCAGCGCCGGAATCAATCAAGCCGGAGAACCCTAAAAATTGGGACTTGAAGTCTTCGATAAAGTCAGAAATAGAACAGTTTTGATTAAGGAAGGATGCAGCAAGAACCCCTAGTCTAACTCCGTCCTCACAGACTAGGTTCGTCCGTTTCCCGGTCTCAATGGGCATTTATTCAGAAAGTGCTCCCCTCCCTCACCTCTGTGTGGAAATACAATCCCTCCCTCACACATGTTGTTACACATTACCCTCACTCACTCCTGTAGTAAGTTAGTCTCCTCCCTCACCTCTGGAATAACACATTTCCGTCCCTCACCCCTGTAGGAACACACACCTGTAGGAACACATTACCCCACTCACAGCTCGCTATGAATCAGGGCATCTTTTTTTTATGCAGCGGCCTCCTGGCCGCTCGCATTGCTGTGGGTTGCCACCCACAGCTAATGTGAGCGGCCAGGATGATGGTCGCGATGGTCAAGACCATCGGGCTTGCGATGAGACCATTGTGGTAGGGTCGCGTGGCCGAAAGCCCCAGAGAGCTTTCGGCTCAAACAGAGCTGAAAGCTCTCCCACTGACATCACTTGTGATGTCAGTGGGACCGCCCCCAAATGGAAGGCGTTCCCATGGGAACGCCTCCATCTGGGCAGCAACCCCCCGGCCCGCCCACCAAAGGGGGCGTGCTGTCACTCAACATCGACAGCACACCCCATTTGGTGCGAGACCCGGAGCAACGGATTGCCCGTCACTATCCGGGTCTCGCGCATGCACACGACAGAGCCGGCTCCATCGTGTGCATGCTCTCTGGGCCACCATAAACCTGGTTGCGAGCGCTTAGCGCTTGCGACCGGGTCTGAATCAGGCCCACATTTCCTTACTTCACCCCGTAGTTACACATTTGACAATCACCAGTCAGTGAGTCAGTTAGTCAGTCAGGACACTTGACTTTATATATACTAACGATGCTGGATTTAAACCTCTATACGCTCCAACTTCTAAATCCTGCCTATACCTTCTAGAATTGTTGCTATTTGCGTACGCAATCATACAGTAAATAAATGCCTTCAGACTTTGAAATGTGTTTCCAATGCACAAAGGTTATTATTCAACATAAAAACAGTAGGTTACACGCTGTGATCTAAAAACAATTTAACGCAAAGAAATCATACAGACCCAAGGTACAGTTATACATACGCATGCGCACTGGGACCAGTTACCGGCATCAACAAGAAACCTCCGTCAACAGCATCAGCAAGAAGACTCCAGATTGGGGTCTGTACGCACATTTATACCCTTACAGGGATAAACAATACAATAGGCAAGTTTGGCGTGATTCCATTGGTTCTCCATCACAGTGCTTCTGTTACAGGACATTTAACAGGTCGATGCAAATGGATACAGGTCTGCCTCCAACAGCCTTTTGTCTCCTTTTTCCTGCCGCAGTCCATAAGTTGCGAACGCATGTTGCGATCTTCTCACCGATGACACCGGAAAGTTGTTGAGACAGAGTAGATCAGTACAACACCAAATACGGTTTGCTTCTCATGTACTAAACCTTAGATACCAAATAGTCTTTATTTCACAACATTAGTAATAAATGAATAAACCTTGAATATTACACTTTGAAACTATGGAACCTTTTATGTGAGTGTGCAGTGTGTAAGTATTTGGGGTTTGGGAAAAGATGCTAGTTAGATTTATGTAGCGAGGACTTTTAACTTAGGGAAGATGCGTACGCATGAAGCTAATAAACAGCGTTCGTACGCGGGGTATTATGCATTCGCTAATGTGCGTATTTTTAATGTGTGTATGGGGTATGGTGAAATATGCGATCACATATTGCTAATAATAGCATCGCCATATGTACTTAAGTGTGAGTTTCTCTAAAATGGCGCTGGGCGGTCATTCGCAAAATGGCGTCGTGCAGATCTCATTTTTTTAAGATGGCGTCTTGTGGCCATTCGCAAGATGGCATCGTTCCAATCTAATTTTTAAACTGATTCTGTCTCAGCCAATTATCCAGCTTCGACAGTCCACCCTTTGATAGCAACCAACATGCTATCATACACTGATCTTACATTAATTTTTAGGCTTACATTTTGACATATTATTTAATGTTATTATGGGATGGCACAAGGTGGTTCTTAATCCATCAATAAGGGGTTTCTAAGAGGGGACATAAAACTACCATTATACACACACCGTGGATCTTGGAAGATCATGAGAAAGATGTGGGGATGCACCAATCCTATCAAGGAAATCTTGAGGGGGAATAGGGACTTACATTATTTGAGATGTTTAAAATAACATTTTAATAATACATTTTATGCATGTCTGAATCTTATACATTATACAATGGTAGCTTCTAGTTCAGGGTTATAATGCAGTTCTATATTTACCTCAGTATTCATATAGTTACCACTGACCACCATCATAATTTCATTCATTTGCTTCACCTTATCTTTACATTTTCCACACTTCAACACAATAGGAACACACCTGACACATATGCCAATTACTATATTGACACCCAGAATAAGGATCAGGAGTTTACCTATGCTTGCAATCATTTCCTGGACCCACTCTCCTAGACCTGAGAACCATTTCACTGGGTTCAACCAAGAAACCCATTACTCTACCTTCTCCTCTACTTCAGCCACTGAAGTATTATGGTTCTTTGAAAATTCCCATTTTAGCTGCAGAACTTCATCCATCTTCCAGTCTATCACCTCCTTGGGGTCGCTGGTATCATTTGTAATATAAGTGCAACACTTCCCTCCAAATTGGGTGGCCAAAGTTATGCAGTACCCCCCAGTGACAGCTGTTAAATAATTTAATACTAGTCTGTGTTGCACCAGTTCTTTCTTGTACGCTTGCAATTCCCTACCTGTATACCTGAAGGTGTCATCATACATCTTGGTGATATTATCTATCAATTTAGCAAGATCTTGGATATATCTAAAATTTAGTGTACCCCAAGTGATCCTGGTGGGATCCAATGCTACTAAAACTTCAAAGCCAGTTGTCTCACTAATTAACTGTGTGGCTTTATGCACATCACCAGGTATCATATTTCTTTTGCCTCTGTGTTCATACTGCGTGTGAAGATATGGTGATGGTGTGTTTTTATGAATACCAAGCATTTCATTATGTGTGAGGGTCATAACCTCTGGGACTACTCTTCCCAGGTAACACAAACCTTCGGAATTCGGGGAGAGCCACTTACACGCTTTCCTTCCACATATAAAATATACATCATCGGGGAGAACATAAGGAATAGTATGCATCATTATCGTTAAACACATTTCCCTTGCAAATAATCCTATCTCAGGTTCTCCCATCTGGTACATGCAAGTTTCTGGTTGTATTATCTTAGCACAATATCCGTCTGGTACCCTACCAATCATTTAATTGGTGGAACTTAGTGTATACCGATACCTAAAGTGTCTCCCATTAGATCTAATTGAGCATAACAGATCATAATTCATAGGCTCATTATCAGCTCTCAGTGAGAAGGTCATCGCCTGGTTATTCCCCGTCACTTCCCAACTCCCTGGTTTATTGGGGTTGTTTATGTTTAAACACAAAAGTGATCTATCTACTTGGAATTGATGGAGTTTGAAATGAGGCGGTTTGGATGAGAGGAATTTTCCATCCAATGTTTTCTCTGGTTTAAAACTTTGCCTACCATGGTATGATAATCCTCTAAAGGATATCCACCCCAGTATGGATTATATTTAGGCTGGCACCGTTGGATACATTTCTCATCAACTAGGGACCCACAAAGCTCAAACACAGGAATCTTCAGACGATAAACCTCAACACCGTCCCTGAGTTTCCGGAATAGCAGATCTCTTAACAATTACAGTACTAAGATTGGTCAGACACTCCCCTGATTGGCATAGCACTCCTCCTCTTGACTCCACTCCATCAGCACTGCCATCAGCTCCCTTTTCCTCTATTGGTCCCCCATCACAGAAACCAGATATCCCCGAACAAACCAGGATGATGGAAACTCTGGAAGAGAATATGAAAATGAACACAGCAGACCAGTCCATCACCGCAGCAAGGATTTGCAAATTTCTTTAGCTCAGTTATCTCACTACAACCTTTTAATCCTCCCGAAACAAGCTTGCGATTGACAGGTCCACGTTATCAGCCTTGTCTCTGCCTTGTTTCTCCACCGGTTGGTTGACCTTTTTGCAGCGAGTGGAATGGACCCAGGTACCTCTCTCAGCCACCTTCAAAGTTGTGGTACTCATCAGCTACACCTAATACGGACCCTCCCAATGATCAGTCAAACAACCTGAGCGTAAAAAAATTCAGATCATAACAAATTCTCCAGGTTTGACATCATGACAGTTTGCATCAGACATGTTAGAAAATAACAGTTTCAATTTCAGTTGTTCTTACTCATCTTCGTGAGACACTGCACAGTAACCTCATTATCATATTTTCACATGAGGCTGCCTGTCAAACAGTATCTCATAGGGGGACGATAAAAAAAAATAAAAGAGATGTT
This sequence comes from Taudactylus pleione, assembly GCA_031769625.1. Classification (NCBI taxonomy): domain Eukaryota; kingdom Metazoa; phylum Chordata; class Amphibia; order Anura; family Myobatrachidae; genus Taudactylus; species Taudactylus pleione. Next base: position 710,618 of record JAUIMM010000106.1, read on the forward strand.
CTGGGGTGATCTTCATATTATTAATACCCACCAACTTACACATGTTTATTTTTAAAGACATCACCTGTGAAATGAGTATCCCTATACTCTAGGGATACCGTATCTGCATAAAACCTTCTGTACAATTAAACCCTGTTATTAATAGCTACTGCTCTAGGTAGTGTCTTAGCCCCTGGGTTTGGACAGTTTCCCAAGTACTTGACCTTAGCCTGGCATGGCTGCAATTTGTCCTTAGCAACCTTGTGTCCTGTGTGTGAGAGATGAAGCACAACAGTTTAGTATAATTTAAACATGGCATAAATGAAACAGGGCACAAGAATAAATTGTTCACATATTGTACCAGAACAGATCCATTGGCAGGTTGAAAAGATTGTAAACAGTCGTATAAGGCCTGGGAAAAGATACTGGGGCTGTCTATGAAACCTTGGGGCAATCGTGTCCATGTGTAGTACTTCCCGTTAACCTGACTATCTGTAGACTACATATATGACCTGACCCGTAGCGCTGACTTTCATTCTCCAATACAGCATGTAAGGCTACTATTGGAGCTGGCGACTGTTGGGGGTTTCCTATATTCTGTGTATATCCCTTATGAGGGTATACAGGTACTGTCTGGATTGGGGGTCCTACATTCTTCACTTTGCAGTACTTACTTAGGTGTCCCACTTGGTTGCAGTTAAAGCATTTTTGTGAGCGGGATGGGTGATAAGGTTGTTGTGTGGGTTGAGCAGTGGGGAAAGGGTTAGGGTAAGGATAAAGATTATGAGGGTAGTATGGTGGTTGAAGATATTGTGGCGGTGGATAGTATGGGTTTGGTGGTTGTGTAGGATAAGTGGGGTAGGGCTGTGTTTGCTGTGGTGTAGGATTAGTAAGGACATGTAACTGTGCAGGTGCAGGTGTGTCTGTTGGCTCTGATGTTACCGTCATTCCTTCTAGAGCTTGAATACTGACTGCCATTAGTTTCTCACTCTGGGTCTCTCTTTTTAGAGATGTTCTTGTCATGTTCAATTGCGGATTCTATGAGGGTGTTTACTGTGACTCCCCTCCAGCCAGGCTGTGAGGTCTGAACCCGGGTCTTTAGGTTCTCTTTAAGACCATCCATGAGTACAGTGACAATCAATCCCCTGTGGTGAGTGCTATCTTTAATATCTTCTAACACAGTGTACTGGGTGATAGCCTGCAGAGCCCGGTCACAATAATCTTCTGCAGATTCACTCTCTTTTTGTTTTATGGTGAAGATTTTGTTCCAGTTAACTACTACTGGAAAATATACACCCAACTGAGTTACAATACGGGAAATGTTACCTTGATTAATTTAGTCTGTTAAGGGAACATCTCCATCCAATACACAATCTGTAATAAATTTTGTCACGTCGGTATTGCGTGGTAGACAGGCCCTTAACACCACTCGCCAATATTTGTTGGTTGGCTCGTGAGAACTACCCAAATTTAATAAACTAAAAGGAAAAAGGGGAAGGGATATCATCGCACAGACAAATGAGAAATATAGCCTGTATATATATATATACACAAATAACCACTGTTCCTATAATAATGTGACTGATCCTCAAAAAAGGAATGCACTGAGGTGGTGGTGGTGCTCACTAGAGTTGATATAATTGGCAAAAAAGGGTGTACTTTCTGATAACATGCTAGGGATGCTAGTTTGTGTCTCTTGCACACCTTTAAGCCATGCATCCCCCTCATGCTGCCACAATTTTAAACATTCGTTATATTTTACCTTTTTCACTGAAGAACACACCAAACAGATGTGAGCTCGGACATTGTTCAATATCTCCTTATCAAAGCTACCAATTCTAGGAAACTGCCTAACACTCTTCCTCATCATATTAATCCATAAATCACAATACCTGGTTGCATTGGCACCGTACTTAGTATGCATAATATGTCATGCCGACCCAAGCGGCGCTTCCAACAGCAGCAAATCATCTAACATCTCTACCGTTTGCTTGGCCCCCATCCTGGGAGAACCCTAAGTTTTTCAATAAAGATTTAAACTGGTGAAAGACAGTTAAGATACTTTTACTTACCTGCGGATGATATTAACAGGATGTGCCCACACACCTATGGAAGAAATTTCTAGATGCTCCCACTCACCTATGGAAGAAATTTCTAGATGCTCCCACTCGCCTATGGAAGAAATTTCTATATGCTCCCACTCACCTATTATCTCTCAGTCTACAATCACAAATTTCAAGTGCGGTTCAATTACAATGCTCAAGTAACCCAACCTAATTACTAAACACTGTAATCACACTGAGAGCCGGTCCCTACAACAAATACAACATGTACACCTGCTGATGTGTATAGAATGGTAGCTACTACCGGGCAGCTAGGCTAACTCCTGCAACTAGCCCTTAAGGATCATACAATACCCTTAACATTTAGGATCCATGTTACACCCTAAACAAATACTCACAGTTACACATATTTTTCCTGTGCAGAAAAATACACGTTAACCTAGTTATTGGAAACAATTGATAATGTAATCTAAACGGCTTTGTTTAAAACATGTGGCAGCAAGACTGGAAATACATATACGCTATTGTGCGACTAGTCGCATACACAATAATGCGACTACTACACAACCGTATTATGACTCTTACACTTAGCTGCATACACAAAAATGCGTCTCAGCTGCATACACCGCATGCAAATCTAAGCTGCTAACATTACATAGTACATTTTAGTGTTTTAACTCTCTACAGTCCATAAGTTGCGAACGCATGTTGCGATCTTCTCACCGATGACACCGGAAAGCTGTTGAGACAGAGTAGATCAGTACAACACCAAACACGGTTTGCTTATCATGTACTAAACCTTAGATACCAAATAGTCTTTATTTCACAACATTAGTAACAAATGAATAAACCTTAAATATTACACTTTGAAACTATGGAACCTTTTATGTGAGTGTGCAGTGTGTAAGTATTTGGGGTTTGGGAAAAGACGCTAGTTAGATTTATGTAGCGAGGACTTTTAACTTAGGGAAGATGCGTACCCATGAAGCTAATAAACAGCGTTCGTACGCGGGGTATTATGCATTCGCTAATGTGCGTATTTTTAATGTGTGTATGGGGTGTGGTGAAATATGCAATCGCATGATGCTAATAATAGCATCGCCATGTGTACTTAAGTGTGAGTGTCTCTAAAAATGGCGTCGTGCAGATCTCATTTTTTTAAGATGGTGTCTTGTAGCCATTCGCAAGATGGCGTCGTTCCAATCTAATTTTTAAACTGATTCTGTCTCAGCCAATTATCCAGCTTCGATAATATAGATTAGTGATATGTTCTGACCCACATGTTTTGGTTCTGAATCTGGATAAATCTTCATGTTTTAGTTTAGCAAAAATGTGTTTTTAAAAAAACAGGTAAAATCATGTCAGTTTTGCAATCCAAAACCCGAAATTCGGATTTAAAATCCAAATTCCAAACCACGGGAAGAAACACACAAAAGGCATTGATCCATTCAACCATATTTTGGGTACAATAAGGATTGTAACACATTATTTAAACAAAAACAAAAAAAATCACAGAAATGTGTAATATTTAAAACAACACTTCCAGTTACTGATGGGATGAGAGTGGCCATGTCACTGCACATGCCCATACTATGTGTGCAATGTGGACCCATGATCAAGGGACTGGTGCTTGGCCACCCTCATCCATAGGCCTCTGTGGGAGAATGTAGAATTGGGGGGGTGGGGGGTGGTGACTTCCCGGTTGTTCACCTCTGTTTTTCTTACCTAGGGGTAAATTTACTAAGAATCGAGTTTGGTCAAGTTTTTAAACTCACTTTGCTTCACCAAAACTCGGGTGAGTTTTCCCTTTTAAAACTCGCATATTTACTAAGAAGTGAGTTTAGTTAAGGGGTCAGAGAACTTTTTACCTTTTACCCCAGAATATATTTAGATACGCCGACGTTACCCCCTTGATTTGAAAGGAAGGAAATCATATAGTAGTGCCCCCATATAATACCCCTGTAGTAGTGCCCCCATAGTTATGCCCCTGTAGTAGTGCCCCCATATAATACCCCTGTAGTAGTGCCCCCCTAGTTATGCCCCTGTAGTAGTGCCCTTATAGTTATGCCCCTGTAGTAGTGCCCCCATATAATGCCCCTGTAGTGCTGCTTGTACAAAAAAAAAAAAAAAAAACTTTTACCTTAATCCCCGCTCCTGCATCCGCCTTGTCCTGTCCGCCAGGCTGCTCCTCGGAACTATGGGAGAGACGTCATGACATCTCTCCCATAGTGCGCATGGAGAGAGCCGGAAGCTGGAGTTCAGAAGAGAACTCCAGCCTCCGGCTAACGCGGAGCTGCAGGGAAGGAGCCGAGTGCCCGCAGGTAATAACACTAAGCGGGCATCCGGCTTAGAGCCTCCCTGCGGCACAGCCGGGCATGCATATGAATAATTCTATATTATAGAATGATTTATATGCATGCCCGGCTGTCCATCCATTACCCCCAGGAATTTAATTTTTACCCCATGTGGGGTAATTTACCCCTGTTCCCTGACCACTGGTTTAGTGGAAAGTGAGTTTTCCAATGGTGAAGCAGAATTAGTTTTTTCCCCAACATTGCGAGTTTAGATGAGAGTTTAGATGAGATTACTTACCCGAAATTTGCAGTGTTTTCTCTGTGCAAAACTCACCCAGGCAAGCAGGCTGCACATATCAGTGAGATATGTGTAAACTGCTTGTGTGGTCTACCTGTAAAAGAATGGGTTATATGTTTTTTTTTTAAATTGATGTAGGGTCCCCCCCCCAAAAGCATAACCAGCCCCATACTTGCCAGCCAGTCCTGGTTCCAAAAATTACGGGGAACAAAATGAGTAGGGTTCCACTGTAATTTAGGAACCAGCACCTGGCTGCAGGGCTAGTCCTGGTTTTAATTATAGGGGGAAATAAATTGCGTACGGGTCCCCATATAATTAAAACTAGCACTGGACCCAAAACGGCTGGGCTGTAATGCCACAGCCTGGAGACCCTATTACCGAGGCTCCGTGGCCAAAGCATTATCAGCCCAAGCTGCTCAGGCCAAGCCGGGGATCTCAGGGGAAGTGGGGACCCCCAAAAAGGGGTTCCCCCTCTCCCGAACCCCAGGCTTGGTCTGAAGCCTGGGGCTCTTCCCCCCACCCCTGGGCTGTGGGTACAGGGGTAATAAAGTTTAATATAGATGTAAACTATTGTATTTTACAGTGGGACTACAGGTGCCAGCATGCCTGCCCTTTGACACTTGTGGTACTACAACACATAAATAGTTAAAAAAAAGACATAACACACACCATGACAAGTAAAAGTTTATTACATACACCTACCCACTCACACATACTAACCTGCTGTCAGGTGATCACGTCCCCTTCTCCAATTAGAATCCAGTTTGGAGTACCTGCAATAAAGATCCTATACTCACCTCCTCCATCGCGCTAGTCTCCGTAGCATCCAGGGGGGTCTTTGCAAAAAAAAGCGGACACCCAAACCATTTACTAAAGTTAGCGCTGCATGTGTGTGACCACATACAGCGCTAACCAGCTCCTGACTGATCAGTGAGTCAGGAGCCGGCAGCCAGAGCGGACACTGATTGGCTCCGGCTTCTGACTCATTGACCAGCCCGTGTGGGAACTGTCAGAAGCTGGAGCCAATCAGCGCCCGCTAACTGTAGAGGGGCTGCTGATTGGCTCCGGCTTCTGACAGTTCCCACGTGGGCTGGTCAGTGAGTCATCATACCGATCCCATAGATAGAAATTATGATACGGATTTGATTTATTTCAAGAGAAAACACCAAAATAAAACCTAAATTATTATATCTAAAACAATGAAGGAGTACTGACAGAAACTGGGCAGGATTAGGTGTTCCTGTCTCTAATGATGCAGGGATACATATAAATGCCAACTACCTCTCCACTTTTGCCTGCACACCCCCATCTCTACCCATGTTACTCCCACCCTAAGGACTTGCATAAAGTACACTTATATGTATTTTTCTATACCCAGGAAAACGAGACTTAAATATTTTTGTGGTTGCAATAAGCTACAAAAGTAGTCATATGTCATATTTTATATATGGGTTAAGTGTACATTAGAAATTGTGTAATATGGGTGGTACTGCTAAATATGTTATGTATGACAGACAGTGTAGTGTTCTATTTAGTGTCATAGTTCTTGTCATAATAGGGAAGACATAGACAAATGTGTAAGGTCTAAATTATTATTTATTATTACTCTGTTATGTATATAGTGCACACATATTCTGCAGTGCTATACAGAGAGAATATTAGGCCATTCACAGTCCCTGCCCCTATGGAGCTTACAATCTATATTTCCTTCCACCTGCGCACACTAGGGTTAATTTTTGTTGGGGGCCAGTTAATGAGAATATACAAACTCCACACAGTTAGGGTCGTGGTAGGAATTGAACCCACAAACTCAGTGCTGTAAGGCAGTAATGCTAACCTTTACACCGTCTGTGCTGTCTATAAAAGTGTAGTGTGACGCACAGACGATTTGACACATCCCCTTAGGCATCCAAAATATCTTGTACGAGTATATTATCTCTGAATTGGTAAGATAAAATCTGGCCACCTCCCCAATCACCTTCAGTCACATTCTCTCCCACACACATTTCAAAATACTGTCATACCCGGGACTCAAACCCTTAAGGTGCGTACACACTAGCAACCTTGTGTCCTGTGTGTGAGAGATGAAGCACAACAGTTTAGTATAATTTAAACATGGCATAAATGAAACAGGGCACAAGAATAAATTGTTCACATATTGTACCAGAACAGATCCATTGGCAGGTTGAAAAGATTGTAAACAGTCGTATAAGGCCTGGGAAAAGATACTGGGGCTGTCTATGAAACCTTGGGGCAATCGTGTCCATGTGTAGTACTTCCCGTTAACCTGACTATCTGTAGACTACAGATATGACCTGGCCCGTAGCGCTGACTTTCATTCTCCAATACAGCATGTAAGGCTACTATTGGAGCTGGCGACTGTTGGGGGTTTCCTATATTCTGTGTATATCCCTTATGAGGGTATACAGGTACTGTCTGGATTGGGGGTCCTACATTCTTCACTTTGCAGTACTTACTTAGGTGTCCCACTTGGTTGCAGTTAAAGCATTTTTGTGAGCGGGATGGGTGATAAGGTTGTTGTGTGGGTTGAGCAGTGGGGAAAGGGTTAGGGTAAGGATAAAGATTATGAGGGTAGTATGGTGGTTGAAGATATTGTGGCGGTGGATAGTATGGGTTTGGTGGTTGTGTAGGATAAGTGGGGTAGGGCTGTGTTTGCTGTGGTGTAGGATTAGTAAGGACATGTAACTGTGCAGGTGCAGGTGTGTCTGTTGGCTCTGATGTTACCGTCATTCCTTCTAGAGCTTGAATACTGACTGCCATTAGTTTCTCACTCTGGGTCTCTCTTTTTAGAGATGTTCTTGTCATGTTCAATTGCGGATTCTATGAGGGTGTTTACTGTGACTCCCCTCCAGCCAGGCTGTGAGGTCTGAACCCGGGTCTTTAGGTTCTCTTTAAGACCATCCATGAGTACAGTGACAATCAATCCCCTGTGGTGAGTGCTATCTTTAATATCTTCTAACACAGTGTACTGGGTGATAGCCTGCAGAGCCCGGTCACAATAATCTTCTGCAGATTCACTCTCTTTTTGTTTTATGGTGAAGATTTTGTTCCAGTTAACTACTACTGGAAAATATACACCCAACTGAGTTACAATACGGGAAATGTTACCTTGATTAATTTAGTCTGTTAAGGGAACATCTCCATCCAATACACAATCTGTAATAAATTTTGTCACGTCGGTATTGCGTGGTAGACAGGCCCTTAACACCACTCGCCAATATTTGTTGGTTGGCTCGTGAGAACTACCCAAATTTAATAAACTAAAAGGAAAAAGGGGAAGGGATATCATCGCACAGACAAATGAGAAATATAGCCTGTATATATATATATACACAAATAACCACTGTTCCTATAATAATGTGACTGATCCTCAAAAAAGGAATGCACTGAGGTGGTGGTGGTGCTCACTAGAGTTGATATAATTGGCAAAAAAGGGTGTACTTTCTGATAACATGCTAGGGATGCTAGTTTGTGTCTCTTGCACACCTTTAAGCCATGCATCCCCCTCATGCTGCCACAATTTTAAACATTCGTTATATTTTACCTTTTTCACTGAAGAACACACCAAACAGATGTGAGCTCGGACATTGTTCAATATCTCCTTATCAAAGCTACCAATTCTAGGAAACTGCCTAACACTCTTCCTCATCATATTAATCCATAAATCACAATACCTGGTTGCATTGGCACCGTACTTAGTATGCATAATATGTCATGCCGACCCAAGCGGCGCTTCCAACAGCAGCAAATCATCTAACATCTCTACCGTTTGCTTGGCCCCCATCCTGGGAGAACCCTAAGTTTTTCAATAAAGATTTAAACTGGTGAAAGACAGTTAAGATACTTTTACTCCCACCCTAAGGACTTGCATAAAGTACACTTATATGTATTTTTCTATACCCAGGAAAACGAGACTTAAATATTTTTGTGGTTGCAATAAGCTACAAAAGTAGTCATATGTCATATTTTATATATGGGTTAAGTGTACATTAGAAATTGTGTAATATGGGTGGTACTGCTAAATATGTTATGTATGACAGACAGTGTAGTGTTCTATTTAGTGTCATAGTTCTTGTCATAATAGGGAAGACATAGACAAATGTGTAAGGTCTAAATTATTATTTATTATTACTCTGTTATGTATATAGTGCACACATATTCTGCAGTGCTATACAGAGAGAATATTAGGCCATTCACAGTCCCTGCCCCTATGGAGCTTACAATCTATATTTCCTTCCACCTGCGCACACTAGGGTTAATTTTTGTTGGGGGCCAGTTAATGAGAATATACAAACTCCACACAGTTAGGGTCGTGGTAGGAATTGAACCCACAAACTCAGTGCTGTAAGGCAGTAATGCTAACCTTTACACCGTCTGTGCTGTCTATAAAAGTGTAGTGTGACGCACAGACGATTTGACACATCCCCTTAGGCATCCAAAATATCTTGTACGAGTATATTATCTCTGAATTGGTAAGATAAAATCTGGCCACCTCCCCAATCACCTTCAGTCACATTCTCTCCCACACACATTTCAAAATACTGTCATACCCGGGACTCAAACCCTTAAGGTGCGTACACACTGGGCGATCAGAAAAGACAGTATGATTACGACATTGTAATCATACAGTCGTTCCTGATCCCCTTGGTGCCTACACTGAATGTTGTGTCTTTCAGTCTAGGCAACCTCCATCATTCCTGAACATGGCCAATTTGTCGTTACCGGCAGATTGGTCTGCATGTTTAGGCGATGGACAATGTCGGAAACGACCAGTGGGAGCACGCATTGCTGGTCGTTTCCAACATTATAGTGCATGATTTGTGCACAATTACTGAGTTATTGCATGATTACGATGTAATTGTGCAATCGCTCAGTAATATCGCCCAGTGTGTACGCACCTTTAAGGTGCGTATCCACTTCCCGACTGTGAAACGAGAGCACGATTACGACATTGTAATCTTGCTGTCATTTCACAATCTGTGATGTGCCAACACTGAACGTTCAGTTGTTTAGTGTAGGCACATCCATCATCCCCGTACATGCTGAACCTGACGTGATCGTCAGGTTGACGAGGAATGTACGGGTGATTATAGATGTCAAAAACGACCAGCGGGCACGCACATCGCTGGTCGTTTTTCACATTTACATGGCCGATTTGCGGATGATTAGCAAGCGACTGAATGATAACGATGTCGTTATCGGTCAATCGGCCTGTTTAATTGCCTAGTGGATACGCACCTTTACACATGGAGCTATCTGCTCCACAATTTCTGATGGCAGTCCATGAGGCTGCCATCAGAGATTGTGGAAATTTTGGATTTGCATCTTATGTCCCTATTTGAAAAACGGGGGGGGGGGGGGCGCCAATGCTCTCAGTGATTGATAGTCTGCTGCCGTTTTTGGGTGGGCAAGGGGCAGCGACTTTCTCCGTTTCCCAAAACAGAGGTATGTCTCTGCCTTTAGGGGGAGGAAAGAGGACAGGATCACTGTTGTCTGATGGAGATTTCCTGGCCTCTTTTCCTGAACTGCGATGGCTGGTCTGCGTAACTCAATGGTCAGTCAGCCGGGTGAGGATTATGCAGATGATCCGATTCTACGTCCATTGACACAGCTCGGATCATTAATGCATGCAAGAGGCATAACCCTAACCCTCCTACTGCATTAACATAATAGCAAGAACGGAACTGCAACCTGCTTGAGTGCGGCTTTGCAATTCCGTCCTGTGCTGATTCAGGCCCTATGTCTATATTTTTCTTGTCAATCTTATGATTTGTCTATATTTAAACTAGGGATGTGTGCCGACCCCCATGTTTTGGTTTTGGATCTGGATTGGTTTTGCCAAAACCTCATCTCCATGTTTTGTTTTCGGGTTTTGGTTTTGGATCTGGATTTTTTCTTAAAAAATCAAAGAAATAGCTAAAATCACATAAAATGGGCCTTTTTTTGTTCCTACGGTATTAATAACCTCAATAACATTTATTTCCACTTGTTTAAACTCAATTTTGACCACCTCACAGCTCACAATATTGATTATTTTCATCTAGTTAAAGGGCCAAAAGGCTGCATCCAGCTTGCTGGCTCAAAACTGATTGATATTATTAATAGAATTGAGGACTGTGCAAAGATGATGGTTGGGGTACCCTTGAGGATTGAAGAATTGATAGTTGATAGTTGGTGCAGCCCCTGGCTGTAAAATTGATAATAAATTAATTAAAAAACAATTAATTGGTGCAGCCCCTGGCTGTAAAATTGATAATAAATACATTTAAAAACAATTCATTAGACATGGAAATGAAAATGATCCCATACACAAACTGGTTTTACTTTACAAGTTGTCATCATCCTCATCATCCCCATCAGTGTGTACATCCTCTTCTTCACACAATATTAATTCGTCCCCGCTGGAATCCACCATAGGTGCCGTCATTTTTTTATATAATTGTTGGTAGACGTATTCCTCATGGAATTTGTAATTCATTTTAATGAACATCATCTTTTCCACATTTTGAGGAAGTAACCTCCTACACCGATCACTGACAAGGTTGCCAGCTGCACTGAAAACTCTTTCGGAGAACACACTGGAGGGTGGGCAACTTAAGTACTGCAAAGCCAGTTTGTGTATGGGACTCCAAATTGCCTATTTTTCCTGCCAATACTGAAAGGGACTGTCTTACATGCCTATTAGGATGTTATCTCTGAAATAGTCCTCCACCATTCTGTGAATGGAGACCGTATCAAATATAGTCACAGTAGACATGTCACTAGTAGCCAGTTCTCTCAGGCCTGACCAGATGTCATTTTTTGGTGAATGATCTGCATGACCAGCAGGCATTCTGTAAGGAAAATTGAGTTTTTTCCTGGCAGCTGCAGAAACTGAAGGAGGAGATGATGGCGTTTCACGTGCGGCTGCAGCTGACACTTTTTTTCTACCAACAGCTCTTTGCACAGTTTTAGATTTCGGTCTGTTGGAAAAACTCATAAGGTAGGACTTAAACCTAGGATCCAGAATGGTCGCCAAAATATATTTTTCAGATTTCAATAGATTGACGACTCTTGGATCCTGGTGAAGTGAATCAAGGGCTTGATCCACCAGTCCGACATACCTTGCTCAATCGCTCCATTTCAGCTCCTCCTTCAGTTTCTCCAGCTGTTTTTGCAAAAGTCTGATCAGTGGAATGACCTGACTCAAGCTGGCAGTGTCTGAACTAAGTTCACGTGTGGGAAGTTCAAAGAGTTTGAGAACCTTGCACAACATGGAAATTATTATCCACTGTGCTCGCTTGAGTAAGGTGCATTCCCCCTCCACGGCCTATGTCATAGGCCATTGTATAGCCCTGGATGGCATTTTGCTGTTCCTCCATCCGCTGAAGCATATAGAGGGTAGAATTCCACCAAGTTACTACCTCTTGCTTCAGCTGATGGCAGGGCAAATTTAACAGTACCTGCTGATCATGCAATCTTCAACAAGTGGTTGCCGAATGTCTAAAATGTCCGGATATTTTGCAGGCCACCGAGAGCATCTCCTGCACGCCCCTGTCATTTTAAAAAAAATGTTGCACCACCAAATTAATTGTGTGAGCAAAATATGGGACGTGTTGGAATTCACCCACATGGAATGTTCTCACAAAATTGGTGGCATTGTCCGAAATCACAAATCCCGAGGAGAGCCCACGTGGGGTAAGCCATTTAGCAATGATTTCCCTGAGTTTTCTAAGAGATTCACAGCGGTATGCCTCTTAGTGAAACCAGTTATACAAAGAGTAGCCTGCCTCTGTGTCAGCTGTCTTTTGGTAGATGTTGCTGCTGCTGTTGTAGGCAATACACCTACCCAGTGGGCTATCACAGTCATGTAATCCTTAATTTGCCCTGTCCCATTTGTCCACATATCAGTGGTCAAGTGGACAGTGAGTACAACGGCATTTCTGAGGACATTAATAAGGTTTTTTTAATTGTCCTTGTACAGACTTGGAATTGCTGTTCTAGCAAAGTGGAATCTAGAAGGGATCTGGTAGTGAGGACACAGGACCTCAATTAACTGTTGAAAACCCACTGCAGTAATGGCGAATACTGGATGCACATCTAATACCAGCATAGCTGTTATGGTGTCAGTAATCTGCTGTGCAAATGGGTGATTGCTGTCATACTTGTTTGCCCTTGCAAATGATTGTTTGACAGTTAATTGTGTTTTGGAGGATACACTACAAGTAGTCTTCCTCCTGGTCTCCTTCTGGGATGAAGATCCACTCACTGCAACAGCAACAGGCGTAGTCATCAAGGATCCTTCTGAGGAATCACGGATAGGAGAGGAGTTAATCATTCTTTGAATAACAACATTGGATGCAGCAGGACTACTCCCAATGACGAATGAGGATGTTGATGCTGCAGGTGTTGGTTGTGGAGATCGAAGGCGCTTGGATCCCACAGAGTGGGAGCAGGTAGGTGACACTGGACTTGTTACGTTTTGAGTTTTGGAACTTGGCAACATACACTTTGATATTTGATGAATGCGCTCCAAGTGACGTAACAAGGAGGAGGTTCCTAGGTCCGCTCTCAACTCACTCTTGCTTGGCAATATTTACATATGGCTTGACTACTATTGTCCGGATTGGGATGGAAATAATTCCACATGTGAGAAGTGGATTTTTTTGTCTTTTGCCCCGGCATGACAACAATGGGCTTTGGCTTTTTTAATCCTTGGGCAACAGTTGTTGCCTTACTTACACAAAGGACATCCTCAGCATCAACATCCTCATCACAAACATCTTCATCATCAACATCCTCATCATCCTTAGTGCCTTCAACGACCAAAAAATAAAAAGACAATATATACTGTATATACAGTCAGGTGCATAAATATTGGGACATTGACAGAATTTTCATATTTTGGCCTCTATTCAACACCACCATGGATTTGAAATGAAACAAACAAGATGTGCTTTAACTGCAGACTTTCAGATTTAGTTTGAGGGTAATTACATCCAAATCAGGTGAACAGTGTAGGAATTACAAAGGTTTCTATATGTGCCTCCCACTTTTTAAGAGGCCAAAAGTAATGGGACTATCAACGCAAAAGCTATTTCATGGACAGGTGTGGGCTATTCCCTCGTTATTTAATTTTCAGTGAAGCAAGCCATCATTAGGCTGAAAAATCAAAACAAACCCATCAGAAAGATAGCAAAAACATTAGCTGTGGCCAAATCAACTGTTTGGAAAATTCTTAAAAAGAAAGAACGCACCGGAGAGCTCAGCAACACCAAAAGACCCGGAAGACCACAGAAAACAACTGTGGTGGATGACAGAAGAATTACTTCCCTGGTGAAGAAAAACCCCTTCACAACAGTTGGCCAAATCAAGAACACTCTCCAGGAGGTAGGTGTATATGTGTCAAAGTCAACAATCAAGAGAAGACTTCACAAGAGTGAATATAGAGGGTTCACCACAAGATGTAAACCATTGGTGAGCCACAAAAACAGGAAGATCAGATTAGAGTTTGCCAAACAACATCTAAAAAAGCCATTACAGTCCTATGGACAGATGAGACAAAGATCAACTGAGTGATGGGAAGAGAAGAGTGTGAAGAAGGAAAGGAACTGCTCACGATCCAAAACATACCACCTCATCAGTGAAGCATGGTGGTGGTAGTGTCATGGCGTGGGCATGTATGGCTGCCAATGGAACTGGTTCCCTTGTATTTATTGATGATGTGACTGCTGACAAAAGCAGCAGAATGAATTCTGAAGTGTTTCGGGCAATATTATATGCTCATATTCAGTCAAATGCTTCAGAACTCATTGGACGGCGCTTCACAGTGCAGATGGACAATAACCCGAAGCATACTGAAAAAGCAACCAAAGAGTTTTTTAAGGCTAAAAAGTGGAATGTTATGCAATGGCCAAGTCAATCCCCTGACCTGAATCCGATTGAGCATGCATTTCACTTGATGAAGACAAAACTGAAGGGAAAATGCCCCAAGAACAAGCAGGAACTGAAGACATTTGCAGTAGAGGCCTGGTTGAGCATCACCAGGGATGAAACCCAACGTCTGGTGATGTCTATGCGTTCCAGACTTCAGGCTGTAATTGCCTACAAAGGATTTGCAACAAAGTATTAAAAAGTGAAAGTTAGATTTAGGATTGTTTAGTTTGTCCCATCACTTTTCGCCCCTTAAAAAGTGGGAGGCACATATAGAAACCGTTGTAATTCCTACACCGTTCACCTGATTTGGATGTAATTACCCTCAAATTAAATCTGAAAGTCTGCAGTTAAAGCACATCTTGTTTGTTTCATTTCAAAGCCATTGTGGTGGTGAATAGAGGCCAAAATCTGAAAATTCTGTAAATTTCCCAATATTTATGCACCTGACTGTATTTTTATTTTTTCGGGTCCAGAACTTGGGCCCAGATGGACGCAGCAGACAGCACAGCACCAGCCCAAATGGACGGAGCAGACAGCACAGCACCAGCCCAGATGGATCAGCAACAGCACCAGCCCAGATGGACACAGCAGACAGCACAGCAGTGACAGCACCAGATGGATCAGCAGTGCACCAGCCCATGACACAGCAGACAGCACAGCACAGCACCAGCACAGGTAAGTACTACCTCTCACAGCCCTACACTGCCCACACTCCCTGTTCAGTCTCCACAGCCAGAGTGAAATGGCGGCCGCCACGTGGTCCCTTATATACATAGAGACGAAAGCTTGCGAGCCACGAGATATCATCTCTATGGTTTTGCCCCGGTTTGGGATTCGGGGCCGGCGGGGGGAACCGAACGCATGTTTGGTTCTTAGCCCGGATCTCAAAATTCGGGTGGGTTCGAATCTCTGAGATCCGAACCCGCTCATCTGTAATTTACACATATATAATACAAAAATAAATATAAAATTAAAGAGTAAATGATAAATATAAAAAAAAAACATTTTCTTAACCATGTTACTAAATAAGTCTCTAAGGCCTCATTCACAATTATGTTAATTTAAAGCATTTTAATAGCGCTTTTACCATTAATACAGTTCATGTAAAGGGGTTTGGAAATAGAATATGTATGCTCACTGTCCAGGGGCGTTTCTAGAGAGGAGGGGGCCCGTGTGCAGTCTCCGACACGGGACCCCTCCTCTTCGCTGTGCGCAGCCAGCGCCGCAGTTATAGACTCTGGGCACTTCTGGTCGGCATCCCAACCTCCGGTCAATCATATGTATTCCTGTCCATTTATATGTCCAGATGGGAGTCTCTGTTGGGCTTTACACTGTATGATGAGCAATTGAGAATCTTCTGCAAATCCATGGCAAAAACATATTTTATTTATGGTATAATATACCTGTCCTTGCAGAAAATATATGTTTTAGTAGCTATTGTCATTGCTAGCTAGGTGCAAATGTAGGATTTCCAGAGAGGTTTCCAAATGCTTGATTGCAGAACAGAAAAAAAAGAAAGCACTTACTGCAATAATAATAGACTTAAAAAAGAACAATGTATATAAATGTAATAGCATATGTTAAGGAAAAAAAGAAGAAATATTTTTGTACTGTAGGTAGTACATTATTATTATTATTATTATTATTATTATTATTATTATTATTATATGTTTAATTTTTTTTAAACCTACATCAATATTAATCTTTAAATAAATCCATATTGACCATCTTAACAAATGTATATAATGCCATGTAAATTATTAATACAGCTCTACAAAAATTATATTTTTCATCCCCCACATACTGTACAATTAAGATCATCTAGTGCTCCATTTCACTCTGCAGAAAACAAATTGAAGAGGTGTGCAGGTAAATTACTTTAATTGTATTTTTTCCACCTAAAGGTACAGTAAAACACTAGTGCTAAAACATAATAGCAGTACTGTTGAGGAGTGTGCTCTGTGCTGTATTCTCAGTGTAATAGGGTTCCATAGTAAGTGAGGGGCGCTGCTGCGCACACGCGACCTCCGACCAAATGAGTCTTCTTCCTCCGTCCTCCAGATAGATAGTACACTAACTTGAGTGTCTCTATTATGGTGGAATGTACTAAGCATTGCATCCGCGCTGCCGTACATCCCGCCTGTCTTTGGGTACATAACGAGGTTGATTACCGCGGTATTTACCTAGAATATCGCAAAGGACAGCTCTCCTGATAAAAGATGTCCTTTGCAGTGGTGTCACTAAGGGGGTGCGGGGGGTGTCAGCCTTCAAGGGGGTGACACCAAGAAGAGCAGCACATCACACCTGTGGGCCATAGCACCACCGCCGACCATGCTGCTGGAGCCGGAGGAGTCACTCTTACAGTAATTGCAGCTCCGCTGTCCGTGTCCGTCCAGCCGCGCGCTGGTCCTCTGCTCTGCCTGCTGTCGCCGGGGTGAGCTGCACATTCTCTCACCGCGGCCGGCGTCCAGAGCCACACACAGGCACAGAGAATCTCTCTGTGCCTGTGTGTGGCTCTGGACGCCGGCCGCGATGACGTCATCGCGCACGCCGGCTTCGCTTGTACTTCGGTGAGCCGCTCAGCCTGATGGAGGAGGGACTACGGGCCTGTGAGCGCGCTGCATGTCAAGAACAGAAGAAGGACTCAAGTGGACACACCCAGAGGTAAGTACTGACTCACTGCACAGGGAGGGCACAGCATAATGGGGATTACTGGAACGCTGGAAGCACAGCTTAAGAGGCATTGGAGTTCCATGCTGGGCACTGTATAAGGGCACTACTGGGGGCCATGGAGCACTGTATAAGGGCACTACTGGGGGCACACCAGGCACAGCTTAAGGGGCACTGCATAAGAGGCACTACTGGGGGCACAGCTTAAGGGGCATTGCTGGGGGCACTACCACTGCATAAGAGAGGCAATACTGGGGGCACTGTATAAGGGCACTACTGGGGGAACAGCTTAAGGGGCATTGCTGGTGCACTTCATAAGAGGCGCTACTGGGGGCACAGCTTAAGGGGCATTGCTGGGGAACTGCATAAGGGAGGCAATACTGGTGCCACTGTATAAGGGGCGCTACTGGGGGCACAGCTTAAGGGGCATTGCTGGGGGCACTGTATAAGGGCACTACTGGGGGCAAAGCTTAAGGGGCATTGTTGGGGCACTGCATAAGAGGCCCCAGCAATGCCCCTTAAGCTTTAGCCTGATGACAGTGCCTGATTAAACAAGCACTGAAACGTTCAAATTTAATGTTGTGTTTTCTGTAAGACTATGGAATGCTGCACCCCCGCTGCTGTGTGTGTGTATGTATGTATGTGTGTATGTGTATGTATATATATATATTACAAAAAATGTAAGATACAGACCAGCACACCACCATAAAAATATATACTGTATTTAAATGTCCATAATAAAGTGCATTAGCATATTTATCAGCAAATTTATACAGAACGTATTTTTAAATAGGCGTGTTACTTATCGAGTATAACAAAGCAGCCATGTCAACTGTCTTGGTCGATATCCATCGGCATGATACGATGGTGACCTGGTAGCCAGATAATAGTCACTTTTGGGCAGGCTATCGCCCCTCCCCCAGCCATATCAGTGAATGTAGCAAATGGCTGCTTTGACTGATATGGATGCTTTGTTATACTCGATAAGTAACACGCCTATTTACAAATACGTTCTGTATACATTTGCTGCTAAATATGCTAATTCACTTTATTATGGACATTTAAATATATAATTTTTGCAACTTATGGTGGTGTGCTGGTCTCTAACCTACATTTTTTGTTTGATATCTATGTCTATTGAATCCTTATGTGACGTCAGCACCCAATGAAAATTTGAGCCAGGCTTGTGTGCGGTTTTTTTCTGATATATAGACTCTTATTTTTTTTAGGTGGGTGTCACCATGAGTTCTAGCCCCGGGTGACACCAACCCTAGTGACGCCTCTGGTCCTTTGCAATGGCTCAGGAGAGAGGGACTTCAAGGTTTAACTACCAGAAGACTCTCTGGCATCCTGCGCATGCGCAGAAGGACTTATGGCCACGGTTCGGTGACATGAGGCATCTGATTGGATCCCTCTCAGGAGAGGCGTCCCGAAAAGAAGCCTATAGGCTTCTATTGGATAACGCCACATGAAGATGGCATCACCTATTAGGACGAAGCGATGCATTCCGGTTCTTATTACATATGGGGTATGTGGTAAAACCCCCGAAAACGGGTTTTACCACATTTTTCCATTAGTACATCCTGCCCTCAGTGTGACCTTGCCTCAGAGATACCGGTGCCACATGTAACAGCGGTGATGCCATTATACACCATGCCACCACCACTACTATAGGTGCGCACTACAAACACTGCACACTGCCTGTATTAACTCGTTCTTGGCTGGATCTGTCTCGCATTGCATGTTCCTGGATTGTACTGCATTAACCCTGTGTTGTTTCATATCCTGCTGTTCTCCCTGGTTAATAAACAAATCCCTGGTTAAGATATTCATCCCGTGGACTTACCTACATCACACACCTCTGACACTCAGTGGCATCACTTACCTGAATTGCCCCCGGTGCAATGGTCATTCTGGGATCCATGATTTCTCTCTCTTGCACGCTCTGCTATTTTGGTGTCACCCCCTCATATGGTGTCACCCGGTGTGGCTTGCACCCCTCTTGTAACACCAGTGCTGACACCTATCAACATAGATTCTACCAATAATTACACTGTAGTAAAAAAAGAAGTTAGAACAATTATATCATGAAAATTGGATCCCCACAAATATGAGTTCTATACAGCAGATAAAAATATTTTTTTTGTAGACAATAGTAGGGAGAAGCTTCGCCCCAGACCTGGCCAGTGGCTCATATCATGACCTAAATAGCAATAGTATATAACAAGATCCGCTAAGATTCTAATGGAGCTGTGACGACAACATACAATATAACCGACAAACCGGAGCTGTTCTGCATTCCCAGTTCAGGGCCTGATTCAGAAATGTACGCCAACGACTGTGCACAAAAAGTAAATATTGCTGACGCACATTTGTGATTGACTCCTGCGGAAATCTGACACTACGGGAATCTAATACTACGCATGGGAACAGCCGGAGGCTGCAGGAGAAGGAACGGAAGATCTCTCTCCTGCGAGTAAAGCCTCCATTGGCTTAAACCAGTTTATCTGAAGTTGGTGTAAACTAATGGGGCCAAACTGACACATAGGGGTCAGATCATAGTTCCCATTAATAATAATAATGGCCACTGCGATCCGCAGGAGATTTCTGTGAAATCTTCTGCATTAGGCTTTTAGTAAATAGCAACATTCCATAAAATTATGAAGAAACTTAAGTTTCAACTTTATTTTATGAGAAAGATGTTTGATAAATAGGCCCCTAAATGTGTTTCTTTTCTACTTTGCCTGTTAGAAACATGTTTCACCTGAGCACTGTGTTGTGTCATTTGGGAGATACATTCAGTTATGTGACAAGTATTAAATTAAATGAATTAGAAACATACAGTATGTGCTTCTGCAAGATGTCAGTTTGCTGGAACATGGAAATATTCTATTCCACATGCCAAAATCCGATAAACAAGGGTTGGTAAATCTTTCAAATGGAAAGAAAATACAGTTTTCCTTTTCCCTGATTTGTACTCCTTTCAATGTGATTGGACTCCATAGATTTCTAAAATTTCTTCCTAACATCGAGTAATCTGTTCTATATGATCAGTCATTCTCCATGTGTCTTCTAGAAAATGTTATAATCCTTGTCATCCAGAATTTGTTTAATTAAATAAATTGCAATGTTAGGTTATGCTTGCCTATTTGTGTGTAATGAACTGAATAAATGTAATTATACAAATGTAGCAGCCATCTGTAATTTTAATTTAATTTTCTGTGTAACATGTAGGTACTATATTAATAAATAAATCACCCTAGTATTAACCATCATGGACCATAGAGAGAAACCCAAAAATGAATGGAACATACACCGTGTCTGTTTATTATTCCCGGTCCCTTTTTATTACTTTTTGTCTAGTGTAACGGAATATGCAGGCGTTATATAAAAAATGTTAATACAGGTTGAGTCTCCCATATCCAAATATTCCGAAATACGGAATATTCCGAACTACAGAATTATTTTGGCATGACTGAGATAATGAAACCTTTGAGTTTTGATGGTTCAATGTACATAAACTTTGTCTAAGGCACAAATTATTAAAAATATTGTATAAAATAACCTTCAGGCTGTGTGTATAAGGTGTATATGACATATAAATGAATTTCATTTCTGTGCACAAACTTTGCTTGAGCCACAAAATTATTGAAAATATTGTATAAAATTACCTGCAGGCTGTGTGTATAAGGTGTATATAACACATAAATGTATTCTGTGTGTATATTTGGGTCCCATTCCCAAGATAGTTCATTATGGTATGCAATTATTCCAATATACGGAATATTCCGTTATCCAAAATACCCCTGGTCCCAAGCATTTTGGATATGGGAGACTCAACCTGTAAATACTAATTACTGTCCTTATTTGCTGGTGATCTACCTTTCCGAACATGTTGCTTTACACTCAGTGGCGTAATTCCTAAAAGCTTCTAATAGTAATCACAATTTTGAAGAATCTGTTCTGCATCTTTGCTTATTAAAAAAATACAGACACTTTAGGCCACAGTCCATCGGTTTGCCTTATAAGAAGCTATCTGCTGCTGCAATGCTGAGGAGAGAGTGGCTGCAACATCTAACGGTTGTGGTTACACCACCTGGGCAAACAAGGACCTGGGTACTTTCTATTTCCCCATCTCACCATCCCTGGCTTTAGAAATGCAGTTAAGCTCCAGATTGAAATACAAAATAAAGTTGCCAGCTGCTGAACAATTAGTCCTGAATGCAAACCCCAAAAAGCCTTGCTTTTGTACCAGTGCACATAGACTGTGAAATGTGACTACAGAACAATGGTCCCCCTTGTCCTTTTTTATCTGTTTTATTTTAGATTTTTGAAGTAAGTATTAACAATAGCCATATGCTTGTCCCATGTATTCTTGCATTCTTTTTCGGTATTAATCCATGTTACAGCTGCTGGGAGATTATGCTATCATTTATTGCTTTTATGCATTACCTTTTAGATTTCCTCCCTCCCTCTCTAATTTTTTTTGAAGTGTGTCTCTTTGTAATGGAAATCCTCTTATTTTATGTATTGGACCATACTTACTACACTTTTTAGACCCGTGGGATTATGCTGCAATTGGGGCAAGGATTAATAACACAAAGCGTCCCTTGATCTGGTCTTTTCTCATCTCTGTACTGTTTCCAACTTCAACAACTCTCTATTCCTTCTCTATGACCACTAACTAATCTCCTTCAGCATTTCCGTCTGTTACAGAATCTTTAGGTCCTTGACACCAAAAATTTTTCCACCTATCTAGAATCCCTTATTTCCTCCATTAATACCCTCACCTGCCCTGGCCAATCTGTTTCCTTCTATGACCATGCACTCACTACTGCCCTTGACTCTGCTCCCATCAATATTTGATGGTCGCCTCTCCAACCCTGACACTCTACAATGACCACTTTCTTCAAAAGTGCTCATGCTTTGCTCAGTGCTTCTGGAGGACGTTACACTCTCATGCCAGCTTCCTCCACTTCAAGTTCATTCTCTAATCCCATAGCTCCACTCATTTGCTAAATAATCATACTTCAAATTAATCATCTTCTGCCAGACCTCTAAACCTCACAGCTACTTTTGTTATTTTCAACTATCTCCTCTCTCTCCTGACCTTCCCACTTCCCCCCTCAAAGAGTCTATCTGTTATGACATCTTATCACTTTAGGTCCCACCTCCAACTCCCCAACCCTCCCACTGGTTATCCTATTTCTCTTTCACCCTAGTTCCCAGGACTGAAGTCTGTACCTTCCATTTTACCTGCCCCCATGACTACATTCCCTCTGACATTCTCCAATCCCTCCTTACCAGAAGCAAAGTTGCCAACCTGGTGAATTTATCCCCCTCCTCTGGCACCTTCCCTTCTTCCCACAAGCATATCCTGGTCTCTTCCCTTCTTCCTACATGCATATCCTGGTCTCTTAAGAAAACATTTCTTGACCCCTCCCCTCTTGCTAATTAATGTCCCATTTCTCTTCCACCTTTTTCCGCCAGGCTTCTTGAGTGGATGGTGAACACACACGTTCTTCTTCACCCACTGCCTTCTGGACCCACTCCATTCTGACTTTTGGGATCTTCATTTCACTGAAACGGCCTTCACCAAGGTCACCAATGACCTCTTCACAGAAAAATCAAAAGACCAGTTCTCTATTCTTATACTTCTTGATCTCACAGCAGCCTTTGACACCATTTACATCCCCCTTTTTTTTTCAAAACCTACTTACCACTCCATTAGGCTTTGCGATGTAGCCCTCTCCTGGTGTGCTTCCCATTTTTCACAATGTTTCTCCATATCTACACTCACCTTCACTTCCCCACCCCTTCCCTTTCCCATCTGGGTCCCCTAGGTGTGTCCTTGACCCCCTTCTCTTATTCGTCTACAACTCTTCCCTCTGTATACCTATTAGTGTATTTGGACTTCACTATCATCTCTATGTTGGCAATACCTAACTTTACCTCTCTTCCCAGGACCTCTCTCCCTTTAGATTTCTATCACTCTCTCCTCAGCCACATAACTTCCTGTTTATCAGCCATCTCTTCCTGGATGGAACAACACTTTCTGAAACTCAGTATGTCTTGGTGACATCCTTGATTAGGCCATTTCCTTCTCACCCCAAATACAGTCTCTTTCTCAAAATTTCTGTTTCCAACTGTTGTTTCCACAATATTTCTACATTGAGGCATCACCTCAATCTGAAAGCTACTAAAACTGTCATTCATACCATTATAATTTTCCACTTGTGATTTCTATAATCTGCTCCTCTGTAGCCTTCCCCTCTCAACTCCCCTTGCCCCTCTCAACTCTTCTGCCCAACTCTCTCGATGCACTACCTCTGCTGCCCCTCTTTGCCAGTCACTTGATTGGCTCCTATATAACCTCGCTGCTTTTCATGTCATTTTTACTTACCTACTCCCTCCCACCCTCTTTTTGCTCCACTAATGATTAGTGTCTCACTTCCTCTTAGATCACCATTTCCCACTGCATTCAGGATTTCATCTTGTGCTGCTCCAAACCTCTGGAATGCCTTTCTTCACTCCATTATACTCCCTTAAAACTATTTTTTTTATTCTAGCTTTCCAACCCTCCTTCTAACTCTGCCCTCTTATCCCCATTGTGTCTACCCATATGCCTTATAGATTGTAAACTCATATGAGCAGGGCCCTCTACCTTTTATCTTTGCTACATAATTATGCTAATTGCATACTTTAATTATGTATCTATGTGAATAATGTCTTTATTATTCTGTAGTAGTCTGTACTTATGTGGATCACTTGTGACACCTTATAAATAAAAAATGATAATGATAATTCATGTAGCATGGAAAAAGTCTAATCATGCTTGTAAAAATGAAGGTACACTGCTGGTTTTGCAGTGAGCAGAAGCATGTCATGCTTTGAAAATGAGTTTCCATTATTTTCCAGCTATTGAAATTTATTTAATAGGCTTCTTTAAACACTTAAAAACAATATGAATTCACTAAGCATCATTAACATCGCATACCCATAATTGTTTTATTTACATCCATTTGGCCGCGATTCCAAATGTTGTACCACACTCATCTGTTGCTTCGAAAGTTTTGAACACTCAGTAGACCCACAATTCTATGTAACTCTCTTCAATACACTATAATGTTTAAAATTATACTGTACTTACACACATATATATATATATATATATATATATATATGTATATATATATTAGGGGTGTGCACCGGCCACTTTTCGTGTTTTGGTTTTGGATCTGGATCTTTCTTCGTGTTTTGGATCTGGATTGGTTTTGCCAAAACCACCCTTCCGTGTTTTGGGTTCTGGGTTTTGTGTTTTGGATCTGTATTTTTTTTTTAAAAAAAGCATAAAAACAGATAAAAATCACATAATTTGTGGGTTTTTCTGCTCCTATGCTATTATTAACCTCAATAACCTTAATTTCCACTCATTTCCAGTCTATTCTGAACACCTCACACCTCACAATAGTGTTTTTATGTCCAAAAGGTTGCACCGAGGTAGCTGGATGACTATGCTAATCGACACGAGTGGGCGGCACAAACACGTGGCCCATCTAGGAGTGACACTGTAGTGGCAGACAGGATGGCAGTTTGAAAAACTAGGCCGCAAACAGTACATAATGCAAAGAAAAAAAGAGGTGCAAGATGGAATTGTCCTTGGGCCCTCCCAACCGCCCTTATGTTGTATAAACAGGACAAGCACACTTTAACAAACCAATCATTTCAGCGCCAGGGTCTGCCACATTACTGTGGCTGAAATGATTGGTTCGTTTGGGCCCCCACAAAACAAGCTGGCAATTAATCTGTCCCTGCACAAACTGGCTCTACGGAGGCAAGATGTCGTCCTCATCCTCCTCATTCACCGATTCCTCACCCTCTTCAGTGTTGTGTACATCCTCATCCTCACAGAGTATTAATTCGTCCCCGCTGGAATCCACCACCACAGGTTCCTCTGTACGTTATGGAGGCTGGTCTCCCTGGAAGAGTTGATAATTCATTTTTATGAACATCATCTTCTCCACATTTTGTGGAAGCAACATCCTACGCCTTTCGCTGATAAGGTTCCCGGCTGCACTAAACACTCTTTCGGAGTACACACTGGAGGGGGGCAACTCAGGTAAAATAGAGCCAGTTTGTACAGGGGCCTCCAAATTGCCTCTTTTTCCTGCCAGTACATGTACGGACTGTCTGACATGCCTACTTGGATGCTGTCACCGATGTAATCCTTTAACAGACAGACGCACGCTTGTCGCTGCTGCTTTGAGGATGCAGGTGGAATCTAGACGGGATTTGAAACCAGGGACACACTACCTCCATCAATTGTCTAAATCCCACTGCACTAATGGCGGATACCGGACGCACATCTAACACCAACATAGCAGTCAAGGCCTCAGTTATACGTTTTGCTTCAGGATGACTGCTGTTGTACTTCATCCTCCTCGCTAAGGACTGTTGGAGGGTCAATTGTTTAGTAAAAGTAGTGGTGTTCCTACTTCCTCTCTGGGATGATGAACGACTCCCAGCAGCAGCAACAGCACTAGGAGGAAGTGGTTCTTGATCTTTCCCTATTTTATTTTTATCGGAGAACGTTTGGTCCTCCATTTATGTTATATTGATATATACGTGCTGCTAAGGCGCACACAAACACAGAAAATATTTTTTTATTTTTGTTGGAGACTAGTGCACTTTGTGGGTTACACCACCCTTTAAGAAATGAGCCAGCTGGCCCTTTACTTATGGGACACAGGCGCATGCTTGGCGCTGCTCCTTTGTTGATGCACATGCAGCCACAGTGCACACAATTCACAAACACAGAAAATATTTTTTTATTTAGTTTGGAGTTCCCTTTGGGGGTTACAGCACCCTTTAACAGACAAGCCAGCCGGCCCTTTACTTATGGGACACAGGCGCACGCTTGGCGCTGCTCCTTTTTTGATGCCCGTGCAGCCACAGTGCACGTGCGGCTACAGTGCACACAATTCACAAACACAAAAAAAAATATTTTTTAATTTTTTTTGGAGTGCACTTTGGGGGTTACAGCACCCTTTAATGGTCAAGCCAGCTGGCCCTTTACCTATGACACAGGTGCACGCTTGGCGCTACTTTGTTGATGCACGTGCGGCTACTGCGCACACAATTCACAAACACAAAAAAATATATTTAGTTTTTTTTTTTGGAGTGCACTTTGGGGGTTACAGCACCCTTTAACGGTCAAGCCAGCCGGCCCTTTACCTATGACACAGGCGCACGCTTGGCGCTACTTTGCTGATGCACGTGCGGCTACTGCGCACACAATTCACAAACACAGAAAAAATATTTATTTTTTTTGCACTTGGGGGAGCACCCCTGATGGACAGAGCACCCCCTGGACAACACTACATCACCCCTTTAGGACTGGGACACTGCACAGGACTTTGGAGTGGACACAGCCCCTATGGACAACTGACTGCACAACACAGTCCAGCCAGCCCCTATGGACTTTGGACTGGAGTAGTGGACACAGCCCCTATGGACAACAGCAGTGCAGCGCAGCACAGCACAACACTACACTGCACTACACTACACTACACAGCCCAGGCAGCCCTAACTCCCACCCACCCTCTTCACTGTCTACAGCCAAGTGAGAAAATGGCGCCGACGCGGGTACCTTATATAGAATCCAAAACCCGCGAGACTCGGAAGGCGGGATGATGAGTTTTTGCCTCGATTTCAGATCCGAGTCAGGTGGGAAAAGTCGAGCCTGACTCGGATCGGCCTCGGATCGGGGGGGCTCGAGGGGGTTCGGATTTCAGAAATCCGAACCCGCTCACCCCTAATATATATATATATATATATATATATATATATATATATGCGTAAATAGTCCGCCACTCACAATAATCCCAAAGCTTAAAATGCTCAGGTGCCTTCCACTAAAGAAAATGTATAGACCGCAGAAAGTAGTGGCACTCTGAGACTTGAAGGCAAAAGACAAACGTACACCATTTATTCCATGTGCTGGAAAAGGACCAACGTTTCGGGGCAACACTGCCCCTTTGTCAAGGTGAGTAACAAGAACTAAAGCACAAACATACCTTAAATACCCTCCGGAAACCCGCCGGTGAAGAAAGCGTGCAGGAAGCTGTGTGCGGCTGCCGTGTCTCTGAATGATGACGTCACTACGTTGATGACACCCGGTATCCCGGGTAACCAGGGACGCAGGCCAGCCTGTGTAATAAACAAATATAGATCGTGATCTGCAATGCCTGTGGAGCAGATTGTAAGCACCACGGCATGCAGACATAACAATAAACCTACCACCAAGAATTAAAATGGCATGTGCCCGGAAGAGTGAATCGAGGGAGATGGTTAGATCAATTAATAGGAACCCATTAGTCCAATGATACTAAGTTATACAATAGCCCGAATGAAAGCCAAACCATAATAAGTACACGTGGTGCCTGCATGGGTGTATATTACTGCATTGTAAACACACACCCGATATATACATCGCTACAACAAATGACATAGAGTCAAAAGATTCAAATGCTGCAGCTAACTGTGGGGCCAAGTGAAGAATGTAGCATGGTGAAGCACAACTTTATCTCTAAGGGTGTTAAAAGCATAAGTATGTCAATAAGCAAAGAAGATGGACAGGTTCAACTGTTGTTCCGAAAGACAGGGTCCGGGGAATCAGAACACACTCCACGTGATTCTTTCGTTCAGCCCATTAGGACTAATGGTATTTAAATTGTACATCCATCTAGTCTCCAGTTGAAGGAGCTTGTTAGCTCGATTGCCCCCCCTCAGGGACAATGGCATGTGATCGATTATCATATGTCTAAGATGTATTAGGTCATGTTTCTTCTCCACAAAGTGTCGAGCTACGGGCTGATCTGTGCTCTTCCCACTCAAAGCCGCTTTGATGGCTGAGCGGTGCAGTGCCATCCTTTCCCGAAGGGATCTAATGGTCTTACCTACATAATAATAGCCGCAAGGGCAAATAATGATGTATACGATGTTGGTAGAAGTGCAAGTCAGCACGTGTTTGATAGTAAACTGTTGATCTGTATGTGGATGCTTGAAAGTGGAACCTGTAATCATGCTACAACATGTAGTACACCGTAAACATTTGTAGCAACCAGGCAATTTAGAGAGGAAGTTTTGAGGACCCGAGACATTTGTAAATTTAGTAATGTCCGTGTGGACAATCATATCCTTGATGTTCCTGCCACAAGTGAAGCAAGTCATGGGTCATTTATCCTTAAAGCATTTTAAGTCTATCTGTAGAGACTATAGGCCATAAAGCCCTAGTTGCTCTTGGTAGAACAGGGCTAGAGGTGTTATAATTGCTGACCAACGGAATAATTTCCTCACAGGTCCTCGCTTGGGGTAATAGCAACTGAGACCTGGGCATTGCCATGACTTCTTCTTTTTGGTCAAGGAGGGTGCACAACTTATAACCTCTGGATAGAAACTTGTTAATCACTGTGTCTAACTCATCTCCAAGGGACTCACGATCACTTGTAATCCGTGCTACTCGGATCATTTGCGACTTAGGAAGTCCTTTTATTAATGGACGTGGGTGATGACTCTCAGCCCTCAGGAGTGTGTTCTTATCCGTCGCTTTGGAAAACACTTTAGTGCCAATGAAACCATTGGTAAGGCTCACTTGGACATCAAGATAGTTGATGTTATGCTCGTCCATTTGATAAGTGAGTCTAATAGGAGAATCTCTATGGTTGATATAATCCATTAGTTCAATGAATCGATCCCTGCCTCCGGTCCACAGCATAAAAAGATCATCAATATAGCGAGCAAAGGTAAGTATGTATTTAGAGACCCCAGGCTGGGTGAAAAACATAGATTTTTCCTCGTTGAACATATATATGTTCGCATAGGAGGGAGCCACGTTACTCCCCATTGCACAACCGTTAAGCTGGAGGAAGAATGCCCCGTCAAAAAGGAAATAATTTCTCTTAAGGGTAAGTCCCAACAAACTCAGGAACAATTCCAGATCAATTGACTCCATGTTCTCTTTAATTAAAAATTCTCTCATAGCCGTAAGACCCCCTGCATGGGGAATGCTGGTGTACAGGCTGCTTACGTCCATCACACACATCAAGGTGCCCATCGGTACCTTGCCTACTCTATTGAGAAGGTTGAGAAATCTGGTGGTGTCTTTGATAAAGGTCCCCTGTTTCATCACCAAGGGCTGGAGAATACTGTCCAAAAATTCAGAGACTGGTTGGAAGAGGGAATTCCTTGCTGAGATGATGGGGCGGCCGGGGGGATTCCTTAGATCTTTGTGGATCTTGGGGACCGTGAACAAGATGGGGACTACTGTGTGTTCTTGTTGTAACGCTGTAGCCAATTCTTTCGATAATTTACCTTGTGACATTGCTTCCATGAGAATGGAATCCAGTTCCCTCTTGTATTGGGCCGTCAGGTCTGCAGGTAGACATTTATAAGTGTCAGAGACCGCTAATTGGTCACAGATCCCAGACCTATACGTGTTCAAGTCCATAACCACGATCCCTCCCCCCTTATCCGCGGGGCGGATGATAATGTCTCTGTATGAGCCCAAGTCCCGTAGTGCCTCCCTCTCTTTTTTGGACAGATTATGGTGCTTAGTGGTTGCACCTGCATTGTATCTAGTTACAGAGTTGTCCAACAGACGTGTAAACGTCTTAATTGATGGATTGGTCGATTGAGGGTCGAACTTCGACTTAGATTTAGAATTAATGAAGCTCTGATGTACAGTGCCAGGTGCAGATGGTGTATTCTGAAAATGCTCCTGTAAACCTAGTTTGCGTGAAAATTTGTATAAATCGATTTTCCAAGCTAATTCGTTGTAGTGATTAGTCGGGACAACCCTTTGTTCAGGACACTAAGTTCAGTGGGGCTGAGGTCTCTGGAGGATAGATTGTAAATTAAGGCCCTCATTCAGAGCCGTACGCTCTGAGCAGAGCGCACGCTCTGCATGAGGGCCGGGCTCCTTTTTCATGGAGCGTCCTCCTGGACGCTCGTATAGCTGTGGGTCACCACCCACAGGCTATACGAGCGTGCATTTTGATGGCCGCGATGGTCGTGACCATCGCGACCATCGAAATTGCGAGCCGGAGCCTGCGGTTGAGGTTTTCAACCGCAAGCTCCGGAGTGATTTTGGCTCTATCAGAGCCAAAATCACTCCCACTGACATCACTAGTGATGTCAGTGGGCCGGCTTCTGACGGGAGGCGTTCCCGTGGGCACGCCCCCATCATGGAGGCACGCCCCCGGCACGCCCACCAAAGGGGGCGTGCTGTCAATCAACATTGACAGCACGCCCCCTTTGATCGGACACAACGAGCGAAGGAAAGTCCTTCGCTCGTCGTGTCTGGCGCATGCGCACGACGGAGCTCCCTCCGTCGTGCGCATGCTCAGTGCAGACCATCGACCCACTTGCGAGCGTACAGCCGCTCGCGAGTGGGTCTGAATCAGGCCCTAAGTTCTCTTTGGTTCCAGATCTTTGGAGCCTCGAGTTCTGGCACCCCTGCGGGTGGTCTGCCTCTGCCTTTTGGGCCTTTTATGATGGCGGCTGGTGTCCCTAAAGGGACTGGTGTTGCTTCTGGCGACCCATATATATATATATATATATATTGTATACAGGACTGCCGACAGCTTTGCTGGGCCCAGGTAGAGGGGGGGCATGGGAAACACCGGGAGGTGTGGCCAGACCACCTCCTTACCAAATATATTTTTTAAAAAGAATGTCCTTGCAGCCCACACAGGGGGCGCATGTGTCCAGGAATGGGGGCGCAATTGCTCCCCCATGCATATAATGCCGGGAGCGAGAGAAAGGCTGGGGAGAGAGGCTGCTGCAGCAGTAGTCAGCCCTCTCTCTCCCTGCCCTAAGTAGCGGTGGCGAGGGGAAGGGACAGGGGCGGGATGCAGGACCCGGGCCCCTCCAACAGGCCTGGGTAAATAGTACTCACTCCCCCCCTCTCGGCGACCCTGTATATATATATACCCTAGGATGCAAGTGTGTGTGTGTGTGTACATGTGGTAGGGATCATAGGGACTGATTCAGCAAGGATCGCAACTGTGATTACGCACGCAATCAGCCGATTGTTGCATTCTGCGCATGCGTACACATCGTAGTTCACGTGCACGAACTAGCCACTGCGATGTGACTATGCACACCCATCAGAGAGTGATTGACAAGAAGTGCCATTTGTGGGATGTGGGGGGGTGGTTGGCAAAACGTAGGCGTGCCAGTGTGTTTGAACGCCATTATAGGGGCGTGCATAAATTAGCCACTGCGATGCCATACACAGCTTGTGTACTCACAGCGTGCAATGAGGTTAGCAATTCCCGAGTAAGGTCAGAGCTTGTGCAAGTGTCCATGAGGCTGCAATGGTACTCAATATTACTGATGGTTTCGCAGTCTTGCTAAGTATTACAGATGTGTGTAAGGTAAGGTGGGCATCCTTATGTTGTGCTGCGACGGCATAGCGATCACAATGGATTAGCATATCATCGCAGTGAGACTGCATGTGTAATCGCAGACGCGACAGCAGTTGCAATCTTTGTTGAATCAGGCTCATAGAGTGTAAGCTCCACTGGGACAGGGACTGATGTGAATGGCAAGCCCTGCGGAATAAGGGCCTGATTCAGCATGGATCGCTATTCTGTTTATACGTACGCAACGCAGTTGCTATTATCAGCGGTGATATGTAAATGTTTGCATTCCCATTGTGATTGCAGCCTGACATAAGGACACCAACTTCCCCTTACTCACATTCGTATACTTGGGCAACATAGCGAAACAATCAGTAGCATTGAGCAACATCGGACCCATACGCACAGTTAAGGCAGGTCAGACCTCACTCAGGAATTGCGTATTTCTGCACACACTATGAGACCTCAGCCTGCATATGGTATCGCAGTGGCTAATTTATGCACGCCCATGCAACACCGTTGTGACGCACTGGCATGTCTGCCTTCGCCCGACCACCCCCCCCGTCACCACCCACAAATGGCACTTCCTGTCAATCATTCTGCAACGGGCCTGCGTATCCTTTGTGATCACAGTCCCAATCGCAGTGTCTGGTTCATGCACGAGCACTGCGATGTGTGCGTATAAGCAACTGCGATCCTTGCTGAATCAGGCCCTATGTGTGCATAATATAAATAGCAGGTCATAAAGAAACATCTGCAACTGGGATGAGTCAGGGACATGTAAGGAATTTGTAATGAAAAAAATCAAGTGCAGTGCATTTTTTGAACCTTGCTGTAGCTATCAGGAAGGTTCACCAATTCCCCAAGATTCAAAACAAAAAGAGGATTTAAAGCATCTTTATAATGACTTAACTGCACTGGAAATAGTGAGTCAACATTATTCATGGCCAGCATTCTAACAAACAAAGGATCAGTATGTCAAAGCCTGTGCCAGGACTTAGGGCCTGATTCAGAGACGCTCGTAAGCGGCCACTCGTTCGTTCCGAGCGATGTTTGCCCAACTGCGCATGCGTACGGATCATAATACGCATGCGCGAACCAGTCAGTGCGGCCGAAAATCGTTTGTTCGCTAAATAGCGAATGCCTGCTATTTTGAGTGACAGGAGGAGGCGTATGTGGGTGGTAACAGGGGAAGGTGCTTGAAAACGGGGAGTGGAGATCCGAACGCAGGCGTGCTTAAAGGTCAAAACGGGCGTTTTATGGGTGTGCATAATTAATACAGCAGCGTCATTGACCACGTCACTGGGTTATTTTATAGTCAGAACTGCTCGCAAGATTGCTAATTCATCATCTTCTCCACATTTTGTGGAAGCAACCTCCTACGCCTTTCGCTGACAAGGTTCCCGGCTGCACTAAACACTCTTTCGGAGTACACACTGGAGGGGGGGAGCAACTCTGGTAAAATAGAGCCAGTTTGTACAGGGGCCTCCAAATTGCCTCTTTTTCCTGCCAGTACATGTACGGACTGACTGACATGCCTACTTGGATGCTGTCACCGATGTAATCCTTTAACAGACAGACGCACGCTTGTCGCTGCTGCTTTGAGGATGCAGGTGCGGCTACAGCCCACACAATTCACAAAGACAGAAAAAAAAAGAAGAATTTTTTTATTGCTTGTGGAGCGCACTTTGAGGGTTACACCACCCTTTAACGGACAAGTCAGCTGGCCCTTTACTTATGGGACACAGGCGCACGCTTGGCGCTGCTCCTTTGTTGATGCACGTGCAGCCACAGTGCACACAATTCACAAACACAGAAAATATTTTTTTATTTTGTTTGGAGTGCCCTTTGGGGGTTACAGCACCCTATAACGGACAAGCCAGCCGGCCCTTTACTTATGGGACACAGGCGCATGCTTGGCGCTGCTCCTTTGTTGATGCACGTGCAGCCACAGTGCACACAAGTCACAAACACAAAATATTTTTTTATTTTGTTTGGAGTGCCCTTTGGGGGTTACAGCACCCTTTAACGGTCAAGCCAGTTGGCCCTTTACCTATGACACAGGTGCACGCTTGGCGCTACTTTGTTGATGCACGTGTGGCTACTGCGCACACAATTCACAAACACAAAAAAATATATATTTTTATTTTTGTTGGAGTGCACTTTGGGGGTTACAGCACCCTTTAACGGTGAAGCCAGCTGGCTCTTTACCTATGACACAGGCGCACGCTTGGCGCTACTTTGTTGACGCACGTGCGGCTACTGCGCACACAATTCACAAACAAAAAAAAATATATATTTTTTTTTTTTGGAGTGCACTTTGGGGCTTACAGCACCCTTTAATGGTCAAGGCAGCCGGCCCTTTACCTATGACACAGGTGCACGCTTGGCGCTACTTTGTTGATGCACGTGTGGCTACTGCGCACACACTTCACAAACAAAAAAATATATTTTATTTTTGTTGGAGTGCACTTTGGGGGTTACAGCACCCTTTAACGGTGAAGCCAGCCGGCTCTTTACCTATGACACAGGCGGACGCTTGGCGCTACTTTGTTGATGCACGTGCGGCTACTGCGCACACAATTCACAAACACAAAAAATATATTTTTTATTTTTTTTGGAGTGCACTTTGGGGCTTACAGCACCCTTTAATGGTCAAGCCAGCCGGCCCTTTACCTATGACACAGGCACATGCTTGGCGCTACTTTGCTGATGCACGTGCGTCTACTGTGCACACAATTCACAAACACAAAAAAATATATTTTTTTATTTTTTTTGGAGTGCACTTTGGGGCTTACAGCACCCTTTAACGGTCAAGCCAGCCGGCCCTTTACCTATGGGACACAGGCGCACGCTTGGCGCTGCTCCTTTGTTGATGCACGTGCAGCCACAGTGCACACAATTCACAAACACAGAAAATATTTTTTTATTTTGTTTGGAGTGCCCTTTGGGGGTTACAGCACCCTTTAACGGACAAGCCACTTGGGGGGAGCACCCCTGATGGACAGAGCACCCCCTGGACAACTCTACAGCACCCCTTTAGGACTTTGACACTGCACAGGACTTTGGAGTGGACACAGCCCCTATGGACAACAGCAGCACAGCACAACACAGCCAGCCCCTATGGACTTTGGAGGAGTGGACACAGCCCCTATGGACAACAGCAGCACAGCACAACACAGCCAGCCCCTATGGACTTTGGAGAAGTGGACACAGCCCCTATGGACAACAGCAGCACAGCGCAGCACAACACTACACTGCACTACACTACACAGCAGTGGAGTCACAAGGGGGGTGCGGGGGGTGCGGGCCGCACCCGGGTGTCACCCGCTGAGGGGTGACACCAAAGTGCAGACTCCCCCTCTGGTGACAGGAGCTGGGTGCTGCACTGTAGAATTACGTGCAGCACTAGGCTCCTGTCACAGTGAAGGAGCCAGCACTACAAACACACTGGTCCCTGGGGGCAGCCCGCACCACCTGGACCCTCCGGAGACACTAAAACCAGGGTTCGGGAGCGCGTCCCCGCCCCCACATGTGAGGCCCCGCACCGGGTGCAACTAAAGGTGAGGACGCCACTGCTACACAGCCCAGCCAGCCCTAACTCCCACCCTCCCTCTTCACTGTCCACAGCCGAGTGAGAAAATGGCACTGACGCGGGTACCTTATATAGAATCCAAAACCCGCGAGACCCGGAAGGCGGGATGATGACGTTTTGCCTCGATTTCAGATCCGGGCGGGAAATGTTGAGCTTGACTCGGATCGGCCTCGGATCAGGGGGGCTCGGGGGGTTCGGATTTCAGAAATCCGAACCCGCTCACCCCTACTTTAAAATAACCTCTGCTTACAGCCAAATTTTCATAAAAGAAATTTACTGACTCTGTGGGTGCCCTACTGCCCAGAGACATTGTATGACATATAGAGATGTCCAATTCACTGCAATAATTTGGGAGGATTTCTATGACATATGCCAAATAAATCAACATTTATTCCCTGCTTACCACCCACAATGCAATGGACAAACAGAACAAGTACATCACGCACTGAAAATTGGTTTTAGCTAATCTGCCAGCCATTTCAGAAATCCAACAAACTATCCTAAAAACTTATGGATCTTTATGCAAAGCATTAGAAAGCTGTACATTTCTACAAAACTCAAGCAGACAAGACTAGATCTGTTATGCACTCATACCAATTAGCACAACAAGTATGGCTGTCTACAAACTATCTTTGCCTGAGATGGCCATCTCATAAACTCATGGGGGGCGACTCAATTGTTAGAATCTTATTTTCCTGTCCTAAATTCTACGGAGTCATCACGCCTAGCCAACCGGCTGGTTAGAATTAGCCTGGTCCATTTCAATTAATAACTATCTGTTTTAAACTTTCAACTACAACTTGTTATGAATCCCAGAGCTCATTCCATGTCAACCCCCTAGAACCCAGGCTAGTGAGGTCTTCCACCATTAACAGCCACCCGTTGTTCCATTAGATCTATAAATGATCACCGGTACTTAGGTGGCCGCCTGGTCTTAGTACCCGAGGTAGTCACGGTTCACATGAATATACTATGGAATCCGATTGTGTTGAGGATTAGGTAGTAATGACTGTTGAGGTACCCCTAAGAATGAAGTCCAGTCTTCAGGGCTAGTAATGTAAACAAGATTCGGCTTTGACCAAGTAGCAGCCTTGGGGGTTGGTGGTGCTTGGAAAGGTGCGGCCTTTGAGCCGTGTAGCAGCCTTGAGGGCTGGTAGTGCTTGGCAAGGTGTGGCCTTTGGGCCATGGAGCAGCCTTGAGAGTTGGTAGTGCTCGACAAAATGCAGCCTTTGGGCCGGGGAGCAGCCTTGAGGGCTGGTAGTGCTTGGCAAGGTGCGGCCTTTGGGCCGTGGAACAGCCTTGAGGGCTGGTAGCACTAGACAAGATGCGGCCTTTGGCTGAGTAGCAGGATGCAGAGTTGTGTTGTCAAAAAGACGCAGAAGTGCGAATTGTGCCAGCGAGATGACAGGAGACACTGGAGTGCGACTTGTGCTACTGAGATGACACAAGCGCAGTGGACACTGGATTGTGGCCTGTGCCTCCGGGATGACACAAGTGGCAGGACGCTGGATTGATAGGCAGGAGATGCTGGATTGTGGTCTGTGCCACCGGGATGACACAGGCAGCAGAGACACTGGAATACGACTTGTGCCGCCGAGATGACACAAGCGGCAGTGGACTGATTCAGAGTTGTACGCTATTCTCATCATCTTTGGATGCAGCCATGATAAGAAAATATTCTAATGCTTCAGGAGGCATCTGAGGACAAAAGAAGCCCTCTGACAGCAACGCAAACCTTAGTGCTGAATCCGAAGAAGCAGCATCAGATCACCAAATCGTCTGTCACAATGGCTGCAGTCATTGCCCATCTGTATAAGTTTAAGCTTACTCAGAATGACCACAGCCGAGTTTGTGTCGGGTTTTATGTACAAGTCTGAATCAAGCCCATAGTCTGTCTGAAATATCGTGGGAAACTCCAGCCAATGTCATCCATCACTGCACCATTACCTCTCTCTTTACTCAGCACCAAGACAAACCAGGGGAGCTTGTTATTCCTCTTTGAAGGAGGGGATTAATTTCAGGTTCCGAGCCTGTTTAAAGCCGGGGTTTATGTCTGATAGGGGTATAATAATAATAATATACACAAAAATCCTTGTAACTGATGGAAAGTTACTTTTTCTGTAAACATGAAGGTTACCTCTGATAAGTGATAACACTGCTATCTGGTGAAGGCTTCCCAAAACCTTTGCATGGGGAAGCCACTTACTGTAGCTAGCATTATAGCGATAATTGCATTGCCACATTATCTGTTAGCACAA
Organism: Taudactylus pleione; assembly: GCA_031769625.1. Classification (NCBI taxonomy): domain Eukaryota; kingdom Metazoa; phylum Chordata; class Amphibia; order Anura; family Myobatrachidae; genus Taudactylus; species Taudactylus pleione. The sequence goes on from JAUIMM010000106.1 coordinate 748,134, forward strand.
GCCCAGAATGGAAATAACACATTAAAAGTTTTTTTGGGAAAAAAAATTATGTGTAGAGACTTTTAACATTTTTTATAATTTTAAATATTTTTTCTTTCATTTTAAACTATATTGGTATTTTTGTATTAATATTTAGAACTGAAAGCTCAAGCTAGCTCATGTATGCACATCTACAAAGAAGTAATTAACCCAGTTGTCCTGGACCAGTTTTGCCATTGCAACTATTTAATTTGTAAAAAAAAAAAAAAAGAAGGCGACAGCCATGGAAGAGGTTCATTTATTATTTACTGCAGTGGCTAGGAATTTGGGATTAACACTGATAGATATATGTCAATAATCAATGAACAATTTTAGGATTTTTTATTAGTTTAAACTATTCTTGCACTCAAGGAAAGGCAGACATTACAGTTCACATCCTTTCACAAAAAAATCATATTTTTTTTGTTATAGCTCCACTATATAGTTAACTGTCTGAAGGTAGGTGCTATCTATGCCCTCCATGGAACTAGCCACACCCCCTATGCTGACCACACACATACAGCGCTGGTCATAACACCACATCACTAGTCACACTGCCGCAGCAGCACACCCCGTGCAGCAGCACACAATAGGCCTAGGGCGTATCTATAATGGGTGCTGGGTGTTCTGAGCAAATGGGCCCACACCGCAAATCCTGCACCCATATTTTTAATTCTTACCTCTCCGGAGTCCCACATCGGTGGTATCAGCGCATTAAAAATAACATGGAAAAATGGCCTCTGCAGCCATTTTCCTAGCATTTTGCGCATACGCAGTAGGGAAAACACTGGGAAGATGGCTGCCGCGCCATTTTCCGGGTGACCTATGCGGAGTAGACTTTGGGCACAAACTAGTGCCCAGAGTCTACTGCTGCAGCACTGTGCTTGGTGTGCTGCCAGCCACCGGAGAGAGAGGAGGGGGCCCTGGATGGAGCCTGCACACGGGCCCCCTCCTCTCTTTATACGCCCCTTATAACTTTCAGCTCAAGGCCCATATGGGCCTTAATCTGGCACTGGTTAGCACCTATTGGTAATGTGTGTACAGATGCTGGTTTGGCAGAGTTAATGTACACACCAGCGGCATGTGTGGTTGACCGAAGGATATGTCCAGTCAGTGGCGTCACAAGGCGGGTGCGGGGGGTGCGACCCGCACCCGGGTGTCACCCGCCGAGGGGTGACACCAAGGTGCAGGATCCCCCTCAGTGACAGGAGCCGGGTGCTGCACTATAGCATTAAGTGCAGCACTCGGCTCCTGTCAGTGAGGGAGCCGGCACTGCCCATGCCCGCACCTCCTGCACCCCCCGCCGGGCATCACCCCATTGATACCTAATGTATCATTTTGTTAACCACGGCCACGAGCCGGGTTCGCGCCGCGAGGCCACGCCCCTCCCGAAGGCCCGCCATGCGACGCCACGCCTCCAACACACCCCCTCCCGAAGGCCACGCCCCCATTTCGGCAAGTGCCGAGCGCATGGCGTCCCTCTCCGCACCGGGTGTCACCGTGGGGAGGGACGCCACTGTGTCCAGTGTAGCTTAATCATGCAGTGTGGTTTCTTTAGCAAATGATAGTACAGCCATACTCACTGTTACACTGGTTGAAGAGCATGAAGCAGAGCGGGATTCCGACATATCCCCAGCCGGTGACTGTATTTTGGAAGCGGCAGCGGTGCAAATGCTGGAACAGTTCTATTGCCGTAATAGGTGGCACTGGCAGGTCACCGGAGCTAAGGGGGAGATGACCGTCTCCCACTATGTCACTCACACACAGTGGAAAGATGGCACTATGCATTCAAAGTAGTACGGTTCGGCTGCCATCTTGGTAGGGGAATAAAGCGTCATCCCCAGAGGAGCCATATTGGAGACTGCACAGTAGTGCTCTCCTACTCTAACAGCACCACCTGTGGAACTTTTAATATGAGTCAGCCAGTAATGAATACATTTGTGCCCCAACCAGGAGACCTGGAAAACATGCACTATTAGAGATCCCGGAGGACTGAAGCTGAGAAATACTGCTGTAATGTATATGTTAATAAATGTTCTTATATTATATTCCTGTTCTACTAATCTCCAGAGCCTCAGAGATTAACACATAAAGGCATTGATACCAAATAGAGGCCAAAAACTGTTCACAATTTCTGCCCATCAGCACATTCAGTGTATGGGTCAAGAAACCTATTTGATGAGAAACATATTAAAAAGATATTTGAAATAAATTGTGTCAGTAAGCACAAATGAAGATATGCAAGAGAAGGATGTCTGCTGAACTGAAAGAGTAAATCCGTGCACTTTTTCTGCAATTTCCTTCCATTGAATCCATAAGTATTTATAAACATGCTAGGAATATTTTTAAAGGGTGTAGCCTGAACAAAATGTGATGCCTCAAAGGTGAGATTGGGCTGTGAAATTTCACACTGAATTGTGAATAATTGAATTTAAAAGCCCAGGGGTACTCAGTTGTGTAATTATAGCCTTTACATTGCACTGTGAAATTAACTAATTTGCAGATTTTTTTATTTTAGCATTTGTCACTGGTTTGGAAATAGCCAATTTTGTAAAATTGTGTAATGTCACTTACTGTATATAATTAATAAGATAATACATTTGGGTGAATAATATCAGAAACATGTGTAATTATATATTGTGGGGTTCATCCCTTTTCTACATTCAGTGATATAATATTAAAATAACTTTTAAAAATAGATAAAATTCTTTAGCATGAATGTCTGTGTGAGTGAGCGATTGATGTTACGTCATGTGCCTTCAGTGTCAATGTGAAATTGTGTAGTATACAAGACTCAAACTGCCATTTTAAGTGCCACAAGATGCTCCAAGCATGCCTCATTTCTATGAGATTTTAAAAAAATCTGTACAGTGAAACCTGTATTGTAGTTTAAAAGAAGAGATTTACATATGCAGGTATATAATTTGCTGAATTATGCAAGGTTCATGCACACTTTTTGCTCTATCTTGCGGATTCATCCGGATTGATGCACTCTTTATTCATTCTTCTGCTGTGTTAAATTAAGCATCCTGCCCTTTTTGGTCCTCCATCCAGTTTTTCAAGCCAATGATCTGGATGTTTTGTGTACATAATGACCTAGATGCAATTGTCCACCAAGCATAGTACATGGGCTCCAAAACATATTTTCTGACAGTGACCATTAAGAAAGCCATGTACTGTATGACTTGGATTCACTAAAACACTACAAGGTTGTATTTCCCCATTAACCTTATTTCATCACCTTTTTATTATTTTTGCATTTACTCTATTACTATTATTATATTTTATAATGTTACTATTACTATTGGCTTGTCTTATTCCTGTACTTCTTTATCCTACTCTTTTCCCTATTATTATTTATTCTCACATTATTTACTGCCCCAAGATGTCATATATTATTCACCTATATATATGTATATTTAGTAAAAAAAATGCATAAAGACATTCCATATAAACTATTCTTTCCATCACTGTTGCACCAAAAGACCATTTCATTTATTGGTCCTTAAATTCATTGACATAACTGCTATTTACAGTACATTTTATCTCATCTTCCTGTCAATTCACATGTTATTAATCATTTGTATATCTACTGCTTTTACTTTTTATATTCATCTATATTCTGTAACCCCCATTTAGTAGCAACAGTGTAAATGAGAATTACTGAGTAATGAAATGAAAAGGAGCTACCACATGAACTGTTACGTAGCCTATGTTTTATAGTAGGACTTGTAGTTGTAAAACTATAAAAAAATGTATATTATAAAAGTGAACAAATGTACAGTTCTATATTTATGCATTATAAATTGTACATGACACAGCCTGGAGATTATGTCAAAAAGGGCCAAGAACATCTTGTTTGCAAATTAGAAAAATCACTCTATGGTCTGAAGCAATTGGCAAGTGCATGGAATTGTAAATAACAAAGTTTTATTGGAACAAGAGTTCACAAGAAGTAAAGCTGATCCATGCCTAAACTCAAAGTTTGAAAAAGGGAAATGGTTGTATCTGCTCTTATACAGTATGTGGATTATTTGATTATTATTACCCATGAAGAAGAAAAAAATCACAAAACTAAATGACGTTCTATACTCACACTTTGATACTAAAGACCTGGGAGAGGTGATACACTACCTAGAAATACACATGGAGCGAGAAAAAGATGGAGATTTTCTATTTATTTAGGGCAGGATGTACTAAGCATCGCATCCGCAATGCTGTACATTCCGCCACTTAATGGGTACATATCGGAGATATATATATATATATATATATATATATATATATATATAAATATATATACACACACACCAGGCGAACAGTGTATGGGAAGTCACTACTCTTCCTTCCTTTCTTTCACCCACAGGTATTTATCAATACATTGTCTGCACTAATTACCAATATATCGATATGTTTATTAATACATGTTATGCAACACCACCTATACTGTAGCTGACTTTGCTAATAAAATCCTATGGGCTTTTATTTGCGAATAATCACTGGAAAATATCTGAAGGATCCCTCTCTGTTCCCCATGCCTTTTGCATGCACAGGATGATGCCCATGCATGCTCATTTGTAATCCCTGGTCATAAACTCAGAAGTCTGTACATCATGGGTAAGTCATCTTGCATATTGGCGATAAAAAATGTCAATATGAAGGCAAATGTGGGCGAGATGTGTCACAATCTATATCCGATACTTGACACATTCCTACCTTAATCAGTTTGTAGTGGCTGCATGCTAGTGTACCATAGCCATTCACACCACCCCATTTAGGACTCTGCACTCTTTAATTACAGCAGCTCATTTCAATTGTTTTACCTCTGTATTTGTCTATACCCACAGGCAAGCATCATTGCTATTGCCATATCTCATCTCTTGCACCTCTACCTACTGTTACTTCTGTGACCCACACATTCACCGTAGCAGGGCAACAAGTGCAGATGTGATGTGTCAACATCATAAAGAGAATGTAAGGGATCAGGAAACTGAGAGCCAGACATGTCTTAGAGATGCACTTGGTGGCTCTCAGGCAGATCTCCAGATTGCTGGGTAGTTTTTCAGGCACCCTGCAAGCTTAATGCAAGTGCCAACTGGCTCTAACAGTTCCATCCTCCTGTGCACTCTGGAACATCAGCTCTCTCTGCGCACAAGTGGCTTCTATAAAATCTTCTTCCTCTTTCACTATTTCTGTCTCCTTAATATCACAGAAATATGACCTGCTCTCTCTGATACTGTCTGCCCTGCAGCCCTCTCATCTGGGTACTTCCACACTCCTCAACCAGGTGAGGGACAAGGCAGCATTTTCTCTCCCCTCCACCTCTATGCTGCTGTCATCTATAAACCTTTATTCCCCAGGCTCTGTCTCAACTTCTCAGCCTGGCTTGTTCACTCTCTTTCCGCTGACCTACCCACTATAATTTTCAGTGACTTTATCATACACATTGATGGCACTACTAGCACAGATGCCACTATAGTCCCCACTTCCACCTATGGTCTATCATAGAGGACATCTTTTCCTATCGATCATGATGGACAGTCCCTCAATCTTGTTTTCACACATCTTTGTGACATTTTCTCCTTTTTTTAACACCCACTCTTTAGCCGCCTCATTCTATCCTTCTCTTTCATGCTGATCACCACAACCCTTAAGTTTCCTTTTGCGACCCAATCCTCTCCCAATTCTCCTTCTATGTTTCTGAATGCTCCTTCAGTGTCTACACTTCTACCACATTCCCCCACTCCTTCTTCCCGTGGGGTACCACAAGGCTCCGTCCTGAGCCTCCAGCATTTCTATATCTACGCCGCATTTTCTGGTACACTCATACGTCCCCCACTACAATGCTGACAACACACAAATCTACCTCTGCTTACCTCTCTCCTGCATTTCCAACTGCCATCACAACCTGGTCCTTTCAGAGCTACCTCAATCTTAACAGGGACATAATGGAGCTTATCATCTTTTTCTGTCCATGGGAATTAATAATCATGACCAAGTCTCCCTTACAGATGACAACATCTCCTGTTACTCAAGACCACTGCCCTCCTTGGCTTATAATTTACTTTCTGGTTGCCCTGTTCAGGAAGGGGCAGCCAGGTGGGAACTACAAAGGGATGTGGTGCGGCCAAGTGTGTGTGTGTGGGGGGGGTGATAGTGTGATTGCATAATTGTAAAGTGGGGTGGGGCCATGATAACTCAATTCAGCAAAAATTGCACCAATAAGCCACACGGACCACCCACTTCACTTGGGAATGAGGTGGCACCTGGCAGCCAAGAGGAGGCTCCTGAAGACTTGTCCACTTTTCCAGGCATCTGGTAGTGCCCCCAGAGATTTGTAAGTCTTCTGGACATTACAGGAAAGTAAGCAAGTATATAGTACCTTGGTGTCACCCCCTACCCCTATCTTAACTTTACCCCTTACATACTGTACAGTCCCTCTCCTTATCCTTCCACCACCTCCTTCACAACATTGCTAGAATACACCCCTTAATGTCTCAGGATGCTGCTAAAACCCTGATTCACTCTCTTGTCATATCCTGCCTAGATTACTGCAACCTCCTCCTACTGCAGTTGTCCTTTCCCACTACCAGAAGACCCACTAGAATCCATTCTACATACTGAGATTGATCTTTCGATCTTTGAATTTACTTGGTGTTTTTTCCACTTTGTGATCAAGGGATCCGCAGTAGCTGTAGTATAGATAACCTTACAACCCTTTGTGCAAATTGGTACATTTACAATACTATTCAAAAGTTTTAAGAAGGTGTGGAAAAAAATGCTGCAAAGTAAGAATGCTTTAAAAAATAGAAGTGTTAATAGTTTATTTAATCAATTAACAAAATGCAAAGTGAATGAACAGTAGAGAAATCTAAATGAAATCAATATTTGGTGTGACCACTCTTTGCCTTCAAAACAGCATCAATTCTTCTAGGTACACTTGTACAAAGTCAGGGATTTTGTAGTATTATAGTCAAGTGTATGATTAACCAATCATACCAAACAGGTGATAATGATCATCATTTTCATATGTAGGTTGAAACATTGGCCCTGATTCAGACCCACTCGCGAGCGGCTGTCCGCTCGCAAGTGGGTCGATGTTCTGCACTGAGCATGCGCACGACGGAGGGAGCTCCGTCGTGCGCATGCGCCAGACGCGACGAGCGAAGGAAAGTCCTTCGCTCGTTGTGTCTGATCAAAGGGGGCGTGCTGTCGATGTTGATTGACAGCACGCCCCCTTTGGTGGGCGTGCCGGGGGCGTGCCTCCCTGACGGGGGCGTTCCCACGGGAACGCCTCCCATCAGAAGCCGACCCACTGACATCACTAGCGATGTCAGTGGGAGTGATTTTGGTTCTGATAGAGCCAAAATCACTCCGGAGCTTGCGGTTGAAAACCTCAACCGCAGGCTCCGGCTCGCAGTTTTGATGGTCGTGACCATCGCGGCCATCAAACTGCACGCTCGTATAGGCTGTGGGTGGTGACCCACAGCTATACTAGCGTCCAGGAGGACGCTCCATTTTTATGGAGGGCGGCCCTCATTCAGAGCGTGCGCTCTGCTCAGAGCGTACGGCTCTGAATGAGGGCCATAGTCACTAGCTGAAACAGAAACAGCTATGTAGGAGGCTTAAAACTGGGAGAGGAACAGCCATACTCTGCTACAAAGGTGAGGCTGTGGAAGACAGTTTCATGTCACAGGCCATACACTAAGGCAAGACTGAGCAGAGCAACAAGACACAAAGTAGTTATACTGCATCAGCAAGGTTTCTCCCAGGCACAGATTTTAAAGCAGACTGGGGTTTCCAGATGTGCTGTTCAAGCTGTTTTGATGTAGCACAATGAAACGGGCAATGTTGAGGACCATAGACGCAGTGGTCGGCCAAGGAAACTGCATCAAATGAAAGACACATCATGCTTACTTCCCTCTGAAATCAGATGCCCAGCAGTGCCCTCAGCTCAGAAATGGCAAAAACCAGGTACACCCAGGTACACCCATTTACCTTTATGGAGAAGTCTTGCCAGAAGTGGTCTTCATGGAAAAATTGCGGCCAAAGAGCCATATCTTCATTGTGGAAAGAAGGTCAAGCGACTCAACTATGTATGAGATACAGTAGTAACTAGGGTACAGAAAAGTGTGGACTGATGAGTCAAAATGTTTAATATTTGGCTGTAACAGAAGGCAGTTTGTTCTCCGAAGGGCTGGAGAGCGGTACACTAATGAGTGTTTGCAGGCAACAGTGAAGCATCGTGGATGCTCCTCACAAGTTCAAAAAATGGAGTTGGGGATTTGGTCAGGATTAATGGTGTCCTCAATGCTGAGAAATACATACAGGTACTTATCCATCATGCAATACTATCAGAGAGGCATGTAATTGGCTCCAAATTTATTCTGCAGCAGGACAACGACCTCAAACATACAGCCAATGTCATTAAGAACTATCTTCAGTGTACAGAGGAACAAGGAGTCCTGGAAGTGGATGATATGTTCCCCACAGAGCCCTGATATCAACATTATCAAGTCTATCTGGGATTACATGAAGAGTTTTAAAGATTTGAGCAAGCCTACATCCACAGAAGATCTGTGGTTAGTTCTCCAAGATGTTTGGAACAACCTCCCTGTCGAGCTCCTTCAAAAATTGCGTACAAGTGTACCTAGAAGAATTGATTCTGTTTTGAAGGCAAAGGGGTCTATTCATCATCACTTAATTTCTACAAAAGTTGGTGAAAATTAAGATTTTTGCCTTTTTTTGTAGAAATAAGTGCCAGGGTAATTCATCATTCTTGTAACGCAGGAGATATCACTGATATCTCCTGGTTACAATTGTCCCCCTGATAATTTCCACAGTTCCCATACTATAGTATGGGGATGTGGAAATTATTAAATTTATTAAGTTACGAAAAACATTTTTTTTAACTTGTCAGTGATACTGCATGCCACTCTGAGATGGTGTACAGAGGCCCTGATTCAGAGCTGGATGCTCTGAAAAAGCGTTCGCTCTGAATCTGGGCATTTTTTTTTTTTTCTGTGCGGCCTCCTGGCCGCTCGCATAGCTGTGGGTGACCACCCACAGTTATTGCGAGTGGCCAGGATGATGGTCGCGATGGTCAAGACCATTGCGACCATCGGAGCTTTCGACGAGACCCTTGTGGTAGGGTCTCGTGGCCGCAAGCCCCAGAGAGCTTCTGGCTCTAATACAGCCGGAAGCTCTCCCACTGACATCACTGGTGATGTCAGTGGGGCTGCCCACAAACGGCAGGCGTTCACATGGGAACGCCTCTGTTTGTGAAGCCACCCCCCCGCCACGCCTACAAAATGGGGCGAGCTGTCGACGGCCGCCCCTTTGGTAGTGAGCCACGGAGCGAGTGCTTTTTTGGCCACCATCGACCCACTTGGGCACTGGGCCAACATCGACCCACTTGCGAGCGCTATGTGCTTGCGAGCGTGTCTGAATCAGGCCCAGAATCCGATACAGCAGAGGAATCTGTAACGATCCTTCCCTGCTGTGTCCTTTTACCTTACTGAAGCTGCTTCCCGGCTCCCTGAGTTCTCCTCCAGTGAGCCAGAGGGCACAGCAGCGGCGGCGGGGGACTGATGCTGTGGGGCTGCACTGTTTTAGCGGGAGTCACAGATGCCTGCAGCGGCTGCAGCTCTGCGGCTGTGGGGGGCCAAGACACATGCGGTGGGGTCACCCACGGATGAGTGGGGGGGAGCGAGCAGCAAGCAGGTGAGCGCATAGGGGGGAGGGGGCTAGACTCCTCTTGCTACTTCACTGTCTCTTCACAGTCTTCGAGACAGGCTGCAAAGAGACAGTGAAGCAGGAGAAATGTTCCCTTATTCTGAAAAGCTGTTTCAGCAAAAGGAGCAGCTTTTCGGAAGTGATAATTAAGTATAGGAGGCATGATGAATGCCTCCTATACTAGGATTGAGCTTGCAATGTGTTCAGTCCTTAATTATCACAGGGGATATTTTTCCCTTATTAATAGACACCAAAAGGTGGTCACACCAAATATTGATTTGATTTCGATTTCTCTTCGGTTCATTCACTTTGCATTTTGTTAATTGATAAAAAATACACTATTAACACTTCTATAAGTTTGAAAGCATTCTTACTTTGCAGCATTTTTTCCACACCTGCCTAAAACTTTAGCACAGTACTGTGGTATGTGCAGAGGGTAGTAAGCACTTAAGTGCAGGAAAAGTACTGCAAAACAACACACACAACTTTGTAGTAACTTCTTTTTTTTAAATAGTTTTAATTTTCATTATAGTCCATGTCATTTTATCTATTATTTTATTTTAGTTATGTTGTACAATGGCACCAATCTCCTGCTGTATTCCCTGTAGGTCTGTCTTTCTGTTAGAGTTGAGCTCTCAGAGAACTGGACCCGCCCGAACATTGCTATTCTGAATCGGAACAGAGCCTGGCTCGGGGTTTCCTGTCTGACTCGGATCCCAAAACGAGGCAAAACTTCATCCTCCTGCTGTCGGATTCTTGCGGTTTTGGATTCAATAAAGGTCCCGGTGATCGGCGAACCTTTTCACTCCAGCGGTGGCTCTTGTGTTGTTCGTCAGGACTATTCTGTGTCCTCCAGGGGTTGCAGTGTCCATCCAGGGGCTGCTGTGTCCATCCAGGGGCAGGGGCTGCTGTGTCCATACAGGGGCTGCTGTGTCCATCCAGTGGCAGGGGCTGCTTTGTCCATCCAGGGCCAGGGGCTGCTGTGTCCAATAGAGGGTTGCTGTGTCCATTAGAGGGCTGCTGTGTCCATCCAGGGGCAGCGGCTGCTGTGTCCATCCAGGGGCTGCTGGCTGTGTCCATCCAGGGCAGGGGCTGCTGTGTCCATCCAGGGCATGGGCTGCTGTGTCCATCTAGGGGCTGCTGTGTCCATCCAGGGGCAGGGGCTGCTGTGTCCATCCAGGGCAGGAGCTGCTGTGTGCATCCAGGGGCACTGCTGTGTCTGTCTAGGGGCCCTGCTGTGTCCATCCAGGGGCACTGCTCCGGTGTAAAAAAAAAAGTAAAAATATAAGTAACCAAAAATTGTATATTTTTTGTGCTGTATCCCAGTGTAATATTCATACAAGTGTTATGACGCTGTAGGTCGTACCACAGTGTAATATTCATACAAGTATTGTGACGCTGTAGGTCATACCACAGTGTAATATTCATACAAGTATTGTGACGAAGCTGGTTGTACCGCATGGTAATATTCAACGTCATACAAGTATTGTGACACTGTAAGTTATACCGCAGTGTAATATTCATACAAGTATTGTGATGATGTAGGTTATACTGCAGTGTAATATTCATACAAGTATTGTGACGCTGTTGGTCATACTGCACTGTAATATTCATACAAGTGTAATAGTCATACAAGTATTGTGAAGCTGTAGGTCATATCGCAGTGTAATATTCATACAAATATTGTGATGCTGCAGGCCACACCCCAGTGTATCCATATAAACACTGTGCATTTGTGTTGCTGCTCTGCCGCTTACTTTTTTCTTTGTTTGTTTCATACTGTATTTATTTCAACTAAAATCATAGTAGGTATACTTGCAAAATACTCTTATGCAATTTTTCAACATGTGGTTGCTGAATGCCAAAAATATCCAGAAATGGTTATGGAAACAGACAGAATCTCTTCCATGCCCCTTTCATTTTAAAAAATATTCTGAATCACTAAGTTGATTTTGTGTGCAAAATATGGGACATATTGTTCACCCATGCTCTCCCCTATTCTCCTCTTCTACCACATAAATTTGCTTCAGAATATTTTTTTTTTAATTAAATTTACTATGAATCAACCCTTCCTTTCCCTGCCTGCAACTACATACATACTCCATCTCCTTCAGGCCTTTTGATTAATGAAAACATTTGTTTCCTGATGTGCCATGTTGGAAGTTGAACTGCCACGTGTTTGTGCCACCCACTGCTGACGCTAAACTTAGTCAGCCAGCTAGCTTGGTGCAACTTTGTGGCCTAAACTGGATGAAATCAATATTGTGAGCTGTAAAGTGGTCAAAATTGACTGGAAATGAGTGGAAATTAATGTTATAGATAGAGGTTAATAATACTGTAGGAACAATAAAAGGCCCAAATTATGTGATTTCAGCTGTTTTTTGCAAAAAATATAACCATCTGCGAGGTAAAGTCTACATTAATCTAGCAAGTCAGTCACAGTGTAATGTCTGGTGCTGCTCTTCTTTGTGTGTTATGACCTTCCCCTGTCTGTCTGTCTATCTATCTATCTATCTATCTATCTATCTATCTATCTATCTATCTATCTATCTATCTATCTATATATGCTCATATATTATTCCTGAGTGCTGCAACTTTGATGTATGTACGGATTAATTTTGGGGGTACTGTCAGACAGTATACTTTTTTACGGGAGTGCCAGACCTGCTGCAGTGTGTATATATGGGATGTAATACCGGTGCCAGAATCCCGGCACCAGTATCCCGACCGTCGGCATCCCAAAGGTAAGTATTGGGGTGCAGGGGGAGGGTAGCGTTAGCTAGCGGGGTTAGGCACTAGGGGGAGGGTTAGACACCAGAGAGGGTTAGGATTAAGGTGCGGGGAGGGGGTGTTAGGTTTAGGGGGAGGTTAGTTTTAGGAACTAGGGGAGGAGGTTAGGCACCGGGGAGGGTGGGTTAGGGTAGGGGTTAGAAAAGTACTCATCACAGCGACCTATGGGTGTCGGTATTCAGGCTGTCGGGATGCCACTGTCGGTATTGCGACCAGCGGCATCTCGACAGCTGGGATATCATACCCAGCCTGTGTGTGTGTATATATATATATATATATATATACACATATATTTTTCCTATCCCCCTCTGTCCCACCGCATCTCTATTCCCACTCCCTCCTCTCCACTTCTGCCATTACGGCTCCAACATACAGGACTGGGGTTCTAGACCAAGTGGAGCCCAGGCCGAGATTTTCCTTTGGCGTTACCTCCTTGATACACCATCTGCCACCAAAGCCCTAAGCTAAGTACACACAAGATGATATTTTGGATGATTTGTCATTTTGTCGGAATGACAAATTGTCCACATTATCCAGTGTGTATGCACTATTGCGTGCTCCTGCGCATCTTTCGTCGCATGTTCAGATCTGCCTGCAGTGCAGGACAATCTGGATATCTGGTGGCCGACACTATGGTTCTGGATACAGCAGTGGAACAATATATCTGTTGGTCATACACCCGATCGTACAGTGTGTTACGAACTGCACAATTTATATCGGGCCATCGCTGAGTACACACATTGTCTAGTGTACTTCTTCAAAAATCCTGGGGATGCTTAATATTTGCAGTGACACACTATAGGCCCTTCATAAATTTCAGCTCCAGGCCTATGTAAACCTTAATCTGGCACTGGCGCTCGCAAGCAGCTCTGAATCTGGCCCTATGTATGTTATACTTTGAAATGAACAAGAGCGATGCAAGCTGCACATGTTTGTATTACATATGATTATCTCCTTAATTAAGGAATAGCTGATGCACCTGGTTTCACCCAGGTAGACCTTAAATATTTACTTTTTCCATTTCCATCTCACCACTCCAATAACACATTAATCCTTCTCCTCTATAGTAATGCATCACTGCTATAGTAAGACATTACCCTCCCTCACCTGTGTACTAACACATTCCACTCCCTTACCTCTGTAGTTTTATTATCCTTGCTCACCTCTGTACAGGATGAGTCTCCCATATCCAAATATTCCGAAATACAGAATTTTTTTTAGCATGACTGGGATAGTGACACCTTTGCTTTCTGATGGTCTAATGTACACAAACTTTGTTTAAGGCACAAAATTATTAAAAATAGAGTATAATAGTATCTTCAGGCTTGGTGTATAAGGTGTAAATGAAACATAAATGATTTTCATGTATGTACACAAACTTTGTGTGAGCCACAAAATTATTGAAAATATTGTATAAAATTACCTGCGGGCTGTGTATATAAAACATAAATGCATTCTGTGTTTAGATTTGGGTCTCATTCCAAAGATATTTCATTATGGTATGCAGATATTCCAAAATACGGAATATTCCGATATCCAAAACACCCATGGTCCCAAGCATTTTGGATATGGGAGAATCAACCTGTAGTAGCACATTTTCCTCCCTCACTCGTGTTTAAATACAATCCCTCCCTAAAGGTGCTTATCCACATGAGCGATATCATCTAGTGTTTGCCCTGCAGTGCTACTGTAGGTTCAATGTCATTAACAAAATTGAGCTTCCACACTTAACGATATCATTAATGATATCGATCAGTGTCGGCACCCTCCCTCATCCCCGTACTTTCAGAACCTGACGATATCATCAGGGTGCCCTGCAAGTACGGACGATGAAAGATATTGTCAACGACAAGTGGGAGCGTGCATTGCTGGTTGTTGATGGCATACCCACTGGACGATATTGCGGATGATGAACGATAACGATATCGCTCGAATCATCCAATTTATCATTTAGTGGATACCAGCCTTTACACCTGTAGTAACTTATTCCCCTCCCTTACCTCCGGAGTAACACATTCCCTTCACTCACCTCTGTAGTAACACATTACCCCTGTTCACCCCTGCAGTAACACATTCCTCTCCAACACCTATGTAGTAACACATTACCCCTGCTAACCTCTGTAGTAACACACTCCCCTCCCTTGCCTTGTAGCAACACATTTGACATTCACCTCCCTCACCTGTGTAGTAACACATTCCCCTCCCTCACCTGTGTAGTAACACATTCCCCTCCCTCACTTGTGTAGTACTAGTAACACATTCTTTTCCCTCACAACAACTGCCTGTTTGCCGTTAGGCTTTAGGCAACTATTGTGTGTCAAATATTTTTTCCTACAACGTACAGCAAATTTTGATGAAGATATCTTCATTAAAAATTGCCATACTCTATATGAAAAATATTTGACTCACATATACAATCTATTCCTTAAGCATATAAACAACATTAAGTCTTATTCTGAGACAAACTTTTTATGTGAGAATCATCCCCATGTTATATACTACTAGCTGTTGCCTGCGGCTTCGCTCACGATGAAATCGGTTCTGCCGACATTTTTTTTATTTAAGGTGTTCTTGTTGTATTGCTTTGCATTGGGGCCTTGTCGTGGGAGTGTTCCACGTGACCAGCAGCGCTATACAGACTAGTGGCAGCAGCGCCTTCACCCACCAATCACACCAATGTCACCGTGTGCCCTGTGCTCAAACTGCTTAATGTAGCCTATCCTATTCAAGTGAACGCAGGCTCCTCCCACCCCTTACTGGCCGCACACTTGATGCCACACCTATCTCTTGCATTGATTATGTCAATATTTAGTGTTTGTTATTGCTGAGCTTTAACTTGATGGATCGAGATGAAACAAAGTGCAGGTTATTTCTAGGAGTTTCCCCTACAAAATGATGCAGTTTTCATGTAAATCAGTTCAGTAGTTTTTGCACCAATGTGGAACAAACAGACACAATGTTCTTATTATATTAGATTTAGTATAGATATAATTTTAATTTATGGCTAGATCCCAAACAGTGGTCATTCTAATATCGTAATGCTTAATACATAAAATAAATAATTGAAAGCAATCAATACACAGGAAGATTATTATATTATATATTGGTATGCAGTCAGAGTTAATCACTTTTTCCCACTTATGCACATATATAATTCAGATATATTTCTTCTTTGTTCTTCCTTTTAATATATGTCATTGAATCTTTGTAAATCCAGATATTCGTTATTTGAAATATATAAATAAAATTTTATATTGTGAATCACCCCAGGACAATTTTTTTTTCTTCTTTTTTGGTGTACAGTAAGTGTAGCATGATAGAATTTTTAGTTTGACAAACGTTTGCATGCCACACGTTTCTTAAGCCTAGGATACAGGAAAAATAAATCTAATTGATGATAAAATGTAATTATATAAATTAATGAAAACATAATAACATTCCCATTATTAAAAAAATATTTATTTTTACTCTATTCTAAATCATGAAATAAATACCAAACCTTTATACATAGCCTTGTAGTTTTAAAGCAGTGCAGTCTGAATGGAAAATTTAATACAAAATTACAAATACATATTAAATTATCTCCCAAAACATATTAGAACAGAAAAAAAACTCCTACCACTTTCCTGGTCACCTGGATCAATTGATCGGCCAATATATCTTGTGTGAGTCGGCCAATGTGTACCAGCGATGTGTCTGTGAACGACGTCGTTCACAGACATATTGCGTCGGCTGTGCTGCACAGCCGATGCCCAATATACTGTATCTGCAGATATATTGGGGCATCGTGCTGTGTGTACAGGCGGTCAGCCGGCAGCCCCGTAAACTTGCAGCGGAGGTTGCGGGCAAGGGGCGCGAGACTCTCCCAGGCTAGCAGGACCCGCAGCCAGAACACCAATGATGGTTGTTCAGTATGTGAATAACCATCTTCTGCAGATCACTCGATCTGCAGATATATCTGTTAAGTGTGTAACCAGCTTTAGAGGTGGAACATAAATTGGTGGCAACAATTAAATCAGAGAACTGTTTAAAAACCATGAGATGTAGCAGCCGGTTTACTCTGCCTCCAGCCAGTTGTTACACTTCCAGTGCTGAGAATTTCACAAAACCCTTACAAGTGATAAGTAACAACAGATATTTTCACAACTTGTATATTTACCCAAGATCAAATTCTCAGCGCTAATATAAATTGTTAAACCACAAATCACATAACTTGTAAGTTAATAAGTAACCATCTGCATGGATGAATATTGTAATTAAAGCAGCAGATACAGACAGTGTGCCTGTGGTAGCTCACTAAAATACACCGGCTACCAGGTGTACTAAAAGTACAAGCAATAAACTAAAATATCTGCGCTAATAAATAATGAGGAGAATTGATACAAGCAGATCACCACCAAGACAAGAATATATAAAGAATATAAACAATTTAATATAATAAATTATAGATAAGTTCACTGACGCGTTTCGCTTCGTAAAGCTGGGGCTTTTTCAAAAAGTGTGATTCACTCTTTGAAAAAGCCCCAGCTTTACGGAGCGAATGAGATCAATTTGGGATCAATTTGTAATCCTATATACGTCTGATCCTTAAAAGTCTAATATCAATTGTTGTAGGTGATTAATTATTGTATGTGACTGTATTATGTTTGTTGCTATTTTGACCGGTCAAATTATTAATTTATTATATTAAATTGTTTATATTCTTTATATATTCTTGTCTTGGTGGTGATCTGCTTGTATCAATTCTCCTCATTATTTATTAGCGCAGATATTTTAGTTTATTGCTTCAACTTGTATATTTGTACAATTATTTTTATATTTCGCAAGCACTGCATGATTGATGAAGATAATAACCTAGCGTAGTAATAAATATTGAGCAATGTGGATGATCGTCTTGTGTCAGCTCTCAGATTGTACTGTATGTAGCCCGCTATGATTAGATCCTAAAGTGTATTGCAATTTGGCCTATAGTTGTTTTACATTAGCTGTAATTGGTGTTCTGAGCTTTCCTTTTGTATAATTGCCAACAAGACATCAGGGCCAGCGGAAACTGGCATCATTTCGGAGTTATCTCATCTGTGTGTGTCTTAATAGCTTTTCTATTACTAAGCATTTTTATGGAAGCAGTAAACTGTATTTATTAGGTAAAAGATAGGGCATAAGAAATAGCTTCTCTGTACTTTATAATATATCCTTGAACAAGAAAATATATTTTGGTGATTTTGAAAATCGAGTTTTAATCTCATCTAATTTTATCATTGACTTCTTTGTGTAGCAAGTTTTTTATTTTTACACCATACTTGCCTACTTTTGAAAAAGTATTTCAGGGAGATCGCAAAAACAACACCTATGAGCGCGACGGTAAAGTGGCATGTACTGCTACATCTGAGAGGCGTGCCTTAAAATTTATTTACATCCAAATGTAAATGAGCCCAAATGCAGTTAGTAAGATCTATTTGTTGATGAAAACACACTGATACTTTTCAGAAAATACATGTAGCCATAGGGATCATTGTGCAATGCAGGGAAATGATACTAATGATCCCATTTGAATGCATATACTGTATGTTTTTTTTTTAAGTAGCAGCTTCATATTGGGGGTAAGGTGCAATCAGGGAGATTGCTAGACTCTTCAGGGAGACAGGGAGATTGCTGCTATTTCAAGGAGTCTCCCTGACAATGAGGGAGAGTTGGCAAGTATGTTTTACATGTAAATTATATAACCTGTAAAATACATAAGAGCTAAAACCATTTGCTAAATAAATTCAGGCACACAAGATGAATACTCAGGTTAGTGGGGCACTAAGAATATTACACTATAGTAACTTACCAAGACTGCACCATTCTCCTGATCCGGTGGGTCCCTGAGTTGATGCCTCTAGCATTTGGGCCTCTCTTTAATTATTAAATTTTCATAAGTTTGCAGTGACGTGCTAGAAAATAAATGATATAAATACAAGCCTTATGTTTATTCAGTTGTTTGTTATTAACAGTGGGTGAGAATAGTGCTCATCTACTGTAGTGATAAAACAAGTACAATTTACTTCAAACATTCAGTAACTATTGTGCTTACTGCATCATGCCTCTTCTTAAGTAGGTTCTTTCAAGACCATGGGCGGGATGCATCAAACCGTATTCTGTGGTCAAACCTCCGAAAATTATATTTTGGGGTTTGGCCGCTTACCGCATATGCACTAAGCTTCGGCATGTGTTAAATTCCGGGGCTTGGATGCTGTAGGCAACGCATCTTTAGATGGCGTTACCTAATAGAAGCCTATGGGTTTTATTTGCACTTCCCCCTGAGAGGGGGTGCAGTGTGTGCAGTGAGTGCAGTGTGTGCGGGGCACATGGGCCCCCGGGTCCAGGGGGGCCCCTTGCACCGCACACCCTGCACCCATATTAGTTTAAACTTACCTGTCCGTAGTCCCGAGTCGGGTGTCAGCACTGCTCAGAACACCGGAAAATGGCCACCGGGGCCATTCTTTCAGTGTTCTGCGCATGCGCAGTAGACTCAGGGCACACTCTAGTCCCCAGAGTCACTGCCTCCTGGCACCTGCATGTGGGTTGCAGCCAGGGAGCCTGGAACACCTTGCAGCCAGTAGCGCTACTGCAAAGCGGCCTGGAGTGTCTAAAGGACGCTCTAAGCAGAGACCCTGCAGACTGTGGAGCTGCCCAAGGTGTCCTTACAATGCTCCAGGCATTTCACCCTTGCCGGGATATGACAGTCGGGAAGCCGGCTGTCGGTATTAAGGCAGCCGGCTTCCCGATTGTATACCTTACAGACATAAATGTCAGGGCCCCTTTGACCATACTACTACTCCAACCATCTATTAGTCCCAATTCATTTTGTTAATAAATCCATTGGGAATAGCTTTACATTTCATTTGTTTTTCATTACTTAGGAGCATATTTATCACAATCCGCATTTCAGATGTGGTTGGGGTGTGATAATAGCACCCAAATTCACGATGCGATATTTGAAAACATCACTAGTGGTGTCCCTCCACTGGGTGACACCCAGTGCGATCAGTAAAAGTAGTGTGCGTGGGGAAGCCGTGCCTGTAAAAAAAGGGAGTGGCCTCAGAGTAGAGGGCGTGGTCACACAGCCCAACCCCCTGTTTTAGTGTCTCTGGGGTGTCCCGGAGGTGCGGACTGCCCCCCGGGGACCAGTGTATTTGCAGTGCCGGGTCCCTCACTGTGTCAGGTGCTTAGTGGTGCACGGAATGCTACAGTGCAGCACCCAGCTCCTGTCACTGAGGGGGAGTCGGCACTTTGATGTCACCCCTCGAGGCCCGTACTCCCCCTTGTGACACCTCTGTACATCACAAGGATGTATCAAATATCACATGCAGAGACAGAGCTTGTGAGAAAGATAAAAACATCCTGAAACTGTGCCTTGGCATTCGCCTGCTAGCAAACCTTCCCATGAGACTAGGCAGTGGCGTATCTAGTGTGTGCGGGGCATACGGGCCCCTGAGTCCAGGGGGGCCCCGCACCGCACACCCTGCACCCATATTATTTTAAACTTACCTGTCCGTGGTCCCACAGCAGGTGTGAGCGCTGCTCAGAACACCGGAAAATGGCACCCGCGGCCATTTTTTCGGTGTTCTGCACATGCGCAGTAGACTCAGGCCACACTCTAGTGCCCAGAGTCTTCTGCGCATGCACAAAACGCCAGAAAATGGCCGCCTTGGCCATTTTTCCAGCGTTCTGCGCATGCGCAGTAGACTCTGGGAACACTCTAGTGCCCGGGGTCTACTAATGCTCCGGTGGCTGGCCAGATGCCCCCGTTCCTCCCAGCATCTCCTGTGGTGCATGTATCAGTTGGCGCATATGCAGAAGGACTCCCGGATCCTAAACCTGGAAATCCTTCTATCGCAAAGGACGGCTCTTACCGGAAGAGCTGTCTTTTGTGATTTTCTTACAGCTTTATAAAGCATACAGCTTTAGTAAATGCCGTTTTGTTTGTGATCCATGGTGGGATGCATCTCATTCAAAAGCGATGCATCATGCATCCCAGCCCTACTGCCCTAACACCATGATAACCATTTACTGGACCTTGTTTAAAAGGTGGACATATGGGATTTCTATACTGCAGCTGTGCACCAAAAATGTATCTATATCTAAATTGTTACTAAATTTGCGCTGTCCTACAGGGACAGGCAAGTGTATGCTGAGTACAGGAACGTGTTAACATTACTGCTGCATAACTAGATGTGGACGCATTCCCAGATATGCCTTTTAGGGGGAGTATCTATTGCAGGCACTGGAGGGATGGTGCAGAGCTATGCGAAGATGAAGATGTTCATACACAGCACCGGAGCCATATCTAGACATTTTGGTGTCCTGGGCAAGATAGAGCCCCCGGCCCTTGGATATATTGCCCTTATGTAAGATGGTGGCTCAATAAGTAAGGTAACAAGATCTCACACGTCTGTAATGTTCTCTAATTCATTCTAATTTCCCACCAGGCCAGAGCAGGTAGCTCACTGCTTCCCCTCATGGCCATTAGACTGCGCCTCAAATCAGTCATACTGTCCCAACATCAGTTGTAAGTTGGCAAGGCTGACTTGCACCCATTATATTTATTATGCTCATCATGACCTCCACACCTTATACCTGTGGCACAAGGCCACAGGTTCCTTCTTTAGTCTGATCCTCTCTTCTCGCCCAGGCAAGTGAGATATCATGACATCTCTCTTCAAAGAGTGTAGGAGGTGGAGCTGTGGAAAGGATAAAGGCAGTCGTGGACAGCCGGGCCCCGGAACTGCTAGAGTATCATGCATCACAGCAGGAACCTAGCAATCCAGCAAGCGGCGGCTGGCTGAGTATGGTAAGCGATGGCACTGGATACACAGCCCACACTATGGCCTGGAATAGCACACTCCTCTCACTTCTGATTGTCTACTTCTGTACTGGCCTCTCCACCTGATCTTACTTATTTCATTAGCGGTTACTGTATATTATATGAAGTTGCAGCCATCTATTCTCATTACTCAATTATTATTTCAGTTTGGACTACAGCAGGAAAGAAGATCCCATTGAATTAATAACAGGAAAATAATAGTTGTTTGTATTTAATTTGTGTTTGTATTTCATAAATTTTTATACGGAAAATGCAACTCTCGCATTTGTTAATAATTGTCAAGATTCTATTGTCTCTTGTGTATATAATACTTCAATATAATATTGTGTACAAAATGGGTTATTTGACATTAACATTTACTGTTAACAGTGTCGAGCTGCATCTCTATGCTGCTATTAGGTGTAAATATAACCATTAGCATGCCTGACATATGTACATTAGGTGTAAATAAACCCGGTTTTGAATGGTACTCATTGTGATGCATCTGACTCAACACACACACCCATAAGCATACTTTTTTGCATGTATCTATGTCTGCTTACATTGAGGCCAACTGTGTGCAAAGTACAAACACATCTATTATAATTTATAATATTAGAACCAGGACTACTGGTTGGCACATTGTCTGACAGCCCGTTGCGTATGCCGCCATTTGTTAGGGGGCCCCTAAAACAATAAATTTCACCACGATACCGCCAAATGGAGCATTGGCCTCTGGGATAGAAGCGCTAATAAATTTATCTCTTTGAATCAATTTCTGCTAAATTACATCACAATATTTATTTTATTTAATTGGGTACAGCTGCAAAACATATTTCTTTTTTAAATTAAAAAAACCTGTCAAATTATTACATGCACAGCAATAGAAGTGAATAAAACTATACTTTAGAGAAGTCACTTGAGTCTGGTACCCCATGTCATTGGTATTGGCAGTGTTAAAACAAACTATATTAAGGAATGATGATTTATATTAGGTAGGAACAGACCAGACGAGCTGCACCAAGTGTGCCTATTAAAGAATGTCCAGCACCAGCAAAAAAAGAAATACACAACACATGGTAAAATGGGACTGAAAATGTAATGGGATTTTCTCTGGTCAGGCCTTTATTCCTGGCGAATATAGTATATGATTTATTTTTTTATACCCTACCCTGCTTCCTCCGTCTGCTCTGCAATCTGTCTCTCTTTCCGCACTTCCTTTCATGAATCATATCTTACACTGTACTGATCTCCAAAAAGGCATTTAACCCTGAAACCTGTGAGATCCGCAATGCTCTATTACACTGAGCAGTTAGTGGCATGTCTGAGAAAGTGCAAAATTAT
The DNA here is from genome assembly GCA_031769625.1 of Taudactylus pleione. Lineage (NCBI taxonomy): Eukaryota > Metazoa > Chordata > Amphibia > Anura > Myobatrachidae > Taudactylus > Taudactylus pleione. The sequence continues at coordinate 770,866 of JAUIMM010000106.1, forward strand.
GTGTGTGACATAAATAATACATAATAATTAGCATTTTCAACATGATGTAGTAGTACATATTGAGTGAAACGTTTGTTATAGCATGGTTATTACAAGGGCGTTTTTTTTAAATACCAAAGCAAGATCTGTCTAAATGGCTTTTTAAATTGCATTATAATCTTTTGCTCAGAGCTACAGTGGTAGAAGCCTATTGCTTTTAGAGCACGTACTTAATTTGTCTCCATCTAAATTAGTTGCAAATAATGCATGATTCCATGATTCCAAGAGAAAGGAGATGGATAAAAGGTGAATAGCTAAAAAGTACGCACCTCTTATTATCAGAGTATCAGTAGGTGTATGGGGATCCAGAGCCGATTAAACTGAGAATGTTGGGCCCATAAACTATTAGCAGAACTGTGTAACAGTGCGGTGCACAGCAGTGATACTGGATGTAGTAGTCCCCCAGACAATTTACCCATAAGGAGGGAATACACTTGGCCAAAGTATATATGATGTTGACTTTATTACGCAGTTGTTTGGTGCTGGTGGTGGTTAGTTCACACGAGATATTGCTTAGCCACTTCTTAGGTTTATTGAACCAGGTAGAACAACAAGTAGCAAAATACACAGGGATATGCCAGGTGTAACTGTAGCATATAGAAGCAGTCTGTTGCAGTAGGGTACCATCGGGAGTCTGAGTGGTAAATGAACCGGCAGATGTTAGCAATATGCCCACACACTATAGCGGTGGTGTTTGTCTGGGCTCTGCACGACTAAAATGTTGGAGTGTCTTGGAGTCACTATTAGTCGGTATGAATACCAGGGAAAAAGACGCATGGAGACGCAGTAGCACATGTCAGAGGGTGGACCTCTCACTGAGCTCCAGCAGGTCCTAGAGACCGCCTGCTCAGCCTACCTGTCTACAATGAGGATGAAGCCAGTGCCAGAGCGCTCCTCGTTCAGCACATCAGGACTACACTTCAGGACTAAATGCCTTGCACACTACAGTATATTGAATTTTGAAAATAAAGCAATACTAGTAACATTGCTCCCCATATAGAGTTAGGAACAAATCTAGCTAGTAATGATGCAAATGTGCACCAGGATAAACCATATTGCAAATTTGTAATATAGGGGGTGCAAACTTTTTGTCATGAAGGGAAAGTTCTCGCTGCTTTTGCATTTAGGACCTGATTCAAACCTGCTCGCTAGTAGCGGCTGCTCGCTCCCTGCATATGTAAATTTTGCTAAGTGACGTCAAGGCAGCCGCTCGGTCGACAAGGCATAAGCACCCTCACTATGTCTTGGTGAGCGATCACTTTGTGTTTATAGACGCCCACCAGCCTGTCTGTAGCCACCCACTAGCGTACGTCATCTCCAGGAAGTATATACAACCATCGGTACATCGGGGTCCATCGGATCTGACAGCAGCGCTTACAGGTTGAGTTTACCGTACTGCAAGCACTGCGAGCACTTCAGTGTATTATTTAACCAGGTGATGTGTACTATGACGCTGCCTGTTAATTATGCATGCCCCAGAAACGGCGTGGAAACACTCTGGCACACCTCTGTCCGTAACTCCACTCCCCCGTTACTACTGCCCTGCCCCTGTTACCACCCACAAACAGCCTCTCCTGTCACTCATTCCACTGGGCTGTCTTTGCAAGGCAAGTAGCAAAATCCGATTGCTCGAACTACATGCATGTACACATTAGCAAACATCATCTGCAACGAGTGGCCGCTTCCTAGTGAGCGGGTCTGAATCAGGTCCCTAGTACACAAATACTGGAAAACTTTACATTTACAATGCTATTTAGCATCTCACTCCTAACTCTAAATCTGGCACAGAAACAGACAAGTCTCAGGTGCACAACTCCAAATTATTAATAATATATATAAATGCAATTTTTGTTACTATGGTGGTGCCCTGGGGCAGCTTGGCTGGGCCGGTTTTGGGGGGTCCTGCGCTCTGGATTTGAACCCTAGTTTGTTAGGGACCTACCCGAAAGAGGTTACCTGGATATGGTGGGTAGGCCCATAACCTTGGCCATGACTATGCTAAAAACCTCTATTGATTGCAAAATTTTATTGCACCTGAGATTTGTCTGTTTCTGTGCCTGCAATTAGTCTTATCAGGTAGCACCTCCCATCATATATATAGTCAGGTTGTGCAGTCCAGAAATCTTTCCTATAACTCTAAATCTGCCCACACATTTTAAATGTGATCACCCAGCCTGCATCACAACATGGTTTAGCCAGAGTGCAAGATTGCCCCTTCAATGGATTTACTCCAAATTGTAGATGAGACCCTATAGCTTTCATGATCTTAATTTCAACAACCAAATTGTACATATTTAACTGTAAGATTAATTAATCAGAGAATCAGTATTTGCTGAAGTGTTATTGCAAGTTGTCTACCACTTTTCTTCTTTAATGGTATACAGTGTATTCACCGTATTCATCTGTTGGTTGTACTTCAAGTAGTAAAACTGGAAATAGAATCAAATGTGCACAATATTCTTTATTTTTTATTGTTGAATCAGAATGTATAAATAATATCTATAGTGCTAGCATTTCCTTTTTTGACTTCTCATTTGCACATCAAAGCCTTGCATTCAATGATATTGCATTTCGTACCTGTATTATATTGCAGCATCGGGTTAGCTACCCTAGTTAGATACTAGCATTTCTTTTTCACCTTGTTTGAATATTCATGGCTGCGTCAAGGCCCAAGGCAGTCAGGGTGTTGCTCAGATGGATGAAACTTCCTACCCACTTGTGTTTTACTTCCACTCCTGCTGGAATGACATAAGGGCTTGTGCACACAGGCATCTCGTAATCCGTCTTCCCAACTTTTTTGTTTTGAAACATGTGAATAGAGGGCAAACAGACCACACAGATCTCTGTACAGTGTGGGGAAGAAGACTGATTTACCAAAGTGGATTGGGGAGAAAGAGGACATGCTTTATTTCACCTTCTCTGTATCTATCTTGGTAAAATAGCCAGGTATACGGGATGTAGTTATTAGACTGGCGGAAGCAATGCCGCTGGTCAAATCCTGACAAGACTTGCCCGTCAAGGGACTTAAGATATGCATCGAAATGCCAACACCTATCTTAATCCCGACACCGGAAGACCAACTCCCGCCATCCTGATCGTCCTCTGACGGGTAAGTATAACACTTAGCCCGGGGATGGGGGGGTTGGGTTTAGGGACCACTGGGGGGACTTAGGGTTAGGCACCCCCCCGGGGAAGGTTAGGGTTGGACTAGGGCAGGGATGGGGAACCTCCTGTCCGAGGGCCGTATAAGGCCCTGGGAATCATTTGGTATGACCCTTGGAGATTTTTCCTGCTAGCCTCATTTGACTAGCAGGGTGCCTAGAATGGCACCCTGCAGCCAGAATTTATGCAGCAGTGCCAGACTGCTTCAGACGGTCACACAGCTGCCTTTACAGCTCCCTGGAGCATCCTCAGGATAATCCGGGCATTGCTGTAATCACCAACAATTGTGGCCCGCCCCCTTGTGACATCACGAGGAGGGGCGTGACCTGCACTTGGCCCGTGAATAATGTTATATATATCAAAATGGCCCTCGGCAGAAAAAAGGTTCCCCACCCCTGGACTAGGGGAAGGGGGGGTTAGGGTTAGGCACTAGGGGGGAAAGTTAGGGTTAGGCATGGGGGTTAGGTTTAGGGTGCGGGGAGGGGGGGTTAGGTTCAGGCACCCCTGGGGGGAGGTTAGGGTTAGGCACTAGGAAGGGAGGTTAGGGTTAGGCACCCTTTGGGGGGGGGAGGGGAGGATCAGGGTACTTACCAACGCCCGTCAAATCTTGATCTGTCGGGATTTGAACCGGCAGCTGTTGAGCCGCCGGTATTTCAATCCCATTCCAGGGATACTGCCTGGGCATCTCTACTTAGAGATCAATGCTCTTTACATAAATATTTATCTCTCCTCCATTCACCTGAACTTGCCATCTTGACAATTTTCTTGGTGAACAATTATCTTTATTTTAAAGACTCTTGTACGTTTGAATTACATTTTATTTGTAGAGATGTGGCCTCTGATACTGCAGACATGTCTACAACTACATCTTTTATAATGATTTAGGACTGGCGGAAACTGTTTAGTGATATCTGGAACACCAGGGGTTGCCTATCAAATAGGCTGTAAATATAATTTGCCATTAAGAGTTGCACGACTGAATGGCTTTCCTTTTGTATTACAGTATGTTTACTGCATTCAAAAGAAAAATGAAAACATTTCTATCTAAGGACCCACGCTGCTGAGTTCATTTCCCTATGTATCATGTTTAGAGAGACTTGGGAAACTGAGTTTAAAAGAAGATGAAATTTAAAAATATGTCTCATATTTTATTTATGATTAATAAACAGAATATTTGATTTGCATAAGGCCTGTTTAATTTATGAGGTGTTCTTTCTTGTATTCCCCAATTTGACTTCTCTAATCAGCCGATTAATGTTCATATCACATGCATACCTCATTTCATGTTCCCATTTCATTAATTCTTTTGTACAGTAACACAAATATTGAAAGGGAGTGCTAATGGGGTTGTTGTTGAGAGTGTAACCCTTTCATTGTCAACTGGTTGATTAGCCAACCAGAGAACTTGAGCAAGGGAAAGAATTTTTATTGATGTTTACTCACTGAATCACTTGTTTTAGCTAACATCAGATATAAGAAGGGAGTAGGACCATAATCTGCACAGGCAAACAGCTAGAGGGGGGGTGTTCTGGTCAGGGGCACCGAGAGGGGGGGTGTGGGTGCTAATAATTACCCAGGCCCGGGCTTGCTGGAGGGGCCCGGCGGGGTCCGGCACCGCTCCCCCTCCCTCTTACATCACAGCAGCCCAGCACACGCTGCTGTGTGCTGGGCTGCACTGGGAGACTGCTCGTGGCTGCTAAAGCAGCAGCCGGAGCAATCTCCTATGCCTATGGGGGGAGCGATCACGCTGATCGCGCCCCCCATTGGCTGTGCGCCAGGCTGAGTGGCACACAGCGCCCCCCTCCCCAGCGCATAAATCTTTCATTTTTTTCTAAGGGGGTGTGGCCACGCCTTCCGCAATTAGGCCACGCCCCCTGTCACCTCGGTTTGTCACGACTGTCAGCGGCCCTGGTTCTGGTTGCCTGGAAACCCACCTCCTCAGCTCACAGCATAATGACCACAATATAAATAGCATATAATACTAAACTTGCATGTTTTCATGATCCCCTCAGAGTCACAAATTAATTAATTAGCACCACCTGTTGATCTTTTTAAATCTGTTAACCAGTAATAAATACACTTGCATCAACTAGGAGATATAGAAAACATGCACTGTTAGGCGCGCACTGATATAGACCATCTATAGGATCAATTATTAATACTGTTTAAAAATACACTATCCAGTGCATAAGGAGAGCAATCCGTACATACAGTGTATGTCCAAGGCAATGCAAGGTTCTATTGCTGCTCCCCAAGATTCCAGAACTTGCTCAAATTATCTGGAATGGTGCCCACATCTCTAATAAGAACATTCAGCTAAGGCAGGATGGCCCTACTGCCGCTTCTCATGGCTTACTGTGATCGCTGGCCCTGTATATGTCAGAATTATTACATACTGTACACTATACTTCGTATGATGTATATTATAGCTGGTTAAGTGCTAATTATGTCCACTTCATGGACTGGCCACACTTGCTTTAAAATCAAGCATATAGAAACCCCACACTAGAAATCCTGCGTTTGCCCCTGATCCGGGCTGCCATGTGAAATTACGGGTCCTGATACTACAGAGGCATGGCCATGTGTCGCTATGACTATAGCCAGTACTGTATATGCTGATGCATGAACTTGTACTGCTGCCAAACAAAAAAAATGTTTACGTCATAAGATTATCATTCTAGGCTGGAAATATTAATTAGCCAGTCACAATACAAAATTGTTGAACTTCATCCATCATTCAGTTTTTCCTTGCTTTTTATGTTTTGTTTTATTATTTGGTTAATGAGCTATCTGATCTCTAGTTTTAAATATATAATTTTAATGTATTAATTAAATAAATTTATATTACAATTAACGCAACTGATCTTCCTTTTAATTTATATTTGTCTGGGGATAGCAATAACACTTTGCAGCTGCAGCATTAGTATATCCCATCTACTGAATTGTGTCATTCAGGTTACCTCTTCATAAATGATTGTTTCATAGTCCTACTGCCTTAATCCTCCTCTTTTGTTTACAATAATTGTTTTACTCTTAAGGTGCCCACACACATACCGATCTGCCCACGATCAGCCGATGTGTACGATTTGTGTACGAATTCCCTTGAAACTCTCCCCGGCAGCTCTGCACACGATCTCCACACGATCTGCACACGATTTGGTGTCCAATCTTCATACGATCTCTCCTGCATCCAGACTTTCACAGTGCATCGTGTTCTAGATTGTCAGATCTGCCCTACTGCACAGCAGATCTGAAGATGCGATGTGCGACCAGCGGGGACGCGCATCGCATCGTGATCGTGAGTGGGGACTCACGATTTCCTCACGATTTGGCCATATTTTACACGATCTGTCGTTCCAATGTGTTGTAAAATGTCGCTATGTGTGTGGGCACAATTAGTCCTTCACCCCGTTCTCTTTAACCCCTACAGTCACTTATTTTAGGGTCCGGCCCCCTCTCATCTTCTTCTCTCTCTTACTCCTGTTTGATTCACTTTCTCTTCTTCATCTTTCTCATTGCTGTCTACAGTGCTCTCAGCTCCTCTCCACGGACAGCGCTGTGATGTCATGACGCTGCAGGGAACCAGGCGCCAGATGTCACATTACAAAGCCAGGGCATGGGACCACTGAATAACAGGAGTAGCACAGAGATAAGTGCTGCCAATGGAACCTAATTTAGTGGGGGCAATGGCAATTGTTGCGCCTCCTCGATTTTGCTTGTGTACATTCTCTCAAATCCGCCACTGGGTTGGTTGCCCGATAACACTCTTCCATCCCCCTCCTACCACCCTATTCACTGCCACATGCACAAGTGGCAGGTGAGTGTTGTTGCACTCATTCACCTCTGGACTCTTATTGTTTCAGCTCTAAGTGCATTTATGTATTTATTGTTTTTTTTGTGTGTATATATATATATATATATATATATATACAGTACTGTGAAAAAGATTTGGGTAGGTGTGAAAAAAATGCTGTGAGAATGCTTTCAAAAATAGAAGTGTTAAAAGTTTATTTTTATCAATTAATAAATGCAAAGTGAATGAACAGAAGAGAAATCTAAATCGAATCATTATTTGCTGTGATCACCCTTTGCATTCAAAACAGCATCAATTCTTCTAGGTACACTTGCACACAGTTTTTGAAGGAACTCGGCAGGGAGGTTATTCCAAACATCTTGGAGAACTAACCACAGATCTTCTGCTCATGTAGGCTTGCTCAAATCCTTCTGTCTCTTCATGTAATCCCAGACAGACTTGAGGATGCTGAGATCAGGGCTCTGTGAGGGCCATATCATCGCTTCCAGGACTCCTTGTTCTTCTTTATGCTGAAGATAGTTCTTAATGATATTGGCTGTATGTTTGGGGTCGTTGTCCTGATGCAGAATACATTTGGAGCCAATCAGAAGCCTCCCTGATGATATTGCATGATGAATAAGTACCTGCCTGTATTTCTCAGCATTGAGGACACCATCAATCCTGACAAAATCAACTCCATTTGCTGAAATGCAGCCCCAAACTTGCAAGGAACCTCCATCATGCTTCACTGTTGCCTGCAAACATTCATTATTGTACCACTCTCCAGCCCTTCAGCTCAGGACTGCCAGAAACCAGTGTGACTCAGGTATATCCATCTACTGTTCGGAGAAGTCTGGCCAGAAGTGGTCTTCATGGAAGAATTGCGGCCAAAAGTCATACCTTCAATGTGGAAATAAGGCCAAACGACTCAACTAATTTTACATCTGCTCCACTAGTGGAGGAACATGGTTTTGCCCAAGTGCAAAGTTACTTGCTCTTTTTTGAGGTACTCCTACTTTAAAATCAGCCCCTCTGTGTCTGTCTCTTATTTTGTATATGTACCTTTGTCTCTCTTTGTTTCCCTGATTGGCTCCAAATGTATTCTGCATCAGGACAATGACCCCAAACATACAGCCAATATCATTAAGAACTATCATTAAGAACTGGAAGTGATGATATGGCCCCCACAGAACCCTGATCTCAGCATCCTCAAGTCTTTCTGGGATTACAAGAAGAGACAGAAGAATTTGAGCAAGCCTACATCCACAGAAGATCTGTGGTTAGTTCTCCAAGATGTTTGGAGCAACCTCCCTGCTGAGTTCCTTCAAAAACTGTGTGCAAGTGTATCCAAAAGAATTGAAGAAATTATGTTGTTTTGTAGGCAAAGGGTGGTCACACCAAATATTGATTTAATTTAGATTTCTCTTCTGTTCATTCACTTTGCATTTTGTTAATTGATAAAAATAAACTATTAACACTTCTATTTTTGAAAGCATTCTTACTATGCAGCATTTTTCCACACCTGCCTAAAACTTTTGCACATTACTCTGTGCAGGGCCGCCATCAGGGGGGGACTGCCAGGCCTCCTGTCCCGGGCCCGGAGAGATAGGGGGCCCGGGTGGCAGCGACGAGGAAGAGGATCGGTGCTGCTGCATTTGCACTACTATGGAGCCGGCCACGAGCCAATCACAGCTCGCGGAATGGCAGCCAATCAGGAGAAGCCACTCCTGATTGGCTGCTGTTCCGTGAGCTGTGATTGGCTCACGGCCAGCTCAAGAGTATTCAGCTGGCCACGAGCCAATCGTAGCTTGTGGAACAGCAGCCAATCAGAAGCGGCTGCTCCTGATTGGCTGTCGTTACGCGAGCCAATTACAGCTGGCTCCATACTTCTAATGCGGCAACGCAGATGCCTTTTTTCCGCCCGGTGCATTGCTCGCCGCTGCCACCCTGGCCCCTTTCTCAGGTAATTGTATGTTTGTGTTGACCCTGTCTTGTGCCCCCACTCGAATACAGCCAGCCTTCCCTAGGCCCTCTCCTTCCCACCCATCTTTCCTTCCCTGCCCACCCCCCCAGTGCAGCCAGCCATCCTTCCATGCCCCCCCAGTGCCGCCAGCCTTCCTTTCCTGCCCCCCCCAGTGCAGTCAGCCTTCCTTCCCTGCCCACCCCCAGTGCAGCCGGCCTTCCTTCCCTGCCCACCCCCCAGTCCAGCCAGCCATCCTTCCCTGCCTACCCCCCCAGTCTAGCCAGCCATCCTTCCCTGCCTACCCCCCAGTCCAGCCAGCCATCCTTCCATGCCTGCCCCCTCAGTCCAGCCAGCCATCCTTCCCTGCCTAACCCCCAGTCCAGCCAGCCTTCCTTCCCTGCCCACTCCCCACAGTGTAGCCTGCCTTCCTTCCTTCCCTGCGGACTCCCTCAGTGCAGCCAGCCTTCCTTCCCTGCCCACCCCCCAGTGCAGCCAGCCTTCCTTCCCTGCCCACCCCCCCAGTCCAGCAAGCCTTCTCTGCACTACCTCCCCCTTCTAGTCCAGCCAACCAGCCTGTCTTCCCTGTCCTAGTCCAGCCAGTCTTCCCTGCTGCACCCCTATGTCTAGCCAGCCTGCCAGCCTTCTCTGCCCTGCCTCTCCCCTACTCCAGCTGGCCTTCCCTGCCCTCCCCCCCAGACCAAACCATCCTTCCATGCCCTTTGCCACCCCAATCCACTTCCCTGCCCTGTGCCCCCCATTAATATCCAGTCTTCTCTACCCTGTGCCACCATGTCTAGACATCCCTGATTTACACACCACTTGAGGCACCATCCATGTTTTTTTACAACTCCACCCAAGTCTGCCCTATACCCAGGGGGCCTTGCCTATTTTGTCAGTACCGGGCCGCAAAATTTCTGATGGCAACCCTGACTCTGTATATATATATATACAGTCAGGTGCATAAATATTGGGACATTGACAGAATTTTCATATTTTGGCCTCTATTCACCACCACAATGGCTTTGAAATAAAACAAACAAGATGCGCTTTAACTGCAGACTTTCAGATTTAATTTGAGGGTAATTACATCCATATCAGGTGAACGGTGTAGGAATTGCAACGGTTTCTATATGTGCCTCCCACTTTTTAAGGGGCCAAAAGTAATGGGACAAGCTAAACAATCCTAAATCTAACTTTCACTTTTTAATACTTTGTTGCAAATCCTTTGCGGGCAATTACAGCCTGAAGTCTGGAACGCATAGACATCACCAGACGCTGGGTTTCATCCCTGGTGATGCTCTGCCAGGCCTCTACTGCAAATGTCTTCAGTTCCTGCTTGTTCTTGGGGCATTTTCCCTTCAGTTTTGTCTTCATCAAGTGAAATGCATGCTCAATCGGATTCAGGTCATGGGATTGACTTGGCCATTGCATAACATTCCACTTTTTAGCCTTAAAAAACTCCTTGGTTGCTTTTGCAGTATGCTTCGGGTCATTGTCCATCTGCACTGTGAAGCGTCATCCAATGAGTTCTGAAGCATTGGACTGAATATGAGCATATAATATTTCCCGAAACACTTCAGAATTCATTCTGCTGCTATTGTCAGCAGTCACATCATCAATAAATACAAGGGAACTAGTTCCATTGGCAGCCTTACATGCCCACGCCATGACACTACCACCACCATGCTTCACTGATGAGGTGGTATGTTTTGGATCATGAGCAGTTCCTTTCCTTCTCCATACTCTTCTCTTCCCATCACTCTGGTACAAGTGGATCTTTGTCTCATCTGTCCATAGGATGTTGTTCCAGAACTGTAATGGGTTTTTTAGATGTTGTTTGGCAAACTCTAATCTGGTTCCTGTTTTTGTGGCTCACCAATGGTTTGCATCCTGTGGTGAACCCTCTATATTCACTCTTGTGAAGTCTTCTCTTGATTGTTGACTTTAACACATATACACCTACCTCCTGGAGGGTGTTCTTGATTTGGCCAACTGTTGTGAAGGGGTTTTTCTTCACCAGGGAAATAATTCTTCTGTCATCCACCACAGTTGTTTTCCGTGGTTTCCGGGTCTTTTGGTGTTGCTGAGCTCTCCGGTGCATTCTTTCTTTTTAAGAATGTTCCAAACAGTTGATTTGGCCACACCTAATGTTTTTGCTATCTCTCTGATGGGTTTGATTTGATTTTTCAGCCTAATGATGCTTGCTTCACTGATAGTGACAGCTCTTTGGATCTCATAATGAGAGTCGACAGCAACTGATTCCAAATGCAAATGTCACACCTATAATCAACTCCAGACCTTTTACCTGCTTATTTGATAATGAAATAACGAGAGAATAGCCCACACCTGTCCATGAAATAGCTTTTGAGTTGATAGTCCCATTACTTTTGGCCCCTTAAAAAGTGGGAGGCACAAATAGAAACCGTTGTAATTCCTACACCGTTCACCTGATTTGGATGTAATTACCCTCAAATTAAATCTGAAAGTCTGCAGTTAAATCACATCTTGTTTGTTTCATTTCAAAGCCATTGTGGTGGTGAATAGAGGACAAAATATGAAAATTCTGCCAATGTCCCAATATTTATGGACCTGACTGTATATATATATATATATATATATATATATGATTATGTGACCCCCACCCCTTATACATGATTATGTGACCTCCTGCCCTTATTTATACAGATTGCAAAGCAGTGTGACTAGGATGCTCAAGCAGCTTATGCTGATTAAAATGATATACTACATGCATATATTCTGTGCGTGACTTCGGGTGTATCTGCATGTGAAATGCTACGTTACAGTGTCACAGCCGCTGGCACTGAAACATAGCATTTCACATGCAGATGTAACCGCAGTCACACACAGAATATAGGCATGCCACATATCATTTTAACCAGCATAAGCTGATTGTGCGCAACGCTTTGCAAATAAGATGCATTTTAAGGGAAAAAGTTGCGCAAAAAGACACTCAGGGCTACCAAGTCGCACAGCGCTCATGTGTAACGCGACTTATAGTGCAGAGGATAGATGTATGTGGACACATCTGTACTCATATATTTAATGATTTTGTGGCCCCCACCTCTTATATACTGTATGACTATGTGGCCCCCTGCCCTTATATACAATGATTACTCACCCCCAACACCATCCCTTATATATTACTAATTATGTGTCCCCACCCTTCATATATATTTGATGATTATGTTCCCCCACCCCACATATATATTTATTGACTTTGTGGTCCCCTCTCTCTTTACTCACTTGTTCCTCCAATTCTTTTCCATCTTTTGTCTTCTCTTCTCCCTGAGGCCTATACTGTTAGGGCTGGTCTCAGGCGTTCGCTCTTTTCTTGCTAGCTGCTGTTCTGCTCAGGGATGTGAAGTTATGACGTTGTAACTTCACTGCCCTGTGTTAGAGAACCAGTGCTGCCAGGCATACACAGGGGCCTAGCCATCCGGGACTCAGGGGTGTAGGAGCCAAGGGTAGCCAGAAGCACCACTCGCAACTATACACCTGGGGCATAGAACCCTGGATGACAGCACCCACCGCACTGCCCTCCCTTTATCCCTGGTTCTTCCCTTTGATAGACGTTTTTGCTCTTTGATATATATTCCTTTTGGTGGATAACTCTTCAATGTAAAATCTCTGACTGGTAGCGTCTCAAAATGACATCAATCTTTTGCTACTGTATTGTAGTTTTGGGCTTTATTAAAAGGCAACATAATGTATAAAAAGTTTTCTATTCAGTAGCAAAAAATATGAGACTCAAAAGATTGTGTTTACCTGCAATCCTCAGCTTCTGTTATGTGGCATTGAACGTTCATTCATGTAGCTTCTGATTGCTAGACAGCAGGACTCTAGTGACTTCCACTGAAGGTGTGGAGAAGTGTAAAAGGGGAAACAGGGGCATATGGCATAGCAGGAGGAAAAGTGGTATGTGAGTTGTACAAGAGAAATGTGGGTGGTGTAGATAGATGGTAGAAGAAGGTGGGGTATACAGTATATGAAACAGGGGCAAAGGAAAAACACATAAAGGAGAGAAAGAAAGCACTAATATGTAAAATGTGAAGATAGGGAGACAAAGAGAGACAAAGGTGCACATACAAAATAAGTGATAGACACAGAGGGACTGATTTTAAAGTAGGAATAAAGCAAAAAAGAGCAAGTAACTTTGCACTTGGGCAAACCCATTTTCCTCTAGTAGTGGGGAAGATGTAAAATGAACATAGAGATTTAAATCTCAGAGGGATGTGTTCAAATTCAAATCTAAATTGCAAAAATGTGCTACATTTGTGGTCTACATGCAACACAGCCAGTATTTACCCTGCATGCAAATTAACTAAATAAATGTATTTGCACCCCTTGCATTGCAACATGATCTGTTCCAGATTCTACTTGCTTTTATTTGCTTTGCTCCCACATCGGAATCAGTCGCAGAGGGTGCAATAATGGGACAGACACATACTAAGAGGCAGTGGCGTCCCTCCCCGCGGTGACACCCGATGCGGGGAGGGATTCGGCTGTGCGCCTATGAAAAGGGGGCGTGGCCTCAGGGTAGGGGGAGTGGCCTCGCTGCCCAAACCTCCCCGGCCTGTGGTTATCAATGGAGTGGTGGGGGTGCCGGGGGTGCGGGTAGTGCCGTCTCCCTCACTGTGACAGGAGCTGAGTGCTGCATTTAATGCTACAGTGCAGCACCCGGCTCCTGTCACTGAGGGGGAGCCTGCACCTTGGTGTCATCCCTCAGCGGGTGTCACCCGGGTGCGGCCCACACCCCCTTGTGACGCCACTGCTAAGAGGATACAGATGGAACCATACACAAAGCGGGGGGCGGACAGAAACAGGGGGAGAGAGGGACACATATTCCATTAGGGAGCGAAAAGTCAGTGCTGGACTTTTTGCTTCACATCGGAGCTCTTCTGGGGATAAAGTACCGGGCGCGTGCCTGCTTTTTCCCCGTATTCAATTTAAAAGGAGCGGCAACGGGACCCGGCGATATTGGATCTACTAAAAAAAATGGGAATTTTTGGGAAATGTATCTGGGACCCTCTTAAGATGTCCAGACATGGGGGATCACTATGGGTACCCACATTTTTGCCTGCTGAAGGAAGTCGGGGTTTGTAATAGCCGTGGCAGGTGCATATTTGTGTTGAAGAAAAGCACTTAGGTTTTTTTTTGGGGAAAAATAACTATTCTTATCAAATTTGGGGTACATGAAAATGGGGGTAAGCATATTATTAAGTCCCTAAAGTGCATTTTGAAAATTCTTCAAAAATGCACCTGCCGCTACCACCCGCATTCTTTTACACACCTGCCGCATACTTGGGAACCCCCCTGTATTAATTTTGTTATTTAAAAACGTGTTCCCTATATATATATATATATATATATATATATTTTTTTTTTTTTTAACCCAAAAATTTAAATAATTTTTTTGGGGTGTCCCTATTTTTTTGAAAACTTTTTTTTAACACAGTTAATTTTTAGGGGCAATTCCCAGGGGTGCAGGCAATTTTTTTTAAGCCTGCACCCCTAAACCCCAACTCTGCAATTTTTTCGCAATGTAAAACATGGTGAAAACTTATCCCCGTTTTTTTTCAAAGACTTTTTGCACCGGCGAAAAGTCTTTGAAATTGAATTTAGGGATAATTAAAACATGCAAAAATGACATCATCGGTGATAATTTATCGCTGATTCCGACTTTTCGCAGCCAAATTGAATATGACCCAGAGAGGTAAAGAGAAAGGGGGAGTGGTAGATGGAAAGATACACACAGGGGCTCACAATGCAGACAGCAAAACAATGAAGGAACTAGATGGAGAGGTAAGATTCCCAGGATCCTAATTAAGGAGAAGTAGAGGTGGGGGGTCAGTGGGCATGTGTGTGCACAGGAAGAAGATGTACTCCTATATAATCATAGTGGCCACATACTGTTTCCATATGCCAATAGGAAGGATGTGACCAATTGTGGCAGATTCACTGGCAAAGAGAAGTTGGCACATCACATAACTGAAATTAGGCTCTGTACCAATAAGAGGAGTAAGAACCACTCCTGTGAAATTCAGGCACCAGGTCCCCCAGAGAGAGTATAATGGCCTATTTTTCAAATAATATTTGTGGAGTATCCCCCCAAAACACCCATTTTCGGGTGGCATCTGCAAATATTAAGCATCTCCTGAATGATTATATCTGCCATTGTTGGGGCCGCCAAAAACCTTACAAGGACCCGGGTAATGGGGGCATGGTCAAATCCTGGAGGCATGGCCATGCCCACTAAACCTATAACAAAATACTATATCACCCTCAGCAACTGACGCAGGCTCCCATCGCTCCCCTCCAACAAACATAGGACTGGGTAATCAGTCCCTTCATTTCCAAAAGCAGAAGCAGTTTCTAGGGGGCTACTAGGCTGTCACATTCCAGAGCTTGGCCACAGCAGCTTTTGCCCTCTTCAGATGACATTAGCCGCTGATGCCTATGGACAACATTCTGCAGAAAACACTGGGACAGGCAAAATGTCATCTTTCCGCCACAGGAGATCCAAAATGTCCATGAAAGATTATATTTTGCCTTGGTTTCAGATCAGAACTTGCGATAAGTTGGCGGAAAGAACTGAGTCAAATCCGAACCTCTCATCTTTACTTCTATACAGATAATTTATGTGTACATTATAGTATCATTTTACTTAAATCAATAAACTACACCAAGCCTCCCAGCTCCCAGCATACCTTTCCACCGATTAGCTGATAAAGCATGCTGGGACATGTAGTTTCACAACAACTGAAAAGCCACAGGTTGGCCTGACCTGAACTGCACAATATATTTTTAATTAGATTTTTTTTACCCAAACTCAGAAACATTCAAAAATAACCATCCCAAGAAATTTGTCTGTGTTGCTGCAAGAACAGCAGGCAGTTCAAGTATTGATTATTAATAATGGTGGAACTGTCAAATGTCCTTTTCACAGCACATTCATATTTCATGATATTTCAACATTTTATACAAGTAACATTTAAAATGGTAATGCTTTGGCAGGAGCATTATACAAATAATAAGAAAAGTCTGAAAAAAAGCTTTAAAGTTAATTTTCTGTATATAGATATTTTTCCAACCTGAAATATGACTAAACTACATGCATAATTTATACATGATTATATATGGAAATCGTGTATGATTAGGGGTGATTACGTTTATCAATAGTCAAAAATGTTAATATTCCTACTGCAAGAACTGGCCTCATCATTATATATATACACACATATATATATATATATATATATATATATATATGTATATATAATGATGAGGCCAGTTCTCGCAGTAGGAATATTAACATTTTATGTATATATGTATATGTGTGTGTGTGTGTGTGTGTGTGTGTGTGTGTTTCTATAGTCAATGTGAGGAGTACTGACGTGATGGGGTATGTTTTAAACATAATTTAGTAAATTTTATGCATGATTCTCCAAATGGTGGAAATACCTGAATTATAAAGCATTTTCCAGAAATGCTATAATATCTGCTTGGAGGAAAAGATGGATAGTATAGTGAATGCACATTGTTTGTTTTAAAATACGTAAGGTTATTAACCTGTTAAATATGTTGTCTTTTGTTTAATATGCATTTATAATGAGTTGCTCGTGAAATTTAATAAAAGCATTCACATCTCTCTATATAACACAGCAGCGATGTTTCAACAGCACAGTAAATTTGTTTTTAACACAAGACAAGAGGTGTGAATGTGAAAATCCACTTAAACTATCTGTGTAGGAGCTTCATTTAAGGCAGGTGTTAATGAAAGCCTGAAAACCTTTTTTTGACAGCATTAAATGTGTCATGTGAAAAAAAAATGAGTTTAGCACTTACATTTGCTAAAGTCTCCAAAATGCATCAGATATGTGTGCTAATGGATGAGATCTTGTTAAAATTGTCATTCAAAAATGTACATTGCTTTCTACAATAACATATGAAAGCTTCTCCCCTATTTCATCTTAGCCCTTAAGTAAGGAAACATTGCCTAGATATAAAGCATAAAAATATAAAATATTCTGGTCCTATATCTTGCAACCTTCCAGAATACACCTTTATTATCAATGTCCTCAGGGAATAATTGATAATGTGTAAGCTCAGGATGATACTAATCAACTCTGACCGAATTATCCTTGAGAAGCTTTCAGATTTAGATGGTACGTAGGTCATATCTGGTCAGTATTTTTTTTTCTTTTTTTTAATACCACATACTGATGCTGACATCATACTACAAGAAATGTAAACTTGACTTATTTCCTTAGGCTGATATTTGCCTGCTTTAAAATTAATTGTTTTTCTTGCATTTATCTTGCTTAAGTTAAAGAACTAATTAAATAAGGCTTTTACATCAATTACTGAATTGAACTTAGGGTTATACAGTAAAAGAATTAGGGGTCTATTCATCAAAGGCTCAAAGCCCAAAGAGGGGCCTATTTATCAAAGCTTCCCTGCAGGTGAAAGCTATAGCAAGCCTTCACGTGGGGCATCAAGTTATTAATCATGCACAGCTGTGGTAGTATCAAAGTCCTGCTCAAAACTGTGTGGGTTGGGGTTGTGCATGTGGAAAAAATGCTTTATTATTTTTTTTTTAAATATATATTTTTTAAATAGTTAATTTATATTTTTCTATTTTCACAGCTTTATTATTAAGAGAAAAAAAATCAAACAAATATTTTTTTTCATCATTTTTTTAGTTATTTATGTATTTATTGAAACTTGATATATAGACTAGAATTTGTGCTCACTATATGGGTGGTGTATGGTATGGGGTGGCTAGCTGCTGTAACAGTCGAGATGATCCTATCTCGTATGGGTACATATAAATCAATAAACGTTACTGTGCTCTGCCAATGGAGTACCAGTGTATATTGAAACCGAAAAAAAAATATATATATTTATATATTTATACAGGTATAATCATAACAATAATTACTAATGGGTAAATGCAGAGTAGTATACAAGCTGATTCTCTTAAAATGGTACAAGGATACCAGTCATGTGTATAAATGTGAACCAAGTTTCAGTAGTATGACAGATAATCAGTCCCTTAGTTCAGTATGTAGCAATATTGATGGATCAAAAAGAAAAAAAACATGCTGTTACAATTTAAACCATTGTTTACTTCTGAAAAGGGTAAAATAAGCAAAATATTATACAAGCTCAATCTCTAAAGATAAGTTGAGATAATCGTCATATGCATAAAAGAGAACCAAGGTGCCAGCTATACGGCAAATACTTAGGCCCTGATTCAGAGCCGGACGCTCTGACAGAGCACTCGCTCTGAATCAGGGCCGTCCTTCTTGATTTTAGAGCGGCCTCCTGGCTGCTCGTATAGCTGTGGGTGACTACCCACAGCTATAGCGTGTGGCCAGGAAGATGGTCGCGATGGCCTTGACCATCGGGCTTGCGACAAGACCCTTGTGGTAGGGTCTCGTTGCCACAAGCCCTGGAGTGCTTTCGGCTCTATCAGAGCTGAGAGCACTCCCACTGACATCACTTGTGATGTCAGTGGGGCCGGCCCCAGACGGTAGACGTTCCCATGGGAACGCCTCCGTCTGGCAGCCACACCCTCGGCACGCCCACCAAAGGGGGAGTGCTGTCACTCATCATCGACAGCACGCCCCCTTTGTAGCGAGACCCATAGCGACGGCTTGCCCGTCGATATCCGGGTCTCGCGCATGCGCACTGGGCCAACATCGACCCGCTTGCAAGCGCTCAGCGCTCGCGAGCGGGTCTGGATTAGGCCCTTAGTCCCTTAGTTCAATAGGAATTAGTATATTGTGGGTCAACTATAAGCCACCCGTTTGCAGACTTGTGGATATAATGAAGATAATCCTTTATATGAATTCTATATGTTTAGTCCTTGTATTTGGTCACCAGCAGTGTCCCGCTGTTGGACCAGTTGTTTATAGTGTTGCAGTAGTTGGGGTGTCCCGGATACGATCTTCCTGGGGAGGGAGTACGGCAGCAATAATGAGAGGCAAGATTTGTCTCAGGGACCGGCGTGTAGTCTCTGGGAACAGGTGCCGTTGGTAGGTCTGAAGTTACAGCCACTACCCCGACTGCCGTGCAACCCCTCACCTCCCTGAAGAAGGCTATTGCCGCTACGCATTGGAGACATATCACCCACTGAATACTGAGAGGCCCTT
Source organism: Taudactylus pleione (assembly GCA_031769625.1). NCBI lineage: Eukaryota > Metazoa > Chordata > Amphibia > Anura > Myobatrachidae > Taudactylus > Taudactylus pleione. The sequence goes on from JAUIMM010000106.1 coordinate 790,001, forward strand.
TACCACCCTTGCAGCTATTGGATTCATTCAACCTCCAAACACACTGTAAGTGAGTCAGTCATGCGTCACACATCCGGATTTTAAGCCACGAGGAACAGAAGGAACGTCAATGTCGAGCAAGCGGGCGAGGGGAAGGAGCAGCACCATGACTAACAGCAAGAAGGGTAACTCTCACCAAGGTGAGGGGTTGCACGCCAATCGGCTCCACTTAGTAGTTCTTGCTGTAACAGCCCCTCCCCAGACGATTTGATTTATATTTTGATTTTTGATTTGATTTTTGATTGATTTGATTTAGATTTGATTTAGATTTTTCTTCTGTTCATTCACTTTGCATTTTGTTAATTGATAAAAAAAAACTACTAACACTTTTATTTTTTAAAATATTCAGCACTCAGTATAATCAGTAAAGAGAGTAGATTTATTAAAGTTCCATCACAAACAAAGCGTACAAAAACGGCAGCAGAGGCCGCCACCTGTTTCAACTGCTCACATGCAGTTTTCGTCTGGGGGACCCTAATGAAAACTGCATTGGAGCAGTTGAAAGGCTGTCATCTGCTTTAACTTGTGTGTCCTGGTAATGCTTCTTAGTCCTACAGGGAGCAGCTGTATTAAAGTATTGATGACAAGTACATCCCAGCATTTGCCTTTAGAAACTTGGACTTCACCCAGGATCATAATAGATGAATAAACAAATAATGCAATAGACAGAAAAAATCATAATAAATCAACAAATGTGACCATGCACTGACATTCACAGTAATAAAATGTGTGGCTATAATTCTGTTAGATTTAAGTGACAGGCAGTCATGACCTGTAGGAATAAGTAAAGGGATGTAACCATGCATATCTATATAAGAGTATCAGACAAACATATCTTTATGTTTCTATTTGTTTAGATGTGTCTACATTTTTTATTAAACCATAGTCCCTATATATTTACTGGTCATCAGTTTCCCTAAATGCTGAGAGTACCATTGTTCATATATACAAATAGTGCCTTCATTGATATTAGTCATGTATTATTATTTTTATTCTACAAAGATGACCGTGTTTAATGATGTTATCAATTAAAAAGAAAATGAGAAAAAAAAAATCCCTGAAAATAAGTGAAACTGTGCACCAAAATTAAAACTGATTATTGTGACTTCTGTCTCTCTTCAGTCACTGGTATATTTGTTAAACCAAAGATGTATTTTTATACACTTTTTTTTAGCTTCAACTACAGTACGTTTTTGTTTTTATTTTACATGGTGCTCACATGAGAACCCTTGCTAGGTGAAGAAACTCTTCTATATTTTTAATTACTGTAAAACAGATGTGAAAAAATATACAGAATAAATCATGTATAAATTCTTCTATCCATTATTTCGCTTTTTAAAAATATTTTCCTATACATACTAAAGTGTAATACAATATATAGTACCTGGGTAGACAGACAACAGTGATCAGTTAGTTTTGCCAACAGTTTGATACACTTCCAAAACATTGGTATAGGCTCACTTAATTTAACATAAAAATAACATACATTTAAAAAAATACTAATGTGACATTAAAGATCTAATTTATATTAGAAGTCTAATATGGGAAATGACAGAGAAGAAAATCCATTAAATGCACACAAATATATAAATCATAACAAAACAACAATATCAAATGTATTATATACACATTGTAGCTAAAAAGATAAAAATTAAGATATGAAAAGTCTTATGCCGGCCATACACAGTACGATATTATGTTGGTAAGATGTGTTGCATAATTGCCCTTGAAATTCTTCCCTTGAAATTCTCCATACGATGTGGTCAAATGGTGTACGATTGATCGTTACAATCATACTATAAGATGCATACATGTGTATCACATTGTACACAATAGATCATAATCTTACGGTTTTGCAGTAAGAGCTACGATCCAGCTATACAACTGTGGGGATGCGCATCTGCATCGTAAATACACAGAATCAACACACAATGTGCATGATTGATCGTTACGATTAATCTAAATCGTACACATCGTACAAAAAATCACACCATATATGGGCTGCTTTAGTTGTATAAGATAAAATAGTCCTTAAGCAAATGCAATAGAAAAGCATAGCAATTAAATGTATCCAGCGAATAAAATTGTTAGCCTTGAAAATTGGAAAATCACAATTTTATTCACAATATTTGCAGCACAAATATTAAACTTATGTGCGCCCCTTTTTGTAAATTTGATCCGCAATACAAACAATAGATAAAAAATGTAAATAGTAAATGTACATATTTTCTGTATTGTTCCAGTCTCACAATTAAATGTATACACTTTAAAAACAGATAAGCTTGTTCTGAAAAAAGCTGTTTAATTTTATTTTAAACTAATAAAAAAGAGCTTGTAGAAGTCTTCATATTTTTTCTTTTTTTATTAGAAGGAGCTGGACCCACCCGAACTTCCGGGGGCGAGAACTGAGCTAGGCTCGGGTTTTCACGCCTGACTCGGATCCGAAAACGATGCAAAACGCGTCATCCTCCCGCTGTCGGATTCTCGCAGGTTTTGGATTATATAAAGGACCACGCGATCGGCGCCATTTTCACTCTGGCTGTAGAGAAAGAAGGTAACAGAAGTAGTCAGTCACTGTCAGTCATTCAGTGTGTCTGTCCAGTCAGGGTCTTCGCCTGCAGGCTGCTGCTGTGTTGTCCATAAAGGGGCAACTATTATTGTTCAGTGACACTGCCGCAGTTTATCGTCCGCGGATTTGCGACTCTGCAGGTGGTCTGTCCAACACTCGGCAGGGGTGCTTTGTTGTCCATAAAAAAGGGGTGCTGTCTGTGTTGTTCATCAAGGGACTGCTGTCTCATTCAAGGGTGCTCTTCCCCAGTGTAAAAAAAATAAAAGTGAAATTAAATTAATATTGACAATGCACACAAAATAATAAAAGATATTTTTTTGGTCTGTGTGCGTTAGCAACTTAGCTGCGCTATTATTATTTGGTGACACTGCAGTTTATCGTCCACGTATTTGTGACTCTGGAGGTGGTCTGTCCGCACTCGGCAGGGTTGCTTTGTTGTCCATAAAGAAGGGGTGATGTCTGTGTTGTTCATCAAGGGGCTGCTGCCTTGTTCAGGGGTGCTCTTCCCCAGTGTTAAAAAAAATAAAAGTGAAATAAAATGAATAATATCAATCCACAAAAAATAAAAATATATATATTTTTTTTTTTTTGCGAAATATTGTTTGGTGACACTGCCGGTCAGACCGCAGTGTAAGTATGTTGATATGGAGGTACGATCAAATGAGAGGAGAGCAGGAACCACATACCAGTCTTGCAGCTGCTGCCAGCAGTCATGATGACGAGGTCGTCAACGTCATCTACGAAGGTCGAGGCCCATGGGCTTAAGTTAGGGCATTTAAAATCAAACAAGCAATGTTTTACAGTGTTAAAGAAAAAAAATTAAAACCTAAGTTAGCTGCAGAGAAACAAAAATTGTCAATATGCCATTTACTACACGATTTGGCAAGGAAAGCATAAGGCCTTGGCCTTTATATATGACTGGTGATTCTGCATCTTATGATGATATAATGATATAAGCCCTTCTCCCTGTCGAAGTGTCAAAGATATAAAAATCACTAAGGCACATGCACCAACTGTGTGCTCAGAAAAGTCACAGATCCCCGAGGAGAGTCCAAGTGCGCACGAGGTTGCCATGTGTGAGCCTGACCTTTCTAATACTGTACTTGAAAGGATCCTCCTTCCACCATTTGTGTGCACTCTGTGGGGATGAGCAGCACAAGTCAACATGCTGATGTAGAAATCGAGGATGCTTCTGTGGAATTGCACCAGGAGGATGAGGAGGATATTTCTGTAGTTGGCGCTATCAAGAATGATGAGGATGTTGATTCCGAGGATGTTGTTTGTGTAAATCAGACAACAGTAGTTTCCCATGGTAAGGAAGAGCCCATTGTCATGCTGGGGCAAAAGACAAAAAAATCCACTTCTCGTGTGTGGAATTATTTCCACCCAAATCCGGACAACAGTTGTCAAGCCATCTGTAACGTTTGCCAAGCAAGAGTGAGTAGAGGTAAGAACCTTAACCATCTAGGAACCTCCTCCCTTTTACGTCACTTGCAGCGCATTCATCAAATTCCAAAGTGTTTGCAAAATTCAGAAACTAAAAATGTAACAATCAGTCCAGCGTCACCTAGCTGCTGCCTTCTCTCTGTTAGATCCAAGCTCCTGCAATCTCCACCACCAACACCTGCATCATCAACATCCTCAATCATAATCGGAAGTAGTCCTGCTGCATCCAATTTCATAAGTATAACTGACTCCTCTCCTATCCATAATTCCTCAGAAGGATCCTTGAGTGCTACACCTGTTGATGCTGCTGCTTCTGGTGTTGGATCTCCATCCCAGAAAGGGACCAAGAAGACTATTACTAGTAGTATTAAAAAAAAACAATTGACTATTAAACAATTTTTATATGTTGTATAACAACTGTCACCCAGTTGCACAGCGGATCACTGACACCATGATGGCTGTGCTAGTATTAGATGGTGAAATAATAGAAAATCAGGCTGATAGTGTGGAGGAAGTGCAAAAGGAGGATGAGGGGAAAATTTGTGTCCTATCTGACTTTGAGTATGTTGATGATGAGGATGTTGTTTGCGTAAATCAGCCACCAGTGGCAGCAGTTCTTGCTCGTGATAAAAAGAAAGCCAGAAAAGCCACGTCTTGGGTGTGGAATTATTTTAATCTAAATTCTGACAACAGTTGTGAAGGCATCTGTTCCATTTGTAAAGCCAAAGTTAGCAGAGAAAGGGACGCTAACCATCTAGGCACCTCCTCCATGCTACATCATTTGCAGCGAGTTCATGCAATTTGTTATAGTTTATTAAACTGCCATCCTGTCTGCCACTGCTGTGTGGCAATGTTTCATAGATGTACTATATTTTTTAAAACTGCCGTGCATTTGTGCTGCTGCTCTGTCACTTACTATAGCCAGCCAGCTCGCTGCAGCCTTTGGCCTGTATTGTTGAAAAATAGTGAAATCAATATTGTGAGCTGTGAGGTGGTTAAAAATGCCTGGAAATGCCTAAAAAATATTGTTATTAAGGATATTATTACTGTAGGAACAAAAAACAGGCCCAAATTATGTGGTTTTAGCTGTATATATAATTTTTTGGGAAAAAATACAGATTTAAAACCAAAACCAAAACACGCAAGGGTAGTTTTGTAAAACCAATTCCAGATCCAAAACCTTGAAGGAGATACAGATCCAAAACCAAAACACGGGGTTGGCGCACATCCCTACAAAAACCCTATAGGTTTTGCTCAGGGTGCTACCAAAATTACTAAACAGTTTGGTATGAATGGTACTTTAGGCAAAAAATTTACAATTATTTGTTATAGGTTTTGATATGATCAGTCAACACTCAGAATAGTGACAGTTAATGTTGCACACTAATATAAATTATGTTGCATACAGGGTCTCTGTATAAGCCTGGTATGGCACATGCAGTAGTAGGGCTTTACAGTATCATGTGTAAGATGAGGCTGATACACTGGATACACACTATACAGTCTATCATCCTATATATCTTTCTGACATGGATCGGAACAATATATTGCAAAAATCGTTTAATGTGTTTGCCCAATCCGTAATTCACTGCCCTCGTTCATTGAATAATCCCATCAAAAGTGCTGCAAGTCCAATGGGATGATTCCATAGCCAACACGCTGTTGTTACATTCACTGTGGTATCGCGTAACAAGTGGTATGTAAGGCGATGCAATATATCGGTATTGCTGCATTTCTGGGTCGGACCATTGTTTAGGTGTGTACCCATCTTGAGTGGTCTATTTTCATCCATACAAGTTTGTTACAGATACACATGATGAGATCTCCATGTAGTTATTTTTTTCATAATAGCTCCCGAAAAACTAACATGATGAATGGACCCCTAAAAGAGAAATGGATAAAACTTGTAGTAACAATTAATATACCAGTGATCAGGTCCGGAATAAGGGGGGGCGACAGAGACGGTCACCCCGAGGCCACCATACATGGAGGGGTCCCCACGCAGGCTCAATGTGACCCTGACGAGAACAGGTGTCCAGCGGCACAGCAGCCGCGGTTATTCTACTGCATGAAGCGTAGAAGAGTGGCTCCTGAGTAAAGAAGCCCATCATCAGCATCATGTGACACATGAGATTAATAGAGTTAAATAAATAAATGTAACTTTTGAGTTATCTGTGTGGAAGGGGTGGTAATCAGGCAGAATAAGTTAGGGAGGTTAGAAAGATAGTACGTGGATTTGAAAAGCTTTCTGAATGGTGAGTTTTCTAGCAATGTCTGAAATCAATTCGTAAGTGATGGGAGGCGGAGGTGGCACAACTCTATGGCAGAGCAAAGGGGTCAATATGGAAAATATTTTGAATCATTGCAGTTTTGTAATGGCTCTTATTTTAGTAGTAGTATTGTATATTGGGTTTAGTAAAATTCAGACAGCCTTAAGGGTCTTTTTATGAAGCAGGGGTAATCCTTTCTCCAGTGTTTTAGCTGGAGAAAGGGGTTATCAAAGATTCTCTCAATATACAAAGTGGTAAACCATAAAGGAATCTGTTATTGGGGAAAGTGGGCTGACTCAATTTTACAATTGATAATAAAAACACTGGATGGCCTTGGCTAAACCCACCAATGGGGACCCAGAGGCTTAGCAGGATCCAGTGTTGGATTATATCACACCGAGGGGACGGGGCCACCAGCCCCGGAGTGTACAGCACTACCTGGAGCGCCCTCAGGTTGTACGAGCTGTAGGGTGTTTGCCTGGAGTGTCCAAAGGATGCCCCTGGCAGCTCTGCAACAGCAACAGCAATGTTGGCTGCTTGGTACCATTCCAGACACCCCACAAATCAAATGCAGGAAATGCCGTGGGGCAGAAATGATGTCACCCCCAGCTAGCACACCACTAGTCACGGCCCTGGCAGGATCCCTTCTGGATCAAAAATATGCACCTCCGTCGACGTTAGCCATGGCCGTCAGCCATGCATTCACATATTGCTTTTATTTAAATTGCAGTGCAACTACAATTTGTAACACATGATATGTGGCAATACAGATAGTGAGTTAGGTCTGAATTATGATAAATATACCTCTCAGTTGCCAATTTTCACACAATTTAGGAAAACTTTCCACAAGATGGCAAAGCATACAGTGAGTGGGACTGATTTATGTATTAACTGGGATAAGCATCAGATATTTTCGCCAAACAAGGAACATTGGAACAATTAAGAAGTGATTCAACACAAATTATTCTCTTTTAATCATTATCCTGTTATATTTTATCAGTTGTTTTTTTCTGTATACTTATTTGACTACATGATCACTGTAATATTTGTGAATTATTACTTCAAGAGTGCCCCAAAAACCTATCTTTTGTCCTCTTTTTGCCCTTTATGCAAATTAATATTAAAGCATACAGTGAACCTGGCAGAGATATATGCAAATTGCATCTAATTGTAAACGTAACATTATTGCTACTGAGGCAGAGCTGCCCGCAACGTGAGATGCATCCATCTTGGCATGTCTAGCATAATGTATCTCCTTCCTCCAGAGATAAAAGGAGCAAAGATGAATACGCATTACAGTGCATGGTCGTGTAGAGTAATTCATAGGTAATAAAGTCTCAGGAACATAGGGCCTCATTCAGAGGCGGTCGGAGGATACAAGCGGTCGCTCAGAAACTGGGAGGCCGCTTGCATCCTGACCGGCCGCCTCTGTTTCGGTCGTTAGGCTGTGGGTTTACACCCACAGCTCTAACGACCGCTCGGGTGATGGTCGCGATTTTCAGAGACCATCGCGACCATCGGGGCTTACGACGAGACCCTAGGGTAGGGTCTCATTTGTTGTAAGCCCCGGAGAGCTTCTGGCGCTGTCAGAGCCGGAAGCTCTCCACTGACATCACTAGTGATGTCAGTGGGGTCTCCCCCAAACGGTAGGCGTTCCCATGGGAACGCCTCCGTTTGGGCTGCCACCCCTCCGGCCCGCCTTCCAAATGGGGCGAGCTGTCAATCAACATTGACAGCTCGCCCCCTTTGGAAAGAGACCCGCTACGACCGGCGCTGTCGGTCGTAGCGGGTCTCACGCATGCGCACAAAGGAGCCGGCTCCCTTGTGCGCATGCGCACTGGCCAAACATCGAGGCGGCCGTGCGGTCGTAGACCGTACGGCCGCCTCTGAATTAAGCCCATGGTTCCAAGACTAGGAAACATGTTTTATTGCTGCTAACTGATCGCTCATTTCACTATAATCCTGAGAATAGATTGCAGCAGCAGCGATATTATGAAAATATTAGTATAATTGGGACGGATCATCATCATTCTGCATCTTGCACCAGGTAAGCGGTCAACCTTCAAACAGTGTATATATAGGCGTCTATTTTGGGACACATCTTATGTGAATGCCCTTACTGTAGTACGACAACATCTACACGCCCCCTCACCCCAATCAGAGCCAGAATCACACAAAGACTAATGTGCTAAATGCAGCAGGACTTGTGCATAACAATTTGATACTCATGCGCACTTTGAAAAAATTTAATGTGGTGGGGGGGGTTGGGGGAGCCACACAATGCATTGATGTCAATCTATGCATGCACCCCACCTATCTTATCTTCTCAATCCTTTTTCCGCTTCTAATATCCTTTTATGATGCTATAGCACATATATCAAGCCTAAGACATCCCTACACTCCATTCTGTGTAGCATCAATACTCAATATTTATTTGCAAACTAAGTGTCAGGATTGACTTGGATTGAAAAATAGGACCAATCTTACACTGGTTCCTTATGGCATAGCAATATTTTATTGGCTAAGCAATAATAATTACAGTACAATCTAACTATGGATATAGAAACATTCAAAGCTCATTAGTGTGGCAATTATAAGTTCTCTGTTGCAAACACTGGGAGACCATTTGTCAAGGCTGTGCTTGAGCTCTTGTAGGTATAATTTCCAGATGAGAAGCATATAGGTAAACACATGAGGAAAATGGTCTAAACACTACAGGGAGCTTACAACATGACTAGAAAATTGGACACACACAAAGCTTAATTGAGCGGTATTTAGAATTTCTTATCCATTCACTGAGTCAAAGCTAAGTAACTGTATGAGGGGACATGAAGAATGTTTCTTGTTACTGATTAAGAGGCCAAAAATCAGCAATAATAAATTATAAAGGATAATACTGTAAGATAATAATAATAATAATAACAATAATAATAATAATTATAATAATACAAATGACATTGGGACATTTTAGTACATGTGCTGAAAAGGGGCTTTAGTTGACCCAAGTATGGCATCCAACCATCTAAGGAGAGGTACTATAAGGAAAGAGATAAAGGACATAAATATACTGTACTATATATGTAAAAGCATGACCTTTTATGTTATATTGTGGTTAGTCAACTATATGTCTTCCATACTCAGCTACATTTACTTGACAAGATAGCATTTTGATGATCTGTTACTTTTGATTTATGTGTGTCACACTGTAAAAAAATTTACATTTACTTGTATTTTCCTGTTTTTTAGACAAGAAATCCTAGTGTAAGGCTTTGAAGGACACACTACTGCTCAGGATATGACAACTGGGACACATTGTATAAGAAGCATTTCAGTATACTGCACAGATGAAGAGGTTATGTGTAATATTTGCAATTTAAAGTTAAGTAAAGGAAATAACAAAAGAGATCTGTTCAAGGACAAATCTGTTAGCCGTAAAGATGTATTAAAAATGGCAATTACAGTATTTAGTGATTTATATCTGCAGTTCAAATAATACTTTTTCACAGTGAATCACCTGTAGTCTTGCCAAATGTAATCATTAGCTATTGTAATTGTGTGATACTATTCTACCCATGCTTATTATTTTCCAATTCCAATAAATAATGATAAACCAGGTAAACTTAACAACAAAGGGGGCGATTCAGACTCGGACGCAGCCATAAGGGGCCGTGTATGCAAATCCATGATAGCTCTGTCTGGTGTAAGGACGCCCTCTATGTCTTAGAGAGCGATGGCAGAGTGAGCGCACGCCCGTATAAAGACACCCACTTTTCTTTCTTAGCACACGTCATCACCAGGAAGTGTATGATTAATCAGAATCATCGAGAGCCATTGGAGCTGCACACAGCCCTTGAGGTCGACCCTACCCCACCGCAAGCACTGTGATCACTGCAGGCTGAAATACTGTACAACCAAGTGACGTGTACAATGATGCGTCCATGCTACTTATACACACCTATAAAATGACATTTTGACGCCCAGACACGCCTGCGTTTGCAGCACCACTCCCCCGTTCACAAGCACCTTCCCCTGTTACCACCCACAAATGGCACTATCTGTCACTCAAAGTAGCGTCCAGTCTGTGTACTACGAGCGCACAATTCCCAAGCACAGTAAGTGACTCGCGCATGCACAGATGGGCGACTATCGGCCATAGCGTGCGTCCTCGGCTTAGCGTCCGGGTCTGAATCAGGCCCAAAGTTCTTTAATATCAATGAATTAAGTCCAGAATATATTAATTGGTAAATAATAAAAAATAAGAGTAATATTATTATAAGAGCATTTGCACATTGCTAAAATTGACTCAATTCAGAGCTGTAAAGAATATAACATTTCTCTTATTCTCTCATGTGGTTACATAACACTTCAGTGCATCTGCATTAACAATGATTTGATTGTAGTTGAAGTGTCATAAACCACTAAACAGAAGGCATGTGCCATCAGGGCCCTTAGATAAATATGATCGATATACTGTAATCTGCTATTGTCTTCCCTGTTGTAAACTCATCCCTTTATCTAAACATTGATCTTTTTATGGACTGATTTCTGTCCATGACTAATGTTGGTTGGGTCCCACATGACGCTGTCACTTTTGTAAAAATATTAAACTCTTATATAGGAAAATTCATCTTTTTAAATAGATAAATAATGGACATTTATTAAATTAATCTGAGATTCATATAGTAGAACTGCATGTTGCTGTCCTGCATGTACATGCACCCTTTTGTTCTGGTAATGGGACATTTTTTGCACCAAACAAAGCTAAATAAATACCTAGAACATCCAAATATTTTGAGGTTAATCGATTAACATTACTATTGTATAATTGTTTCTACCTTAATATAAATGAAATAATCAGATTAAAGCAGTTCATAATAATTTGCTTTATTTGAGCACATTCTCTTCCTACAGCACACGGCGGGATGTAGTTATGATACCTACGCACGGGATGCCGACTGATTAAATGCCGGTGCCGGAATCCTGACTTGGGATAGAACACCAGCACCGAAATCCTGACACCAGTTCAAATGCCGAAGCCAGAATCCCGACAGCCGGCAGCCCGAACGTAAGTATAGCGGGCTGGGTTAGGTCTTACCCGCAGATGGAAAAGGTTAGTTTTAGACACAAAGGGGGGGATAGAGTTAGGCTACGAGGGGGGGCAGGGGGGTTAGGTTTAGGAACCACTGGGGGGGTTAGGATTAGGCACTAAGGGGGGGTGTTAGGTCAGGCACCAAGGGGGAGGGTTAGGTTTAGGCACTAACGGGGACAGTTAAAGTGCAACAGGGAAGGCTTAGGATTAGGATGCAGGAACAGAGGGTTAGAGTTAGAGGGAGAAGGGGGAAGGGTTCACATACTCCTGACATTTTGCCGACATTCCTGTGTGACTGGATCATGCAGCCAACCAAGGAACTCTGCATTCTGGCCGGACCAAATTGCAATATATATAGCACCTATCCTTGTGTATCAATGCCTGTTTCCCTATAGATTGTAAGCTTGCAAGCAGGGCCCTCTTACCTCTATGTCTGTCTGTTATTACCCTGTTTTGTTCTATCAATGTTTCCAATTGTAAAGCGCAACGGAATATGCTGCGCTATATAAGAAACTGTTAATAATAATAATAATAATAATACGTACAGACCCCTGTCGGCATACTGTGCATCTGGATGCTGCTGTCTATATTTTCACAGCTGGCATCCCGACTGCCGATATTTCATGCCCAACCCATATACAGCATAGTACAGTACATTGGGGCTCTTATTTACTAAACTAATCATTTTAATATCACGTAAATGTATCATAGGGGTTTTGGAGCAGTTTTCATAAAAAATATTACTCCAAGCCTTTAAATTCGCATTCTTTTAGTAAGCAGATTGCATTTCCCATACTTTTAATGGAAAATGCGATCTGCGATCTGCAGCTGATGCAGTCCCTAGAAGCTAGCAGTTTTGAACATGCGTCAGTTGCAGTGCCTGCCAGACGCATTGCGCTTGCTGAATGCACCTGGCAGGCACTGCAACCAAACAGTCTAGCGTCTGATTAGCACATAGCACTTCTAATGAGAAGCCACTGCCAGGAAAGGCTCACTGGCTGTGGTGGCTTTTTCTGGGGGTGCTGCAGCCCCTAGGTAAAATCCGCCTCTGGTTGTTACTGATACTGTCTGGCCACTTATTGGAATATTAACACTTCAGGAAATGGATATTAAAATATTAATCATTCAGTAAAGAACATTTCAACCCTTACCTCCAAAGGGAACATTAACTCTTACTATAGCTCATTGGCCTATAATGTGAGTAAAATGATGTTCCAGAGTTGGTTCGAGGTTTGCCTATTATTATTAAGGTTTTTGACAGTGCCAGGTATAATTTGTTATTTGCATTCCACAGAGGCCCCTGCTCTGCTCTACTGATCATGTGTGAGGGCCAGTCCTTTCCTCCAAGTATCCCTGTACTGATGGTGCGCCATTACTGGTATATGGCTAGGCAGATAAAAAGCAAAATAGTGTATTTTACACTTAAAACAAGTGACCTCATTTGGTTTATCATCATTTGGATATATGCAGTTTTCAATGCAGCAAACAGTTTTTTAATTATATTTGGTAAATAAAAGGGAGTAAAACATGGAATTGAATGTAATGTCCTCCAGTACTCTGGATAAAGTCAGAATTGGCAGGCAAAGCTTATCCTTTGTCTTTTCCCCCGCCTGTGTTTTTGCCTGCATGAATAAAACATATTGTGGATATTTTTTAAGGCAACTACACGTTTCTTTTTTCCCTGCGCTTATGAATCCCACTCAGTAGAATATTTTATTTTTAAGTATGATTGATAGGTAAGAAAGTTTTGAAATATTTTTTCCATCTGCCTTCACAAGGAGTTGCTTAAATCAACCGAGTGGAGCACACACAAAAATGTGTAAAAAGCTGGGAAATTATAGGTATTTCATAAAAAAACACAGAAGTCCTTTGTCTTTTTTTTTTTTCTTGAAGAAGCGAAATTGCTTTTTTTCTTCTCTTTTTTTTCTATACAGTAATTTCCTTAAGAAAAAAAAACACAACTTACTTGAAATTGCATAGGGGGATTTAACAATGCCCCTGTGGTAATCACTAACAAGTCTCATTTTGGGCTGAATTTGACAGCGAGATTTGATTGCCTTTCTATAATCAGACTGAAATCTATGTTCCTGGGAGAATAAATGATTTTTCGGGAGGGAGGAGAGAGGCTTGTTAGTTGTTATTATCCAGGGGATGTCTACACCCCTCAGCAACACTGAAAGTAAAATGCTTTAAACAGTAATTTGGACCAAATTAACCATGTGATTGCCAAATAACTTGCTGTCCATGAATCTCCCACAAAAACAAGGATAAAGGTTTACGCTACCTATAAGTGCTGAGTTTGAGCGCAAAATCTTCTTTGGTGGTGCTGGGCTCCTTAACTTTTGCCCCTAGCCTTCTGCTTATGATGCAATGTGGCAGGGTGAGCACAGGAGCATGTTTTTGATTGGAGCAGGTGCTCAGAGCGAGGGCAATCCTTGTGGAGTAGGCAAACCTGTCTTTGACCAAACTAGTTTTGTTAAGCAACACAAGATCATTTTACAGGAAGAGAGTACTGAAATACAATAAAAGGATGGTGAATGAGCGTCTTTGCTTCGCAGAAGGGTGCACTGCAATTTTCACCCTGCAAAACCACTTGAATTCTGCACTAGTTCAAAGTAAAGAAGGTCCAGATGGACAGGAAAGCCATTATCGGTGTGAACTCTCAGTGAATGCTAGTAGAGTGTATTCCTCTAGGTAGTAAATGTATTATCTTTCCAGAACAGCACAGATCCTCCTGCATAGAGCATGCTTATTACTTTTTGTGTAGTAACAATTTACAGATGATTACTTTCCAAACCCCTTTAGACAACTGTAGAACATTGCTCTCTTGCAGCTGCTTTTTAACAAATACATTTTGCATAGAATATTTCAAACCTAGAAACCAGAAATAGCCAGAGGAAATAACTGATCTATTTTAACTCCTTACTTTCTAAATGTTGCTGTTATTTGAGGAAAACAATTATTTCTGACAGGACCTATACAGTAGATATGTCCGTTCTGTCCCACATTTACTGGCACTAAAGATTTATATATATTTATTTTAAACTAGCGACCTGTCCCGGGTTCACACGGGAGCAATTTTGAATTTACGGCGATAGTCTTGTTTAACCGAGGTCTTGTAAATGGCCTTTGTAGATGACATTAGTCGGTTTTCATTCTGACATCAACACAAAAAGATGTAGATTTGAGGTGACACACAAAAGGGCCACGTAAAGTTGTCCATGAGCAAAACAGTCTCCTCTTAGGTCAACTCCAGCCACGTTAAGTGACTGTCCCAGAGGTTTTTTTATTGTCATGCCAAAGCAGGCTCTTAGCGGGAATTGGACTCGTTTGAAATTAAAAATCGTTTTTCACATAAATGAAATAGGAAAAGTAAAAAAAAGGAAAACAGGACTCACTGTAGATACATTTTCCTGGAGAAACCAGATAATATGTATCAATCTCTACATGGTATAAAATAAAGTCCATCATTGTGATATATCTTTAACGGTTTAGGCAGTGTAAGCCAATAAAGCTCTCGGACGTCAGTTTTTTCAATGACTGGTTTCACTAAAATCATCACTGCTCAGCTCCCTTTTGTCATATAGTAATGTTTCTTACACCAAAACTTTCCTCGACAAATGCCCTTTAGAATAGTGAAAACTGCATTAAAATCCGTCTAGTGGTTCTTGAGATTAGCCCGAACAAACAGATAGATGCCTTCCAGGGGCTATATTATATACTATATACAATCTACACATTTACTAGACTCTGAAAACTGAAATTTATCTGTGCTTGACTGTGTGAACTAACGCCATCTTCCGATGGCGTTAGTCTGCCGGACATTGTTCATTTCTATAGGAAGGATATCCAGAGGGAGAAAAGGATCATTCGGATCCCTCTGTCTCCTTTGGGCCTCACTGTGCGCAGACGTGATCTAATCTTACTCCATACTTACCAACTTTCTGGCTGCCCCCTCTGGGAGGGGGCAGCCAGGTCAGCTTCTTCATCACAGCAGGGGGGCATGGCATTGCCATAGGTGGGCGGTGCAGGGGTGCATCGGCACAATCGCATAATTGTGGCCCCATCCACCTACACAGTGCCAATGTAACATCGGCACTGTAAAGTGGGGGCAGGGCTACGATGATGTGATTCAGCGCGAATTGTGTAATCTACCTCCAAGGACTGCAAACTTTTGTTCAGTGAGTGGCCGGCCGCAGGGGGGTAGCAGGAGGGGGTTGTGGTGTGAAAGGTGCCGGCCAGCTCTGAGAAACTTTACTACTCTTCTGGGTGGCAAGAAGCGCTGCCCGATTTTCGGGAGCCTCCCAGCCGTTCCAAGTGAGTAGACAACTAAGGCTTAGTCATGTCCAATAACGCTGCCTGCCTGTGTAAACTTTTGCTGCTACTAATTATAATAGGGCTGTTAAGGATCACAGGACAGCTGCTTTTTGGAGTAACTGTCACAGCAGAGGAGCAATACTCAATTGCTCCAGTGGATTTATGTCGTCTGCCACTGTAAATCACATGGGAAACCTGCAAAGTAGGTTTCCCACAATAAATCAGCCCCTTAATGCATCTACATGAACAGAGTTTGGGTAGTATCTCGACGATTGAGGAAACTGCACACTATGGGAACGCTAGATGTACTCAAGACTGCAGGTTGACTATAATGTGGATACAGGGGCTGATGTAGAGATGCACATAAGTCGAGCGCACTGCCCCTATCCATCCACTTGTCGGAGTAGACGACGTCATTATCAGCACGCGCTTGCATCAGCTCTATATCTAGTGCAAGTATCCATCTGAAATAAGGCAGTATGCGCAGTTCAGCATTGCACACAATTCCCAAAACATACCCTGACACAACTTAGCCTATAAGCAAATGCCCAGTTACACCACTTCAGCCACAATTAGACATGTGACTCGCCCATTAAGTAAGCTCAGCTACAGACCATGCGCAGTGCTAAAAATCATAAGATCTGTCCGCAAAATGGACTTCAGCCCCACATTAAGCAGAGGTACAGTATAAGTGGCTGCAAAGGTGTTAGCATAAAAGGTAGATAAATGTCAGACTAGAACAAACAATAGTTCGTCAGGGCGCAATCCCTGACCTACAGCATGACCAATTTACTGGTGAGCAGGCTTAGAATCTACAATTATTCCTATTTATAGCATTACAATATCCATAGTAGCTATCCCCATTACAATAACCATGGTAGCTATCCCCATTACAATAACCATTGCAGCTATCCCCATTACAATAACCATGGTAGCTATCCCCATTACAATAACGATAATACTGTAGCTATACCCATTACAATAACCATAGTAACTATCCCCATTACAATAACCATATTAGCTATCCCCATTACAATAACCATAGTACCTATACCCATTACAATAACCATAGTTACTATCCCCTTTACAATAACCATAGTAGCTATCGCCATTACAATAATCATAGTAGCTATCCCCATTACAATAACTATGGTAGCTATCCCCATTACAATAACCATAGTAACTATCCCCATTAGAATAACCATATTAGCTATCCCCATTACAATAACCATAGTAGCTATACCCATTACAATAACCATAGTTACTATCCCCATTACAATAACCATAGAAGCAATTGCCAGAGCAATAGCAAGACTTTTTGGTGCCTTGTGCCAGAGAGAGCATTGGCGCCCCCCTCCCCCATTTTTAAATAGGGAAGTAAGATAGTGCACCTGAAAAAGGGCCATGGCCTCATGGGGAATTGCCAGGGAAGAGATAGGGGAGGCCAGGAGATGCTGGGGATAAAAGAAGAGGAAGCTACAAGTGAGAATGAAAATAAACAGGAAATCTGACAGGCCGAAACAGCGCCCCCTACCCTGCAGTGCCCTGTGCCATTGCACTGGTTGCACCACCCTATCTACGACCCTGGCTATCGCTATTATAATAACCATAGTAACTATCCCCATTACAATAACCATGGTAGTTATCGCCATTACAGTAACCATGATAGCTATCACCATTACAATAACCATAGTAACTATCCCCATTACAATAACCATGGTAGCTATCACCATTACAATAACCATGGTAGCTATCCCCATTACAATAATGATAGTAGCTATCACCATTACAATAACCATAGTAGCTATCCCCATTACAATAATGATAGTAGCTATCACCATTACAATAACCACAGTAGCTATCCCCATTACAATAACCAAGGTAGCTATCCCCATTACAATAATGATAGTGGCTATCGCCATTTCAATAACCATAGTAGCTATCCCCATTACAATAAAAATAGTAGCTATCCCTATTAATATAACCATAGTAGCTATCCCCATTAAAATAACCATGGTAGCTATCCCCATTACAATAACAATAGTAGCTGTCCCCATTACAATAACCATGGTAGCTATCCCCATTACAATAACCATAGTAACTATCTCCATTACAATAACCATAGTAGCTATCCCTATTACAATAACCATAGTAGCTATCCCCATTACAATAACCATAGTACCTACCCCCATTACAATAACCGTAGTAGCTATCCCCGTTACAATAACCATACTAGCTATCCCCATTACAATAACCATAGTAGCTATCCCCATTACAATAATGCTTCTGCTCCACGGGAGGTTTCTGTCCTCCCTGAGTTCGCCTTAGGACACCTGCATTATGGCTTTGACAGGTGTACCGCCCCAGTCAAACTCCCCACCTGCTACTGTCCCCGGAGCTAACCATAGTAGCTATCCCCATTACAATAACCATAGTAGCTATCCCCATTACAATAACCATAGTAGCTGTCCCCATTACAATAACCATGGTAGCTATCCATATTACAATAATTATATTAGCTATGCCCATTACAATAACCATAGTAGCTATCCCTATTACAATAACCATAGTAGCTATCCCCATTACAATAACTATAGTACCTATCCCCATTACAATAACCGTAGTAGCTATGCCCATTACAACAACCATAGTAGCTATCCCCATTACAATAACCATAGTAGCTATCCCCATTACAATAACTATAGTACCTATCCCATTACAATAACCGTATTCGCTATCCCCATTAAAATAACCATAGTAGCTATCCCCATTACAATAACCATGTTAGATATCCCCATTACAATAACCATAGTAGCTATCCCCATTACAATAATGCTTCTGCTCCATTGGAGGTTTCTGTCCTCCCTGAGCTCGCCTTAGGATACCTGCGTTACGGCTTTGACAGGTGTACCGCCCCAGTCAAACTCCCCACCTGCCACTGTCCCCGGAGGAATCCATAGTAGCTATCGCCATTGCAACATCCATAGTGGCTATCCCCATTACAATAACTATGGTAGCTATCCCCATTACAATATCCATAGTAGCTATCCCCATTACAATAACCATAGTAGCTATCACCATTACAATAACCATAGTAACTATCCCCATTACAATAACCATGGTAGCTATCGCCATTACAATAACCATAGTAACTATCCCCATTACAATAATGATAGTAGCTATCACCATTACAATAACCATAGTAGCTATCCCCATTACAATAATGATAGTAGCTATTGCCATTACAATAACCATAGTAGCTATCCCCATCACAATAACCGTAATAGCTATCCCCATTACAATAATGATAGTAGCTATCGCCATTACAATAACCATAGTAGCTATCCCCATTAAAATAACCATGTTAGCTATCCCCATTACAATAACCATAGTAGCTATCCCCATTACAATAACCTAAGTAGCTATCACCATTACAATAACCATAGTAACTATCCCCATTACAATAACCATGGTAGCTATCGCCATTACAATAACCATAGTAACTATCCCCATTACAATAATGATAGTAGCTATCACAATTACAATAACCATAGTAGCTATCCCCATTATAATTATTATAGTAGCTATCCCCTTTACAATAACCATAGTAGCTATCCCCATTACAATAACCATAGTAGCTATCCCCATTACAATAACCGTAGTAGCTATCCCTATTAATATAACCATAGTAGCTATCCCCATTACAATAACCATGGTAGCTATCCATATTACAATAATCATATTAGCTATGCCCATTACAATAACCATAGTAACTATCCCTATTACAATAACCATAGTAGCTATGCCTATTAAAATAACCATGTTAGCTATCCCCATTACAATAATGCTTCTGGTCCATGGGAGGTTTCTGTCCTCCCTGAGCTCGCCTTAGGATACCTACATTACGGCTTTGACAGGTGTACCGCCCCAGTCAAACTCCCCACCTGCCACTGTCCCCGGAGCTAACCTTAGTAGCTATCGCCATTACAATAACCATAGTGGCTATCCCCATTACAATAACTATTGTAGCTATCCCCATTACAATATCCATAGTAGCTATCCCCATTACAATAACCGTAGTAGCTATCCCCATTACAATAACCATAGTAGCTTTCCCCATTACAATAACCATAGTGGCTATCCCCATTACAATAACTATGGTAGCTATCCCCATTACAATATCCATAGTAGCTATCCCCATTACAATAACCGTAGTAGCTATCCCCATTACAATAACCGTAGTAGCTTTCCCCATTACAATAACCATGGTAGCTATCCCCATCACAATAACCATAGTAGCTATCCCCATTACAATAACCATAGCACCTATCCCCATTACAATAACCATAGTAGCTATCCCCATTACAATAATCATAGTAGCTATCGCCATTACACTAGCCATGGTAGCTATCCCCATTACAATAACCATAGTAGCTGTCCCCATTACAATAACGATGGTAGCTATCCATATTACAATAATCATATTAGCTATGCCCATTACAATAACCATAGTAACTATCTCCATTACAATAATCATAGTAGCTATCCCTATTACAATAACCATAGTAGCTATCCCCATTACAATAACCATAGTACCTACCCCCATTACAATAACCGTAGTAGCTATCCCCATTACAATAACCATACTAGCTATCCCCATTACAATAACCATAGTAGCTATCCCCATTACAATAATGCTTCTGCTCCACGGGAGGTTTCTGTCCTCCCTGAGTTCGCCTTAGGACACCTGCATTATGGCTTTGACAGGTGGACCGCCCCAGTCAAACTCCCCACCTGCCACTGTCCCCGGAGCTAACCATAGTAGCTATCCCCATTACAATAACCATAGTAGCTATCCCCATTACAATAACCATAGTAGCTGTCCCCATTACAATAACCATGGTAGCTATCCATATTACAATAATTATATTAGCTATGCCCATTACAATAACCATAGTAACTATCTCCTTTACAATAACCATAGTAGCTATCCCTATTACAATAACCATAGCAGCTATCCCCATTACAATAACTATAGTACCTATCCCCATTACAATAACCGTAGTAGCTATGCCCATTACAATAACCATAGTAGCTATCCCCATTACAATAACCATGTTAGATATCCCCATTACAATAACCATAGTAGCTATCCCCATTACAATAATGCTTCTGCTCCATTGGAGGTTTCTGTCCTCCCTGAGCTCGCCTTAGGATACCTGCGCTACGGCTTTGACAGGTGTACCGCCCCAGTCAAACTCCCCACCTGCCACTGTCCCCGGAGGTATCCATAGTAGCTATCGCCATTACAATATCCATAGTGGCTATCCCCATTACAATAACTATGGTAGCTATCCCCATTACAATATCCATAGTAGCTATCCCCATTACAATAACCGTAGTAGCTATCCCCATTTCAATAACCATAGTAGCTTTCCCCATTACAATAACCATAGTAGCTATCCCCATTATAATAACCATAGTAGCTGTCCCCATTACAATAGCCATGGTAGCTAACCATATTACAATAATCATATTAGCTATGCCCATTACAATAACCATAGTAACTATCCCCATTACAATAACCATAGTAGCTATCCCTATTACAATAACCATAGTAGCTATCACCATTACAATAACCATAGTAACTATCCCCATTACAATAACCATGGTAGCTATCGCCATTACAATAACCATAGTAACTATCCCCATTACAATAATGATAGTAGCTATCACCATTACAATAACCATAGTAGCTATCCCCATTACAATAATGATAGTAGCTATTGCCATTACAATAACCATAGTAGCTATCCCCATCACAATAACCATAGTAGCTATCCCCATTATAATTATGATAGTAGCTATCCCCTTTACAATAACCATAGTAGCTATCCCCATTACAATAACCGTAGTAGCTATCCCTATTAATATAACCATAGTAGCTATCCCCATTACAATAACCATGGTAGCTATCCATATTACAATAATCATATTAGCTATGCCCATTACAATAACCATAGTAACTATCCCTATTACAATAACCATAGTAGCTATCCCTATTACAATAACCATGTTAGCTATCCCCATTACAATAATGCTTCTGCTCCATGGGAGGTTTCTGTCCTCCCTGAGCTCGCCTTAGGATACCTACATTACGGCTTTGACAGGTGTACCGCCCCAGTCAAACTCCCCACCTGCCACTGTCCCCGGAGCTAACCTTAGTAGCTATCGCCATTACAATAACCATAGTGGCTATCCCCATTACAATAACTATGGTAGCTGTCCCCATTACAATAACCATAGTAGCTATCCCCATTACAATAACCATAGTAGCTATTCCCATTACAATAACCATAGTAGCTATCCATATTACAATAATCATATTAGCTATGCCCATTACAATAACCATAGTAACTATCTCCATTACAATAACCATAGTAGCTATCCCCATTACAATAACCATAGTAGCTTTCCCCATTACAATAACCATAGTAGCTATCCCCATTACAATAACCATAGTACCTATCCCCATTACAATAACCATAGTAGCTATCCCCATTACAATAATCATAGTAGCTATCCCCATTACAATAACCACAGTACCTATCCCCATTACAATAACCATAGTACCTATCCCCATTACAATAACCATAGTAGCTATCCCCATTACAATAACCATAGTACCTATCCCCATTACAATAACCATAGTAGCTTTCCCCATTACAATAACCATAGTAGCTATCCCCATTACAATAACCATAGTAGCTATCCCCATTACAATAACCATAGTAGCTATCCCCATTACAATAACCATAGTAGCTATCGCCATTACAATAACCGTAGTAGCTATCCCCATTACAATAACCATAATAGCTATCCCCATTACAATAACCATAGTAGCTATCCCCATTACAATAACCATAGTAGCTATCCCCATTACAATAATCATAGTAGCTATCCCCATTACAATAATCATAGTAGCTATCACCATTACAATAGCCATGGTAGCTATCACCATTACATTAACCATAGATGCTATCCCCATTACAATGACCATAGTACCTATCCCCATTACAATAATCATAGTAGCTATCACCATTACAATAGCCATGGTAGCTATCACCATTACAATAACCATAGAAGCTATACCCATTACAATAGCCATGGTAGCTATCACCATTACAATAACCATAGAAGCTATACCCATTACAATAACCATAGTAGCTATCGCCACTACAATAACCATAGTAACTATCCCCATTACAATAATACAATAACTTCATAAGAAATTTAAGCAGAAACCAAACTCACTAGATATTCTTCAAATACTCCAATCTAGCTGGGGATGTCTCCAAACTTACATTTATTGGAAATAATGTCCCCACACGTAATACATTCCCTCCACAGTGCTTCTTTGCACAAAATGTGCGTTAGCTTGGGCCTCATGATGCCCACTTTGTAAATTTCAAGGTTTATTACTGAACAGATTGTCATCTCTTGAGTATTCTAGACTTAGGGCCTGATTCAGCAAGGAATGCCCAGGAGAGAATGCACGCACTCGGCCGATATTTTAAGTCTGCACATGCATATGCCAAGGCTGGCTCCAGGGGTTGGAGCACCCTGTGCCGGCTCTTAAGAGGGCACCCTTAAATCGCACGCGGCCGAAGATGGGTGTATGGCCTAATTACCATAGGCCACACCCCTATGTGACGTTATTTGGAGGCGTACCCGCATGGTACGCCTCCAAATAACCTCAGGCTGGGGGGAGCCTCACTAGCTGGGCTTCCCCCAGCCCTCTCCTGTGCAGCATCCATTCAGACTCCGGCACCGTTTTTTTATTAATCGGCTGGCTGCTGGCACTGACAGGCAGGCTGTATGTATGTGGTGGGGTGCGGCACGCCAGCACATTAGTCACACACACACACACACACACACACAGCCTGCCTGCCAGTGCCAGCAGCCAGCCTGAGCCCATGATGTGATGGGGGATGAGCCATGAGCTTCATTCACTTACCGTCTCCTCCACACCACGGGTGCCCTCTTCACCTCCAGTGTCAGCGGTAGGGGTAGAGCGAAAGCGCAGCAGCAGCATCAGCGGGGTGGGTGGGCTGAGCAAAACCCGGCATGACAGTGACAGCCAGGGGAAATGCCGGCAGAAAATCAGCGCGCCCTCTGTAGGTGGCGCCCTCGTGCGGCCGATAAGGTGGAAAATGCCTGCAGCCGGCCCTGGCGTATGCATTGTAGTGCGCATGTGCGAACTAGCTATTGCGTTGGGTACTGCATTTGCAGAGGCTATGCAAACCCAGAGCACAGTGATTGACAGGAAGTGCCATTGGTGGGTGGTCACGGGGGGGTGGTCAGGCAAATGCAGGCGTGCCAGTGCGTTTGGATGCTGTTGCATGGGCGTGCCTAAATTATCCACTGCAATACCATAAACAGCTTGAGGCCTCAAATCGTGTGCTGAAGTTAGCAATTCCAGATTGAGCTCTGACCTGCCTTAACTGTGCCTATGGGTCCGATGTTACTCAATGTTACCGATTATTTTGCTATAGTGCCCAAGTATACCTATGTGTGTAAGGGGAAGTGGGCGTCCTTATGTTAGGATGTGATCGCATTGCGATTGCAAACATTTGCATAACACTGCTGATATTAGCAACTGCAGTGCATGCGTATAGGCAGAATAGCGATCCTTGCTGAATCAGGCCCTGAATACTCATTATAAAAGAATGAGCCAATTGTGTGGACAATCCTTTTTTCACAGCGGTGGAAGTTTTTACTAAAACAAAGTGCACATCCACCATAAGCAATTATGACTAATCAGGAATTAGCTGATCAACTAACTGGTCATTCAATAATGAAATCAAATGGCTGGTTGCCATGGCGCAAATTCAGATTTGCATTTTATGTGCTTAGTAAATGATCCCAAGAGTCTTCTTATTCAGCCGTTTCATGACAGTTACTGCAGATCTACAGCATCCTACAGTGCTAGCACCGATATCCACGTGCATATAATTTACTTATAGTATATAGTAATATAAGTCATTGACCATCTATAGCAAATGCTTCATCTTCATACTTTTATTATTAGTTTATGATGCACTTTACATTAATTGGGGAGCACTTAGCACCTTTTTTTTATCTCTACAGTGTGTGTGGATCAAAATTAGAGATGTGCACCGACCACCGTGTTTTGGTTTTGGATCTGGATTCATCTTGATATTTTGGTTTTGCAAAACCACCCTCACATGTATTGGGTTTGGTTTTGAATCTCTATGTTTTCAAAAAAGAAATTAAAAAAATCATGTAATTTGGACATGTTTGGCCATTTTTACATGCAATCCAAAATCCGAATTCAGCTTTAAAAAGCACTGGCACTTGGTTTGACTCGGTACCTGAAACTGATTCTGAACTCAGAACCCCTAAATTCGGTTGTTGTTGGTTCTCTGAGAACCAAACCCGCACATCTAATTAAGTAAGCTTATCTGTAACCAGGGGTGTAGGGAGGGCAGTTCCAGTGGAGAGCAAGCTCCAGGTGTCAAAGGTGTCCGGAGGCGCCGGGGGGCCGTTGCATTCCCACTGCAATGGGAATGCTGGCCTCTGAAGTGATCGGAGGCTAAGGAAGCCTCCGATAGTTTCAGAGGCCAGCGTTCCCAGTGATGCAGTGCGTGGGTGACATCATGACGTCACCCGCACGCTGAGGAGCCTGTGTGGCTGCACTTGCTGGATCTAGTTAGATCCAGTCAGCGGCGCGGCAGCTGAGTGAGCAGGAAGTAGGAACAACAGCCCGGATAACGGCCTCGATGGATCAGGTAAGTACTGAGGGAGGGGGAGGGAGGGGGGCACCTATACAGGGGGTACTGCATATGGGCACTACTTTAAAGGACACCTACACAGGGGGCACTGCATATGGGCACTACTTTAAGGGGCACCTATACAGGGGGCACTGCATATAGGCACCTGTACAGGGGGCACTGCATATGGGCACTACTTTAATGGGCACCTATACAGGGGGCACTGCATATGGGCACCACTACAGGGGCACTGCATATGGGCACCACTACAAGGGGCTATGCATATGGGCTCAACTAAGGGGGACAATGCAGATGGGAACCACTTCAGGGGGACTGCATATGGGCACAGCTACAGGGTTATGGCATATGGGCACAGCTGCAGGGGGCAATGCATATGGGCATAACTTCAGGGGCACTGCATATGGGCACTACAGAGGGCCCTGCATAAGGGGTACTACTACAGGAGCTGATGACTGAAGTGATACAGAAGAAGGCTGGAAAGCTGGGACAGGAGGATGGAGAGACGGGGGGAGAAGGCGGAATATATTTATCCCTCCATGCCCCACTTTGATGCTGCCCCATATCTTTATTTTTAATTCTCTTTACTTTAACCCATATGGACCCGCCTCCTCCCTGGAATACTTGAGGGGGGGGGGAGGCCATAGCATGCACGTGCTCAGGGGACCCTGGCTACGGAATCGGTATGAAATCGATTCCCAGCAGCGCCTGGTCGACAACAGATGAATTCCCAGCAGCGGAAGCCCGACAGCACTGGAAATCCTGATCGTGGATAGGTAAGTACTAACTAACCTAGCCTAACCCCCTAACCCTCCTTAGGGGTGCCTACCCTAACCTCCCCCCAAGTGCCTAACCGTAATCCCCACCTCTAAGTGCCTAACCCTCCCTCCCCCTAGCCTAACCCTAATCCCCCCTCTAAGTGCCTAACCCTAACCCCCCCTTCCCCACTGCCTAAACCTAAGTCCCCCGGGGGGGTGCCTAACTCTGACCCTCCTTCCCCCTAGCCTAACCCTAACCCTCCAAGGGGGTGCCTAACCCTAAGTCCCCCCCGGGAGCCCTAAACCTAACCCTCCCACCCCGCGGCCGGCGGTTTGCGGCACCCGGCATCCCTTCAATCACGGCGTCAGGGAAATGTCAGGCGTCTACATCTAGACGCCCGGCATTTCATCCCTCGCCGGGATATGACAGTCGGGAAGCCGGCTGCCGGTATTAAGGCAGCCGGCTTCCTGATTGTATACCCAGGCTACACGCTACACCTCTGTCTGTAACCACGCTACATGGAGCTCCATTGGTCACTGCTCTGGGGTCCCTATTAGGCAGGTGTGAATCAGAGGGGCAGACAATGTACTAGAGCCTGCTCTGGTGCATTGCCAAAAATCACTTATTTATTAAAACAATGCTAAATATAAAATGCGCTTACAATTAAAACAAATTCATAGACTTGTCTGTAAATGAGGCCCAAGGCATGGGTACCGCTGGCTGCTAATCTTATGGTCCCTAGCTTTTGTCAGTACCATCAGGTCTACAGGAAACCTTTTTCAGCAAGTCCAACAACACAAATGTTGCAATACAAGAATAATGGTGGATACGCATATTGCAGGGCCGCAACTAGGGGGGGCTAGAGGTGCACGTGCACCGGGTGGGGATTGCGGGGGAGGTGAAAAAAGCTCACTCTTACTGGACCTCTAGTGTCTGTCTCCTCCTTGGCGGCAGCCATTTTTGGATGGCCGTTTTCAGCAGATTCCATGCGGACTAGCTGCAAATGCCCATCCAAAAATGGCCGCCGCCAAGGAAGAGACAGATGCTAGAGGTCCTACTGGACCTCTAGTGTCTGTTAGCAAAGCGCAATGCACACAGCATTCCCGGAAGTGCCGGGAACGCTGGTGCTGCCGGGAGAAGATGCTGAAAGCTGCATCTTCTCCCGTGAAATCCCCTGGCAACGAGCATAAACCCCCCTGGAAACAAGCATAAACCCCCCTGGAAATGAGCATAAACCCCACTGGAAACGAGCATGTAACCCCTGGCAACGAGCATGAAACCCCTGGCAACAAGCATGGCACCCCTGGTCACGAGCATAAATCCTCTGGCAACGAGCATGAAAACCCTGGCAATGAGCATGTAACCCCATGGCAATGAGCATGTAACCCCATGGCAACGAGCATGTAACCCTTGGCAACAAGCATGGCACCCCTGACAACGAGCATAAATCCCCTGACAATGAGCATGAAAACCCCATGGCAACGAGCATGAAATCCCATGGCAACGAGAATGTAACCCCTGGCAACGAGCATAAACCCCCTGGCAATGAGCAGGTAATTTTAAAGTAATTAGAAGCCTTACTGTGGGATATAAAATGGTGTCGGGCAAATATGTAAGTGGCACTTTGGTAATAGGCATTACAGTGTGTGGCATAATGTGTAATGGGCATTATGGTGTGTGGAATAATGTAAGTCACTATACCAGGGACGTCTGAGTAGTGCACTGCCTTATGGAGGAGCAAGGACAAAATTCAGGTACAGGAAGGGAGGGGGCGCAAAATTGCTGCCTTGCACCGGGTGACGGATATCCTAGTTTCGGCCCTGCATATTGTCATCATGAGTATTATAAAAAACACAGTTTTTCATGTGTGCTGTTAATGCAAAGTGCTTATGGGAATGTTTTACCTCTCCATTCTTTTATACTGTAAATATTGAAGTTATTATAATTATAATCATACTTTACATGGTAATTTAACAAACTCTGGCAATTGTATTAATCAGTTTAGTTTTCTTTTCTCATTTCCATTAAAAACATGGAAATGAGAAAAAGAATTGTATAACTATATAATTTTCAGATTTAATAAAAATTGACTTACTGAATGGATTTAAGGATTTCTATTTATCTGAACTGTCTTTGACTTACGCCATGAAGTGAACCAGAAAAATATCAAACCTCTCACAACTCCAGCTGTGAACAATTCAGGTCTGTGAAGTTTTAGCTCAGTTCAACTGTCATATGGATGAGTCTGAGGGGATCTGAAATTATCTAAAGAACCAGAATCCCCGGACAGAAAAACATTTCTGATTACACAATCAGTCACAGCTTACATTAAATGTCTTCTGAATATAGCATTCAAACACTGGCAGGTGGGCCCAGGCTCATCTGCCAAAGATTCCCCAGTGCAGCGGGCTCTCCATTAGATGTAAGAGAATGAGCTAGATTTACTGGTACACTCTGTATACTCCAGTCCTACGTATAATGCCATTTTTAGCTATAGTTGAAGACCAACATCAAAATCTAAACTTACTATATGCTTAAACCAGAAATCCAAACCCACATTAATATCAATTCTAGTATTGAGCTTAGCTTAATCTTTACATCTGTCCCCAGCCCTAAAAGAACCCAGATTACTGCAACTGTATTGTAAAAATACAGTTGTAACCCTGTTTAGGTAGTAACAGATGTGCAATAAAGCCTTAAGGTTATTTAGCTTTATGCCCCATGTTGTGCACCAATTTGTTTCTGTTGCACCTACAGTACAGTACCTCCTCAGGGTTAACTATGGTCAGCTCAGACTTTACACATTTGTAGGTTGTAGAGGTCCTTTAACATGCAAGTTTGTAATAAGTGAGGTTGGAAGTCTTGGAACATCATTAACACAATTCACAATAAACTGTAACCATTATAGGCATTAGACAATCTCTTAATTTTATACATTGCAATAAAATCCCACAATTTGCTTTAGTTATTCCTAGAGATGAGCGGGTCCGGTTCTCTGAGAACCGGACCAGCCAGAACATAGCAAATCTCCGAACCGGATCCGAATCAGGCTCTGGTCTTCCCATCTGACTCGGATCCGAAAACTAGGCAAAATGTCACCAATCCTACGTTGAATTATTACAGGTTTTGGATTGCATATAAGTCCCTTATATGATCGGCGCCATTTGCTTCACTGCTGTGGTACTCTGCTGTGTGGGGCTGTGGTGTGTATGTCCAAAGGCTGTGCTGTCCATCCAGGGGGGCTGTGTTGTGTCCATCCAGGGGCTAGGCTGTGTCCATCCAGAGCAGTGCTCCGACCATGGGCTGTACTGTTCCATCCAGGGGGGCTGTGTTGTGTCCATCCAGGGACTAGGCTGTATCCATCCAGGGGCTATCCTGTGTGCTCTGTCCACTGGTTATACTGTTCCATCCAGGGGGGCTGTGCTATGTCCATCCATGGGTTAAGCTGTGTCCATCCAGGGCTGTGCTGAGTCCGTCCAGTGACTGTATTGTTCCATCCAGGGGCTGTACTATTCCATCCAGGGGCTGTACTATTCCATCCATGGGCTGTAATGTTCCATCCAGGGGCTGTGTCCATCCAGAGGCTGTGCTGAGTTCATCCTGGGGCTGTACTGTTCCATCCAGGGGCTGTGTTGTGTGCATCCAAGGGCTAGGCTGTGTCTATCCAGGGCTGTGCTGAGTCCATCTAGGGGCTGTTTTGTTCCATCCCAGGGCTTTACTGTTCCATCCAGGGGCTGTATCCATGCAGGGCTGTGCTGAGTCCATCCAGGGGCTGTACTGTTCCATCCATGGGCTGTACTGTTCCATACAGGGGCTGTGTCCATCCAGGAGCTGTGTCCATCCAGGGCTGTGCTGAGTCCATCCAGCTGTGCTGTATCCGTCCACTCTCTGTCTTCTGTCACACACTGGTGCTGCAGTGAGTCCACAGGCCATAGCCCACTGCATTCAACAACTTCGAATAAGCACTGTTTGGTTCTATATTGTTTGTTACAGGTACTGTTCTGTGTGTTGTACCCCAGTGAGTTTGTTCAGCTAAAAAACAAAAATCCTTTTGAATCTCCACAGTGTGAGTTGAGCTATGCATTGAAAAAAGGATAAGGATCAGTTTAGAGAAGAGTAAGAGCCGCAACCAAATACTTTGGCTGCAGCTGCTGCCACCAGTCATGACGATACTAGTCCTTCAACGTCATCTACCAAAGCCGATGTCCAAGGACATAAAGGGTTTTAAGGTAGGGCATCTAAAAGCATAGAGCCAATATTTTACAGTGGTAAAGAAAAAAAAACACCTCTAATAAAGCGAAATTATAGTGAAGAAAAACAAAATTGACAATATGCCATTCACCACACAAAGTGACAAGGAATAGTTAAGGCCTTGGTCTTTATTTATGAGTGGTGGTTCTGCAACTGTCAGTGAGGCATCTTCCTCTGCCTCTCATGACGATGTAAACCTCTAGAAGAGGTGTCCGACAAATGAAAACCACTAAGGCACAGGAACCAACTGCGTGCTTGGAAACATCACAAATCCCTGAGGAGAGTCTAAGTGGTATATTTACAACATCTCCACTTTTAAAAAACTCTCACTTTAGTAAATATACCCCTAAGTGTGTCCGCGAGTGCAATGTGTGAGTTTTGACCTTTCAAATACTGTACTTGAAGAGAAGCCAACTTTCACCATTTGTGCACCCTCTGCAAATGTGGGGATGAGCAGCACATGTCAACATGTTGATGTAGAAATTGCTGGGGGTGGATCTTCATTCCAGAAAGGGACCAAGAAGACTACTACTAGTAGTAGTTTAAAAAAACTACTGACTGTTAAACAATCCTTTGACAGAGGAAGTAAGTATGACAGCTGTCACCCAGTTGTTCAGCAGATCACTGACACCATAATGGCTGTTCTAGTATTAGATGGTGAAATAATAAAAATTGAGGATGCTAGTGTGGAGAGTTATATCTACTTTTTAGAAAACAGGAAATGTGATCAATAAAGCCACAGACATACAGTAAACTTTAGAAGTGTAGTTGAAAATTGACATTATACACATTCCCAGGTTTGCCTAGTCTTATATCTTGAAGTAAGGTAACAAGACTGTGTGTAATGTTCTCTATTTCATTCTACTATTCTAATTTCCTGCCAGGCCAGATCAGGTAGACCATTGCTTCCCCTCACAGCCATTAGACTATGACACATGTCAGTCATACTGTCCCAAAATCATGTGTAAGATGGCGGTGCTGGTGGAAACATGATCAAACATTGAAATACATAGTGTGACCAGATTTTTGCATCTAAAGGGCACATCAATAGCTGAAATTCATCATCACCTTGTCAAGGTGTTTGGTGATAACATCATGTCACAGAAACAGGTTTGGGTTTGGTGCACTGCCTTTGATAACAGCTGGTCAGATGTTCAAGATGAGCAGCGATCCAGCTGGCCAAGCATGTCCACCTCAGATGACAATTTGTGCCGCTTGAAGGTCTGATTCAGGAAGACAGACACATTCGAATTAATGATATTGCTGACAAACTGAACATCTCATTGGGTACTGTACACAACGTTGGGTACAGCAACTGTGGTATAGGAAAAACTGTTCACGCTGCGTACCAACCAAAACTAACACAAAACCAATAGGATGGGAATGATGCTTGGGCACTTGATGCAGGACCATGAGAAGGGAGTGCAGTTCCTGCAGCATATTGTCACAGATGGTGAAACGTGGGAGCATCATGTGACTCCGGAGACAAAGCAAGCATACATAACATGGAAACACGCATCGTTCCCACCTTCAAAGAAATTCAAAACAACTCCATCAGCAAAGAAGGTCATGGCAACCTGGGGTGCTGTGAACAGGCGTTATATAGCTGCATGATATTATTATAAGCCAACCACACGCGTGAGTTGTAATGGCGCTACCATTGGGAGGTACTGAACCATCATCCCTACAGCCCTTACCTGGCACCAAGTGATTTCTATCTCTTTGGACCATTGAAGAAGCACCTGGGTGGAAGGCGATTCGCAACCGATGGTGAAGTTCAGCAAGCCATTATGTCCTGGCTTCAGGCACTCGACACTGATTTCTTCTATGCCAGGATCCATGCCTTGGTGTACCGTGGGTACAAATGCTTAGACAAGTATGGCAACTACAGATATGCCCAGCTATATCCTTGGCACTGGCGCGGCAAATCGTGCTACGCATAGCGCAAGAAGCGCACCCATGAGCGGACACGCGCACTGTGTACGCAACCGTGCCTTCATAAGAATGCATGATGAGGTCGCAGTGTGCAACATAGCGTATGCAGGCACGGGGAATCGCATGACGCAATGCGTGCACAGGCCATACTATTGATTATACATATACAGATATGTCCAGCTATAGCCTTGCTGCTGGCGTGGCAAATTGTGCACTCACTGCATACGCGACCGCGCCTCCAGAGTAATGCATGGTGCGATCGCAGTGCGCGCCATAGCGTATTGCAGGCGCGCAGAATCGTGTGCACATTTGTGGTGCGATCAGCCACAATGTAACTGGGCGCATCTGTATATGTATGAGTTGAATAAATTTACGCAATGAGAGGTCTTGTTACCTTGTTTATTAAATTACCCTTCTATTTCAAAACGCCTCTCTTGGCTATTGAGCAGGAGGTGTTGTGGCCTGTTTCTCCACTTTTCTGTTTATGCATTTTGGGAAGTTCTGTGACTTCCCTGTTTGTAGCAAGGTCAGGTGTAGCCAAATCCCAATAATGTTCTGGCCTATATAAAGCCTGCTACAACAACTGAGGATAGTGCATCAGCATGGCCCAGTGTCTCCACCCAGTTAATGGGTTTCTATCAGTAGCGGCTCCAGGCACGGGCAAGCTGGTCCGTCGCCCGGGACGCTACTGTTTACGGAGGGCGCAGGAAACGCCCACCACCCGCCCAGCGGTATAGGACATTTTTAAGCACGGCGGAGAGGGAGTGGAGGAGGGAAGGGGCGGCAACAGAGGACGGCGCTGGGTGCAGCGCTGCCTAGCGCCGGCCCTGGTTTCTATACAACTGAGCTTTTATCGCTTTGTCCATGGCCATGGCCTTTGTGTCTTTAGACTCAGCCTCAGTCATAATTTGTCCCATTCCAGTTTGGCTTGTGTTTCTATCCTCTTCTTACAGTATATTGTTGCCCTGTTTTATAAGTGCATCTTGTTATTGTGCCCTACCATTTGCCTTTACTTCTCAGTCCTGATCCTGTCCCCACAGCATGCACAGTTGCAGGTCTCAGTAATTTGTTCTAAGTCCTGGGCTAACTGAAATTAACTTCAGAATCATACTCAGGGAAAGGCAGCTGCGATAGGCCGAAGCATATGCACAGACTGTGAATCTTCATGAGTGGATTGGATAACAGCCAATTCTCTTTTCCTAGTCCTCCATCTGTCTTGTTTGTTGCCATTGTAGTATCTCTTATTGTTTCTTCTGATTTACAGGTATTGACCTCTGACCTGGCTGATTACTTATCCTGGGTATGGCTGCAGCTTGTCTGGCTGCATTCTACTATCTCAATTCTATACTGGAAAGTGGAAACATTGTTGATTAAAGTACCATCTTTGAATATATTTGTACTGGGACATTATTTTATTGATCTCACCACTGTAAATGTAATCATTAATCATCCTTTCATGTCCCCTTCCAAAACTATTTCTATAATACAGTAGCTTGTCTTAGCAGAGGATGCCCAAATCAATTCAAATAGGAATGACATAGAGATGAGCAAAACTGTTCAATATTGTTCCATGAAATTTTGCACAAATGGCTATGGCATTTCTTAGATTTTATCATCGGATTATGGCTGTAATTTTTCCCAGTACTACCCCATCCACACCAGAGAGAATGAAATGTCCATCTATGTCTAAGCTCTTTTTCTAGACTAAAAATTATGCAAAATCTGAATTTACAAATACACTCAAGAATTGTATAGCCAGTTTTTTACCCCTGTGCGAAATAGCCTGCCCCGTCTGAAATTAGATTTGCATGAAATTTCTCACCTATAGGAAGGACTTTGAGGCTATATTTCATGGCCAAATATTGAAGTATTGGTATATACAAGAATGTAATTGATGTACCTGATTAGGAGGATGACTGGGTGTGTGTGCAGCATGCACTTGTGTGTGTCATTTTAAAGTTATATGTTTTTTGTCTGTGGTATGCTTTTGATGTTACTGAACATGTAAAATGAATGCCTTTAAAAAAATGAAATTGAAGCTTATGAATATAATGCACAAGCTGAACCTCTAATTTGGCTCTTAATAATCCAGACTTTTCTCATTTGAAATGACTTCAGACAGAATTAGAAGCTATATAATGTATGATCATCTGTTTTCCTGGAACGCTTTCATCTCCCAAAACCTGTATACTGTAGCTCTTATAAAACGTATATTTATTTATTGTCAATAAACCACCTGAACAACCCTTAACTTAAATAACTTATCTACATAAAATAATGATGCAGACAATACAGCTTGGCGTAAAAGGTCACAGATTTCATCATTTAATTTGCTCTTGGAAAAAAGGTTTAAAAAAGGTGCTGCTGATCTCAGCTCTAGGCTATCAAGATGTAACAAAGAAGTCTCACCTCCCCTTACTTGGCACAGGTAAGCTAGGTACGCACTGGAGCGGTGTCGGCACAATATGTTGTCTCTGCATCGCTCTGTGTATCCTCCAATATGTGCGCTACCGCAGATGCTTGTGACATCGTCCGGTCAGCCGTGCTGCACGTCCAACCAGACCATATCGCAAGCTGCCCCGTTGCAGGTAATGAAGGACGGAACAAGGTATCGCTCAGTCATTCATTACCTTGTCCTAATGTGTATCCAAGATTCAATATGTCGGCCCATCGGCCCGACATATCGACTGGGTACACATCGCTCAGTGTGTACCCAGCTAGGCAACTTGCTGTAGTTGCAGCTGCTTGGAGCATCTTCAAGAAACTCCGGGCACTGCTGCAATTCTGGGTGCCAGTGGCCCTGCCCCTCTTTGCACAACATCACAACGTCATTGGCAAGGGGGCGGCTCTGCCTTCTGCCATGCTGCGCCTCTCCTTCCTTATCTATGATGTACATGGAGGAATAAGTCTGGCCCAGAGGAACAAGCTGGAGTGCTAATATAGTAATGTCTTCCATCTGATGGACTCTGCAGGGGGATATTCTAAAACAGTGAGTCCATTTCTTGTTAAAAATTGTAATTTAAGAAAAATAGTATATGTGGGATTGCCCCTAACAAGAAAAGAATCACAAAGCTCACCTCTGGCAGAGAATGCAGCACATGGTGCTCAGTCCCACCCCTGGTGTAGTTCTCAGACCCACCCCTTCACCTGTTTGGCCCACTGTCTGCAGTGTGATAGCAATGAATTGTTTCTTGCCGTAAATTGCTGTAGATCACTGACGGCACCATAGATGGTGCACCATTCCATGGCCTTTCCTAGTAGAAAATGTTCCATCTTTGCCTGTACATGTAAAGGAGTTGTGTTCTTGCTCATCTTTATTGCTATGTAACACAATATAACCTGTCCCTTAGGATATGTATGGACCTTTGTTTCTGACGTAATCAGCACATTCAGACACAAGGATGTACACCAGGAAATGGCTTATACTAGTATTTAGTATACAGTTACAGATGTGACTACAGCAAAGATGCACACGGACGCCGCTGCATCCAACTCAGAATCAGTTCTCATTTTTACTATGAAGTATAGGGATAGATAGTAGCATCTGCTGAGGTGACAAAGTTCCAATTGGCAAGGTCCAATTGGGAAAGTTGCACAGATCTGAGTCATTAGTATGGATTATGTGATTACTCTGCACCAACATATAAAAGCAGCATTTTATATTCCAGAATGAGATTATATACAGGTGGTAAAGGGGTGGGGATGCATCTACAGCGAGGATCCTTACTGTCTGGGATGATACACAACACTATTCTCCCTGCAAAAGGACTTCATTGGTGGCAGCGGGTATCAAGATGGACTTTGTACCTTTCTCATGTACACTTGTGGGAGAGCAGATTTATATGTGCACTTCAATCAATATAACAAACACCTTCAAACACACAAAAGTAGCACTTCACTAACTGCAAATTGAAGACATAAGTTAAGTGTTTAAAGTTTAAATTGGTAAAGAGGGTGGTCCTAAAGTGTTTGTAGGATACACATTGAAGTGACGTTTCACTTTTTCCTCCATGTGTATTCTTAGTTCTATTCAAAACCCCACACATCTACAGTAGGCAGAGATTACTTTTCTGGGGGAAGATTAGGCAGAATTATACACATAACATTTTTCTGAGACACATGGTTCTGGCTCACTAGCTTAGCTTCCATTTGCTGATATCATTAATTATCCTCCTGCTTCTCATACAAGCCCTGTATAAATGTTTATTGCACAAAGACTGAACACTAGGGTCAAGTCTCATTCCTGTGTGCAGTGTGCTGACCTGACCAGAGTGCTAAGTGTGTCCTGCCAAATTCTCTTCTTGAAGAGTTTGCTGACCTTTATGTGTTTATTTATCTGTTATTTATCTGTTTAACTTCAATAGCAGTATGTACAATGTACATCAGCATATTTGTCAAAGGGGTCCCACGCCAGCCCCTTGAGCTATGTGAATATCCAACACCCCCACACTTGTACCGGCATGGGGAAATAACCCTAGTCTGCATACAGTATCATGGCCAGGGATGTGGTATGTTATCATGGCCATATCATGACCAGGGTGTGGCATGTTATGTCATCGTTCAGAACGTCGACACAATAACGTCGACATGGTCTGAATGTTGCTTTCAGAATGTTGACATGGATGTTGACAATATTTTTACTATTACAGCCCTAACTAACCCTACCTGTATATGTCTGATATATTACATATTCTGCCCTTTGTATGAGGCAGACTATAGTTTGTTACAGTACATGCTAATTATGCCCTCTTCATGGGATGGCCATACTTGCTCTAAAATCAAGTATTTGGAAACACCCCCTAGAAATCCTGTTTGCCCCTGAAACCAGCATCACCAACTTTCAGGAGTGACGTAGCACAACTGTAAACTACATAGCTTTTCCACAGGAGACCTAGGGCCGTATCCAATTAGACGCGAAAACATTAAGTTTTCGCATTTGTAAACTTTTTGCACCTTTTGCCCGAATATGTCACTTTTCGCACATATGCACATCCCCGCTATTTGCGTGATGCTATAGCAAGAGACGCAAAGTAGCATTCGCCCGATAATTCATCATGGTGTTATATGCGAAAAGTGCAGGTGAAAATGGGGAAAACAGCTTATACCCCAAAAAACTAACACTGGGTAACAGTATAGAAGTCTGTTAGGGGACATAATCAAAGGGATTAGGGACCTGATTCAGAGCCGCTCGCTGTTTGCGAGCGCTCACTCTGAATCTGGGCAGGGAATTATTATTATTTTTTTTTCTCCTGCCCGCTCGCTAACCTGTGGGTGCCCACCCACAGCTTGTGCGTAGGGGCTGGAGATGGACGTGATTATCGCGACCATCAGGCTTGCGAGGAGATCCTGTGGTAGGGTCTCAGCACTCGCAAGCCTGAGTGGACTTCCTGATCTAATAGAGCAGGAAGTCCACTACTGACTTCATGAGTGATGTCAGTAGGGCCGCCTAAGGGAACACATGCGTTTGTGCAGCAACCCATTCTCCCTGCCTTCAAAACGGGGCGAGCTGTCGATCAACATCGACAGCCGCCCCGTCTTGTAGCGAGCTCCAGAGCGACTGAACTTCAGTCGCTCGTTGGAGCTCACGCTTGCGCACGCCAGAGGCGGTGCATGCACAGGGGGAAAACATCGACCCGCTTGCGAGCGCTTTGCGCTCGCAAGCGGGTCTGAATCAGCCCCTAGGTTTTTTTAATTTGTGTGAAATGGCTGTTATATGCGTTTCTTTCTAACAGAGAAAACTTTTTTGTAAATATAAATGTAGTTTAATTGGGGGTACATAAAAATGGGTGCAAGTACTTTTTTGTGTCATAAAAGTGCATTTTTTTTAAATGTTAAAAATACACCTGTCACTTGCACCTGCAAACCTAAAAACACCTTTTCCATCCTTACAGCCCCCCAAAATACCTATCCCACTACTGGAAACCCATTTTCCAACACTTTTTTAACACTGAAAATGACATGACATTATTGGCCTAATTAAGCTAATTAAAAAATGTCCAAGGGGTTCTAAACCAAGTCCCGACATTTTTAGCCCTAAATAGGGATTTTGCACAGCTTTTCACCTGCTCTGAGATGGTGTCAATTTTCGCGGCTTTTGCCTATGGAGAATTCGCACGGGCGAAAAGACTTGGCTAATAGGATAGCACGATACGCATTTTTGGCAAAAAGTTTGCACAAGTATATTGGCGCTTTTCACGTCTAATTTGATATGGCCCTTAGTGGCCCCCGATAATTAAGTATCCAAATCGCCGAGAGTTGCTTCAGTGCGGGGATACCTGATCCAAAAATGAGTTGTCCCCGTGATCCCTAGCGCTGCTACCTAAAATGCAGTGATACTAACCCATGCTGATCCTGCCCAGTATTCTTGCAAGCAATTGCAAAGCACTAGAAAGGACATTTTTACATGACTGATAATTGCCCTGTACATATATCTGCTCTACAAACTTTGCTCTATCAGCTTTTTTAAGAACTGTTGCTATTTTTGCCCAGTATTCCCTTCATGGAAGAAAATTCCCATTAACCCAAATTTTATAGATATCCACTCACCACCATACAGATCCGTTTTCTAACATCTTTATTAAAAGCTGTTGTTATTTCTATCCTCCTGGGAAGCAGCTCCCATTAACCCATGGGCCACCTGCCGTCAGTGTAGATCTATGCGTGTACTGTACGTCAAGATAGTGCATTATTTATTTCCAGCACTCGGATAATGATGTTGACAAATACAAATAAATAATAATCCCAAGATTGTATTATTTCTCCTACACATCAATATTTAATGGATAGTAAACAGCATTTATTATTTGCAGATAAGCTGTTCCCAAAAACAGCCCAATTGTCCCTTAACACTGCAGCTCTGCTTAAACACATTCACACTTCTCAGTATTTCTTTATTTCTAGCAGAATGAAATCACTTGAAGAGAAGGATTTTAGAAAAAAAAATGCTTTCACTTTTTATTCAGTTCATTTCAATAGTAATAATCCTAGAGCAGAAAACTCTTTTAACACAGTAAAGCCCTGCGTGACATTTCATTGTGGAGCTCCCCGCCTGTGAATACTTAACACAATATAAATGGTTATTGCTGCAGCTGAAATAAAAAATAAAAAAATTAATAGCAGCCGGTGTTGAAAATAAATACACTCAGAACTTGAGTGGCTTTGGCAATATTACCGTGGACAATTAGGCCCAACCTTTAAAGACTTTTTATCCTGTAACCCTTACCCTCCTCCTATAGATTTGCTAAGTTGAAGGCAGCAGTGTATTGGATGAGTTTTGTTGAATCCACTTTTAAATCATGGAAATGCTATCTATCTATCTATCTAACTATATATCTATCTTCTATCTATCTATCTCTCTCTCTCTCTCTATCTATATATCTATCTCATATCTATCTATCTATCTAACTATATATATCTATCTTCTATCTATCTATCTATCTAACTATATATCTATCTTCTATCTATCTATCTATCTATATCTCTCTCTCTCTCTCTCTCTCTCTATCTATATATCTAACTCATATCTATCTATCTATCTCTCTCTTTCTATATATCTATCTCATATCTATCTATATATCTATCTATCTATCTATCTAGCTCTCTCTTTCTATATATCTATCTATCTAACTATATATCTATCTTCTATCTATCTATCTATCTCTCTCTCGCTATCTCTCTCTTTCTATATATCTATCTCATATCTATCTATCTAGCTCTCTCTTTCTATATATCTATCTCATATCTATCTATATATCTATCTAGCTCTCTCTTTCTATATATCTATCTATCTATATATCTATCTATCGCTTCCTTTTGCACATGCTCATGAAATTTATCACAATTCTACTTTATTTTCCAGGGTGTAATGTGACAAAACATACGGATTTTGACAGGGTATGATGATTTTCTATAAGCATGGTAACTGTACAGCAAATAAGCTTTTACACTATCAGCTTTTACACAATAAGCTTCCAAGAGTGTATATTGGGCGAGTAGGCAGGATTGTAGGCTACCAAATTGAGCAATCCCTGATTTGGACAGATCTCTTGCACCAGGATAGTGAGGATGGCTACTTTCACAAGTGGAAGGCTGGGGCGGTGTGGCCGACTCCGAATACAGAGGAAGATCCACATTTATTTCAGAGCATGCAATGCAGCCATCTGTGCGGCCACATTGCATGTAGCTCTGTATTAGACATTGTATGCATAAGTAGGTGCTTGATATAAATATGCTCAGATTAAGGGCGTCAATAAATTTAAACTCATCATAACTAAAAAAAACTGATGGAGGTAATTAGGTTTAGAACTCGCATGGAGTTCTACATAATTACCAGAGGAATTCATCATTCCTCCTCTCCATAAGTATCTATTCCGAAAAGCTGTCATTTTTGCGATGACAGCTTTTCAGGAAATTTCCCTGCCTGCCCTATCTTACCGCAGCTGTAATCAGTGCTGTGCATGCACCGTTACATTCACAAAAGCGGTGCAGCTGCAGTAATTCTGTCCGTCCGTCCCCCCAACTGAATAGCCTAATTCTACATTCCCATACTAATGTATGGGGAGTGTGAAATTTAACGCAGCAGGACTTAACCAGGAGATATCAGTGTGTTAATGAATACTAAAATAATATGAGATATGGTAAGAACTTACCCTTGTTATCTCTATTTCTACGAAGTCCATAGGGTTCCACAGGATACCTTGGGGGTATAGGTGTGACGTCAGTCGCAGGGCACCAAAGAGTTAAGCTTTCAGCCTCCCAGGATGCACTAGGTCCCCCTCCTATACCCCGCCCCCGGGCCAAGGCACCTCAGTTAGTTACCAAGCCATAGGCCGGAGGAGGAGAAGGAAGAGAGAGAACAAAGATCTGGACACATACAAGAATCACATTCTCACCAGAGGGAGACGGAAAACCGGTGACCAGAGCAAAGCCCATCTGCAGCACAGGTGCGACAGGGCGGGAGTCCTCTGGAACCCTATGGACTTCGTAGAAATAGAGATAACAAGGGTAAGTTCTTACCATATCTCATATTTTCTACTTCAGGGTCCATAGGGTATCCACAGGATACCTTGGGGATGTCCCAAAGCAGTATCCTTTAAGGGTGGGGACGCTCCTGTGCAGAAAGGAGAATCCGCCGCCCGAAGGAAGCATCCTGAGAGGCGAAGGTGTCAAACCTGTAATACCTCACGAAGGTATGAACAGAAGACCACGTAGCAGCCTTGCAGATCTGAACTGCCGAGGCACCACGTCGAGCTGCCCACGAAGGACCCACAGACCTAGTGGAATGAGCCTTCAGATAAGGAGGGACCGGTAGGCCTTCATGAAGATAAGCTTCAGAAATAGCCATACGGATCCAGGCTGCCAAAGTTTGCTTTGAAGCAGGCCAACCCTTTTTACAGAAGCCATAGAGGACAAACAAAGCGTCCGACTTCCTAAACGAAGAAGTGCAGTCAACATAAGTCCTTAAGGCCCGCACAACATCCAAAGAGGCCTCACCCACGGAAAGACCCGGTGAGTTAAAGGCCGGAACAACTATTTCCTCGTTAACATGAAACTGGGAAACAACTTTGGGAAGAAACTCGGGCCGAGTGCGGAGCACTGCCCTGTTCCCATGAACAACCAAGAAAGGGGGTCTACAAGAAAGAGCCCCTAACTCAGAAACACGTCCGGCCGAAGCAACGGCCAGAAGGAAAACAGTCTTAGCTGTTAGCCATTTAATATCCACTGAGCCCAGTGGTTCAAACGGCGGTCCTTGGAGAGCCCTCAGGACCACAGCCAAATCCCAAGGCGCCACAGGTGGAACAAAGGGCGGCTGAATACGGAGAACACCTTGCATAAAGGTGCGCACATCCGGGACTGTAGCAATCCTACGGTGAAACCAGACAGATAGGGCCGAAACCTGTACCTTCAAAGAAGCAAGGCGAAGCCCATGATCTAGTCCCGCTTGCAGGTAGGCGAGAATCCGAGACAGACGAAACTCCCGCGGTGCAAAACCTCTCGGTCGACACCACTGGAAGAACGTATGCCACACGCGATGGTATATCCTCGCGGAAGACGGTTTCCGAGCTCGTAACATGGTACGCACCACAGAGCTGGAAAACCCCCGGGACCTCAGCATGGCCGTCTCAACAGCCACGCCATCAAAGACAGCCGAGTCAGGTCCGGGTGAAGACAAGGACCCTGAGACAGAAGGTCCGGTCGTAGCGGCAACCGCAGAGGACTGTCCACGGACAGACCCTGAAGGTCTGAGAACCAGTGCCGTCTGGGCCACGCGGGAGCTATCAACAGGAGCGTCCCTCCTTCCTGTTTGAATTTCCGGATTACCCGTGGAAGAAGGGAGACCGGAGGGAACAGGTATGCGAACCTGAACGTCCACCGGACGGACAGAGCATCCACCAGAGACGCCCCTTCGTCTCTTGTGCGAGACCCGTACACCGGCAACTTGTTGTTGTGCCGGGACGCCATGAGGTCGATTTCTGGAAGACCCCACCTGTCCACCAGTAGTTGAAAAACGTCCGGGTGCAGGGACCATTCCCCTGGATGAACGTCCTGGCGACTTAGAAAGTCCGCCTCCCAATTTAGCACTCCCGGGATGAAGACCGCTGATATGGCCGGAAGATTGCGCTCCGCCCAAACCAGGATCCGAGAGACCTCTACGAGAGCCGCCCGACTGCGAGTTCCTCCTTGCCTGTTTATGTAGGCCACGGTGGTAGCATTGTCTGACTGGACCTGCACCGGGTGACCCTGGAGAAACCGCTGTGCCTGCAATAGAGCATTGAAAACCGCACGGAGTTCCAAGATATTTATTGGAAGCTCCGCTTCTGTCGGCGTCCACCTGCCCTGGAACAAGTGTGGACCCGAAACTGCTCCCCAGCCCCGAAGACTGGCGTCCGTTGTCAACAGGACCCAATTTGGAACCCAGAACGGACGTCCCTTGTTG
Source organism: Taudactylus pleione (assembly GCA_031769625.1). NCBI lineage: Eukaryota > Metazoa > Chordata > Amphibia > Anura > Myobatrachidae > Taudactylus > Taudactylus pleione. The sequence goes on from JAUIMM010000106.1 coordinate 833,424, forward strand.
AGGTGGGTCGTCTTTAACCACCACACAAGGGACAGGCGAACCTCCGGGGTGAGCACAATCGTCTGGAACTTCAGAGACTGAGGCAGCCCGTTCCACTTGGACAGGATCAGGTGCTGCAGAGGTCTGGAGTGAAACTGGGCGTATTCCACCATGTCGAACACCGACACCATGGAGCCCAGTAACCTCATCGCCGAGTGTAAGGACACCCGGCGGCTGTGCAGACAACTGCGCACCCTTGACTGTAAAGCAGAGATCTTGTCCTCTGTCACGAAGATCCTTTGCTGTCCCGAGTCCAATAAGGCTCCAAGATGCAGAATCCTCCGAGACGGGATTAGAGTGGACTTCTGCCAGTTGATTAGCCAGCCGTGCCGTTGCAGCAGTGCAATGGTCAGGTCCAAGTGGTGTAACAGGAGCTCTGGAGATCCTGCCACCAATAACAGGTCGTCCAAGTACGGCAACATGCGGACTCCTTGCAGCCGCAGAGAAGCCGCCATGACCGTCATCACCTTGGTGAAAACACGTGGTGCTGTCGCCAGGCCAAAAGGTAACGCCCGAAACTGGAAGTGGTCGCTGCGGATTGCAAACCGAAGGAACTCTTGATGGCGCAAAAGAATAGGGACATGCAGGTAAGCGTCCTGTATGTCCAATGACACCATGTAGTCCCCAGGTTCCAGCGCCAGAATGATGGACCGTAGGGTCTCCATCCGAAACTTCGGGACCCGCAAAGACTTGTTGAGTGCTTTGAGGTTGAGAATCGGACGATATGACCCATTGGGTTTCTGTACCAAAAATAGATTTGAATAGAAACCCTGGCCCCTCTGGGAGAATGGAACAGGCACTATAACTCCAGCCTGGAGCATAGTGTGCAATACCTTCCGCAGCTCCGTAGCCTTGTTCCGGTCTGATGGTAGACCCGTGGTGAAGAATCGAGCCGGGGGTCTGTGCCGGAAGGAGAGGGCGTACCCGTGGGAGACCACCTCCAGAACCCAAGTGTCTGTCGTAGTGAACGACCAACACCGGGAGAACTGCAGCAGGCGGCCTCCCACCCTGGGATCCCCCAAGGGGAGACCCGGACCGTCAGGCCGCAGGCTTGTCATCTGGCTTGGGGGCCGGACGTCTGGTACTCCATGCCTGTTTCCGGGGCTTGACCGATTTCTTAGGGCCAGCCTGTCGAGGAAACGACTGTGGTTTGGGCCTGCCCTGGGCCCTAGATGACCGAAAGGACGATGGTCCAGAACCAGAAGGAGCAGCGGCCGACGGGAGACAAGCAGATTTGACTGCCGCCAGCGTGGCCACAATCTTATCCAGATCCGGACCGAAGAGAACTTCTCCGGTAAACGGCAACGCTTCCAGACCCTTCTTGGAATCTGCGTCCGCCTTCCAGGATCGCAGCCACAAGGTGCGACGAGCAGCTACCGCTGCTGAAGAAATTCTAGACACCAGAGTACTAATGTCTAGAGCCGCCTCGTTGATGTAGGTGGCCGAATCACGGAGATTGCCAATCAACTCCGACTGTTCGGCCGGACAGTCGGATTCAAAAGAAGCCTCTAATGAATCCGCCCAGCGCTCCATCGCTCTGGCAACCCAGCAAATGGCCATAGCCGGCCGTGCTGCCCCCCCTGCAAGGGAATAAGCGGACTTCAGGCAGATTTCTACCTTGCGGTCCATAGCATCCTTAAGGGAGGACATGGATGGCATCGGCAATGTGGCACTACGGACAAGACGGGTCACGTGAGAATCCACCTATGGAGGGGATTCCCACTTAGCAAAATAATTATCCGCGAACGGATAAGCCACCGCCAGACGTCTCTGCGGCTGGTATCTTTTGCCAGGTTGTTTTCACGCCTCCTCTAAATGGTCCACCAACTGACCCGAAAGAGGAAAGACTGTGGCATCGCCCTTCACATCTTTGAAAAAGGCATACTTAGATTTAGCCGCTGGGGGAACTTCGTCCTCAATCACCAAGGCTGTGCGGACCGCCCGAATAAGTCCAGGAATATATACTTTGGACTTAGCATCAGCGTCCTTAGTATGGAGAGGTTCCTGATCGTAAGGATCCAGAATCTCCCCATCATCAGACGTCCCTTCGTCATCCTCATAAGGAGCGGACAGAGACGCCACCAGCCTTTTATGAGGCCGCATCACAGACTCCCCTTGCAACACATCCGACAAGTGCTGTACAGAACTCGTCAGGGAGTTAACCCACGCTGGCTCCTGAGAACCCGGGAGCGGGGAAATAGGGAGACTGTGGGGTACCACCAATTGTCGTGGGAACCCCTGCATGGGTGACGACACCACAGACTGCTGGGACAAACCCATCGGAGTAAACGCGGGCTGCGGAGCTAACTGGCCCACTAAAGCTGTTAACGCCTGAGCGAAACAAGCCCAGGGCGGCTCCTGTACCGATGCTGTAACCGTAATAGGCCGCGCCATGGACAAACACTGCCGGCAAAGGCCCTCCGCGCTACCCTCCCCCTCCGCTAACGGTACTTTGCACGTGGTACACTGTAGCCGGAAGGGGAAAATCACTTTCAGACATGATGGCACCACGTATGTGACCTCTCTCACCAATTAAGTATTAAATAGGCGAGAGACCACCCTGCAGCACCGCACCGCAAGGGCTTTAGCAGAAAGAACAGGGACAGTAATAAAGCTGACAGTTTAGAGAAGAAAAGTTACAGGCAGCGCTAGCACAGTCACATACAATGCAGAGAAATAACAATTCCTGCACTAACAGCGCTGATCACTCAACTACACAGACACAGGGCCTGGTAGGACACAGCGCTGCATACACAGACCTGAGCCACAGCGGAGGAGAGGTATGCGGGGGGACCCAGACCACGATGCTTCCTTCCAGACTTCCAGCAGCGTTCACCATGCGTTGCAGAGAAGATGGCCGCCGAGGAGCAGAGAGAAGCTGGCCTGGGGGAGGAGCGCTGACACAGGACCAGTCAGCACAGTGCAGAGAGGGCTGTGTGCAGCGGGGGAGGCGCCGGCTGTGAGACAGGGAGGGCGCGCTCCCCTGGCATGCATTTAACCCCTGGGACGCCGCAGCGCTACCGCTCTGCTGCGGTCCGCTGTCCCAGGGGGTAGTGGAAAGCGCAGGTTCAGTACCTGGCTCCACGCTGCAGCCAGTCCCCAGGGAGCCCCCTGCCTGGGGACTTAGGACCATGTGACCAGCGGGGACCCACCGCGGGACCCCGCTGCTTACCTTTGTCCCCCTTGGATCCGGCCATGGTCCGGAACATCTGGGGTCACCGCTAGCTGTGACCCCAGATGCTCACCAGCATCCCCGGATCGGTACCGGCGTTCTGGTACCGGCGGGGGTGTAGGGAAGACAGCATGGACGTCAGGACTGACTGTCCATGCTGTACATCCAGATGTGCAGCCACAGCTGCACTGAAGAAAGCTTCTGGGGCTCTTCTAGCCCCCACTCCGACAGGTGCACCCGACGCCGGCCGGGCACCAAACTAAACTGAGGTGCCTTGGCCCGGGGGCGGGGTATAGGAGGGGGACCTAGTGCATCCTGGGAGGCTGAAAGCTTAACTCTTTGGTGCCCTGCGACTGACGTCACACCTATACCCCCAAGGTATCCTGTGGATACCCTATGGACCCTGAAGTAGAAAATGGTAATTAAGGAAAATGTCCTTAAAACTGTTGATGAATAGGCCCCAGTAGGAGGTATTTAGGGCCTGATTCAGAGCCGGACGCTATTTGCGCTCACTCGTTCAGAAAAAAAGGGTGGCTATTCAAATGAACCGTTCGCTCTTTGCGGTCTGTTCACGCCACTAGGTCTGAACGAGCGTACAAAACATGCGGTCGTCTTTTGGAAAACTACGCCCCCTGGCCGCTCGCATCCTACGTCATGTCCGCTATTTATTAGATTAATCGAGTACATCGACCAGCGTATGAACTGCTCGCTATTCTTGTGGTTGGTTTTTCCTACCGCAATCTTGCGAGCAGTTCTGACTATAAAATAACCCAGTGACGTGGTCAATGACGCTGCTGTATTAATTATGCACGCCCATAAAACGCCCATTTTGACCTTTAAGCACGCCTGCATTCGGATCTCCACTCCCCGTTTTCAAGCACCTTCCCCTGTTACCACCCACATACGCCTCCTCCTGTCACTCAAAATAGCAGGCATTCGCTATTTAGCGAACAAACGAATTTCGGCCGCACTGACTGGTTCGCGCATGCGTATTACGAGCCGTACGCATGCGCAGTTGTGCAAACATCGCTCGGAACGAACGAGCGGCCGCTTATGAGCGGCTCTGAATCAGGCCTCAAACATTTGTCATCACGTTAAAATAAAAGTCTGCAAAACTTTTATACAAACTACTGTATAACTGACGTGGTCGTATGGGATGTGAACGCAGCCAGCTGTGCTTCAGCTGACAAGGTGCAAACACCCTGCACTGCTGTATTTTTGAAGAGGAAATTTGTTCTACACATGTACAGAACAGATCTCCTCTGACTCCCCGGACTCTCCTGCGGACCCGGCAATTTCTGACCGGTTTTGCTGGAAAAATCGTCAGATAAGTGGTTAATGCACCTCTTTTTTATTTATTTAGAGTCTGATTCAGATTTGGGAATAGAGGCCTGATTCATAGATGTACGTACATCAGAGAATGAACACAGTTCTCTGATGGTTATTGGTCTGCGCCGGATCCATTCTGCGCATGTGCAAAACGGGTCCTGCGATCTCGCTCGCAGACCCTCCCCCCCCCATCCCAAGCCAGAGCATGTTGGACATGCTGCGGCATTTGGGGGTCTTTGGGGGGTGAAGCTGGTGTGTGTCGCTCCCGAAAATGTGTTGCCTCTGTTTTCCGGAAGGGACAAGGCCAGGGTCTGCACCGGCGGATGCAGATTCCTGGCCTCTTGAGTGACCCACAGTCTGACCGAATGAGCAACCATCGCAGCCAATGGTGATTCCAGCCTGCAAGGAGTTGTCTGACACATCCTTCTGCATTTACATCTGAGATGGACGGATTTGCACAGGCGCTTATGTGTGGCTCTGCAAGTCCATCCATCTCTGAATCAGGCCCAGAGTAAGAAAGAACAAGAAATTGTGAACCTGGGCAAGATTTAAAATGTGCAGAGAGATTTACATTTGGGAGGGGTGTATCCTAGCTGACATCTAAATTGCAGTGTAAAAATAAAGCTGACTAGCATTTGTGGGCTAAATGCAAATACTTGTATTTGCACCCCTTACATTGCAACATGGTTTGTTCAGGTACACAGATACTTGATCTATCTTATGGAGCGTACACACGGTCAGATTTGTCAGACTTGTCAGATGAACGACTGAACGATTTGAACGATTTTACCAAAGTTTTGAACGATTTGAACGATTGAACGATTTTTGCCTGCATTAAAATGAATGGAATCGTCCAAGTCTGACTGCAAACCCATCAGATGTCAGATATCGTTATCTGACAAACGGGAACGCGCATCGTTGATCGTAGAATCGTTCAGGCATGTCAGATATGAACGATTTTCCTTCAGATATGAACGACTGAACGATTTTTAAATCGTTATCGTCCATATCTGAAGAAAAAATCTGATCGTGTGTATGCACCATTAAGGTGCGTATCCACTAATAGACATAGTCTGTGATGTACAAAACAAAAATGGCAACTGCTCAATCAATCTAGCAGTACTAATCAGGTGCATAAAAGGGAGGGGTCATACTAAGTAGAAAAAGGAGTGGGGTTTAACCCCCTATTGTACCTCAGCACACTGAATAATACTTGCAACACTATATGAAGACTATACAGACCCTCCAACATGACCCGTTCCATAAGGTACAAAATGCTCTGCTCCTGGACTTCCCTCTTAATGTATAATTGCAGCCACCTGTGGTGAAACAACTGCCTCATTAATTACCTAGTACAACACAGGTGTCTGCAATCATACATTAGGTGAGAAGTCCAGGAGCAGAGTGTTTTGTACCGAATGGAACGGGTCATGTTGGAGAGTAGGGACTATATGGTCATAGAAATTCAGAGATATTGGTTGCGTGCATTTACAAATACATGGAAAGCTGCTAGGCCAAGTCACGGCTTCTCTGTCACTAGTAGTCTCTAACACTAAGGGGTTCACGTCCGGGGCACAGTGAACCACGAAAAACGTCCTACCCAGGACCACCCCAGGGCATAACACAAAAATGGAAAAAGAGTGACAGTGCAGTGTAAAGTATAGATATGTAAAACTAATTAATAAGTGGTGATGCCCTGAGGAGGCCCAGCCAGACCAGCCCGGGGGCCCTACGCCCAAATGCTTACCCCAAACGTAAAATATACCAATTATAAGGCCTCATGATAAAGGCACATATAAATTTTGATTGAGCAGCTGCCATTTTTGTTTGTTATGAGTTGCATGAAGGAGCCAATATTAGTAGGGCATGCTGGTTCTAGTAGTGCTAGTTAGAGTTCCCAGGGATGACTCCCAGGTATACTAGCTCTCAATTTGGATGCATTTATGTATGTGCCTTTATCAGGAGGCCTTACATTTGACAAAATTTATATGTGCCTTTATCATGAGGCCTTATAATTGGTGTATTTTACAACCCCTTTTTTCAACACTGCATACACACACAACGATTTTGTTACCAACGATTTTCTGTCAGATTATCTGTCAGATTTTTTAAAGTGTAATGAATGATTTTTTTAAACTACAAACGATTTTTGCATATTTCCTTAATGAAAATCGTTCAGTTGATCAGTCTGACTAAACTACAAACTATAATCATGAACGCGCATGAACAATTTTCGTTCATCATTTTAACTCAGAAAGTGACCGATTTTTACGATTGAACAATAAACGATATCGTTAACGATATCGTTAATCAACAAGTTGGCTGGTTGGATGTAAGTTGTTCTAGTGTGTGGCCAGCTTAAGACTGAAGGCTATATAAGTGTTATTATTCTCCTTGTGATTGCTATTAATATAACAGCCTTTCTTTATGGTGAAGAGCTGCAATAAAGGTGCTGGATGCAGAGCGTTTCTAAGGAAAGAGTCTAAACTGCCCCTATAATCTATACTGCTACTGCCGAAAATTAGGTGTGTTCAGTGCAAGAGCTTACTCACTAAGATATGGTTCTACTTCCACTACCTAAACACCACTCATCAACTTTGAGAGCTGCAGTCAGCTTGTGTTATCGCTGATCAGCTGTCCTGCCAGGGTCTGCTGCTGACCATTTGGTTCAGCTAATATACTATCACTGGCTACCATGCTGCTGCTCTGCCTCTGAGGGTTGCTAGCCATGCTCCCTCTCCTTGAACACAAACTGACAGAGGTATGATGAGCGCTGCTCTGCCCCCTGTGTCAACGGGACACCTCCGCTTACTGTCACTGCCGCTGTGCTCCACACGGGCTCCATGTTCACACATAGCCGCTCCAGCCGCTATCTCTCATGTAGGGAGAGTACCTCCGCCCACCGACCTCCTACTGCTGCAGCTCCCTCTCTGGCTCCACCCCCCTGCGCCCAGCAGCATAGCTCATCTGCCGTTCGGGCCACAGGGGGCAGGCACTGGAGGGAGGGAACACCAGACTGAGAGGCCAACGCTATTGCCGCTCTACTTATACTTCTCACTCCTTTGGCCACGCGACTCTATTCGGGCCGCGAGCCCCTGTCCTTCCCGGCTAGCGTTTGCACTATCTGCCTCGCGCTGACCCCTACACACTCTGCCTATGTTAGGGATTTTCTTCAGTGTGGACCCATGCCATTTCTGGCACCTCCTCTATATGGCTCGAACTCTTTCCCCTCCTATTACTACACTAAAGCCAATAAAGTCTTCTGAGGCATATTTTTCCCTTTTAAAAGCTCACATAATAAATTATGTAAATACACATCACATTAAACATTTTCAAATACATATTAGATATGTTTATAGTACCCTCAACCCTGGTACATTATGAATTATAAAGTATAGCATAGACTGATATACATATGAATTATCTAAATATATATGCTGCCTAGACCCACATGCAGGATTTATAGATGGGGGGAGGGGGGAGTTTATAAATTTTAGGCGCCAGAACAAAGTGATGCTTAGCTTCACAGTGATACAGTACTGTCCTGCAGCAGTGATTCAACGTCATCCAGTAGGGGTCCTTTCTGTGAAAGCATGACCCGGCACTGCACTGACAGACACCCAGTACTGGAAGCCCAAGTCAGGTAAGGGTTTAATAATAATTACAAAATATATTTTTTACAAATTTGATATTTAGGGTGACGGACAAACTTTATTCTGTCAGAGGACACCAGATTAAATTTGCTGTTGACTTTTCATAACACCTTGGACCAATCAGTGGCCGTCCGGTTAAGGTGGTTCTTGGCAAAAGAAACTCTTGCTCTCCTATTCTTGGCACTGATGAATGGCTTCTTCCTCAGACAGTGACCCAGTACACCGTGATCCTTCAGTCAACGCTTTACAGTTGAAACGTGTAAATTTTCTTTATATATTCCCAATAAATCTGGGGCAGACTTGATAAGCTACTGATATATTTCTAACAATTCTGTCCACCCTGGTTGTGGTTTCCTGCCACGGTTTGTTGTTGACATGACCAGGGATCCAATGGAGACAATTACAAACATTCTCTATTTGATGCGAGATGCCAAAATTGCATGCAACACTTGCTTCACTATATCTCCGTCATATAGTACGTATGACAGCCTCCCTCACATTTGCCAAGTATTATTTTCTGCCAGCCCTCGCCATATTTAGTGGTGTATGCCGTAACACAGACTGTTATTAATGTACACAATTTTAGGTAGAGCCGTAACTTAGAAAACATAGACGTCAGGAGACTTTTGACCCCTCACCCCAAGGTATGTTCCTGATAAAGAACGTTGTTAACAATAGTATGTGAAGTCCCTGTACTGAGGTGAAATGTGTGTACTTCCAATATCCTTTTGTGTGTCAATTCAGAAGATTGCACCAATGTTGCTAACTCTAAAGCCAGGTACACACTGACATAATATGTAATTTCCAGACAAATCGGAATGGCATATCAGTCGCATCACTCAGTGTGTGTACGGCCACCATGCACGCTCCCATGGACGCTTGCGACATTGTCTGGTTGGCTGTGCTGCACATCCAATCGGACAATATCACAAGCGGCCCCGTTGCAGGTAATATAGAATGGAATGAGGTATCATACCGTCGTTCATTACCTCGTTCTAATGTGTACCCAGGATCCAATATGTCCGCCCATCGGGCAGGCATATCATCTGGGTACACATAGCTCAGTGTGTACCAAGCTTAAGCTCGAAAACCAATCTGTCAAAAGACTTTTGAGCATTTATTATCTTTTTTTTACAAAATTATGAGAACTTACAGTTGTATTTCTCAAATTTAGAAAAAAAAATTCTAATTCAAAGCAAATAACAGGCATTATTATTAGCAAGCATCTAGTGTAATTAAAGTATACACGGAAATGTAATATTATATAAAAGGTATTACCAAAAGAAAATGAAGGGTTCTTAATAAAGAATGAGTCTGAGGGATTAATTATGCAGCCAGACTGTTTTAGAGCCTTGCATCTCTGAAATATGCATATTTCAGCAAGTGTTTTAGATTCAAGAATAGATTTACTGATAGCTACGCATTATTAAAATATTAATAGCACAGTTGTCTCACTAATATTTTGACATTTTACCCATATTAAAGTGCAAGAAAAAAAGTATGTGGTGGTTAGGCACCAAACCGGTAAATATAACGTATGAAATAAAAAAGGTTACAGTACTTGAGAATACCTAAATGGGAAGGGAATACCAAATATTCTATGACTTCAGAGAAAGATTAACATGCCTGAATTGGATGTTATAACCCTTACATGTTATTATAACTTTCTACTTCAGGGTCCATAGGGGGTCCACAGGGTTGACCTTGGGGTATAGGTTGGGAACCAAATCCGGGCACCACGCAGTTAAAGCTTTTAGCTCCCAGGATGCACTTGGGTCCACTCTCCCTATAACCCCGCCCCCCAGCCAGAGGCACCTCAGTTTAAGTTGGTGCCCGGCCGGAGTCGGGTCACCGTTACTGCAGGGGGGCTGCTTAGCAGCCCCTAAGCTTAAAAGAGTTTTATTTTATTATTTTTTTACTACTCTTCAGAGCGGCAGCATCAGACTGTCCAATGGACGTCTGAGCTGCCGCTCCTACACCCCGCCGGCGCTGCGACGCCAGTACAGATCTGGGGATCGCAGCGGGACCCCAGAGTCTGTACTAGCCGGGCTCTGGAGGAATCCCTGGGCTGCTGCCGGATCGACGGGGACAGGTAAGTCGCGTGGTCACCGCTTGCGGTGACCCGCGTGTACATGCAGCCTTATGCCTCCGGTCTCTGGGGACAGACCGGAGGCGCTAGCGGTGGCGGCGGGCTCCCCCTCCATGGAGGCATACCCCGCGTGTCCACAGCCCACCAGGGATTATAGCGGCAGCGGGAGCCGGCATCCCGGGGGGTTAATTGCTAGCCAGGGGAGGAAGCCTTCCCTGTCTAGCGGCTCCTCCCCTCAGCTCAGCGCGCCTTTCAATAATACAGTCTGGCGTCGCTGAGCTGCTTCCTCCGCGGGCCACGCTTCTTCTGAGGTCTCCAGCGGCCATTTTCTCTCTGTGGTGCTGCAGAACTCTTAGGATGTCAGTGAGCCCAGTCCCCCTGCGTACCTGGCCATTTTGGGTGAGTGTACACAGCGCTATAGCCTTCCCAGACACTGAATCTGGGCAGTTGAATGTAGCGACATTGTGCAGTATATTATATGTCATGCTTATGTATGTATATATATTTTTCTGCATTGTATGTGACTTATGCTAGTGCTGACTGTCTGCTTTTTCTCTCACCTGTCAGTGTATATCTATCCCTTTTCTTTATCTGCCCTAATACAGGTGTACCTGGGGTGGTTCTGAGACCTCACATATATATATTTGTTAATATCTGTGAGGTTTGTCACATACTGTTGCGTGCTGCACGTTGCCATATTTTAGATGGAACTGTGAGTTGCGTACGCTGATAATGGGTTCCTGCAGCTAATCTTAGCGTCAGTCAGGACCGGTATGGCGCTGCTTAATATTTCCGTCAAGATAGTCAGATATATCTGACCAGGAGATTGCACACGATACTGCACCCATTATTGCTATCCTGCAAGTCATAGCCTGCAGGAATTAGTGCGGAGGATTTTAACTCAGAAAGGTTTACGTATGCGGCACCATCTGGTGCCGGGCCCCTTGCACGACCCCCTTAAAGGGCGTTGTTTCTCAGGATCCTCTCCTTTGAGGATCGCCGGGCGGGCCCCATTGTCGTCACTCGCTGGGAGTTACTTCACCATACTGCCCTTTTGAACTCGGGGTATCTCGCAATTTCTTGCAATTTACCCCTGTGTCACAGACTATCGCTCCCTGCCGGGGTTTTTCACAGTACATGAATTACCTCCGATACCACATCGGTCTGTCATTCCCCTTGCAGGGATTACCACAACGGCCACCCTGGTGGATGTCGTTTTATACGAAATACTAATTGGCGTGATATACGCCCTGTGGTTACTGACCAGTGGCTCTGCCGTGAACTGGATGGTATATTCGGCTCTTTCCCTCTCACATGGGGGGGAGCCGATCTCAAGTATTATTATCCCTGCTTTGGGGCTGGTAGCCAGGCTCATTCTGGATATAGAGAATGTCGATCCTGCACCAGTATCATACATCTCCCGTTTTCTGCCCAGCGGGTGGATCTCATAGCGGGAGTCTGGCTGTCCCCAGATACGAGGAGTCACAAAGGCCTCCTGTTTCCCATTCCCTGAGGGTCCTCACAAGTAATGGAAATCCCCTTCTGGGATGGATTTGTATGTTAATCATCGGGTTACAGGCATTAATACGCCTCCCATCCCGGCCTGGACGAATTTTACGGATCCGTAGGTGGTAACTTTGCCTGAAATCAATGTACTCAAGTTTTCAGGGCCTGTTGCCCGTCCTACCATGGCCATCGCATGGTGATGCTTTTGTGACGTTTTTCCCCTCCAACACGTCTGAGGTTCAAATATCTTTTTGCCGCTCACAAAATATGCAGTGGTCATATGTGGGATTACCTCATGGGATGCCGGTCTTCTAACTTTCAGGGTTTCGGCGGCGTCTGTATCCGCCGCAGTACCCTATGGCTGCGTTATGGGAAAGCAGAGGTGCACACTCCTTCCAGGGGGAAGTTCTTGTTTGGTCCTGACCTTGACAAGATCGTTGCATCATTGGCAGTATCACTAATGGGGAGATACCGTCTTTAGCTACTCCCACTACATTCGGACTAACTCTGTTAAGTCTTTTTGTCCTCAGGGTCAGCCTAAAGGCCTGTTTTTTCCTAGGCTGTCGGCCTCCACGGGGGCCACCGTATCCAGTACCGAGCAGTCCTGGACTTCCAGACGACCCTGTTTCTACACCTGAGGATATACCCTCAGCCTGACGGGACAGGTCTACATCTGGGGAATTTCCAGAGTGAGGTACTGATTCTCAACGGCCTCTCATTGCTCATGCAGCCTCCTCACAGGCATTGTTACACGGGCCCTTCTTCAGAACTGATCAGGGCCTTACAATCCCAGAAAGCTATACAGTCTTTGTGGTAAGCAGAGCTATTTCGGCCAACCTCACTATCTCAGTGAGGGACTGGTTGTTCTACTTTCTTTTTGGGGCGGTGACCGACTGGTCCTCCTTTGCCTATACTCTGTCTCAAATCCCTGAATCAGATTCCAACGGTGCCTTGACTCAGGTGGAATCGTCCATGCTCCATCATCCGATGTTTGGAACCTGGGGATTTTATGGTATATCCGAGTATTCAGGATACGTACCTACGGGTACATACAGAGCCCTCTCATCAGCATGGGTTCAGGTTTGCTGTGCCACAGCAACACTTGTAAGTTTCGGGCTCTGCCTTTTGGGGCTGTCCTCAACTCCACCGGGGTTTACCAGCTTTATGGATTTTCTGACAGTTCACCTGTTCAGTGTATCCGAATGCTCCTTTCTCTGGACGGTCTCCTACTTTTAGCAGGATCACCAAGGTACTTTACCGCCAGGTCAGGATAACCGGGGCTTCTTCTCGTCACAGAAAAGTCCTCCCTGCATCCCTCACAGGGTTTTCTTCATCTGGGAGCACTGCTGGATTCTCAGAATCTGAGAATTTTTCTGGCGTAAGACAAGATCTCCACTCTTCAACTTCGAGTGTGCAGATATCTACGCAGTCGACATATGTCATTACTCTTTGTGATGCGCGGTCTACCAGAGTGTCTACCTTTTGGTAGGGTGGAATGTGCTCAGTTCCATTCCAGGCCTTGCCATAATTGACTCCCCTCCAGATGGATCGAGTTTTTTCCATCGGATCGCTGTTCGAACCATGATACTTTCTACGGAGGCGAGTTGGTCTCTGTCCGGGTGGCTATGGCCATCTCGTCCAGGGTGTTCTTTGCTAAAGACAGTGTCTGGTCCGCATTCATTTCGGGGCAGTTGGACGTCTGTCGCTTCTGCCCTGCCACTTAACTTGTTGATACTTTAAGCTGTCTTGGACTTTCACTCTGGCCTAACCCATTTGTCACGGTTAACCTGAATAGGTTCAGTCCGACAGTGTCACAACAGTGGCTTCCATCTAGGCAACACTGGTAGTTGGGTGGCAATGTTAGGAATGTCACCCATTCTGACATAGTCCAAGGGTCTTCTCCTGGCCAACTCTGCGGTGTTTATTCCCGGAGCTCTCCATTGGGAAGCGGGCTTCCTCAGCCGTCACGGCGTGCATCCCGGGGACTAGTCTCTTCTCCAAGAGAGGTTTCAACTCCTGGTGAGCAGAGGGGGCCTCCCTGAGGGGATTGATCCCCATGGCCTTCTGACTCGATCACACATTACCGGTGTTACAGTCCAGCTCTAGGAGTACTGAAGCTACCTTCAGTGACTCTTTGTCAGTGAAGTGGTCCTTCCACTTTGTGTACCTGTGTCCTCCGGTCTCCCTTCTTCCTCGAGGTCTTCGGAAGTTTAATTCGAGACGGAGGGGCTTTCCTTCTGGGGGCTCCAGGTCGTCCCAGACATCACTGGTACTAAGATTTTCGGAGTCTCCTCCTCGATGCTCCGTTCCTACTGCTTCACTATCTGGACCTGTTGTCTCAGGGTCCTTGTTTTTCCCTGGATCTGGATCGCTTGTCTTTAACTGCGCCCCTACTGTGGTCCTCGGGCTTCCCTGGCTCTGTCTTCATTGAGATGTTTAGAGCAGATAGGCCAGACTTTGCTGGGATCTGCCACGGACTGTGGCATACATAATTCTTATGGTATCGTACCTGTCGATACGATCCTCCGGTGTCCAGGATTTCCAGATATTCTGGCATTCCTTCCAGCTGGCTTGGGTTTCACCCTTGGCCTGGCCTTCCTGACAGTGCGGATCTCTACACTGTCGGTATGGTTAAGATATGGAATTGCTCCGCTCTGATATCCAGTTCATCCTTTGGAGTGTTTTCTGGATTATGTCTCCACTTGTCCTCCCTAGGGACTCCTGGGGAGTTAGTAGTGGTTCTTTGTTCCCTCCGGGGACAGTCAATGGAACCGCTGGTTGTGATAGCCATTACATGGTCTATTGTTTAAGCTCTCTCTCTCTCTCTCAGGGTGTTTAAATCAACCAGGAGAGTGTCTGAATGGGGAGCGTTCTCATGTGGCTCCCTCTTCTGGAGGGCATCATGTCAGGGTGTGAGTTGCTCTCGCCCTGTGTTTCTTCTTAAAGTGGTTTTTAGGTTCCATATTATTCTGGAACTTATGGTATGGCCATTCAGTTCCCAGTCCTCTCGGCTGTTGTGGCCTCATGGACTGTGGTCCGGCCTCTTTGGCTTTATGTGATCCGTTCAAGTTCCTTATGGTAAGCGGACTCCTTATTGGTGGTCTGCGGTTTCTGGTTTTAACAGGAAACGATGGCCGGCCTATAATGAAATGTTGACTGGATGGCCTCGTATGTCTTCCTCAGGGGCCTACCCATGGGTGGGCATTTCTGTCGTTGAGGCTTGTTTTTTTTTTTTTCTCGGGCCGTGTAACCCTCGTGGGCGGCTCGTCGTGGCGCCTCGGCTGTTTTGCCTTACTAGGTGTCCACGTGGTCTTCTGTCCATACCTTTTTAAGGTTCTAGGCATTGGTTTCCTTTGCCTCTCAGGATGCTTCCTTTTTGGCGACGGATTCTCCTCTCAGCACAGGAGCGTCCCCACCCTTGGTTGAACTGCTTTGGGACATCCCCAAGGTCAACCCTGTGGCCCCCTATGGACCCTGAAGTAGAAAACAAGAGATATGGTAAGAACTTACCTTTGTTATCTCTGTTTCTACGAAGTCCATAGGGTCCACAGGGCGCCCGCCCTGACGCACCTGGCTTCATATGGGCTGTGTTACTGGTCACCGGCTTCCCGTCTCCTTTTCTGTGAGTATGGTTCTAGAGTGTTCCAGTTTTCTCTCTCTTTTTCTCTCCTCCTCCGGCCTTTGGCTACTTACAATCTGAGGTGCCTCTGGCTGGGGGGCGGGGTTATAGGGAGAGTGGACCCAAGTGCATCCTGGGAGCTAAAAGCTTTAACTGCGTGGTGCCCGGATTTGGTTCCCAACCTATACCCCAAGGTCAACCCTGTGGACCCTATGGACTTCGTAGAAACAGAGATAACAAAGGTAAGTTCTTACCATATCTCTTGTTATTTCCTAACTAATGTACAGTATACTGTCTTATTACAGGTGAGCAATTTGTGAAAGAATTTCATTGAGACAACAATTATCACTGGGGTAGCTTCTTATTGAATGTGCTATCCTGGTTTGACTGTCATTACAAATAAGTCTGAAATTTCATCTCTTATAGCTGTAAATAATACTAATGAAACCCAGGCTCACCTTAAAAGTGCTGAGAACTGTTCTCCGCCATGGGTAATCTCCCTCTAATGGCCGATCTTCTATTGGCAGTGCCTCCACCCAAGCTGACAGATATTAACCAGCAATCCACCAGGCGTAGGCTTGGGACATCCACTATTCCCCTATATCATTAGTTGTGGAAGTGGATAATACACCTGTGCACCTGCTGGGTGGTCTGGAAAATATGAGCTGTTAGGAGTCCAGAGGACCGAGTTTGAGAACCACCACCCTAGACCTAAGCAGTAGTAAATTGTATTTTGTTTTCCAATAATACCATAATTGTACATGGACCAGAAGAAGGTTTAACTTTATTACTTAGAGTAAGGGTGAAGGTCCATTCATACAATGTAGCCTATAAATTGAATACACTCTATAGTTCAGAATATTTGGTTAGAATACCAACACTTAAGTTGTACACACTGAATAACTTTCATTCACCAACCTTAGTATATTAGGATTTCCAAAATGGGTTTATTTTTTTCTAAATTAAAAATACACCTTTCTAAAACTCTTACTTTCCCTTTTTATAATATCCCTATTCTTAATAATCTAATGATATTATGGATCTACCAGCCCTAATATCTACTATATAAAAGCGAAAATTAACCTTATGTCTTTCTATAAAAATCAACAGTTTACAAGCCACGATCGTGAAATTTTACATATGAGCGTATTAAAACACGGTTGAGGCAACTAACAAAAATGTAAATCAAAATTAATTACTGTTAATTTTTAATTAATGAAAAACCACAATTTTTGCATGGTATTCGCCCTCTACAGGTCAGGTACGGAATTACAAAAGGATTTAGCTTATCTACTATTTTTTCTTTTCTATCTTCTCTACTAACTCAAAATTAATTACTGTTAATTTTTAATTAATTAAAAAAAACAATTTTTGCATAGCATTCACCCTCTAGAGGTCAGGTACGAAATTAGAAAATGATTTAGCTTATCTACTTTTTTTTTCTTTACTATCTTCTCTACTATATAAAAGCGAAAATTTGTCCTTCTGTATTTCTGTCTTTCTATATAAAATCCACAGTTTACAAGCGAAGATCGTGACATTTTACATACGAGCATATTAAAACATGACAGAGGCAACTAAAAAATGTTTAAATGGAAATTAATTACTGCTAATTTTTAATTAATTAAAAAACACAATTTTTGCTGGAAGCTCATTGTGGGGCCTCACAGCATTTGGGTAGGGCCTTGCAGCAAGCATTTTGTGTTGTCATGTTTTGTCATGATCTTAATGTTATTATCAAAGAGAGCTTTAGCAGGCTTTGCCAGCATTCTCAGCTCTCTGACTATACCAAATTACACAACAACATTCACTTCTTTCTTCTAACTGTGTCAAAAAGATGATTTTGCAAGGACCCTGCTGTATTGTGAGCTGCCAAAATATTACACATGGAATACTTCTCCAAAAGTTTTTCTGCGCAGAAAACGGAGTCGCTGTAGATGGTCATCCTGGTATCAGAGCAACAGAAGCTCTTGGCCGTGTTTACACTGTACAGCCTACAAAATTTTGAATGCTTCTATCTCCTAAGTTTGCTTTACACCTACTTCCTTCGAAGACCTTAGGACTGTTGATGGGGAAGTTTGTCACACTTTTCGTGAGGCCTGCCTAAGGAGAGGTTGGTTGGAGGATGATGTGTAAACAAACTTTCTTAAAATCCCGGGCAACACTGGGTACTCCAGCTAGTACTAATATATAAAGATATATTTAATTTCCTCTCAGGGGCATTTTAAGGGAGGAGGGGGCCTGTGTGCACTCCTTGTGCGGGGCCCCCTCCTCTCTCCATGGTGGCTGGCAGCCGACTGACGCGGCTGGCCAGCCACCGGAGCATTAGTAGACTCCAGGCACTAGAGTGTGCCCGGAGTCTACTGCGCAGGCGCAGAACACCGGAAAATGGGCGTGGTGGCTGCACCCATTATAGATACGCCACTGTTTCCTCTCCTATTCCTCCCTGATCCTGAAACCTGCAAATGGTACCATATTTGCATATATTTTTCCCAGACACTAGTAACATATAGGTATATTTCAATAATATCAATTTGTAATTAATAACAGTTAATAGGCCTGCCAGTTATTATTGGAAGCGTTGGTGCACTTAAATTCCAATGCAAACCTGGGCTTGTTGAAGTTGTACGATGAGTAATACAGTATGTTATCTAATGATCTGATTATTGTTCAGTTTATTAAAGATGTTTCCTCTGCAATATATATTCCTGGTATTATAATATAGCCCAGAAATAACTGTCAATGACATTTCTGCCTATCTCACTATAAACTGTTATTTTTAGATTAGATACTATGCTGAGGGACTGCTGGGAATAATATGTTCCTTTTGGTTTCTCTTTATAAGTATCTGTGAGTCCCCACTATAATATGGTGAGATGGATAGTTCTCTTAGTCTATGGTCTCTGTGAATATCTCTATGCTTCATATTCCAACCATACATCCTGCACCTGACTGTGGTAAGTCCACATCTCCAAGCAGCAGGTATAGGTACTTTGGAGGGTCTCTACTCACAGTTGCATTTCTCCCAATATTTTCAGAATCAAATCAAGACTCCAAAAAGGTGGCGTGGTCTAGCAGCATATCCCCATTATCTCTGGGGGCCTGTCCAGCACTCCTGGAGATGCTGGGCTGCCCTCAGGCTTTTCTTGGACTATAACATATACCTTAATGAAAGTGCAGTCCCCCCTCCACACGGGACATTGCGGTCTGCGATTGGGTCAGTGGCACAGTCACTGAAAATTCGGGACTGTCCCGTCAAAATTGGGACAGTTGGGAGGTAGAGTATGCAGTTGGCAGGGTTCAGCTTAGGATCTCCACCCCTCATTGTCAGCTTAGGATGGGGTCTCTACTATAGATCCCTGCTCCTATAGGATGTCTCAAGCCAGGGGCTTGGCTCTGAATCTCTGTCCTTTAGCAGTCCAGGGAATGTGCACGCAGCATACATCTATTCTCCTCTTCTGGTCTTTTCTCAGCCCATCTTTATCAACTGCCTTCTGCTTTCAATGGTGGCCAGGTACTTCATTATACACTCTGGCAGGTAAAACCCTCAGTCCTGGGTTCCTCTAAGCTGCAAGACACTCCTTCCCAAAAATACAGCAGCAGAACCCTGGGACCACAAGTATCATGCATTTTCCCGATCAAGTATCTCTCTGTTTTCTCTGCTATCTTGGGTTCCCTCCTTCTTATCCTCCCCAATGATGTATGGCATGGAAGTGGGACTGGTAGCTTGGCTTTTCTGTCCTCCTCTCATCCAGCCCCCACTATCAACTAGGGATGGACAATTTGACAGAAATACTTTTTCCATTAAATATTGGTTTCGAGATTGAGCTGTGAACACCTGGAAGTGGTTACACCATTATATGGGCTAGTTGCCATCGCATTGCATGCTTTGATGTTGGTAGCCTGGCAACAATTCGATGCCAGGCCTCCAATGTTCATCCCTACTACCGACGAGCCTCCAGCAGTGAAGTAGCCAGAAACAGGAGCTGATTGTGTGTGCTCCACCCAGGCCGCAGGTACCACTTCAGCAACAACTCCTCCCCAATGGTTCTGGCATTCCTAAATGCTGGTGTCCAGTGCCAGATGTCATAGGGGAGGCACATATAAATGAAGGGCTTGAGGGATCCTGGAAGTTTCTTAGCTCGTGCCCCTCTCTCAGAGCACCTGTATACTCCTCGTTTAATATACCTTGCATATACATTAAATATTTTAATAATAAGATGTAACCCACAATTCCATCCCTAGTTCTATAAATAATAAAACATTCTCAAAGTTTAACACAACAGTACCGCATTGACGGGTATTCACTACTTTACAGGTCTCCATGCAATTATCTGTTCTCATTTACTTTCAAAATTATTATAAATTACTGTTAAAATATAATAGATGTCCACTATGCCCATGTCTATTGATTATTACATGCTGGAGAGCACAGTGTTCTATTTGCTTTTATAACTCCCTAAAAGTGAAGCTGACAACATATAAACTTAGAAACAAAAGAACAAAGTTATCTTTAAACTGTGCACAATGAGATACTATATTAAACACATTTTAGATACTTTATTTTAATATTGTTTTACAATAACGGGGGCTGGTAGACTACTTATTTATTTATTCATTAATTCAGTATAAGTATGCAAAATATTTAAGGTACAGAAAAGTAAATCGAATAGAATAAAAATAATGTATTAAAATACAGTTTGACAGGCAATATTGAACTTATTTTTATTTTTACTTACTGATTGTTTAATTTATTGTCATGAAAGTTAACATAACTTTACTAATAAGTAGTATAAATGTAATAAATTGTATAACCACTATAGACACAACAAGATTTTAATTTCCTTCAAAGGCTTATGTTAATTTGTACAAACATACTGTATAAGGGAACCTACTCACATTTTAACCCCTTTCTCTGAAACTTTCTCAATAGATTAAGTTTATAGCTCTATGAGAACCAATTTAATACAATAGTATCTACATGCCCTCTGTGTTTCTCTTTGATGCTTAGCTGGTCAAAAATCATTCACCCTAATTAAATTGCTAGTGACGCTCCTGTGTTTGTAGTCAATAGTCACTTTAATGTTACTGGAGACAGAGCTGCCTCATACTTAAGGATGGTCACTGCTACTGCCTAATCCATTCTGACTCATGACTGATGCTTTCTCATGTAAGTGAGTGGGGCTGCCTGGGGGAACCTCTCTGCTCTGTTCAAATGGATACACAGAAAGCATACACTTCCAGCAGCAACCTATTCAGATTGTTGCCAAGATATATTCCCAAGCTACAAAAGGAGGTTGAGAATAGAAGAAACTCTGTATTTTCTCTTCTACATAACTAGATGAGCCTAAATCACAGTAAATAGTGTTGTATTGAGTATAACTTATTTAATTAAACAGAAATAAATCAGCAATTTCCTTTTATGACCTCATTGGGACAAATAAAAACAGCTGATGTCTGGCATATGGTTGAACTATGATTGACCTTTTTTTTAATTCTTATTTAAAGAGCTCACGGGAGTAGACAGATTGAGCATATGAGCATACATACGAGTGTATATATAAAAGAAAAAAAATACATTAGAAATCAGAACATATAAAGAGAATCAGGGGGGGTGGAGGTGTAATGGAAGGGAACGGGACTACTTGAGAGAGCAGGTTATCTTGAGAATATATAGAAGATATAGTTTATAGAGACAAAGAAGACGAAGAAGAGTACCTATCCAATGTATAAGAACAAGGAAGGGTGAAGCAGGGAGAATGGCCCTCCGGTCGCACATGGGTTCAATGGGAGAAATATAAGGTTCAAGAGTGAGCGATGCCCTCACAGGAGAACCATGGAGCCCACCCTTGAGTGAACAGATACCCCCTAACATGGACATAATAAGTTATATTCTTCATTGCCGCAATGTGCCAAATTTGCGATTTTAAGGTAGAGAGAGATGGTGTAAGAGGATTTTTTCAATTGCAAGCTATTATTTTTTTGGCAGCTTCTAGAATATGGGACAACAACCTCTGGGATCGCTTGAGAAGAATGGGAGGAGGGTAGCATAGTAGAAAAATCCATGGATCCTGTGGGGTCAGAGCTTCAACTAGCTTCTTTATAAGGGTATGGACAGAGGACCAAAAAGTATTAAGGACTGGGCAAGTCCACCAGACATGGGTAAGAGTACCTCAGAGGCCACAATTTCTTGAGGGTGTGAGGCGGAAGGAAACATTTGCAAGAGTTTTACCTGGGTATAATACCAATGGTAATATAATTTGTATGAGGTTCCCTTAAGATGTGTGGAAATGGAGGATTTGGTAATAGCCTGTCTCATGTCGTCCCAAGCCTCCTCATTCGCTGATGGGCCAAGGTCCGCTTCGCAAGAAGATTAGTGTGGGTTACGAGTGGGAAGAGCAGCATCAATGAATATATCATAAATTTGGGAAATCATTCCCTTGGACATAGGGTGGAACCTGCAAAGGCCTTCAAGGGGGTGAGGGTATGTGAATCTTGTGGCATAGATTGAAGAAAGTGCCATATTTGGTAGTAATCGGAGGAGCTGAGGGGTTAGCTAGGAGTTTTTGACTGTAGCTCTGAGAAGGAAAGCCAGAGCCAACTACGTTAAAATCTACAGGAAATTTGAGGGCCAGATGTGTCCACCATGTAATTTGGGTCATTTGTTGGCCCGGTGGAAAACAGGGATTGTTCCATATGGGTGTAAGGGCAGATATAGGATAGGTAATGGTAAAAATTCCACAGATGTAGTAGAAATTTTAGAATAGTAGGGAGTTTGGAAGAGGTAGGGCGGTGTCTCTTTTGTAAGCCCCAGAGAAAGGATAAATCCAGGAAGTTAATAAAGTCAAGCCAAGAGGTTGTTCCAGAAGGAGCATAGGAGGAAGCAATTTGGGAGAAGTGGGTAGCCAAATAATAGAGTTAAAAATCTGGTAGACCCCTACCGCCTCCAGAAATAGGCTTTTTTAGGATGGTGGAAGATAACCTGGGGGTTTTGCCATTCCAAATAAAGCACGTAATGCTCATCTGGATTCTATGAAGGAGAGAGAGGGGAACGGCTATAGGCAGTCTCTGGAATAGATAGCACCATTTAGAAAGAATATTCATTTTGACAGAAATTATTCTGCCAAGCCACGAAATGATAAGTTGCTTCCAAGAGGTCAGGTCTGCATGTAGTTTCGTGAAAAGTTGTGGGAAGTTTTCCTGGTATAGCAAGTCATAGTCAGAAGTCAGGAAAATCACAAGGTATTTAAGTTTTTTGTGTTGCCATTTAAAATTATAAAAGGATTAAAGAGATTCGGCGTCCTGATGGGGGACATGAAGAAGCATGGCCTCTGACTTAGAGTAATTGATTTTGTACCCGGAAAGTGCACTGTACCTATCTAGAAGGTCGTAAAGGTTGGGCAGATAGATCCTAGGTTGAGTAAGCATAAGCAGAATGTAATCCACAAAAAGGGCAATTTTATAGGAGATGTTCCTGACCTGCACACCCCTGATGCTAGGGTTAAGGTGGACAATGGAAGCTAGAGGCTCAATTATCAAGGCAAAAATTAAAGGGGACAACGCTTCCTGATGCCATTAGAAATGGAAAAGCAATCAGATGGGATTTCTTGGACAGAGACTCTTGCAGAAGGGTCGGATTAAAGGGCCATGACACCTGCCAGAAAGTCCCACGATAACCCGAAGGACTACAGCGTAAGAGACATGAAACTCCAGGAGATCCAATCAAATGCTTTTTTAGAATCAAGAGAGAGAATAATAGCTGGGGATCCCTAGTTTATAATGTAAATCAGATCTACAGTCCTGCGGGTATTATCTTGTGCCTGGCGTCCTGATATAAAACCAACTTTGTCATAGTGGATTAAAGAGGGGAGGACTATTGGGCAGAATTTTCGCATACATTTTTATATCGAGATTAAGCAGGGAAATAGGTCTATATCCAGCACAAACAGTGGGGTCTTTGCCGTCATTAGGTATCACGACAATTCGGGCCTCAAGCATTTCCATGGGGAAGGATACACCCTGTAGAGCATTATTGAAAAGAGAGTGCAGGTGTAGAACTAGGTGACCTCCAAATTTCTTATAGTATGCAGCAGTAAAACCATCGGGCTCAGGAGATTTATCCGATTTCTGCTCTCTAATAGCCTTTTCCATTTCTTCCTCCGAGATCTCATTGTTCAAGTCGTTCACTGTCTCCTGGGACAGATGAGGGAGGTAAGAGACACCAAGGAAGTTTTGGATTGCTACAGTATATCAGTAGATAGGGCAGAGGAGCAGGAGGAGGCAGACCGCAAGTTATATAACCTGCTATAGTAGTTTAGAAATTCAGAGCGAATGGCGACAGAGTCATGAAGAAGGTGATTCTTAGAGTTTTTGGTCATGAGAATATTCCTGTAGGTTAGCACTGAACAAAGCCTAGATGCCAAGATCTTATCTGCCATATCGTCCTTTTTTGTAAAATGTCTGTCGGAGCCATTTAAGCCGTTTAGCAGTGTGTTGGGAGAATAAGAGGGCAAGGGAGTGCCGGACAGTAAGAAGCTCTTTCAGGAGAGAAGGGTCAAGAGATTGCTTATGTTGGGTCTCTAGTTGTTGGAGTTTAATAGAGAGAGCATTAATACGGGTTAAAAAAATCTCTCTTGATTTTGAAGGCCATGCTAATTAGATGCTCCCTCAGTACAGAGGTCAGAGGTATTAGTGTAGGACATGACTAAACCCCAGGAGATGAAAGAATATAAAAATGGAATGGCAAAGTGATGTAAAAAACACAAATGAAGTAGCGTATAGAAAAATAACATATGTAGGACACTGTTGAAAACGATTCACTAATTATGTTATCAAACATTAGAAAAATACACAGGAATGTGAAAGTCTCAGTGGTGCGACGTCGGACACTCCTCTTCAAGAATGACTACTGGAGGGACTAAAGGAGAATTAGGCCGAGTCCAGGGGCGCACAGTGAGACACCAGTAAAGAATTTACATAGGGAGGGGCAAATTCCTTTTAAACTAGAAGGCCCCCACATAAAGTAGTAAAAATATTAAAACAAATAACACATGTAGGGCACTGTACAAAATTATTCACCAATTATGTTATAAAACATTAGAAGAATACATAGGAAAGTGAAAGTCTCAGTGGTACGATACCAGATACGTCTCTTCAGGAATAATTACAGGAGGGATTGAAAAAGGATTAGGTCGGGTCTAGGGGCGCACAGCGAGACATCAGTAGAGAATCTATATAGGGAGGGGCAGATCTCCTCAAATTGGAGGGCCCCAACGTAAAGCAGTAAAAACATTAAAACAGTAAACCTTATCAAATAGTTCAAGTTTCGGATGCTGGAGTAGTATCCCTGGAAGATCTAGGGACCGTAGAACACCACGTAGACCATGTCACCAATTAGAATGTCAACAGTCAGAATGATGAGATTTCTATCAGGGTTAGGGATTCCGTTAGGATTAGGGTTAGTGATACAGTTAGGAGTAGGCACACAATTACATTAAAATGACATTGTCGACATTTCAGCAATGTCAACCTTACATCAGTGTCAACATGGTTAATGTCAACATTATGAAAATTTTGAGATGTTCAATGGCACATCACATTTCAACCTTGAATGTCTAACATAATATACCACATCTGACTACTATACATTTGTTAATGTGAATGTATTCATTTATCTAACACCAATGATACATAACAGGTTAGTAATTTGTGCAATATACAAGACCTTTCTACTCGTCTTTTCCTGAAGCATAAGTACAATTTAGAGCGAAGCATTAAATATGAACACTAAGGGAACTATGGGCCTGATTCAGAGTTGGGAATAGAGTGAGATATCTCTCTCAACTGATCATCTTGGTGAAACCATGCTGCACTACAGGTGGGTCAGATTTAAACTGTGCAGAGAGATTTAGATTATGGAGGAAGGTGTCCAAACTGACATCTAAATTGTAGAGTAATAATAAAGCTGTGCAGTATTTGTGGGCTACATGTAAAAGCAGCCAGTATTTACCCTACATGCAAAACAAAATGATGTATTTACACCCCTTGCATTGCAACATGGTTTGTCCAGGTTCACAGTTAAATGCTAATTCCCAGCTCTGAATCAGGCCCTCAGAGTGTGCCAGACACCCACTAGGTGTATTTTTTTCAAAATGTGAACTAGGGGTACTAAAATGGGGCATAATTTGAACTGGGGGCGCTGCTTTGGTGCATAAATGAGGGCCCATTCAAAATGTTGTTATGAGGCCCACAATATTCTAGTTACACCCCTGCAAGTATATAGAATATTACATTATTATATATTACTGGCACAGTTCAAGTGCATTTTATTTTACCACATAATATAAAAAAAATCATCAATCAATCCAGAATAATTAACCTGGCTCCCTTAGCCAATTAGTGGAAATTTTTTTTTAATGAGGGCAATTATATCCCCACATTAATAGTTTGGGCTATTAGGGACTCCTTCGACTACCACACCACCCACCTGTGATTTCCTGCTTGGCTCCATTACCCTTTTCACATATCTTGTCACATGCAGCAGAATTATAGAATCATGCAAATGGGTATCTCACTGGCTCTCAAACTATCAGCATCAGTGGCAGATGTTACCTAGGGGCTGCAGGGCTGCTCCGTGACTGCAATGGCTACACTCTGTGACTGGCAGTGACTTCCCATTGGAAGTGCTACCTGCAAGCCACACACAGGACAGGCAGTCCCAGGGGGAGGTACTTTCTTCTCCTGGGAGTGTCTTTCCGGGCTGCGATTAGCTGACAGCGTGCTTCCAGTGGGAAGCTACTTATCTGCCTTTCAGGCAGCCCTACCCAGCAGTCCCTAGAAGCCGGTGTTTTGCACATGTGTGGCACCACCGCCACTTTTGCGCAAGCGCTGGTCCCTGTGCCTTCCAGATCTATGCGCAGGAGCTGGGACCTAGTCGGTTGGAACTATCGGAATCGGTATGATTTAACGCCGGACCCATGCCCAGCAGTTGGAATCCCAACAGCAGCATCCCGGTAGAGGAGGAAATCCCGATCGTCAAAGGTAAGTGTATATACTAACCTATTTCTACCCCCTAACCCTCCCTTAGGGGTGCCTAACCCTAACCTTCCCCCCCAGTGCCTAACCCTAATCCCACCTCTAAGTGCCTACACCTAACCCCCCCTTCCCCGCCACCTAAACCTAAGTCCCCCGGGGGGGGTACCTAACCCTAAGTCCCCCCCGGGGGTGCCTAATGCTACCCCCCCTTCCCCTAGCCTAAACCTAACCTCCCGGGGGGGTTGCCTAACCCTAAGTCCCCCCCGGGAACCCTAAACGGCTATCCAACCTCGGCGCCCGGCGTACGTTTGATCGGGATGCCAGGCGTCGGGCTCCCGGCGTATGTCTAATGGCAGGCATCGGCATCGGCATATCAACGCCTGTCTTTAGACCCTTGCCGGGATATGACAGTCGGGGAAGCCGGCTGTCAGGATTAGGTCCGCTGGCTTCCTGACTGCATACCGAACTATCTACCCCTTCGGCAGCAGCAGTCCCCTCATGCAAGACGGTAGGAGCTGCTGCTGATCAGCACGCTCATCTTGTGACGTACAGTGACACTCAGGCGAGCAGCAGTTAGGTTATAGTTGCTAACTTTGTGGGACTCCCCTCCAGAATCTTCTGGAGGCAGAGGTCCCAGGATCAACTGTGATAGGCATGGTGCCATGAATCCCATAATGACGTCCCTGTCCCACTCTGCTCAATTCTGTAATTCTCAGCATTCTGCAGAAGGAGAAGGGGTCACAATTACATGAGTTGCATTATCGCAGACCCGCCCCTTTTACTTCACTGCAGAAGTGGATTAGATCTGGGAAGGTTGTCTATTCTCCCAGGAACCCAGGACAGCTCCATGAAATTTGTTGTCTCACAGGAGAGTAGGCATGTATTAGTAACGTGTGGCTTCAGTTTGAGTGGCCTACACCATAGACATATTTAGGTATACATGCCACATAATCAAAAAAGAGACAATTAATGTTACTGTCATCACCGGATATCCAAAATTTCTGGATAGATATAAGCTCTGAAGCCAATGGTTTTACATACTGTATATGGTTGACAGACATTAGGCAAAAGGTTTATTCTATTGAGACATTGAAAACAATTTTTTTTTTTCATTCTCAGGACTACAAATGTTTTAGTCCGCCATAATAATTTAGCTCTTTTGCAGCCCAAATCCATGTACCTACCAGATTCCATTTCACAATTGCTGTAAATCCATTCATTAAACTCCTCATTAAAGTCGAGAAATGTACACATGGCTCATAGTGTTCCTATATAGTAGCAATATCCCTGTTGCTCAGTGCATGCTCTTTATTGAAGTTATAATAGATTTTTATAGTCCTATTACACGTGCCGTTAAATTATTTAAAAGATGCTGAATTAAAGCAATTCAGAGACATTCGTTAAGAGGTGCAGAGATTTACAGGAATGGCTGCAGAGATGTTTTCCCATAATCAGCATCCTTGTGCCAGCTCTTGATTTTAATTAACCCTGCTGGTTTTCGCCATACAATTTTGAACTTCAGAGTAGTTATTTTCAGATGCCGTTTAGGTTCTCTCTCTCTCTCTCTCTCTCCCTCATATTAAAATAAATAAATAATAGCTTTATTACATTTGCACCAACTGCACATATGCCTGGATTTAACATTATTTTATTAAATACGCCCTCCTTATTGTGCAAAACCCAATAGCTAAAACATTCAAAACATACCATCTACTAAAAATAGATAAATAATATAATGTTGTCGAGCATGTTTGCAAATAAATATATCTAAAATTGTGTATGTTATCCATCTAGCAGAAGTGCAACAGACACCATACACTGGAATGCCTTCTGGTGATGCATGCAGGTGCACTGAGAGTCCAAGCGAGGCATGCAACACCTTGCGGTTCTCTGTGCCAGAAAACAAGGCCGCATATCCATGCACTTGCATCCTTAAGCAGCTGTCCAAACAAAATACCTTGTTGGAATGTGCCCTCCCAGCCAATAATTTTTGCATTTTAATTAATACATGCCACGTCTGTGTGACTGTGGTGCATGCATGTGACATACATGTCGCCATTGAGCTGAATGGTTACAAATTTGCCAATGCACAGTTCTGCTATGCTGGAACCACATGGGTAACAACCCAAGAGGCCTGCTGTTGGATTTCCCATGCATAGGAAGATGTCAAAGATTGATTCCTGGAATATACAGACTGGGTGCATGGCCAAAATCATGATGGATCAAATTTATGGTAAAAGGGGTATTTGTACCTATATTAAAGACTGAGGGTTGGGAAAAATTTCCACATATTACAAAAGGGAAGACACACCCCATATTAGTAGAAGGAACAGTACCTACTAATAGCTCCCAGTAACCAGTAAGCCTGCCATTTGGCACTTGTGGAACTACTGTACAAGCGTCAGCAGGCAGCCAGCACCAGTACCCCCACTGTAAAAAAAAATAGGAAATACGACAGTACTCACACACCGTTGAAAGTAAACATTTATTACATATTACATACATAACACACTCACACATACTTACCTTCTGCCAGATGTTCCGTCCAAGTACCAAAGGGCAGGCACGCTGGCACCGGTAGTTCCACTGTGAAAAACAATAATACTTATCTATTTTTCCCACTATTACACCTGCACCCACCAGCCAGGGGTGCAGGGAAGAGCCCTGGGTTTCAGCCTCAGCCTGGGGTGCTCAGGAGAGGGGGGACCCCTTTATTTGAGGGGTCCCAACCTCCCCTGAGATCCCCGGCTTGGGCTAACTAGCATGGGGTGTTAATGCTTTGGCCATGTAGACCCGGTGAAAGGGTCCTCTGGCTGTGACATTATACCCCGGCTAGGTTTGAGTCCGGTGCTAATTTTAAAATAGGGGGGACCACATGCCTTTTTTTCCCCCTGTCTTTAAAACCAGGACTGGCTCTGGGAGCCCAGAGCTGGTTCCTAAAATACGTGGAATCCCTACACGTTTTTTTCTCCAGTATTTTTAGAACCAGGACTTGCTCAGGAGCCCCGGGATGGTTATACTTAGGGGGGGAACCTTACATCATGTTTTTAAGAAAAATAACCATTTATTTATTACTTCACATACAAGCAGTCCGCATGTATCTCACTGATGTGCAGGCTGCATGTTCAGGTGAGTTTGACTGCGGTCAGACTCAGGGAACTCGGGGATAATCGCAATCACATACACCATCAAAAACTCGATTCAGCAAATCACGATTCTTGGTAAATTTGTGAGTTTCAGCAAAAAAAAGTCTCCTGAGTTTCAGCAATGCTGTGAGAGTTTAAACTCGGACCAGACACGATTCTTAGCAAATTTACCCCCAAGAGTAGAACTAACTGGCACTCAAGGGTCTTGATGTCAGGATGATAATGGATTAAATAATCCGAAACATTTGAAGATTTAAAGACCCTTGAGTGCCGCTTTTCTGACATTTTTGTATGAACTTCGTGTTTTGATTTTGGCAAAACTGTCCTCACGGGTTTTGGTTCTGGATCAGTATTTTTTTTAAATTATAAGAACTACTAAAATCACTTAATTTGTACCTGTTTTTGTTCCTACAGTATTATTAACCTCAATAACATTAATTTACAGTCATTTACAGTCAGTTTGATCACCTCACAGCTCACAATATTGTTCTCATCCAGTTTAGGCCGAACAGTTGCACCGAGCTAGCTGGCTGACTAAGCTAAGCAACAGCAGTCGGCACACAAACACGTGGCAATTCAGCTTCCAACATGGCACATCTTGGAAACAGAGTGGCACTGCAGTGGCAGTCAGCATGGCAGTTTAATATAAACTATATGATGCTATAGAATGTTTTCATTAATCAAGAACTAGATCAGAGGCCTGAGAGCAGTACAGGGAAATGGAGGTGGAGTATGTTGTAGTAGAGAGATTGATTAAGTAATAGATTACTCATTATTTTATTACTTCTATATAAACAAAACAAAGCAGAAAAGAGGATATAGCCATTACAAAAGTACCCACAATGGATGAAAGTGGTGCATTAATTAATTGATTGATTCATTGAATAATTAATAATTGATTGATTAAGAAAATTACATTTAGGGCCATGAAATATTACATTGTCAATAGCCAAGGATTCCTCACAAGGGTTGAAAAAGAAGCCAAGAATCTTAACAGTTGCAATGCAGAGCAGTTAACTTCAAATCAGCCTATCGTATACTAATAGAGGAGACTGACCCGCTGGCCATACTACACCCCCAATTGGGTAACACACCCCTGTGGTACATTTTAAAACTTAAGAAGGCCATAAAAGATTACATTGTCAATAGTCAAGTATTCCTTATGTAACACCCTCTAAGGGATGGTATTTGTAAATACACCCCTCTCAGTGTTAGAGCTTGCTTCCTGTTGTAGATATTACATTCCTGAGACCCTGGGATCAGTTTTCAGGTAAAGGAGGGGCTGGAGAGATAGACACGCAGGGGTGGGAAGACTGGGTGTGTAGCTGGCAGAGCAGAGGGAGGAGGGGGAGAGAACAAAGGGAGTTGGGAAGAAGAATTTGGGAGAGGGCAGACATCTTTGGGAAGCTTCAGAGCTGGAAGCAGAAATGTAGCCCTTGTGCTCCCCTGGCAGGGGAAGATTGGTGGGGCCGTGGTGACTGCCACGATGCCCATCTAACGCCAAAGGAGAAATAGGTCTGGAGTGAGACCACTGAGATAAAGTCTGTGAGAGTCCACAGAGAAAGAGCTGGAAGGTTGCAGTGTGAGCCGCTCAGTGAAGTGTTCAGCACCCATGAGAGGGGTAAGAGACGCCAGTATATGTGTTGAAGAGATGGGAAAGAGGAATTTCCCAGGAGCTTTTACTGTTAAGGTACCAGAGGAGTCCCTTATGCATAAAAGCCCCCCAGCAGCCATTAAAGGGGGGGTCACTGTGGTAGCAGTGTGGCTATAGGAGCCATTCCGTTAGGATAGGGATGGGCGGCAGCTGAGAGTCTCATAGCTGCAATAGAAAAGTCTGTATATTGCTGTCCCATGTGAAAGAGAAGGGGAGCAGAGAGAGGCAGACTGGGTATGAGACACTCTGTATATTGTCTTAGAAGAGACAAAGGAGAGGCAGAGTGCAAAAGAAGTTATGTGAGATGTGTGTGAAGCTGTGGAACTACAGGCACCAACCAGCATAGGGCCAGGTGGACCTGCATGTATGAAGTGGAGAACTACAGGCACCAGCCAGCATAGGGCCAGGTGGACCTGCATGTATGAAGTGGAGAACTACAGGCACCAGCCAGCATAGGGCCAGGTGGACCTGCATGTATGAAGTGGAGAACTACAGGCACCAGCCAGCGAAGGGCTAGGTGGACTTGCACATATGAAGTGGAGAACTACAGGCACCAGCCAGCAAAGGGCCAGGTGGACCTGTGTGGGTAAAATGCAAAGCATTCATTGTGACTGTGCTTAAAGACTGTGCTGGTGAAGAAGAGTGTGATGTAATGTAACCATATCCATAAGATTGTCATATACCATCTGACATGCCAAGTAAATGAGCTGGAGGGAGAGGAGAAGCTGCTGTAACCATATTCTTGTCCTGTAAAGTCATGTGCAGGAGGAGAGAAATAAATTGGTTTATTTTTATGAGAAGGTCTGGCGCCCAAGTTATTCAAAAGAACTGTTGCTGCATGTGTCTATCTATACCTGTATCTATATGTGTGACTGTTATAAAGCCTGCATGGTCAGGGACCCCCTTCTCAGGTATTGCCCACACCCTGGAGAGCTAGCCTGAGGCAATAGGAGGTGTACCACTCCAAATGCACCTATGTACCGGTGTGCACACTGAAGGGGGGTTACACTTATAAGGGTTGAAAGAGAAGCCAAGAACCTTAATAGTTACACTGCAGAGCAGCTAACTCCAAATCAGCCTATCGTTTACTAAAAAGAGACTGATCTGCAACACACTCAGCTCACACTGCGTAGAGATACAGCGCTTATATGTACGTGAACAAAACGCACTGGGGGACCGCATACAGACCTAGTACAAACAACAAATGAAAGAAATGTTTTTTTCCACTTTTTTAAATTTACAGCTCAGCTGACACTGCATACAGTCACGGTGCTTATGTGTATGTGAACAAAACACACTGGGGGTCAGCGCACATATGTAGTACAAACAACAGTAGAAAGAAAAAATATTTTTCACTTTTTAAAATTTGCCACTCAGCTGACACTGCGTGAGGTTACAGCGCTTATATGTACGTGAACAAAACACACTGGGGGACAGGGCACAGACGCAGTACAAACAACAGTAGAAAGAAAAAAATATTTTACACTTTTTTAAATTTGCCGCTCAGCTGACACTGCGTGTGGTCACACCACTTATATCTACGTGAACAAAGCGCACTGGGGGACAGCGCACAGATGTAGTACAAACAACAATAGAAGAAAATAATTTTTTTTAAACTTTTTTACATTTCCAGCTCAGCTGACATTGCGTGCAGTCACAGTGCTTATATATGTAGGTGAACAAAAATGCATTGTTTTTTTACTTTTTCAGCACCACTGTGTGACAGTTAGACTGGTAATAATAAATAATACTGCAATAATTCCTGCACTATAAAAATAATAAACAATGATTTGCTATCTGCTTGTACTGTAAATTTAGCTCGCACAATATTAACAGTGTTTAACACTAAGGGGACTACTCACAGCACAGCAGCAGCCACTGAAGGTGGAGAGGATGGACACAGCAACACAGCAGCCACTGGATACAGGGAGTGGATAGACACAGCAGCAGCCTCTTGACACAGGGACTGGAGTGGACACAGCACAGCAGAAGCCACTGAAAGTGTAGAGGATGGACACAGCACCAGTGGGGGAAGTAGCGGCGGTGCAGCTGTGGTGCAGGGGCCCATTGCCGCCGCTGCACCCTACGCTAGTATCCCCATGGGTCCCACAAGTGTAGTGCAGACTGCAGTGAGAGCGGTCAGCACTACATAGTAACAAACACACAGCCACCAGCGTTATAGCAGCCAATAAAAGTCAGACAAACTGTCATTGGCTGCTGCGTCCACGGAGAGAGCCGGCTGGAGCTCACTCATGAGCTCCGGCTCCCCCCTGCAGTGGGTGAGAGGAGAGACATCATGATGTCCCTCCCATAGTGCAGAAGATGCTTGGGGCTACTAACTTGTGAGCAAGCCAAGTAAAGCTGCCCATGGGAGAAGTAGCTGGTTCTGAGATCTATGCCTGCACCGAGATATCGCAATGCGCACTTTTTGCGATTCCAATTGTTGTTCACACTCAAGCTGACTTTCAGCTAATTGCCTTAGTCTAGCTTGCTTAGCTTTGGTGGAAATCTTGGACAGATTCGATCTCTATCAGGACCATGATAATAAACAGTACACCGATAACCAAGAATCCACAGTTTTCTCCTTTTTTTTATGTAAACCACAAAATCCAATTCAACGGGCAATCAATCTCACAGTCCAGCATAAGGGCCTGATTCAGAGTTTGGAACAGAGTAAGATAAAGCAAGCAACTGACCCCCTTTGTAAAACCATGCTGCACTGCAGGTAGGGCAGATTTAAAATGTGCAAGGAGATTTAGATTTGGAGGGGAGTGCAGTGTAAAAATAAAGCTGTCCAGCATTTGTGGGCTACATGCAAAAGGAGCCAGTATTTACCCCACATGCAAAAACCATGTATGTATTTGCACCCTTTGCATTGCAACATGGTTTGTCCAGGAGCACAGTTACTTTCTCTATTTTACTTTATTCCCAATTCTGAATCAGACCCTAAGTTCACTTTAGTCAAACAAATCTTATCTTGTAGATCCCAAATCCATTGCTACTTAACCTACAGTAACACTGAAAGGTTGCAAGTAACATGAGCAGCGACTCTATGATATGTAGTATTTATCTTGGTGCACAATCTACTGGTTTGACATGTATACTGCAACTTCATGAGTCAAGAAAAGCTGCCTGATTAGTGCTTAATATATAGTTGGATTTTCCTGCGAAATATCTTGAGATATATATATATATCTATGCATTTTTAAATGAATACATATTTAACTGTCTGCATTTGGGGTGTGCAATATATGTAAATATTGTATATATAATAAAATTATATTTATATACAGCTAGTCATTATTGGCTTGAGCCTGCACACTGCATGCACCGAGTGTGAAGTGTCTGGTTTTTCCTTTATTGCTCCTCTCCCTGATGTCACATTGAGATAATAAGTATCTCAGTTTCTTTCTAGGTGACTAAACTATACAATATTGAAAATGCAATCCAAATTTATCCCGTTGTTTTTGCGTGATGCTGGAAAGAACATACAAACAAAAATTCAGAATTTTTTATCTCCATAGTTCATACACAGTCCCAATTCTCCAAAAAAATATACAGACACAACCATTACAACATTATTATAAGTATAGATCATTATGTCTAAGAACTATAATCCAATGCATCACCTAACAGCCCTGTCTGTATTAGTGACTGAAATAAAAAATATAGGAAGCAATATACAATAACCACCTCACAACACTCTTCCAGCCCCTTCACTGTCCACCTCTCACATCACTCCCCATTTAATATCCATCTCACATCACCACATACTGCCCATCACATATTATCCATGGTCTCATAAACCCGGCTGCCTGCACCTACTGTACCTTATACATTAATATCATTCTGTCCACATTTCTGCTGCTGGTTGCTAGAATGAACATCACTCACATTGCAGAATCACAGTAATGCTGGGCACACACAGCTGACAAACTATATTTTGTCAAGTGTGTTGGCTATTGTGTACAAACAAGATACACAGTATTGTGTCTGCTGTGCAACATGACAGATGCAATATACAGTATCTTGCAGATATATTGTGAAAATATGCTGGTGTATACCACCGACCCACCGACCGACCGACCCATACACTGGCCGCAGAAAACGCAGACACTGACATCACAACTGGGCGGGCAAATTTAAAGCCGGGATATGTTGGTGTGCCCAGTGATGCACAGTACTATGGCATGCCCAGTACTGCACAGTATTATGGTGTGCTCAGTGCTGCACATTACTTTGGTGTGCTCAGTGCTGCACAGTATTTTGGTGGGCCCTTACTATGGTGTACTCAGTGTACCCTGTACTATGGTGTACCCAGTGCTGCACAGTACTTTGGTGTTCCTGGTACTATAGTGTTCCCAGTGCTGCACATTACTATGGTGTGCCTGTGCTGCAGAGTACTATGGTGTGTCTAGCGCTGCACAGTACTATGATGTGCCTTGACTATGATGTGCCTAATACTGCACAGTACTATGATGTGCACTGTAGCATTAAGTGCAGCACTCAGCTCCTGACACTGTGAGGGCACTGTACACAGGGTAGTCCTCACCTCCAGCACCCCCCAATAATAAGCATGGGACCACGTGGGTTCGGGCTGCATGGCCATGCCCCTTCCCACATGGCCACGCCCTTTATGTGGGACCACACCCCCTTTTTGGGTGATGCGCGTCTATGCAGCGCGCACAGCATCCCATTCCCTGCCCGCACCCGGTGACACTGCGGGGAGGGACACCACTGGTGCTCAGTGAATCTTACTTGCTGTCAGTGTTGGTCCAGCAGGATGAAACGTCCCTCTCCCTTTAGAGGCAGCAGCAGCAGTTTTATCTGGAGAATGAATAGGCAGCAGGAGTCCTGACAAACTCCCTCGACAAGCCCCACCCCCTTTTTAAACTCTCCAGCCCCTTGGGTTCCTGGGAGAAAAAACCTGGCTCCCTGTTGGTTGATGGTGGCCATCTCTTTGGAGCCTCTATGGGGGCAACCAATTTCTGCTAGCCACTGCTGGTTTACTTTACATATTATAGCACAGAGCAGCCCGGGATCACTAAAATTGTGACGGCTCGGGCGGCAGACGGCACCCTGCTCCCCGGCCCAACCTGTACCTGACACCGGCTCTGTGGATGCTGGATGTAAATATTGCAGTGACACCTGGGTGAAGCTGATGTTGTAGTATAGCAGCTGGGAGTGTAGGTAAGAGTCCACAGAATTAACAGATAATGCAAGTAAACAGGTAACACTGGAAATGCTGGTAACACTGGAATGCCGGTATTGCAAGTAAACAGGTAACACTGAAATACACTGGCACTAGGGGCAAAACTGCTAAAAGTATTAATAAGTGGAGTCATCCACCTAAGGGTATAAATCAATTAATAAATTGTTAAATCACTGTGTGTGTGTGTGTGTGTGTGTGTGTGTGTGTGTGTGTGTGTAGTAGAGGGGCAGTGTATGGAAGAGGAATTGGGGGTGATGGGTCAGGGAGCTTGGTGGGGGGACCAGTATATCAGACTGTGGAGCTCATTCAGACCCGGACGCTAAGCTGCGCTCTCACGCAGCTAAAAAGAGCCGGCTATGCAAATGCAGTGATTTCACTGTCTGGTGAATGGACGCCCTCTATGTCTTAGAGAGCACCAGCTGAGCAAACACACGCCGGTATAAAGACGCCCACTTCTCTCTCTTAACACACGTCATCTCCAGGAAGTGTATGAATAATCAGAACCATCGAGAGCCGTCGGAGCTGCACGCAGTGCTTGAAGTAGACCCTACCCCGCCACAAGCACTGCGATCACTGCAGGCTGAAAAACAACCAAGTGACGTGTACAACGACGCATCTTTGCTAATTATGCACACCCATAAAACTCAGTTTTGAGGGCCAGACACGCCTGCGTTCGCAACACCACTCCCCCATTCACAGACACCTTCCTCTGTTACCACCCACAAACAGCACTATCTGCCACTCAAATTAGCGTCCAGTCTGTGTACTACGAGCGCACGATTCCGGAACGCGGTGACAGGTTCGCACATTCGTACTTTGACGCATACGCATATGCAAACATGAGATAATCGCCCATAGTGTGCGTCCGCAGCTTAGCAAACTGGTCTGAATCAGGCCCAATATACCAAATATATGCCAAATGTGATTTTGTGATAAGTTTTCCAATGAACGCATTATATATTAAGATTTTGTATAGATTATTTTATCAGTAACAATTTGCCCCAACCCCATAACAACTTACCCCCATCAGGAGCAGATTGGTACGATTATTTTCGTTCAGAAAAACATGTTTTTCATTGTTAATAATATT
The DNA here is from genome assembly GCA_031769625.1 of Taudactylus pleione. Classification (NCBI taxonomy): domain Eukaryota; kingdom Metazoa; phylum Chordata; class Amphibia; order Anura; family Myobatrachidae; genus Taudactylus; species Taudactylus pleione. The sequence continues at coordinate 870,967 of JAUIMM010000106.1, forward strand.
TATTGGATGTAACTTACACCCAATATAAATAGAAGAAAGAAAACTGTTTTGTTTGTAAATGTTTCTGTTTGGTGGTGATTAAAGATTTTTGAGATACAGTATTTGAATTTCTGTATTTTTGTAACAACTAGCCCCGCCTTCTCCTATGACTTTCTGTGTGATCTCCTGTGCCTGAATGTCCATCATGCAAGTGAACGTTTTAATTGAAGGTTTCTAAGACACCGGGTCAAAATTAGTTTTTTTACGTAAAAGAGGAATTTGTGAAGAGGATGGTGTTTCAACAATACCCCTGTGCTGATCTGTAATCTGTGAGAGGACTTGATGATAAATTAAAATACCTTCCTCCTGGGCAGAGGTGGTCTGTGGGCTCCTTTACAGGGAGTTTTGCTCCCTACAGCGGTTATAACTTCTATGAGTTCTGTAGCATTTGCCCAGATACAAACTCTTAAAGGGCCCTTGTTGCCTTAAGTTGTTTTGCATCACTGTTGAAAGTAGCACAGTCACCTAAATTCAATACTTAATCTATAGTGCTGAATGTGATGAAACTAGTAATATCTCTGACTACCTGATGTTGATGGTGCGCAAGGAATAAACCTGTTGGCAGTCGAATGTTGTTTGTGTTCATCTCCAGTTATGGAAAACAAAATTTTGGCCCAGGACGTCATAGTTAATGAGAGGTTCAGGAACTGACTTCCTGCTGAAAAAAAGCACTTTATGGGTCTGATTCAGCATTGCACGTATGTTCATTGGTCCGATGGTCATGATGATGATTCCAGCCTGTGTCGTCGGTCGCAGTGCTGGGATCACAAATGCAGTAGGGGGTGTCATACATCTCCTGCTGCATTTGCATATAGCAAGGACGGAATTGCAAAGCTGCCTGCGGGACTTGCGCACGCACAGTGCGGCCGCTGCACGTGCGCATGACTAACCATCGAGTCAGTTACGAGCGCATCAGCCGTTGCGACCGACCCTGAATAAGGTCCATAGTCTCAAACTAACTGTATTTGTTCTAGCACCATCAAAAATTATTTCATCAAAGAGTAGAAAGAGAAAAAATTTAGGCAAACGCTTAACGGCTAAAAAGCTAAAGTTTTTCCTCAATAATCAGGGGTGAGGGCATCTTCAAGCAGCTATTATGTAAATAGAGTACCAACCATATCTGTTCCTGTTGCTGGCACCATTTTTCCAGTGATTTCTCTACTGCGCATTAGCATATCTCGAGAAAAATAGCACAAGCGCCATTTTCCTTGTTATTTATGCAGTGTCGGCAGAAAAGTAAATATAGTCTATGGGTGCAGGGTGAGAGATGTGGGCCCTGTTGAATCAGGAGTTTGTTCTTGGCAGCGCAAGTGCATTTTTGTAGGTAGTAGGTGAGTTCGGAGAGCCAAGGTAGAGGTGTGAGCTGACAGAGCTTTAGAGTAACAAATGAGGATGCAGAAAGAAGGACTGATGTAAGGGTGGAGTTGTAAAGGTATAGAGCATTGTCAAGGCAGGAAAGGTAAGAGATGGGGGAGAGAAGTAAGTCCAGTAATGAATAGACAAGGCTGATTCTAGGCACTGAGGTTGTGTTTAGTGAGAGTAGCCTTGGAAGGAGGAAGAGGAGAAGAAGTCGACAGGGGAAGAGAAAGACTATAGAAGAGAAAAGGATGGTAGGAGAGAATGAAGGGAGAGCTGGTGAAGTCATAGATGTCACAGTAGTGGGAAAAGACAAGGTGAAGAGAGTGACAACTGGAGGGGGAGGAGGAGGAGTAGTCCATTGGGTGAAGCCAAAGTGGAAGTGAGGGTGAAAGTTTGGAGGCAGCGGCATCTGTGGGATTCTCTATGGCAGTGTTTCCCAAACTCATTCCTCAGGGAGCGCTAACAGTGCATAGTTTCCATTTTTCCTAGATGGTGCACATGTACATTCATTACTGGCTGACACATTTTTAAAGATCCACAGGCGGAGATAATTATTTCACTTGTGATTCTGTGAGGCTTAGAAAACATGCACTCTTAGTGCTCCCTGAGGTATGAGTTTGGGAAACACTGGTCTATAGGTGTGTTTATATCCCCTAAGATGAGGCAAAAAATGTCAGAGGAGAGAAAGTGGGGAAGTCAGATGGCAAAATTATCTAGGAAGTGGTTATTGGTTTGAAGGTTGACAATAGATGACAGTCACTTTAACGTGAACAGGGTGGTAAGACAGAAAGAACCTTAAAGAGAAGGATATAGAGGTTTCAGGGGGAGAATTGTGGACAGAGACAAACTACCATGCCACCACCTTTCCGGTACACAGCAGGTTTTGGGGAAATGAGAGACCCCCAAATGAAATTCAGCTGGTAATGTGGTGTTTGATGGCTAGAGCAGCTTTCACTGACAGGGAGGTGGTGAGGGACTTGGAGATAATGTAGTAGTCATAGATTGTGAGTGACCAGTTTATAGATAGACATGGCATTCCAAATGGTACAGGATACTGTAAATAGATTGGTATGGTACACTAGCCATCAGCTAAGAGTTTTTAGGCGTGCATAACATAGCTCTATATGAAAGTTAAAATATTCAACATGTTATTGCAGCTTGCTTTTATATGAATAATTTGATCAACCAGATTTTATACTCTTCTGAATACAATTAAAGCATGAATCAAAGTGACAATAAAAAAACAAAGGAAAATAAATACAAAAATCACTGTAAAATGCATCATAATATTCTCATATCCATTAGCTAAGTGAACCAATGTAACTGCTAATGTTTTTTCAGGTAACAGTTTATTATGTTGTTTTCTTTTTGTAACTTCAGCTTTTTGCATTTAGCAGAAATGTAAAACTATGGCTTTGCCTCATCCCTAATATGAAGAGAGTGGATTTATTTCATGCTGTACATCAACAATGTTAAGCAAACATAAGCTATAAATTAAATTAAATAACGTTTCACCAATGTAGCCAATGTTCATCGTAATAAGTATAAAACAATATGAATTTGGCAGAAAATGTTGCAAGTAGTTAATTATAATAATGTAATTAGCATAACGATAAAGTTCACAGATGTTCTGTTTGTCAGATCATCTGTAAAGTGAATATACAATATATGCTATTTTGACAATGTTCAGTTTATGATCCCACTACGGAAAATCTGCCCAATCAGGCCCATATAATTTGCTGGTACTGGCAGAGTTTATCTATTTATTAACGTGCACATCAATTCATAAAAGTCAAACACTGCACACACAAAGGAAATGGGTTTTAAAAAACAATCAATGGGGGTAATTTATGGCTGGGTGGCACAGTACAAATCTCCATGTCTCTGTGTCTCTGTGCCATTGCACTTAACCTTGTGTAATTGTGCTTCTTTGGTTAAGCCTCATGGTGCAATGTCTGCTTGGTCAGCCTGTTTTGCACACTACTGTACCTTTTGTTTTCTAACTCTTTTGTGTGTAATGTAGCAAAAATGACAAATTCCATCTAAAGCACTACTTACTTGTGCAGCAACCATATTACTGTAAATACAACACTCTAAATTCTGATCCCCAGTCAGGTCTTAAATAACTGTTTGCACTAATGTGACATCAGGGATGTCTTTATCTTAAATGTCATAATTGTGTAGTTGGTAATTTCAGTTACATTAAAAAATGTGCACTTTGTAACATGCTAAACCAGTGATTTCCCACCAGTGAATAATTTGTGTTTCTGTCTTGGTGACTTCACACTGGCTGTGTCACAAGTATTAATTTATCATTAAGCAAAACAATATATTTGATCAAAATTCCAGATGTATTAACTACATTATTAACACTGATTACAATAAGATGTAATCTGTGTCATCAGGGAGGCACAACATCAAAACCATAGGACTACAAGCATCTCATGCTTAGGCTGAGTAAAAGGAACGTTATTGAAAGTAGAGATGAGCGGGTCCGGTTCCCTGAGAGCTGAACCCACCCGAATTTAGCAGATACGAGGCAGATACGAGTTGACTCTGGCTTTCCCACCTGACTCGGATCTCAAAACGAGGCAAAACGTCATCATCCCGCTGTCGGATTCTCACAGGTTTTGGGTTGTATAAAGGTCCCGCGATCACCGCCATTTTTCATTCCAGCTGTGGAGAGTGAAAAGGGAGCTGGGCTGCCCTGCTGTTGCATAATTGTGACTTGTGAGGTTGTGCTGGGAGCTGTGCTGCGCTGCTGTTGTGCATAATAATTGTGGGGCAGGCTGGCTGTTATCCATAGAGGCTGGCTGTTGTCCAATCCATACCATATAGGGGCTGGCTGTTGTCCTGTCCATAGGGGCTGGCTGTAGTCCATAGGGTCTGGCTGGTTGTTGTCCATAGGGGCTGGCTGGCTGTTTTCCTGTCCATAGGGGCTGGCTGACTGTTGTCCATAGGGGCTGGCTGGCTGTTGTCCGTATTAATCCATATAGGGGCTGACTGGCTGTTGTCCTGTCCATAGGGGCGGGCTGGCTGTAGTCCATAGGGGTTGGCTGGCTGTTGTCCATAGGGGCTGGCTGTTCTGCTGTGTTGTCCAGGGGGTGCTCTGTCCATCAGGGGTGCTCTTCTTCCCCAGTGTAAAAAAAATAAAAACAATTTTTTGTTTGTGCGTGTTAGCCACATCACCAGTGTAAAAATAAAAACTATTTTTTGTGTGTGCGTGTTAGCCTGCCACACCACCAGTGTGAAAATAAAAACTATTTTTTGTGTGTGCGTGTTAGCCACATTTATCAGCAACGTAGCTGTGCAGGGGTGCTGTGCAGCCTGTGTCGTTTATCAATAGGCTGCTACCTTGTTCGGGTGCTCTCCCTCCCAAGTGCCCCCAAAAAGTTAATTTATTAAATCAATCAATCAATCTGTTTTGTGGGCGCGTTAGCCATGGCATAACAAAACGCCTCTGCTGAGATTTGCATAAGCATTTTCAAAGATGAAAATAGAGGATATGGTTTAAAAATGGAATAAAGCAGCTAAAACTGCATTCTCTGGTTATAGTGTCCCTACTCCCAGTCCCTACCCATGGCCCCTCTACCTGAATTTCAGCGAGGCAGAGGGACAACTCCATGCAACCGTATTCCAGAGTGCAGCTGCTCCTCCTGTAGCCCAGGTCAGAAGATGTGTAGGGGGCGTGGTGATGATATGGCCTAAAATGGAGCTCACATCCACTAAAGTGGACAATGAATTTCCAATCTAACAGGGAGCGCAGCTGTAATTTATACATAACACAGGATGGGATGACGATATAGGCTTGGGTGATGGTATAATCTGGGGTGATGTATACATCATTCTCTTCACACAATATTAATTTGTCCCCGCTGGAACCCACCATTACAGATACCTCTGTAATTTTTGCACGTAATTGACGGTAAAGGTCTTTCTCCTAGAATGTGATGTTTATTTTGATGGGCATCATCTTTTCCACATTTTGGGGAAGTAGTCTCAGGCCGATCACTGACAAGGTTCCCGGCTGTACTGAAAACTCTTTCTGAGTACACACTGGAAGGTGGGCAGCTCAAGTAAAGCAAAGGCAGTTTTGTGTAAGGGCCTCCAAATTGCCTCTTTTTCCTGTCAGTAGTTATTTACATCTCTTCAGATCTGTGTCCGTTGGGAAGAAAAAACAATGTCTTCATCCCTTCTGGGATGAAAATCCAATCCCAGCAGCAGGCATTGAGCTCAAGACACAACGTAAGACTTAAACCTTAAATCTTAAATGTTGCATTTGCTACTCTATTCTGCTTGTCCACAATATCTGCTCCAGTTAAGTGGACAGTGGGTACAATGGCAGTTTGAACTGAGAGCCACTAACTAACTATTTTTTTTATCTCCCTTTACAGGTTGGGAAATGCTTTTTTGGAAGGTTTGCAAAGGATTATTTAACAGTCAATTGTTTTTGGAAAGCACTCTTCCTGGTCCCCTTCTGGGATGAAAATCCACTCCTAGCAGCAGAAGCAGGTGCAGGATTCTCAAGAAAGACACAACATAAGGACTTAAATCAGGGGTAGCCAACCTCGGTCCTCGAGAGCTACTAACAGTTCACGGTTTCCAGACCATCTAGCAGGTGCACAGGTGTTTTAATTACTCAGTAACACATTTGAAAAGATCCACAGGTGGAGTTAATTATTACAGTTGTGATTCTGTGAGGAGTCCTGGAAAACATGCACTGTTGCTAGCTCTCGAGAAGCAGGGTTGACTACCCATACCTTATATCATAGATCTTACGCTTGTCAACAAAGCTGTGCTGGTTAAGTGGCACTTTGAGGTCACTAACTATGTTTTTTTTTAATGTCCCTGTACAGGTTGAGAAATGTTCAATGTGGAAGCTTTGCAAAGGATTATTTTACAGTCAATTGTTTTGGAAAGCAGTCTTCCTGGTCCCCTACTGGGATGAAAATCCGCTCCTAGCAGCAGAAGTTGGAGCAGGATTCTTAAGAAAGACACAACGTAAAGCTGGCCACACATCTAAAGATTATCTGTCCAACCAGCCAACTAGCTGATTGATTGGAATGAAAATCTGGTAAGGTATGAAAGCAAATGACAATCAGCAATTTGCCCCCAAATGCCAGAAAATGGACAAAAACTGTTGTTTGAACAAATTGTTTAGATCAAACATTTAACAAACTTGTCTGACGACATTTTCATCTATTTTGTGGCATTTAGGAGCAAATTGCTGATCATAATTTACTCCCATACGTCACCAGATTTTCATTCCAACCAATCAACAAGTTGGCTGGTTGGATGTAAGTTGGTCTAGTGGGTGGCCAGCTTTAGACCTTAAGGTGTAATTTTAATGTACTAAAGTGAGAGTTTTTAGAAGTGAGTTTTAGAAGTGATGTTGCTTGCACATAGAAAATAATCAACTTCTAGCTATTATCTTCTAGAAAGTTTAGAATCTGATTGGTTGTTATGGGCAACATCACTTCTAAAACGCACTTCTAAAAACTCTCACTTTAGTAAATTAAATTTACACCTTAATATCTTTGTGCTGGTTAAGTGGCAGTTTGGAGGCCACTAACTAACTATGGGCCTGATTCAGACCCGTTCGCTAGATGCGGCCGCTCGCTCCCTGCGTATGCAAATTCAGCTAAGTGACCTCAAGACAGGCGATTGCACGGCAAGGCATAAGCACGTCCACTATGTCTTGGCGAGTGATCACTTTGTGTATGCAGACGCCCATTAGCGTATGGTGAGACGCCCAATAGCACACGTGATCTACAGGAAGTGTATTAAAACATTGGCACATCGAGGACCATCGGAAGCGATAGCAGCGCTTGTGGTTGCCTCTACCCTACCGCATGCACTGCGAGGATTTCAGTGTAAAAAAAAAGGCTGGTTACGTGTACTATGACACTGCCTGTTAATTATGCACGCCTCTGAACAGCGTTGAAACACTCAGGCATGCCTGCGTTCGCACCTTCACTCCCCCGTTTTCACTGGACTGCCCGTTACCACCCACAAACGGCCTCTCCTGTCACTCATTACACTGGGCTGTCTTTGCAGGGCGAGCGAGCGGGTCCCGATCACTATGATTAGTTTGTGCACACGTACTGCGATGCATACGCATGCGCAGATTAGCGAACATCGGCAGCAGCGCGCGGACGCTTGCTAGCGACCGGGTCTAAATCAGGCCCTATGTTTTTTTAATGTCCCTGTACAGGTTGGGAAATTCTTTTTCATGCGGAAAGCACTACTAGAAGTCTTCCTGGTCCCCTTCTGGAATGAGAAAACCCACTCCAAGCAGCAGGAATGGCGCTCAAGGATTCTTCTGGGGCAAGGACTGATGTGAATGAGTAAAATATTTGCTTGTAAATGCCTCCTCCCCTCCTCTTCTCCCTCATAAATTTACTTCGGAATAAAAAAATTAAGTTAAATTTACTAGCAAACCCTTCGTGTCCCTGCCTACAACTACATACACACTTCAACTCCCTCAGGCCTCTCTTGAATAATAAAAACATTTGTTTCCTGATGTGCCATGTTGGCAGTTGTGTGGTACCCCGCAGATAGGGGAACCACACAGTGGGGCACCAGAATGCTGCTGTCATTTTTAATATAAATGATCTGAACCCAGGATGGACAGGTGTAAGAAGAATAGGTTGGAGGATTTACCCCTATTATGGGAGAAACTTGGTGCTGCCCCGTTAGACTACCCTGTGAACTATGGGGGAGCGCGAGGAAAGGATGCTACCAAGGACATTCAATAGGGAGGAGCATGCCCTGTGTGAACGGGGGTAGTGTGGAGAGACAGCGCGGGGACAAATGGCTGCCCGTTAGTAACGGCACGAGGAGGAGAGGGGGTTATAAATAGCCGGAGGCGCGGGACTGTGGCGCAGTGGTCCGGAGTGTGAAAGGAAGCTGGGATATACGCGATTGTGCGGAGCTTACCTGCTTGTGCTGGAGGCGTCCACCGACAGTCGGGAGGCAAGAGAAGGCACCGGCTTCATCTCGGACGTGGCCTCAGTTGTAAAAGGGAGGCAGCCGGAAGTAGAGAGGCATCCCGTCAGACGGAGGCGGGTCCGGAGGCGGAGACGCGGAGACTGACAGTCCGGACAGACAGAGGCGAGTCAGGAGGCGGAGATCGGGGGACTGACGCTCATCGGAGGTGGAGTAAGACCCTTGGGGCATTAAAGAGAGAGAGAGCTTGGGATTAACAGAGAGGGGGTAAGAGACTTGGCCACAAGCACATCCCTGCACCTTCCGCACGCACTCACAGTTGGCACCCTCTTAATAAGGAAAAACTGTTCATTATAGCTCTCAGTCCCTAGGCTTAGGGTCCTGCAGTTTGTACCCCAACCACTGAAGAAGTGGGAGACAGTAAGGGCAAGGCAGAAAAGCATCCACTGGAGGAAATTGTCTAATTGCTAATAGGCACCCCGTCCACCGCATCTAACAATAGACTAGTCCAAGGGAAGGGCCCTGCCACAAGTAAAAGGGACTGCGTCACTTTATTGTCCCCCCCCCTCAAAAGCAGACCTACGCTGCAAATTACTGTAGGGGCTCCTTTGTGGAAGAGCAATAGGAAAAGTATAGCTAGCTCACAGACTAGTGCAGCCCCACTGGAATAGTAATAACTTCCATTCAGTGCAGCTTATGGTAGGAAGACAGTGACTTTGTTTCAGTGCCCGGCAGTCGGCCAGGATACAAAATAACTAAAGAATTAATTGCAACTAGGAACAAGTTAGTTTCAGATTCCTTGCAAGTGGAGTTAGTCTGACAAGCAGGCTAAGGACAAACTTACCAATAACCCGGGCAACGCAGTGCGCACTCAGGACAATTTAGCATAGCAGAGACTTATTGATAGCTTCTGGCCAGAAAGCATTTTAACAATTAATCTATGTATTAGCTAACCTAAAGCTGTCAATCTGTGTTTATAGAGGTTAAAATGAAGTGTAACAAAGTCGTTTATGTTGCATGCAATAACCTTTGAATCCGCAGCGGCCGCAATATACTGATCGTAGCCAGGAGGCTGGGTTCCTGTATAATAAAAATCCAATTTGTTGTTTTGTTTGGTGTGAATATACATTGTAAATGTAATTGTTGTTGTAGATGCCACTGAAAGTGAATTTATATTTCTCTCCGTAAAAGCACGAAAGAGTTCAATTTGTTGGCTTGAAATAAAAGATTAAAACTGCATTCTCAAACTGTGGCATACTTACCTCTTCACCTCTCCGTGGAAAGGAAGAACCTATAATTCAGGTTTCCAGTTAGTGTTTATCACAATTGGCGTCACTAAGAGCAGGATCCAGAGCCCAAAGTGAAGAGTGTAAGTGGAGGGTACTAGAAAAATTAAAATGTCACAGGAGCAAAGAGCAATGGGAGACTCGGCGGGAGCAAGTGGAAGTGGCATACCGCAAATCAACCCCATAACCCTTCCCTATTACTTCGGTGCTCCCTGGCTACCTACCTTTAGTGGAGACAAGTATGGAGGCGAAGGGAGTAACCTAATGGAGTTTCGAAATAAAATAAGATCAATGTTTAGATTATATCCGCTAAATGAACGTCAACAAGTGGAAATCCTTATTGGCCAGCTAAAAGGGGCGGCTCTGCGGGAGGTGACATCATGGCCAGCAGAGGAAAGACGTAGCGCAGACCAGATCTTCCAGCGACTGGCCGCCACTTTTGAAACCCGGACAGTGTCAGAACTTAAAACATTGTTCTATGGACGTAAACAGATCCCTGGAGAGACGTTAAGGGATTACGCCCTAAGTTTACAAGAAGCGCTTCGAGATATCCGAATTATTGGAAATGAAGAAGTAGGAGATACGGATGATGTACTCATAGCCCGATTCATCGAGGGCTCTAACGGAGAAGGCGTAAAAACTCAATTGAAACTGTTAAGGATGCAAATGCCAGAACACTCTTTTCTAGATTTCAAAGAAACAGCTATAGAAGTAGTGGGATCTCAAAGTTGACCGGAATTAAATTTTCCGGAAATGCCGGAGTATCAGGGAAGTCAAAATATAACCAAAACAAGATATGTGGGGGAAGGAAATGCGATGAACAGAAAAGATTCCGCCAAGCAGAGTATAGCACCATTTGCCGACCCTTTAGAAATAGTACAGAACCAATTGAAAGAACTAACGGTAGGGATGGCCGAAATGCGTCAAGAAGTGCGGACTCTAAAGAGAAACAAATATTTTAACCCCCAAATGTCAAGAGGGAGGAGCGACCGGGAGCAAAATTCAGATGAGTGGTGGACTCCACCTAGGAGAACGGGCCGGAGAGTCACAGATCAATTTGATCCGCAAGGACGCCCTATTTGCCGTCGTTGCCAAAGGCCCGGTCATATTGAGAGAAATTGTCCACAACAGGAAGATTTAAACTCCCAGGCCCCGAGGAGAGAGAACGAACCTCGGGGGGAACAGTAATGGCAGATCCAATCCTGGAAGAATGGTGGCCACACTATGTGGGAAAATGCCCCATGCTCACCATTGACATTAACGGAATTCAGACAATTGCTATGATCGACACTGGATCTCAAATTACGACAATACAATCTAAGTTATTCCAGCAACATTGGGCCGAAGATCAAATAGTCTTGCCACCGCCCACCTGGCTACAACTAATAGCCAGTAATGGCTTAGGGATCAATTGCCTCGGATACTGGGAGGCGAATATTAAAATAGGGAAGAGTTCGTTACCCCGCCAAGGATGCTTGATTACGCATACTGAAGACCCGAAGACAGCACCTATTATTTTAGGCATGAACGTTCTGCAGAAGTGCCCGGAAGAATGGATTACGGCTCTAAGGAAAGAGTTGACCCAAGCCGTAATGTCAGAACAGCGGGTATTGAGGAAGACTATCAAAATGCTTCAGGGACATCAACGTGTGGTGAAGGCAGAAGGCGAGATAGGGAGGATCCGGATCACCGATGGCAAGCCCATAAAAGTGCCACCAAACTCAGAAATTCTCCTTTGGGGAAAAGGACCTAACGGATTTGGAGGGAAAAGATACGAAGCCATCATCGAACCCTGTTCAATGATGAACAAAGGGGAAATAGTGGTCGCTCATGCCGTTGTTACAGTGGATCAAGGGCGAGTGCCCATCCGAATTTTAAATCCACATAACCGAACGGTGAAATTATACCGACATCAGCCTGTGGCCAGACTGGTATGGACTACTTTTCAAGATGTTTACAGTCTAGGAATCAACACCCGAGAGGTTCCAGAAAACTCCGAAGACACAGCGCTCGAGACATTGTCATGGTGGAAAGAGATACATATCGGGGGAGAAGATACCTCACAAGCGCAAAGAGAAGGAGCTTTGAAGGTAGTAAAGGAAAATGGTGAAGCCTTTAGTAAACATCCGGCAGACTTCGGAACTGTAACTCATATACAGCATCGAATCGTGACTGGTGAGGAGCTGCCCATTAAAGAGAGGCACCGCCCCCTGGCGCCAGCACTGTACCAACCCGTGAGACAGATGCTGGAGGAAATGAAAGCCGCAGGGGTGATCCGGGAGAGTCACAGCCCGTGGGCCGCACCAATGGTGCTAGTAAAGAAAAAGAATGGTCAACTGAGACTTTGTGTTGACTACCGGAAACTAAATCATATTACCCACCGGGATGCTTATCCGTTACCCCGCATAGAAGAGTCTCTAGCGGCTCTGAAGTCCGCACAGTATTTCTCCACCTTGGACCTAACTAGTGGATACTGGCAAATTAGGATGTCACCCGAGGATCAGGAAAAAACTGCCTTCACAACCCCCATGGGCCTACACGAATTCACTAGGATGCCCTTTGGGTTGTGCAATGCCCCTGCCACCTTTCAGAGGGTTATGGAGCATTGCTTGGGACACCTCAATTTCGAGCTAGTACTTTTGTATCTCGATGACATCATTTTCTCCCGAACCTACGAAGAACATCTGACACATCTACAAGTAGTGTTCAAACGTCTTGCCCAATATGGACTTAAGCTCAATCCAGCAAAGTGTCACCTTCTGAAACCAGAAGTTAAATACCTGGGTCACATAGTGAGTTCAAAAGGGGTGACTCCTGATGCCGACAAAATTCAAGTGATTCAAGAATGGCCAGTCCCGCGCACTATTAAGGATGTGAGGCGGTTTTTAGGATTCGTGGGATACTATCGCCGATTCATAAAAAACTTTGCAAAAATAGCCTGTCCTCTGCATGAGCTCCTCCGAGGATTACCGAAGTCAGGAAGGAATATGGCTATGGGAGTAGAGTGGACTGATCGGCAGCAAGAGGCCTTCGAAAAATTAAGACACGAATTGATGCAAGCTCCCATCCTGGCTTATCCTGATTACGGTCGTCCGTTCTCATTGTACACTGATGCTAGTAGGCAAGGGTTAGGTGCAGTGCTTGCACAAAAGCAGGATGGTGAAGATCGAGTTATTGCTTATGCCAGCCGAGGATTGAAAAAAACCGAAAGGAATGATGCCAACTACAGTGCCTTTAAACTCGAATTCTTAGCATTGGTGTGGGCAGTAACAGAAATATTTAAGGACTATTTGTTGATGACACCGTTCACAGCCTACACAGATTGCAATCCACTAGCCCACTTGCAAACGGCCCAACTGGGAGCATTAGAACAACGATGGTATGCCCGCCTGGCCAATTTCCAATTCAAAATCACCTACCGGGCTGGAAGAAGCAATGGCAACGCGGATGCTTTGTCCCGACTACCCAACAAAGAGGAACCGGAGCAGGAGGATCAATGGGAAACAATTGAAATTCCTGCATTCCTCCAAGATGTTGTCCCAGGAAAAAAACGAGTAGTTTCTTCTTGCACTTATCTCAATTATGAGGCCATAGGTACGGGGCCTACCGGAGAGTGGCAAAGGTGGCAGGAAGAATCCCTTCTGCTTCAACGACTAAGGACTATGTTACGAATGGGTGGGAGCAAGAAAAAGCAAATGCTACCGGACGAACTAAACAAACTTTGGAGACAGAGAGACAAATTGAGCATTCAAGAAGGAATGATAATAAGACGGAGTGTCAATCCAAAAACCCATTTGCCCCAGAGTCAAATCCTGATCCCAAAGGAAAGAGCGGAAGAGTTGCTACGAGCCTATCATGATCGTTCTGGCCATTTTGGCCATCAGAAAACCGAAGCTACTCTTAGGCAACGCTTCTATTGGGTCGGCTTACGAACAGACGTCGAAAAATGGTGTCGGAACTGTGTCAGGTGTAGTCTGAGGAAACCTTCATTGAGCACTCAGAAAGCCCCACTTCATCCCATTGACAGTTCAGGTCCACTAGAGTTAGTAACATTGGATCATGTGAAATTAGAGACAAGTCACACCGGATACGAATATGCACTTACCATCGTAGACCATTATACTAAATTTGCGGTGGTATTACCAGTAAAGAACTTGTCAGCAAAAACTACCGCTGAAGTATTCTGGAGAGCCTTCGTACGTCCTTATGGTTATCCCATGAAAATGTTAACTGACCAAGGACCAGCGTTTACTGCTAAACTTTTCCAAGAACTGTGTGCCCTGTATGGGTGTCAAAAACTTCAGACAACCGCCTACCACCCGCAAGGGAATGGTCTTTGCGAACGTACTAACCAAACGCTGATACATATGCTTAGGGCGTTGTCTGTACAAGAGCGACAGGAATGGCCTGTGATGGTAGCGGAATTAATCTATATTTACAACAACACAACACACAGCGCAACTGGATATACACCGTACTACTTGCTATTCGGAAGAGATGGGCAGTTACCAGAGGATATACGATTGCAAGTACCACTTACTGGAGGACAAAAATCTGATTCCACAACTAATTGGGTGACTGAGCACCAGCGCAGATTTCGAATAACGCAAGAAATTGTGAAACGACATGTAGAAGTAACCCATAAAAGACAGAAAGAGAATTACGATCTGACTGCTTGGGCAAAACCATTAAACATAGGGGATCGAGTTCTAAGAAAAAATAACCAGAGACATAGTAAACTTGACCCGTGGTGGGAACCAACACCTTATGTTATTCTGGAATCATCACCAACTGAGTTGGATATATACAAAATACAAAAAGAGGATGGAAGTCGTATTATGGTGGTCCATAGGAATCAATTGAAATTGCACCTCAACCAATCCAAAACTGTTCAAGAGAGGGAGGAATGTACTCACGGAATGCCAATGGAACCGGATACTCAGAGTTCCAATGAATTTATGAACATAGTGATGAGTACATATTGGCCAGTATTGTTATCCCCCAATCTATACGAAACAGTGACAAGGGAAGAGAATGCCACAGCCATCCCAAGAGAAACGGAAGAAGGAGAAAGTCAATTACGACGTTCCGAGAGAAGTACAAAAGGACTATTACCACTTAGATATCGTGAATAAGAGTTAATTATTGTAACTGTCAGTAAATGACTAAATTAGTACAGTAGCATGTTATCAAGTAATGATAAGAGTTAATTGTTACACCTGTAATTGTTTGATCAAACTATATAGGAGAATGTTATTAAGTAACGTTGGTTTAACTTGTTGAAAAGGTGAAACGCGTGAGGGCACGCATGATTCAAGTAGGGAGGAATGTGGTACCCCGCAGATAGGGGAACCACACAGTGGGGCACCAGAATGCTGCTGTCATTTTTAATATAAATGATCTGAACCCAGGATGGACAGGTGTAAGAAGAATAGGTTGGAGGATTTACCCCTATTATGGGAGAAACTTGGTGCTGCCCCGTTAGACTACCCTGTGAACTATGGGGGAGCGCGAGGAAAGGATGCTACCAAGGACATTCAATAGGGAGGAGCATGCCCTGTGTGAACGGGGGTAGTGTGGAGAGACAGCGCGGGGACAAAAGGCTGCCCGTTAGTAACGGCACGAGGAGGAGAGGGGGTTATAAATAACCGGAGGCGCGGGACTGTGGCGCAGTGGTCCGGAGTGTGAAAGGAAGCTGGGATATACGCGATTGTGCGGAGCTTACCTGCTTGTGCTGGAGGCGTCCACCGACAGTCGGGAGGCAAGAGAAGGCACCGGCTTCATCTCGGACGTGGCCTCAGTTGTAAAAGGGAGGCAGCCGGAAGTAGAGAGGCATCCCGTCAGACGGAGGCGGGTCCGGAGGCGGAGACGCGGAGACTGACAGTCCGGACAGACAGAGGCGAGTCAGGAGGCGGAGATCGGGGGACTGACGCTCATCGGAGGTGGAGTAAGACCCTTGGGGCATTAAAGAGAGAGAGAGCTTGGGATTAACAGAGAGGGGGTAAGAGACTTGGCCACAAGCACATCCCTGCACCTTCCGCACGCACTCACAGTTGGCACCCTCTTAATAAGGAAAAACTGTTCATTATAGCTCTCAGTCCCTAGGCTTAGGGTCCTGCAGTTTGTACCCCAACCACTGAAGAAGTGGGAGACAGTAAGGGCAAGGCAGAAAAGCATCCACTGGAGGAAACTGTCTAATTGCTAATAGGCACCCCGTCCACCGCATCTAACAATAGACTAGTCCAAGGGAAGGGCCCTGCCACAAGTAAAAGGGACTGCGTCACTTTATTGTCCCCCCCCCCTCAAAAGCAGACCTACGCTGCAAATTACTGTAGGGGCTCCTTTGTGGAAGAGCAATAGGAAAAGTATAGCTAGCTCACAGACTAGTGCAGCCCCACTGGAATAGTAATAACTTCCATTCAGTGCAGCTTATGGTAGGAAGACAGTGACTTTGTTTCAGTGCCCGGCAGTCGGCCAGGATACAAAATAACTAAAGAATTAATTGCAACTAGGAACAAGTTAGTTTCAGATTCCTTGCAAGTGGAGTTAGTCTGACAAGCAGGCTAAGGACAAACTTACCAATAACCCGGGCAACGCAGTGCGCACTCAGGACAATTTAGCATAGCAGAGACTTATTGATAGCTTCTGGCCAGAAAGCATTTTAACAATTAATCTATGTATTAGCTAACCTAAAGCTGTCAATCTGTGTTTATAGAGGTTAAAATGAAGTGTAACAAAGTCGTTTATGTTGCATGCAATAACCTTTGAATCCGCAGCGGCCGCAATATACTGATCGTAGCCAGGAGGCTGGGTTCCTGTATAATAAAAATCCAATTTGTTGTTTTGTTTGGTGTGAATATACATTGTAAATGTAATTGTTGTTGTAGATGCCACTGAAAGTGAATTTATATTTCTCTCCGTAAAAGCACGAAAGAGTTCAATTAGTTGGCTTGAAATAAAAGATTAAAACTGCATTCTCAAACTGTGGCATACTTACCTCTTCACCTCTCCGTGGAAAGGAAGAACCTATAATTCAGGTTTCCAGTTAGTGTTTATCACAGTTGAACTGCCACGTGTTTGTGCCGCCCACTGCTGCCGCATAGCTTAGTCAGCCAGCTAGCATTGTGCAAATTTTGGGCCTAAACTGGATGAAAACAATATAGTGAGCTGTGAGATGGTCAAAATTGACTGGAAACGAGTGGAAATAAAGGTTATTGAGGTTAATAATAATGTAGGAACAAAAACAGGCCCATTTTATGTGATTTTAGCTGTTTTTATGATTTTTTAAGAATAAATCCAGATCTAAAACCAAAACCGAAAAACAAAACATGGAGGTGAGGTTTTGGCAAAACCAATCCAGATCCAAAACTAGGGGAGATCCAAAACCAAAACATGGGGGTCGGCGCACATCTCTAATTGAAAGTAGCATTGAAATTAGGGATGTGCAGGCTCGGTTCTACTAGGTTCCGTTCGTTTTTTTTTACCGAATCTTATTGGCTATCCAAAACTCGTGACAGCTGATACCCAATAAGATTTGGTAAAAAAAAATGAACGGAACCGAGTAGAACCGAGCCTGCACATCCCTAATTGAAATATGTAAACACTATCTCCAATATAGTGTTACTTTATATTAAAGCCTTCGTCACTGCCAATGTGAGAGCACAGCCCACTTACTCCCTTGTGGGTTGTAGTTCCTAGCCGCATGGAAGGACCAACAGAAGGCCTAAGTCTCCCTATCTGCTTGGGAGGCACAAGTTCCAGTGAATGCCCAGCAACAGCAGGACAGGCTGGCAGGTGTAGTTGCGCAGCAGTCGCAGTGGCACATATCACCCACATATCACATATCTCTCCGAAGTCCCACTGGGAGACCTGATGCGGGACTTTGGTGAGGTAAGTAATACAAATTATGGGTGCAGGGTGTGCTGTGCGGGCCCCCACCCCGGACCCGGGGTCCCGTGTGCACCACTCACTCTGCACCCATTATAGATACGCCCCTGCTTCTGTCTCATGATAACCATTTGGTAGGAGTCTATTTCGTATACAACTGTATATTTGTCATTTGTCCTTCACTTGATTAAAGCGTTTTTACATTATCCCATTCTTCTCTATTCAATTCCTTATATGTTGGGACTCGAGAGTAATACTTCCTAAGGAGGAGGAGAGTTGGAAACCATCTATGGGATTATTTAAGACTATGGACAAATAGAAGTGCCTTAGTTACATGTATTACCAGTGGAATGGTAACATTGATGGACTGAGGAACACTAAGGAAAGACTATGAATTTTTATACTCCATAAAGGGACGTATCATTTTTTCTATTTATTTTTGATCACCTATATGAATTGATCTCAACACTTTATTATATTGCTCAGAGACTTGATGTTCCACCAATGTGCCACTGATGTTCCTGCTTTTATTTTAAGTAGCAGATGTTACTTGTAAATTAAATGATACCGCCAATACGCCTATACCGGGCCCTAGAGATATATAAAATTATTGCACTGTATATAGTAAATATATTTGTATTCTAAAAAGACAATCAATAAGCAAATGTTCAACTCATATATATGGTCAGCATGCAGAAAATAATACTCATATAATAAAATAGGATAAAAAGTGAGAAAAGATGATCTCAAATATACAGTCCACGATCTTATTCCAAACAGGAGCACCAGCTGTATGCTCCAATAATTATGCAGATTAAGCCGTTTATTAGTGTCAGTCAATCCTTGGGTGAAGATATAAGTTAGAAAGTGACATATGCATATGGATATGACAATGTATCAATGTGTCACTTCAGCAAATGTAATATATCCAACCTTGACCAGCTATTAATGCATCCTTAGTGGGGCTCCAAATCCTCATGTGATAATAAATGAGCTGCTAGTCCACAAATAAGTCTAAACCAGTGCAGGTATGTACAATATGTGGCTGGCTAAAACAAAGCTCATGTCTATGTGCATCAAGTAATGAGGGGAGAGAGAAGGGGACTGGACTTACATTGCACCGCCACAGCACGCTATAAATAGCCGTAACCAGGGAGTACATGCAGATATGACTGCTCACCTCGGCCGTGCAGAGCTGGGTCACGACGCTGCAACTGCGTGTGTGGGAATCCCTGTACACACTGTAGCGGCTCTCCTATTGAAGGCGGCGGGTGGTGAATGCCGGATCCCAGCCGTAGATCAATGGTAGGCCGTCTGAAGCACTCGTCCACACAGACACCTGCAGAGAGCCGGCAGCAGCAGCAAAGGTTCAGTCTCCCATATGTAAGTGCAGCTGTAGGGAGCTGCAACATCAATCCACACAGACTCCCACAAGAATAATATGGGTCAAGTGTGCAGGCTTGCTCCAGGAACACACTTAACGTGTTTCTTTCTCACTGAGAATTGGGTTTAGGGTGTTGGTGGACCCCTAGGAGAGCTGCCGGCCATGATCCAGGTACAAAGAGGTGGGTGCCCTATCACTTTTCTATATTTTAGATGTTACTTGTGCACAAGACATCAGCTAAGTCATCAGAATATGTGTGCAAGACCAGTGCGCATGGAACCACAGTCATGACGTGATTCGCATGGACCTCTCACCTCTGAATCAGGACCTAAGCGCAGAAAGCAAAATGTAAAATAGGTGAGGTTAGCAAAACTGCAAAATCCAGGCAAGGAGATGGACGGGTTCCTAGTTCACATTAGAGATGTGCGCCGACCCCTGTGTTTTGGTTTTGGATCTGGATCTACTCTGGTTTTGGATCTGGGTTGGTTTTGCCAAAACCTCACCTCCGTATTTTGTTTTCGTGTTTTGGTTTTGGATCTGGATTTTTTCGTAAAAAATCATAAAAACAGCTAAAATCACATAAAATGGGCCTGTTTATGTTCCTACAGTATAATTAACCTCAATAACAATTATTTCCAGTAATTTCCAATCAATTTTGACCACCTCACAATATTATTTGCTTAATCTAGTTAAGGCCAAAAGGTTGCATCCAGCTAGCTGGCTGACTAAGATAAGTGACACAGTGGGTGGCACTAACAGTTCAGTTTCTAATTTCCAACACGGATACAGGACCTGATTCAGAGCCACTCGTAAGCGGCCGCTCGTTCGCTCCGAGCGACTGCGAGCACAACTGCGCATGCGTATGGGAACGTTCTTGATAAAAGTCCTCACCGACTGAAACGTCGAATCACATACACCCACTGTGTACCTGACTCTTCTCTATCCAGCCCCGTGAGTGCCGCTGTTTTGCATTTATATATATATATATATATATATTATACATACACTACATACACACATGTCTGGACAGGTGCATTATGGATATATTTAGAAGTTGTACAAATATTACCACATTATGTGTATATTCTATCCACCTTGAATGGCATTCAGACAAATGGTTCCTGTCTTCTGTCCACACCATGACAAAGGGAGGATGACACAGTGATTGATTCAATTGTCTACAGGGAATGGGATTGTTTGCTGACATTCAGGCTGCAGACTAGCAGGTACTGTATATACACTAGACTACCGAGGTGAAACCATATTTACATTGTGTTAGACACAGCAATGGAAAGAATACATTTATTTTACTCCTTATAATCACACATTTATTTTTGTTTAGTAAAAGCTAATTACAGTACGTGCTACTATTTGTAAACTCATGTTAGCATTGCTCTAAGGGCCCTATTTACTACAATCCGCATTTCAAGTGCAGTTCTAGTGTGATATTTTTGCCTAAATTCGCATTACGAATTTAGGAAATATCACAGGAACGCCATCTTCAGGTGGCGTTATTAGGACAGGGATTCCTCCAGTATTTTTCACATTTTAATTGTAGTAAATCTGAGCAGATCACATTTCCCATTATAAATATGGGTAATGTGATCTGTTTACTAAAAATATGTGAATTGAAGGGATTGGAATAGTTTTTCACAAAAACTACTCAAATTGCCCTTTAATAAATGTATTTGATACTAAAATAATGTGAAAAGGGTGGGAAAATACAATTTTCCATATTTTTTTAGTAAAAATAATGCCCCTAAATGTCTTGAGTCAGTAGCTATTTAACTATTTAGCAAATTACATATAACTAACTTAGCATGTAACTCTGGCATGAGCTGTGTGGTCAAAACAAGTCTGTACTAAAAAAAAAAGGATGTACGTACTTTAAATATAAGCAGAACAACCCTAAGGGGAGTAAAGTGAGCTTTATGTACTGTATACAGTGATAAATGATATGCTTCATTCTAAATATTATCTGGCTTATAGTTTATCATGTATTCAAGAGAAATATTATTATTAATTCTGAAAAGGGCAGCTCACTTTTCAAACTATTGTTAGTTGTTCTTTATAGTATTTTTCCTAAAGCAATATATAAATGTACTATACTGCATGTTTTATTGGTTCCTCTTTTTTTTTGTTCTGTTCTTTTCAAGGTATAATATCCCTAAAAAATGCAAGCCTGTTTGTAAGAACAACCGATGCCTCAGGTGTATATAAGTACTTTGCAAATGAAATCTGGACAGCTGCTAATGAAATGCAGTGGGTGTCTGTAAATGAGATACAGCAGGCTCACACTCCATAGGCTTCATGTAAAGCAGCTGAAATTGTTAGGCCTCACAGCAAGTTACACCAAACTACAGAGTTCTGCCTAAATCTAAAATATATAATAATACCCTATACTTTCTAACTGAAAGATATGTACATTATAATAATTACTGAATGAATAAATCAATAAGCAGACAGAGTGCCAGACTGAGGCATAAACTAATGGGGCATACACACCAGACAATAAAGCTGAACGATATGAACGATAACTATATCATTCAACGATATATCGTTTATATCGTCTAGTGTGTATATTCTGAACAGCCAAAGATGCGCGCTCCCGCGGGTTGTTAACGATATTCCCAGTCTCCTGTTCATGCAGCCCAATCTGGGGATATCGTGAGCGATGCCATGCTGCTGAATGCAGCATGGCCCCGCTCCGCCCCCCACCGTCGTCCGTCGCTGGTCAGCATCGGCAAGTGTGTATACACTTGCAGATGCCGGCACCCCCGCCGATATCACCACATACATACATCGTCTAGTGTGTATGCGGCTTTAGAGATACTGCTTTTCCCATTTGTGTCCAGGGCACACTAGCAGCCACACAGGTTTTAAGGCTATAGTTCCACCCTTGCAAAATGTACATAAATTACATCACTATACAATGTTGTAATAATAGAGATCTGCGAACACACCCAAACTTAGGGGTTCCGAGTCTAACTGAGTCCCAGCTCCAATGGGGCAAGGATCGATGTGATCAGTAAATATTCTCTGTAGAGCAAAGCATAATGGGCCTGATTCAGAGATGGACGCTAATGTGATCACAGCTGCGATTTCGTATGCATCGCAGCTGCGAAAATATGCTAATGTTAGCAACAATCATCCGAGCATAAAGACGCCCACTCAGGGGCGGATTAACAGCTAGGCATCGCAGGTGGCCGCTTAGGGCCCAGCGGGTTCCAGGGGGCCCGCTGACAGGCCTATATAATGGAGGCTTGTATAAATAACCGTCCCCGGCCGACCGTCAGCCGACAGTCGACTGTCAGCACATTGGACAGCAGCCGAATGCTGCTCTCTGGTGGCTCACTCTTCTCTCATCTGCACTGTGTGCTGCCTGTGACGTCTTATGCAGAGGAGCCGAGCCGAGAAAAAGAAGCTAGAGAGGGTACATTGCCAGAGAGGGTACATTGCGAAAATAGAGGGTAAGTCCAGTGCAAGACAGAGTCCTGTGTCATCACCACCACCCCTCGCGGCCGTAGAGTTAGGGGTAGTGTAGTGTGTGGAGGGAGCAGGGTCAGGGGTAGTGTACTCTGAGTGGGAAGCGGGAGCAGGGTTAGTGAAAGTGTAGTGTGTGGAGGGAGCCGGAGCATGGTTAGTGAAAGTGTAGTGTGTGGAGGGGCCCGGAGCATGGTTAGTGAAAGTGTAGTGTGTGGAGGGAGCCGGAGCAGGGTTAGTGGCAGTGTAGTCTGTGGAGAGAGCCGGAGCAGGGTTAGTAGTAGTATAGTGTGTGCGGGGAGCGGGAGCAGGGTTAGTGGTAGTGTAGTGTAGCTTATGCCTGGAGCTGGAGGAGGGTTAGGGGTAGTGTAGCGTGAGCGGGAAGCGGGAGCATGGTTAGGGGTAGTGTTGTCTGTGGAGGGAGTTGGAGTAGGGTTAGGGGTAGTGTAATGTGTGGAGGGAGCGGGAGTAGAGTTAGGAGTAGTGTAGTGTGTGCCTGGAGCTGGAGGAGGGTAAGGGTAGTGTAGTGTGTGGTAGGAGCGAGAGCAGGGTTAGTGGTAGTGTAGTGTGTACAGGGAGCGGGTCTTACCAAGAACTATGTAAGATGTGACCCATCCTTCTTGCTAGGTAATAGTCTTTATTGTACAGCATGCAATCACTGGGATATTGTTTAATGAAGATATCATTACAAAGAGAATTTGTTTTGGAATTTGTCTGCCTTTGTTATTGGTAACTCTAGCAGCAAAAAGCCGTGTTGTTGTGCTGTCTCTATAGATTATGATTTAAAAGTGAGTAGCTTCTTAAAACTGTTACTTGGAAACACTTTGTAGTTTTCACACTTTGTAAGAGGCCCTCATTCAGCAGTGCACAGGTCCTGCGTGATTGTACGCAGAGCGTCAGTGATTGACAGTCTGCTGATGTTTGTCGGTGGGGAGAGGGCTGCGACAGCCTCCATTCCCCAAAACGGAGACGTGTCTCTGCCATTGGGGGTATAACATGAATGGATACTACTCTGTGATGTAATGTGAATAAGGAGCACTACTGTGTGAAATAACGTGAATAAGGGACACTACTGTGCCTTGTAATGTGACTAAGGGGCACTAATGTGTGGCATAATTTTAATTGGAGGAACTATTGTGTGGTCATGGCCCATCCTAGCGAGACCACACCTGTTTTTTTTTTTTCAGTGCATGGCTTTGACGCGCGCTCTCCCTGCTTCAATTGTGGATGGGGAACCAATGCTCTTTATGTACACAGAGCACAAAATAGTGTAGTTACGGCTCTGCTTTGGTGTGCACAGATGTGTCCTCCTCTGTGATCAGCGCCCCCTGCCCTAAAATCAATGCACATTGGTGGCCATCTTGCCCTTGCAGCAGGTCTGACCAGCAGAAGGCTCTCATGCTGCGGATGCAATCGCAGTGGCTAATTTGGCGCACACCAATGTAACGGCATTCAAACGAACAGACACGCCTGTATTTTTCTGACCACAACCACCAAACGCTGACTACCTGTCAATCACTGTCAATACATTCTGATGTGCTTCCGTAATTGCAGTGCGATTAGGCCCAATATGGTTACACTTTACAATTTAACAATAAAATATTTTAATGCATATGTATAAAATAGACGCTTCCTTATTAGTGTAAATACCTGAACATCACAACCTTAGAAAATATTATGTACCCCATCCTTATGCATAGTAATGCTGGCTTGGGTGACTTCTACGTGTATACAGTTTGTAAGTGTGCTGCTTTATACATCTGCCTACCTCCTGATTTGAGGGCTGTGTCCCATTGCCCCATCTGCCCATAATAATGTCATATTAGAGTCTGATTGGAAAGTTTGGAGGTCTGTTAGACTGGTTAGTGATGCTGTGTGCATCAGAAAAAATGCGCATGGTAATAAATGGGTATTTGGAGGGATGTGAGGTGCAGTGACAGATTAAGTTCCTTATGGGCCTGGAGCTGAAATTTCTGAAGGGCCTACTCTGTGCTAACGCAGGGGGTGTGACCAGTGCCACAGGAGTGTGACTAGTGATATGGGGCATGTGACCAGTGTTGTTGGGGTGTGGTCTTCACAGGGGGTGTTGGTCAATTTGGCAGCATCGTATCCCCCATAGAAACTTATGGGGAATGTGGCTGCCAGCAGGAATGGAGGGATCGCAGCAGGTATCGGAGATATCTGCTGCAGTCCCTCCTTCATACATCTAGGGAAAACTTAATATTTGCGGTTAAACCCCGAAAATGGGTGTTTTCAGTGATATAGCCGGAAAATATACAATGATAAATGGGCCCCTCGGCCTGAACTGAGACTCCTCCACGATACCAGCTGGTGACTGTCACATACGAAATAAGGAAAGACAGCTGCGGTTGCACATCAGAACCCACATGGAATGTCTGCACAGGTGACAAGGCAGAGTCATAAGGAATGGGAAAGAACAGGAGGAGATGGGATAAACATAGAGTGAAGAAAAGATAGGAGGAAGACGGGGGAAGAACAGGAGGAGACGGGAGGAACACAGGGAAGATGGAAGGAAAACGGGGAGGCAGGAGGAAGACAGGGGTAACAACATGGAATGACAGGAGGAGGTGGAGACAGAAGGAACATGGGCGGGGTAGAACAAGGGGAGAAAGGAGAAAAGGAAATTCCAAACTACATACATACAGTACATAAAATAAAGCTGGGTACACACTGAGACAATGTCGGCATGATATGTTTTTTTCCAGCCGAATTGGACTGCGTCACTCAGTGTGTACAGTCAATATACACACTCTCGCGGTTGCATGCAGTATCGTCCGGTCGGCTGTGCTGCACGTCCAACCAGACAATATCGCATGTGGCCCTATGTGTGTGTGTATATATACATATATATATTTGTATATATATATATATATTGTGATATAGTCGGGGTAGGGAGTCCCTCTCCTGGGCCATCTTTTGCAGAAAGTGACTGGCCCGTATGGTGTGAGTGTGAGTAGGAAGAGCAGGGGAAGCATCTCCAGACTGGACTACTAGCTGTTGTACCACCTCTCTTAAGGCCTGGAGGGTTTCCTCTATGGCAACTTGCTGAGTTCTGGTAGCTTCCTGCTGAGCTCTGTTAGTTTCCTGCTGAGTTCTGTTATTTTCCTGCTGAGCTCTGGTAGCTTCTTGCAGAGCTTTGTTAGTTTCCTGCTGAGTTTTGTTAGCTTGGAGCAAGGCCTTAACAATGTCCTCCATGTTGTCTTTAGGTGTAGGTTGGAAGTGGAATCTTGCTTCTCTAAGCATCTACCAATGCCACCTTTATGGATTTCATAAAACACAGGTTGACATCCAAACAACAAATTGGTGTCTGTCTCTTTAAATTTTCAATGCAAAACTTTTCCTCTTTCTGCAGTTTTCAGTGTGTCTGCCTGCATTCTCCACCACTTGTGATATAGTCGGGGTAGGGGGTCCCTCTCCTGGGGTAGATGGACACCTCCTCACACACAGCAGTCAGGAAACAGCACACCAGTCCAGGGTTTTTGTGCAAACTGGTCGGAACCAGTTTTATTGTTCAATATAAATAACAAAATAAACAAAACATAAAAATAAATCCTAGCCCATCTGGGCACTAACTAGACAGGTTAGTCCCTCTCTACAAGTGGCAGGGCCTACTGCCTTACCACAAACACAGCACTTCCAAATATCACAGTGTCTCTAAACAAACCTCAGTGTCTGTTCTCCCCGGCGTATGTGAGACACTGAACCAAAACCTAACACAGCTTATCTGAGCCACTTTCAGGTGCAACTCCTAATCAGCCTGCTCTCAGACTGAAAGGCCCAACACCTGGAATGGCCTGTGGATGGAGCCCTCCCTCACATCCACACCCCCAGGACCCATTATCCGTCTTTTACCAAAAGTCGACACTTCTGGTCTGTTTGGCATAACAGACTTTTCCTGGGGCTTTTTAAAACACAAATGAAAGGAATCTGGGACACACATATATGCCATCCCAGACTTCTCCAGTGCTTCTATCACAATATATATATATATTTGTATATATATATATATATGTTGCACCTGACTTAATTTGTCCAGGAATCTGGATTGTTGAAGCAGAATCACCACTTTACTGAAGATCATTGTGTTCATCCATCAGTAGTTACAGGCTGTACACACTACTGCACACTGCACAGTCATCACGGGGGTGCGCCTGAGTGGAATAGAGGAGCTCCAGGAAGCAGAGCCATGCAGGCTCTGCTGTGATTGGTCCTATCCAGGCAAAAAAACAAAACTGGAGCCTAATTGCTGGGGCACCGCTAATTAAGCCCCAATTGATGAGGGGGGACTGAGGGAAGGGGGGGATCTTATGGCCCGCTGATGGGGGCAGGGCCTCGGAGGGCCACTGGAAGGCTGCTGTAGCAGGCCATAAAACTTCCTATCTACAGCAGCACAACTAGGGATGGCCATCAACCATTGATGATTCACAATCATCGATGGTTTATGGCTGATGTCAATTTTTTTCCCATCGATGGGAAGAACCAGATGGTTTCCCTCCATCGATGGAAGAACATAACCGACTATTTATTTTATTTTTTTTAAGGTGCCGGGACACTGAGCATAGCTCCGCCCCCCAACACCTGTGAAGCCACGACCGCAGTTCTGATTGATCCATGAGCCAGTCAGTGATAGAACAGGGATGACCATTGGTTTGGTGAAGACATTGATGGTCATCCATTGCATAGTTGGTTACCATTGGTGGTCGATTGCTGTTTTGCCATTGATGGTAACCATACCGATGGCCATCCCTAAGCACAACAGAAGCTGTGGGCCTGTTTTGATGGGAGGGCCTGGAGCTGAAGCTCCACCCACCCCATTGTTAATCCGGTCCTGGTGAGGGGCAGGTCCCACAGGAGTTCTGACCATGTTCTTATTGTGAGATGGTGATGTCACCTTTGCCTTCTGTCCTGATTTAAGAATTAGCAATGCTGGGTGGTACGCATCATGTTAAATTGATTTTACTGCTAAACATCATATTTTGGTGATGACATTACAATAGCCAACTTTTATAGACTTTACTTCAACAGTTCAACTTTATATTTCTGTACATTCCTTTGGCAAATGGTTAAACTTATGAAATACTTCAGAAATGAAACTCCAGTTAGCTGTGTTTTTTGGTGACTTTGTCGCAGTTTTATAAAACAACTGAATAGCTGTAAATTAAATGAACAGAAGTTATAGAGGAGGTCTGTGATTTTATACAACAGCCTCTTTGAAAAATATGTGTGTACAGGCTTAAGGATATAGCAAAGTTTCTTTAGTCACCAGCAGATGCCTTACAACTACAAACAGCCCATTTACTTAACCAGTGGAGTGGTTTATTGGTGTTTCACAGTGTACAGCTATACTCAATGTTATACAAACTCTGGTCATAGAGCGGATCGTGGTATGTCATACAGCTCACCAGTCTGGGAGTGTATGTAGCTTGTGGGTAGCGGTGCACAATGCTGGTAATGCTTCTAGATGCAGGTAATTCAGGTCTCCCCAGAGCAAAGTGGAAAAATACTATCTCTCACTGTGATGCACTAACACACAGTGACAAGATGGCGCCACCATGTGCAGTATTTAGGTCGGTAGCCATCTTGGAACAAGGAATGAAGCCTTCCTGGAAGAACATAGAGTCTTCTTTGTAGTGCACTCCACTTTCAACACCCCCTCACTACAAGCTTCTCCATGTTACAAAAACAGTCAATTAAAGCGTCTCTTAAGCAACCTGAAAGGGAAACTGAGTAAAACACATAATAAAACATTAACATATCAGGTGACTTTGGCCTGCTCTTCTAGGTAGACACCTCAGTAAGAGTCCCCTCATTGACAGCATGAACCACAACAACAGTCTCTTGACTCAGGAACTCAGGACTGCTGTGATTCTCATGATTTTGAATGTTTTCCTCACTTGTGACTTTTAAATCTTACAAAGTCTTTTTTTCCTATCTTGGACTTCCACTCACATCGGATCTCGGCTTTGCTTCTTGAATGTCCAGAGGATTATTGAATGCAATGTTTTCAAATTCTTTATCAAATTTCTTAGGTGGCTTACCGATATTTGATCTTACAGAAGACCTTATCTGTGGCTGAACTTCCAGGCTGGTAGCCTCTAGTTAAGATACATCTCTAGCTACTGTCATGTCCAGTGACTCATACTTGCTCTGTACATCAAATACCAGCATTTCTCTAACTAGTTTCTTTGAATGTGACATCTCTAAACTTGATGAGCTTTCTGGTACTTGGATTCCATAATCTGTAGCATTTGCTTTCATGGCAGTAGCCAAGCAAGAGGCACTTTACAGATTTTGAATACAGCTTGTGCCTTCTTTACTTCATACCACACTTCAATAGGTGTTCTGTCCTTTAGGTTTCTGAGATACACTGCTGTGGGGATGGCTTCCACTAAAAACCGCTTGTCTTGGCCTATAATCTTAAGTGTACATCTTCTTTTCTCCACTAATGTATGGTTTGCTCGTTCAATGAGACATTTTGCCCAGGAGTAGAAGCAATGGTCACTTGATGCTCTATTCCACAATTTCACAAGAATAATTCCACCTCTCTGTTTAGGTATGCTCCACAATAATCAGATCTCAAGGTCTTGAGTCTGTGACCAGTTTGATTCTCTACAATTTTCTTGTAGTCTGCAATTTTCTTTGCTACATCAGATTTCTCTCTGATGAAGTACATGTGTGTCATTCTTATGAAGTTATCAATAAATGTCACAAAGTTTCTGTATCCCCACACATTTGTATGTACCTTGTCAAGTGGTGCTGTAGCTCTGCTTATTGACTTAGGAAAGAGCTGACTGCTTTGTATTCCCACTCTATAGCTCTTACACACAGGTCTGTGTCACACACTAACATTCATGTGACCATCCTGTTTTGTAGTTTCTGAACACTGTTGTATCCAAGGTGATCAAATCTTCTATGCCAGAGTTCCAGTGACTTGAGACTCAGTTGTCAATCATGTAACAATGCTGTGTATCAAGGATTTACATTTGCTTACACCTTGTGCCTGTAGCTATGACAGTGCCTTTTCTGTTTTGCACAATACACTTTCATTTAGTGAAGTGGACTCTATGGCCTCTTGGTTCTAGGACACTGATGGCTAATTGTTTCCATCTTTGATACATAAAGCATGTCTTGAATTTCTGTGACTTTTACTCTTTTTCCAATTTTCAAATATGCTTTAAATGTTCTAACATTTGTAGCTGGGTTGATTGACTTGATTGCCAGTCCCTATAATTGTGATAGAGTCACATTTGATTAACATAGTGAACCACTCCTCATTGCTGCTGAAATGCCTTGTAATACCTAAGTTGATTTACCAACAATCTCTTCTGCGCTTATCTGTAACACTCGGGGTTGATTCATCTTTGCTATAGCATTTTTTGCTTTGCATAGGATTCACATTATTTTGCTTGCAGTCGATTGATTCATGGCTTTGATACAATTGTAGCACTTGAAATAAAACTTTCTAAATTTTTCACTTTTTATATGTAATGCAGTACTTTCAGCACTTGACTCACAGGTCATGCATACTTGGAACTGTAGTAACTTTGCTCTGACTGTGTCTGTGGTTAACTTTGTTGTGTGTGCCTCCAGCACCACAACTAGGAAGTTAAACTCAGGTGTTAAGCCCTGTAGCATCACTGCAGTAACCTCTTCATTATCTACTTGCACTCCAACAGACTTTAGATGCTGAGAAAGAGACAACTTGATATTTTATAATACACATCTTAAATATATCCTTCTCATCTTGGTACATTTCTTGCAGTGCTGTCCACATGTCATTTGCTAACATCTTCCCATGTATTATGGAGTACACATGTTGCTCCACACTTAAGCCTATGATACCCATGGTTCTCTCTACATAACCTGGGCTTGGACTGTCACTGGCATCAGCTGTCACTTTCCACAGACTTTCACTGTTTAATTGCATTTCAATATTATACTTGCCTGTTGTTTAATGTGCTGCACATTTTAGCTTGATAAACCCCATTATGGATGTAGCTCCTATATGCATGCTGCTTACATACATAATTTGTGCGTGTCTGTGCTCTAATCCGCTCCTCTGTTGTCACAATGTACTGGAAACCCTCTGTGCTCTATGACAATCTGTGCTGTGCATGTGCCTAAGATTAAAGCCTTCCAGCTCTCATCTTAACTTGCTGCTACATACTCCTTCCTCCCTGCCTACCCCATCTGTGTCACACCTGTTTGCCTGTCCCCTTTAGAATGTAAGCTCCTATGAGCAGGGCCCTCTACCCTCTTGTGCTTCTCCTTACTCTACCTTCATCTACTTCTCTCTCTCTACCAGGGCATCTAACACTTGGTTGCTTTGCATTGTTGCTTATCTGGGTGTTATGGTCGCGAATGTAGCATTGTATATTATCCATGTCCTGTATTGTACTGTACTGTAAGTCACTGTAAATCAACCTATTTGTTTATGTACTTTGTAAGGCGCTGCAGAACACTTGTGGCGTCATATAAATAAACGATGATAATAATAATAAAAATAATAAGATGGCGTCTGTGTGCTGCTCTGGGTGTCCTAGTAGCTTGGGGTTTGTGTACAGGCTTGAGAAAATAGCAAAGTTTCTGTACACACCAGTGGATGCCTTACAACTGTGAACAGTCTAGTTACTTAACCAGTAGAGTGGTTTACTGGTGTTACGCTGTGTCATGGTCATGGAGCAGAGCTTGAACCGAGTGGCATTTCCTACAGTTCACTAGTCGGTGAGTGTATGAAGCTTACGGGTAACAGTGCAGGATGCTGGAAATGCTTCTATATGCTGGCAAATTAGGTCTCACTGGAGCTAAGAGGAAGAATACTGTTTCTCACAGTGGTGCCCCAACACACAGTGACAAGATGGTGCTGCGCATGTACAATTCTTAGGTTGGCCTCCATGGAAGAACATGGAGTCTTCACAGTAGTGCACTCTACTTTCAACAAAGCCAAATATATTTATATGGGATGCAGTTATTACACCTACAGACGGGATGCCAGCTGTTAAAATCCCGGCACCAGAATCCCAACCTGGGACAGAACACCGGCACCAGAATCCCAATGCCAGTTCAGATGCTGACACCGGAATCCTGACAGCCAGCATCCTGCATGTAAGTATAGTGGGGGGGGAATTAGGTGTTAGCTGTGGGGGGAGGGTCAGATTTAGACACCACGGCTGGGTTAGGCTATGGGGGGGGGGTTAGGATTAGGCTACGAACTAGGAGGGTTAGGTTTAGCCACCACTGGGGGGTTAGGGTTAGGCACTAAAGGGGAAGGGTTAGGTTCAGGCACCAATATGGGAGGGTTAGGTTTAGGCACTAACTGGGAGGGCAAAGGTTAGGATGGGGGGAGAGGGTTAGCGTTAGGATGCAGGAACAGAGGGTTAGGGAGAGAAGGGGGGAGGGTTAACACACTCACAGAGCCCCAGTCGGGATACTGAGCATCGGGATGCCGCTGTCAGTCTTTTGACAGCTGGCATCCCGACTGCAGGTATTTCATGCCCAACCCTGGTTATATTGCCCTTATAATAAATTGAGGCCAGTACAATATTACTTATAGTAATCAAGTATCCATTGGAGAAAAAAAGTGGAAAAATTGCAATTATGAAGTACAAAATCTGCAGACCTGCAATGTGTACAAGTGCGCCTGCTTGTCTGCCATGTGCATTTTAAGGGCTCATGACCTGTTTTTGTTGTTCTGCTAAATACAGCTCATTTTAACTTAATTTTTTTGTTTGAAATTACTTAGTCATAAAAATGAAGGGACATTGGGACTCTGGGACACCTTTCTCATACCTCCCAACATCTTCAGACTTAAAATTGGGATCTGTATCCAGTAAGGGGAAGTGGCCTCACAGGGAAGGATGTGGTCTCATGGCAACCCCACTTTTTCTTCACTCTGGGGGTGTGCCCAGCACTCCCGGAGATACTGGGCAGCCCCAGGACTCTCTGAACAGATGTTGTGCGCAACAACATCTATTCACCTACGGCTTTGCTATGCAGAGGTTACAGTGCATATTGTCGCCACTTAGCCCACCATTCACTCACTCACTCACTCACTCACTCACTCACGAGTTCTACCACTGCCAATGTTCATACTGTAGATTGCAAACCTGATTAAAAGCCAGGTTTAGTTGTTAAGGACTACACAGAGGACATAAGATTCAAATCTAAAGGGGTCATTCAGACCCACTCGCGAGCGGCAGTACTCTCGCAAGTGGGTCGATGTTCCCCACTGCGCATGCGCACGATGGAGGGGGCTCCGTCGTGCGCATGCGCGAGACCCGGCGAGCGACGGGCTTTCCATCGCTCGGGGTCTCGCACCAAAGGGGGCGTGCTGTCGATGTTGATTGACAGCACGCCCCCTTTGGTGGGCGTGCCGGGGGCGTGCCTGCCAGACGGAGGCATTCCCATGGGAACGCCTACCGTCTGAAGCCGGCAGTGATGTCAGTGGGAGTGATTTTGGCTCTGACAGAGCCAAAATCACTCCAGGGCTTGTGGCTGGGAAACCCGACCGCAGGGTTTCCCTCGAAAGTCCGATGGTCGCGATGGTCAAGACCATTGCGACCATCTTTTTGGACCCACAGCTATACGAGCGTCCAGGAGGACGCTCCATTTTAATGGAGGAGGGCCCTGATTCAGAGCAAGCTCTGGTCAGAGCGTCCGGCTCTGAATCAGGGCCTAAGTTCCCTTTATTAAGCAATGATTGGCACACTTGAATGTTATGTGGTTTTAAAAAAATTTTCCTAAGTTAATTGAAGTACAAAATTTATTTATTTACCAGTGTGAATGGTTATACAGTACAACGTAAGTGGATCATCATGTGAAGCAGGGGAGTGGAGTAGTTTAACTTTGGTAATAGCGAGCACCAGGTGGCAATGATGATTAATCCATTGTAGCATTCAGTTTAGTGAGAAGATAGAAATAAATATAGCATCATGAGTGTCAAGATATGTAGATAACTAAGATAAAAAAAAGTTCATTTAAGCCTGTACTAAAACTAATTTATTGGCGTTAGTTTTCCATTAAGTATTCAGGAGCATTACCTCACAGTCAGTGTCACTTGGCAGCCATCTTGCATCCTAAGTTTCTGACAGATTGAAACAGACTTTTCAAATGCTTCTTTTCATTTTTATACAGTTAATTTGACATAAAACTATTTTTGTTGTCTTGCTAGACGCACAAAGCCTATAATGAACAAGTGAGTTGTCAGGAGGGCAGAATGTAGTGCACACAATTTTACTGGTTAGTCCTAGAGAAGAGAAATAATATGACTCCCCGGGGTTCTCTCTTATTAGCTGTGAGAAGCCAGCATCAGGCTGCATGCTGCCTTACATTTGTACTACAGCTCCTGGGGTTTGTGGGCAAAAATCTTTAGTATCTTGACAGGTTGGCACACATTGCATACACTGATGTAATAGCAGGAAGCTCAGTAATGCAACACCTTTCTTTTCAGAGTCAGTTTTTATGGTGATTTGATTTGACAGTTTTACATTTCTGTACCCACCAAACATAATCTTCAAGAAATAAAGCTAAATGAAAAAATGCAGACAAAATAATTTTAACTTAAAAGTCAGATTGTACATAAAGATATTTTGAAAATAATATTTCTGTAATCATCACAAATTTAAATAATTGTACTACAATTGTTGCATTAAGGGGCGTATTTAATTAAATTATATTTTGAGGGATATCCTTTGAAAACACCCATTTTGGCAGAGTACACATAAATATCATATGTCCCATGAATGTATATCTATGGGGGACTGCAGCAGTTATCGGAGGATCAATGTCGAGTTTATAAAACAAAGAAATGAACAATGAATGATGTAGAACCCTGAGAAACAGGGACAGCGGTAGGCGCCGGGACAGGCGCATGCACACGAGCGGCAGTGATACCACGCATGCGCATAACACAGTCTTCTAGGGACTGCATTGGCTGCATCCTCTAGAAGCTGTGTAGGGGTGCCCGTAAGGCAGAGCAGCGGCTTCCACTGGAAACCGCTCTATGCTAATCTCAGCCTGGACTGGCAGTCTCAGGGGGAGAAAACTCCTCCTCCTGGGGCTGCCTGTCCTGTGTGTGACTGGCAGGTAGTGCTTCCAATGGGAAACCACTGCCAGTCACAGTGTAGCCAGTGCAGTCACGCACTGCAACTGGCCCCTAGGTAAAATCCACCACTGACCAACACTGAAGCAAGGGGACTGAGGATTAGTGCCTTCAGCTCTAGACTGAGGATCATTTATGTTACTATGCCACAGGATGGCTAATTTATTAAGGGAAAAGAGTGTTAGGTTTACATTATGGGAGTGCTGGGCCAGCATTGGTCTCAGCACTGCACTAGGAAAAAATAAATAAACGTGCTGACATTTTATTTTAGTAATGGAAACAATATATTTTTCCCCGGTACAGCTGTAATTTGCATTGCTTCTTTCTACAATCCAAAAGTTTTTTATGCTCTTATGACTTCTAAATTTCATATACTGAGATCTCAAATGACTACATTCTGAATTGCCCTATTGTGACCCACAAACCTATAATTCTGACATTATGTTTCTCAGTGGGTTTACAGAATCTTGTGACAAGATACAAATGTTTTGGGAGAGGATGTGATCTGTGTTATATGTCAGGACCATTCATCCTCCAGCAGATGATAATTATTTGTCACTTACTAGTGCGTTTTACACTCTATCCTAGCATACCAATAGCTATTTGAATATATAACTGCTCATGTACAGAAAAATTATTGTTCACCTCAATAAACATCACTCTAATGAATACAATTATATAATTTATAGTGATTTATATATACTCCTTTGACTTCATCAAAGTCTCCATAAACCGTAACAATTTCCATTGTTAGTGAAAACTATCTTCCAGCAGTATAAATATAATATGATTAGTTTTAGAAGCATTATTATGTCTGGCACCAGAAGTATAGGCCCTAATTTTCATACATAGCATTCTAGATCATTTATAAATACGTAGAAATAAATTATAGGTTATACACTAGTAATAAACATAACATTCTACTTCTATTGGTTTTAAAATGTGTAACTTTATACTATGGGTGGATGTGAGGGGCCCTAGAACCATGGAGTTAGTCTGGTGCCATGTACATATAGTCAGGCACTTACCTTGTTTCAATCACACTCACCTTCAGGCTGGTGATGTTGTGACAGTCCTAGAATGAGATGAGGATGACATATAGAACACAGATTACACTCACAGAGGGTACTCTTGTCAGCTTTACCCACTTGCTCTCTCACAGATCCCTGTAAGGAGACAACAAGGTCCTACTCTAAACTAAAGTGTGTCACAGCACTACTTAACTTATCTAAAACAATCAGGGGCCTCAACTCACAGGTCTGATGTAAAGTAATAACCAAGAAACATAGACATGTGGTGTGTAACTGCAGTTAACCGTTAACTCTTTTAGGAGTATATTCATTATGTTAATTATCGGAGACAGGGAAATCCCCGATAATTAACATTCTAACTCACCACGGGCAATCTGAAAATCAGCTGTCTCCATGAATCTTTTCACTGTTAGAGTTGTAGCAGTGAAAATTAGCACTGACGTGTCTGGCTTGGAAGTGCTAGTGCTAGGGTTCATGCAGACGCACAAACCCCCAGCAGAAGGAGCAGACGGATAAACTCCATTAGGCAACCCCTGACCAATTGCCACCCCTCTGTGAAGTTTTCATCCAAATCCATAGGGTGGAAGGCCCAGAACAGGCTCCCCGGGTCAAAGTTCTGCCAAGCATCCCCTGGTCAAAGTTCTGCCCAGCCTACACCAACAGGAGGTATGACTGGGAACTCAACCCCTTATGTCTTCTGGGATCCAATGTTACCACTCTGTTAAGTTTTGGTCCAAATCCATCCAGTGGAATGCCCAGAACAATGAGAGGTCTGACCGGGACCCTAACCCCCCTAAAACCGGGCCTGGATCCAACTGGACCACCTCGTGTTAGTTTCATTCAAATTGGTGCAGGGGTGTCAGAATGCATAACCAAACAAACAAATAAACAAACAAACAGACCAATGAATTTTAGATATAAGATGGCCCAACACTTAATTTCTTCAAAAGTAGGTGAAAATGTTCAGAAGAAATATCACAACACTTTAAGTACTTTCTGCCAACACAGAGCTGGTCAGCTCCTTCCTCATGCTAGGGCCTTGGACTTTTTAAAGAGAGAGAACAGATTCCAGGGCCTGGTGTCCTTTTAAAAAGGGTGCCGTAAAACCTGTTTGGGGCTCCAGTGGCCACGAGGCTAATGCCCAAAGTTGTAAGGGGCACGGACCTACTGCCTGATTGAAATTGCCACAGGCCTATTACCTGAATCCCTGGTGATTTAGTGTGTAGGGGGGGCCTAGTGCCCAATTAAAGTGATCGCAGACCCAAGACCCAAATCCCTGGAGATCTAAGGAGGTGGGTCTAGCGCCCAATTACTATGGCCATGGACCCAAAGCCCGAATCCCTGGAGGTCTAGGGGGATTTTATAAATAAGTTACAGTGGCTCAAGGCCACCTACCAGTACCAGAGGGAGCAGCTGCAGTGTGGAGCTATGTATTGCTCTCTTGCTTCCCACCACTGCAGTCCTCTCCATCCCTCAGCTTCTTGCTGACTGCCACCATCCTCAACATTCAGCCTCCATTTCCAGGACTTCACTTCTTTTGGCCACTTCCGCGACCGCCAGATTTGATTTTGTTTGGAGGTCCTTCTTCTTGTCTCACCGCCGGCAAACTGCATTGCACTGGCTAATAAAAGCCAACGCCAGGGGGTGGTGCTACAATGCAGCAAGCTGCGATTGGCTGGCAGTGGTCATCTCGGATTTGCACCATGGCAAGCCATGATGTGCTTGCCCACTGTGCTGGTGCCTGAATCCCTTTAGATTCAGACCCACCATCTGGGCCATGGGGCAGCAATGGGGGACCACCACCACTTATCCCACTTGCCAGACCTTAGTTGGCTGGTCCTGAATTCCTCATACTGGAAGCCTCTTCTGGGTCCTGCTACATTGCTGAATGGGGCCCAAATCTCTCTGGACCCAAGCCTGCCATCCTGCTAAGGGTATCCACCGGAGGCTGATATATGTGTGATACCCCTGTCCCTATGGGAGCCAATGGATGTTGTTTAGGAGCCTGCCACTAGGTAGAACCTCAATGCACCAAAAAGAGACAAGCCAGTGACAGAACAGGGAGTTACTGGTTTCATATGTGCAGTAGAGTTGGATAGCCAAGGAGCGGAGTAGCAGAGCAGGGTGAGTTGCCTCATGTCTGAAGAGAGAGACTGGGCAAGCAACGATTCTAAAGTGGTACAGAGTGACAAGTGCCACTGAATACCCACTCATGGTGTGCTGGGGATCGCTGTAGAACACTGACAGAGTAAGAATGAGATCCAGAGACAGTGTTACGGTATTGGTAGCTGTAGCTAAAATTCTTGAAGGCTATATCTGAGTAAAAGCTGTAAAAGGGAGGCATCTGAGATACTGAGAACTGTTAAGTGCTATTGAGAGATACTATGAACCATTGAAAAATATTGAGAGCTATTGAGAATATATTGAAAGCATATAAAGAAACATATTTAAAGTACAGTGTAATCCTATCTTATGCAACAGACTGAGCTAAAGATCTATGTGTGCTGAAAGTGGGATGTATAACTTGTTTGAGCTGCTACTGAGTCAGTTACTGAGTTTAATAGAGCAAAGGGAGGATGCCATTTTGAGAAAGAATATTAAACAGATTAAAGAGCACTTTGGGACTGAGCTATTGATACTGTGAAGTGCTGAATATAATTGTGCTATTGAAACTATTAAACTTTCCCTTTCCTATAGGTTGACAAATGATTTTCTATCCTATATAATGAAAAATATTTCTATGCACATATTTCCATGTATTGTTATAGGACATCAATTAGGAAATGGAAAATGTCCCGCATAAAATGAGCTTTCTGCATGTTGTGCACTTTGTTTTGTTAAAGTATTTAAAGAAGTTTGGAGAACAGAATGGACCCTTTGCTGTATGAAGTGCACCTATAGGGATAATTATATATATTTTAAAATCCTGGAATACATCATCTACAGAAAATGTTTAACTTTGTTAAGAATGAGGTAATGCCCTTATTCTCATCAAGCCCCAAGTGTGATGAGAATGAGGGCGTAACCTGCGCTCACACCCCGAAAAGTCATATAACAGGGGACGTAGGAGGATATAAATGGAACTAAAGAGGGACAAAGAGAAGTAGGACAGAAGGGAGAATCTAGAGAAATAAAAGGGAGTGCCACTGCATATTACCATACAAGGACCGTCTGGCACTTGCCAGAAGAGTCAGATGGCCAGTTCGCCCCTGCTTGTGCCCTTATACTGTGTTCATGTACATGGTAAATGACAATTGGGAGGAGCTTGGTTGAGGGTCTGGGGCTTTCATTTTCGATGAGCAAACTCAACAAAGCAAAACCTTTGCCCATTTCTGAATTATAATAGAGCATGGGACAGGTGCTCTATGGCATAAACCTGTGAATGACTATAGGTAAGCTATATTCACTAGACATATATGTAGATTTACATCATGGAGGCTCCCTATGAAATTTATTTTGATATTGATATTTTATTAAATATTTCTTTATTGTACTGTAAATTAAGTCAAATTCAAAACACATCTGAATTTCCTTACAGGTTTTATATTTTTTCTGCTAAACTCCTCGGCACCACATTGTTCTTTAGTCGACAGTTTGTTTTATGACAGAAAATCCTAAGCATACATCAAACTGTGTCACAAAATACCCTTTGACAAACAACCCAATTTCACATTTTGCATTAATGCAGGAAAAAATAAAACAGACAACACTCTTTACAAAAAAAATTATCTTTTTCTAAGATGCAGCCAAGCACAAAATAATGATAGAGACAGATTTACGCACGGTGTGTAATCAAACAGTGTGCAGGCGTGAGCTTAGGACACAAGAGTTGGGGGGAGGGGGTCACATGGGGGCATCTAATTTGAAAACATATGTTAACCATTTGTTACTACCTTGCTGGAGGGGGTGCAAATGTAAAGCCAGGGAGTAAAAAGGTCATGAAATAAATGTGATATATTCTTCCTTTATGAATATTAAATATCCACTTTGATACTGCATTTTCTGGTCTAAATACATGTTTTAATTTATTTATTGGCACATTATTTGCAAAAAAAATTTTTACTTTCAGCAGTATAAATTATATTAAACATGATTTACTTTTATTTAGTGTATGTAAAAATCTCCCTTTGGAGAAAAAAACATTTTTGAATTGTGTTTTATAATGCACTAATTTCCATACTGCACACAGGAGTGCTACACCCCTGTGTGCAGTATGGAAATTTGTGTTTTACGCACAAAAAAACAAATTGTATTTACATCCAACTCTACATAAGCCCCTCAATGTTTTTTAATTGCTAATTGATTTACAAAACACAATTCAAAAATGTGGGCTACGTGTTTGAAGCGAGTGGAGTATGAGCTCCGGGTGCCGGCAGAGACAGAGGGTGCCGGGAATGTCCCCGGCAGTGAAACAGTCTTGTGAAGACTGGGGTTCCCCGATAGAAGCACCCTCACTCCTGTGCTCAGCACATATTACTCATACAGTACCTCTCAACATTGTGCATTTAAGAATTGGGAGCCAAACAGCGTGTGGCCTTATACTGAAGGGGACGTGGCCTCGCAGCACGCCCCTGTTTTCATCACTCTGGCGGCAAGTCCAGCACTTTCAGAGATGCTGGACTGCCTCCAGGCTCTCCCTGCACAGTGAAGAGATGCTGGGCGCATGAGAGTGATTTCCCCCAACTTCCACCCACCGCGGGACACTGTGGCCCGTGGGTGGGATGGAGGGACAGTCCCTGAATAGCAGGACTGTCCCGATGAAAGCGGAACAGTTGGGAGGCATGGTACCTATTGCCACAGCCAGCATGTGGAGACTGTACATGCATAAGAGGCCCAGATTAATCTCTTCCTGTTCATATGCTACTGTGCCCCCTAAACTCTGCAGCTGCTCTGCCCCCGCATCCTGACTCTCTCCTCCCACTCTTTATCTAACACCACAGTTCACTGTAGGTCAGTTTCAACCACAAGCAGCCCAACTATTTATTGTTTGTATGTCAGGCTCACATACTTCTTCCATTTGCCACACCATCCACTGTTCCTCTGTGCCCTACACCACTCACCGTTCCTCTTTCCCCCTCTTTCCCCACTTTTCCTCTGTGCCCCTCACCACCCAGCCTCTATTCCTCTTTGCCTCTCTCCATCCACTGTTACATTGTACCCCTTGCGATACTCCTGGCTCTAGTGCAGGGATGGGGAACCTTTTTTCTGACAAGGGCCATTTTGATATATATAACATTATTTGCGGGCCCTGTGCAAGCCACGCCCCCTCCTTGTAACGTCACATGGGGGCGGGACCACAATCACTGGTGCTTACAGCAATGCCTGGAGCATCCTGAGGATGCTCTGGGGAGCTGTAAGGGTAGCGGTGCGACCATCTGAAGCATCCTGAGGATGCTCCATGCCGCACTGCTGCATAGATTCTGGCTTTAGGGTGCCATTCTAGGCACCCTACTAGCCAGATGAGGCTAGCAGAAAAAAGCTCAGAGGGCCAGACAAAATGATTCCGCGGGCCTTATACGGCCCCCTTGCCTGATGTTCCCCATCCCTGCTCTAGAGGAGTCAATCGACACTGTAATCTAGGAGATACTGAGGAGTGAAGCAGGAGACATGGTCAGGTGCTGCAGGTCCATGAGCCAGGATGGGTCAGCCATGATGCTGAAGTGGTGCCAGGTGCCAAGGTCCACTGAATACCCACTGATCATGTGCTCGGAACTGCAGCAGAAGCACCAGGAAAGTGAGTCAAAGATCTGGAGATAGCGTGACAGCACTGGAAGCAACAGCAGATATCTGTGGAGTCTGTGTGAGTTAAAACTGGTAGCATACTTCCCAAAATTTGTTGGGAGGGAGTCGGGAACTGCGCGCGCCCGCGGCCGAAAGTGGGCATAGCCTAATCGTAAAAAGGGGGTGCAGTCTTATAACATGCTCCCGTTTACATCACTAATGGGGCGTGCCCAGCATCTCCAAGATGCTGGGCAGCCCCCGCGCTTCCCCCCCGTACTCTGAATAGATGCTGTGCGCATGCGCACAGCGTCTATTCTAGCTCTGCATACATGCTGCTCTGCATAGCAGAGCAGCATGTATGCTTCCACCGACTTCACCCCTACCGCGGGACAATGCGGCCCGCAGGCGGTACAGCTGGACAGTCCCAGAAAAACTGTGGGACAGTTGGGAGGTATGTAGTAATGTCCATTTGGTCCCCGGCAGTGGAACAGTCAGGGAGAAGTCCCTAGTGAAAGCATGGTGTAAGCATAGGGAAAGCATAGTGAATGCATATTGAAAGTATATTGAGTACTCAGTATTAAGTATTAGTAACCTTGATATTTACAAGAAACTGCTCTAGAGATCTGAATATGTGTAGAATATGTGTTCTGGTTGAGTTACTATTGAACCAATGACTGAGTTTATGAGTATAAAGAGAGGAAGCCATTGCATGAGGGTATTATAAGCTGATTAAAGTGCACTTTGGGACTGAACTTTGTTCAATTAAAAGTAAATGACTGATCAGTCTGGGGTTTTGCTACTCTGCTGTGTAATAATAATAATAATAATCCATTTTTGCTATTTCATTATAT
Organism: Taudactylus pleione; assembly: GCA_031769625.1. Lineage (NCBI taxonomy): Eukaryota > Metazoa > Chordata > Amphibia > Anura > Myobatrachidae > Taudactylus > Taudactylus pleione. The sequence continues at coordinate 913,077 of JAUIMM010000106.1, forward strand.
GTGTGTTTTGTGAAGGTTGTTGTGTGTTAAGAAACTAGTGTAATGAAGCAATTGAGAAACTGAATTTTCCATAGTTATGGCCAAATACTGTAGGTGCTGCAGTAGTTATGTTAAAGAAGCCTATTCAACTACTAAAAAAAGTTATTGCCTATTGTCTATTAATACCATATTGCTAGCTACTGTGTTATGTTTGTCATATTTCATCTATGCCGAATTGACTGTCATTTGCATGGTGATCATTATTTTCTATGTAACTCTGGTTAAGGGTTAAAATAAGTGCTGTACCCATAAATGATTGTAATATTTATAAATTGTGAGGTACATGGCCCTTCTATAATTTATGTATACAGGTATATCTATTTAGTGTATTTAAATGGAAGTTTATATGGCACTTCTTTCTTTGGTGGGGATGTGCCTCACTGTATGGGATACACACACATACTAGAAGAAGGGGCGGAGTGATATGGCTGGGAGTGGCTGGGTTCCTGTCAGGGAAAGAAGGGCAGGGACAGAGAGATGTATAAAAAAAGCTGCCAGCAGACTGAGAGTAAAGGTGCATACACACTGGGCGATTAAAGTGGATGACTGAACGATAACGCCCCCTTGAGCTAAAGAAGAGAAAAAAAGCACTTTTGCAGTGCCGCGCATCGGCGATGCATGCTGGGGAGGGGAGTGCTGTGAGCCCCTCAGCCTGGTGCAAGCCAGAGGGGGGCGCGATCAGTGTGCTCGCTCTCCCCCACAGGCATAGGAGACTGCTGCGGCTGCTGCTCAGCAGCCGCGAGCAGTCTCTCACTGCAGCCCGCTGCTGTGTCTGTAGGAGGAGTGAGGGAGGGGGAGAGCGGTGCCGGAAACCCTCTAGCAAGCCCGGGCCTGGGTAAATAGTACCCGCTCCCCCCCCTCTCTGCGCCCCTGGCTCTATGCCACTTATGCTGTTATTGCATGTTCCAGCACTATTTTTTGCACTTTTTATGAACTGATGGTTTTCTATCATTGATGGTGGATTGCGGCCTCCAGTGGACTTGCCCACTGTTCTGGGTATCTGGGAGAGTCGACCGGGATTCAGGAGTCTCCCATACGTTCAGGGAGAGTAAGAAAGTATAAATATTGGGCCTGATTCAGAGCTCTACACTGAGGCCACTATTGCTGTGTATGTGTGCGCAGTTGCGACGCAAAAACATGCAAATGTTGCCGCCGCCGGGAGATGTATTAAAGCGCCCACCTGCGACTTTGCAAATCCAAGCATCTGCGTGAAATGTTGCAGAATCTGTGTACAAAGATGCAGCATCGGTCGCGATATTTTGATTGTCGCAGTCTTGAGTAAACTTATGGCTCCGAAGAATGCCTGTTGGAACTGAGATGCCGGAGCCATATTTCTCGCAGTCGCAGGGTGCAACGCGCACCTGAATAGGTATCGATGCCTACGTTTATTACCTCCCCCAAACGCTCTCTGACTGTCAATCACACTGCAAGTAAATAGTGGCTGCGAGCAACTACGGTAATGTACCTTGATGCACATGCGCAGATTACGGATTATCGCTTAACTGCGAAAAAATCATCAAAGCGCACAACTCTGAATCAGGCCCGTACGCATGTTAAAGCACCAGATGAATTCATTGTTTTTAAACCAGGAAACTTTTGCTGTATTGAGGTCTTTGATATTTAAAAGGAGATCAATATGTTAGTGTGCATGGTAGTCATTGAAGAGGAGAGGATTCCACTCTGGCCAATACCATGCTTAGCAGTCATGGAAAATTGGATCAGTCTATGGAGTTGGGAGCAAAGCAAAAAAGAACAAGTAACTGTGCACCTTGGTAAAACCATGCTGCACTGCATGTGGGGCAGATGTAAAATGTGCAGAGAGAGTAGCAACAATTATTAGATCTATCTAATGCTGGCCATACACGCTACAATTATCGGGACGATCCGCCCGATATCGGCGGATCGCCGTTATAATTGTAGCGTGGGGGGGCGACCGAGGGTTAAATATTGCTCGGTCGGGCATGCTGGATTGTCCAGCATGCCCGTCCGATGCGATATTACCCGGTAAACTGTCGTCCGCTTCGGCCAGTGTATGCTCAGCACAGCCGACAGACAGACATTTCCTGTGTTCCTTCCTACGGAAGGAACAGGGAAATGTCTCCTCCCCCGGGGGCGGAGCGCGGATGTCGGGCTATACACTGTGAGATTTCTCTCAAAGTGTATGCCGGCGACATCTGCGGCTGGCAGGCTGTCAGATAAAATGTCTGTCGGTCTGACAGGCATTTTATCTGGCTGTGTATGCCCAGCATTAATCGCATTGCAAAAATAAAGCTGTCCAGCATTTGTGTGCTACATGCAACAGCAGCCATTATTTACTCTGCGTGCAAAATACATAAATGAAACATGGTTTGTTCCAGATACACAGGAGTATATTTACTAAGTGAGAGTTTTTAAAAGAGATGTTGCCCATAGCAACCAATCAGATTCTAGCTATTATCTCCTAGCAGGTGCTAATTAAATGTTAAGTAGAATCTGATTGGTTGCTATGGGCAACATCTCCACTTCTAAAAACTCTCACTTTAGTAAATATACCCCACAGTTACTTGCTTTTGTTTTGCTTTGCTCCCATCTCCCACCTTAGAATCAGCCCCTATATTCTCTATCTAGGAGGAAGCAGTCTGGGGTCCTGTTGCATTAAGTTGGTTTGGTGACAGTGTATAGGTTTAGAGCTTAGGCATACTTGCTAACTTTCCCTGATTGTCAACTTGCTAACTCCCTGAAATAGTAGCAATCGCTCTGTCTCCCTGAAGAGTCTAGTAATCTCCCTGATTGCACCTTACCCCCATTATGAAGCTGTTATATAAAAGAAAAGCCCAGATACATACATTGAAATGGGATCATTAGTATAATTTCTCTGCATTGGTTATCAGACACAATGGCCCTCATTCAGAGCCGCACGTTAACAACAGTACGCTCGTTGCGTTCCGATGTTGACTAACCGCGCATGCGTCGGTGTTACACCGCGCATGTGCGTACGGCAGATTGCGAGCTTTTTTCTCTCGTTCCTAAAATAGCGTACAGGAAGTGACATGTCAAATGTGATTGACAGAACAGGGCGTTTTTGGGTGTTGACGGGGGTGGAGATGAAAAAACGCAGGCGTGGCGAGGCGTTTTTGGGGCGTACATACATTAGCAGATGCGAACGTCAAATGTGTTCGGACCGTCTCATACGTCACTGAAACATCCGCTTTCCCTTCAAAATGCTCGCACAGCTTAGGGTCAGGATTACTCGACCACATTGGCGATGGCCTTCTCCTCCGTCCCGGAACTCCACGATGGTGCAGCGATTAATCGCGGCTGGTCAGTAAAGTAATTAGTGTTGGATTGAAATCCGGCTTGGTATGTGTTTGGAAAGCAGTTTATTGGGATAGCACAAAAGCGTACGCAGGTGGAAATCAGAGCTGCTAATGTCATGATTACATAATCAATTAGCGTACATTTTTGGGCTTTTATTTTGGCCACAATTTGGTGGTTATGGCCTATTTTAACAATAATGTCATCATCTTTTAATTAGCTCCCCTTTTTTTTTGTTTACTGTGGAATTTGCATCGCTATGTGTTTTTTTAAACGTTCCTTAAAGAGGCCTTTTTTTTTAAAAAAGAGGGTCAGTTTTTGCGTTTAAGGCCAGGATTAAATGTAACCCATTTGTACAATAATGTCACAATACAATGTCAGTGTTTTGTTTTTAATTTATTGTTTACACACAAACAAATTGGCATAATATTGTATTGCCTTTTTTTGTGGCCAAGATATTTGCTCAAAAAAAAAAAAAAACATAACTACTAACATAAGCGTAAATACAAAATTTAAAAACATTTCACAAGAAAGGAGAGGGAAGTTTTGACCAGAAAGGAATATGAGCCAAGCACAGAAGGAAAGTGGGAAAAGTCGCCATTGCTGTCACCGTTTTCTCGCCCGTTTGGCTGGGTGAGGGTGGGCGCCAGACCGGGTCCGGGATGCCATCGGGCTGGCCTGTCCAGAGGCAGATGTTGTGGCCTCTGGACTAGGCACAGGGCTAGGCACATTTGGAGGATTGCCTGATGTTGTGCCAGAGGTAGAGGATCTGGATGTTCCGGCAGGAAGGGAGGTCGGCTCCACCATGTGCTGGCGAACGAGCTGCTCCAGGGCATCGGCGATGCGGATGTTGGCCCTGGTATTTTCCGCCAGGGCCTGAGCAATGGTCACGTTGGCCGCAGCATTTTGCTCCAGGGCCTCAGCCACCCGTATCAGACTGGCGTCCATCCTCTGCAGAATCTCCGTATGGCAATCCGATTTAAAATTGAGTTCTGTGAGGAGGCCCACTGCCTGCGAGGGGGCACGCCCTGGACTGGCTTCTGCAGGGTCCTCAGCCGGATGTACTGGTTCCTCCCCTGCAGAGTCAGCAGAAATTCTGCGGCCAAGGCTCCCCTCTGGAGCAGACTCATCCGCCTCTGTCTCTGTTAGGAAATTGGAGAAAAGACTCACATTAGAATCTACATATTGGCACAATAGCATTTCTGAGTTGGTGACATCACAAGACTTACCTTGGCCAACATGAGGAGCCGCAAAGTCTGGCATGTCCGTATCCATGTTGGACACGCCAAACACCTCCACAGCCTGCACACACCCCTGTGCCATCTCTTCTAAGTCTGTCAACTCCAATGACACAGGGGTGGGACCCCCACCTGTCCCCCTTGCATGCCTAGCCCTGTCGGCAAGTTTTTGTTTTAGACGATATTTGAAGTCTGCCCATCTGTGGAATGAATTTGGAACCATTATCCTTTTTTTTACAATGGGGTTTGTTTATAGGATGGGAAAGTGTTTACTTACCGCCGTTTGACATCCCGGGCTAGACGGACATAATCACCCACCCTATTGACAGCAACGGCGACCTCCTCCCACATTCTCCACTTCTGGCTTTGGCTCATATTCCTGGCTGCCTGGGGCAGGATGTCAACGCACTTCTGGATCAAAACCTCCATCTCCTTGCTTGTGAAATGTGGCTGCCTTTTTTTTTTTGCAGCTTTGGCGGGTTGACTGGGGCCAGCAGTCTCTTCCATGTCATCCTCCTCAACTATTTGGGTAAATATGCAGATTTAGCCACTTCACAACTTGCACAATATTATGTTTTAAAATACTCATTGACACAAAATGCATGAAGGCCTTACCGCCGCAATTTTGACCATTGTTTCCCTGGTTTGAAGCCATGTCTCTGCTTCCAGCATGAAATCATCCAGAAATTCTATGTGATTTCGTGACGTATTTATACATGCGTCGTTAGTTTGCGGCCGCATCATTGATTGTGCGTCCCTATGATTCATCCTTAATTTGTGCGGGAAAATAAACACTATTTATGGCTTGGTGTGTGTGGATTCGAGGTGGGGTTGTTGGAGTGTTGTCGGTTAAGTGGTTTGGATTTGGTTGGTTGGTTGCGTTTGGAGGATTTTGGAGAGTTGTTTTTTTGTTTGTTTTTGCTACATTTCTTTGGTTTTTCCGTTCGCATTTTTTTCATTTTTTCAACATCCTTTCCTGATTTGGTAAGTTTTGTGCATTCAAATTTGTGGCCAATTGGTGTATTCTTCTGTTTTGTGGTTAGTTAATTTGTTTAACACTCATTTCATCTTTTTTAGTTTTTTTTTGTTTTCGGACCCAAAGAAGTTTTTTGAGGACATCTTATATATTCGAGTTGGGTAAGTCCATTTTTTGTCTTGCATTTGCGAATGAATTACGGCATTTTTGACTGTTGGTGTAGCGCCTTGCATTTGCGAATGAATTACTGCATTTTTGACTGTTGGTGTAGTGACTTGCATTTGCGAATAATTTACCGCATTTTTGACTGTTGGTGTAGTGACTTGCATTTGCGAATAATTTACCGCATTTTTGACTGTTGGTGTAGTGACTTGCATTTGCGAATAATTTACCGCATTTTTGACTGTTGGTGTAGTGACTTGCATTTGCGAATAATTTACCGCATTTTGACTGTTGGTGTAGTGACTTGCATTTGCGAATAATTTACCGCATTTTTGACTGTTGGTGTAGTGACTTGCATTTGCGAATAATTTACAGAATTTTTGACTGTTGGTGTAGTGACTTGCATTTGCGAATAATTTACCGCATTTTTGACTGTTGGTGTAGTGACTTGCATTTGCGAATAATTTACCGCATTTTTGACTGTTGGTGTAGTGACTTGCATTTGCGAATAATTTACCGCATTTTTGACGGCTTATTCATCATATAATCCAGTTTTGCTTTTCCCTTTTCCATTTTTTGGGTCCATTTGAACCCTATTTGACGTACGGTGTGCAATGTAGTTTTCATCGATGGCCAAATGTGTTTTTCCGCTATTTTCTGTGTTGGCTTGCAACAATTTTTAAACAAAAAAAACACCCTCTAAATTTTTGAAGTCTCATTGTTGCCTTTTTTACAGTTTATACGTATCATGACAATACCCCGGCATGTAAGCAGCTATGGATGGTATCAGAAAGCTAAGTTGTTTTTTCTTACTTTTGGGGTGGGTCAAAAGCCTTACATTGTAAACTTTGAATTTCAGGTAGATCTGGGGCGAATTGTTCTGGCCCTGCTCCCGGAAGACGACCAACCTCAAACTCGTCCCAGGCGTAGGCATCGTAGGCATGCAAGGCCCCAGATATTTCGAACACGTGTCACCCTTTTTGGAATGCCCGATGATGAGGTTTTAAGACGCTACCGTCTACCTCCCAAAATCATCATAGACACTCTCTCATTAATAGAAAGTGATCTTGAGCGGCAAATTGACAGTCCAACAGCAATACCACCACTGACGCAATTTATGGCGGTGTTACATTTCTGTGCCTCAGGATCGTTTCAAACAACGGTGGGAATAGTGGCGGGCATCTCCCAATCCTCCTTTTCCCGGATCCTGAGGGCAGTGATGGAGGCACTTTTCAAGCACCTCCATCATTTTATTAAAATGCCTTTGGATATGGGTGCCCTTAGTGTGGCCAAGGCCAATTTTTACCAAATAGCTGGCTTCCCACACATCATAGGGGTTGTGGATGGTACTCACATACCACTTCAGCCTCCAGCACGGCTGGAGGCAATATTTAGAAACAGGAAACACTATCACTCCCTGAATGTAATGGTGGTATGTGATGCCTCCCTCCAGATCCTGTCCCTGAATGCTAAATTACCAGGAAGTGCACATGACTCCTTCGTCATCCGGCAATCAGGGATATGGCAGAAATTAACCAACCTACAAGCTGGTGATGCGTGGCTTCTGGGTAAGTGGAGACCTTTAGTACATAACAATGTTAAGCTTGATACACAGTGTTCCTGATGTGGTCTATTTTTGTTCACAGGAGACAGTGGATACCCTTGCATGTCCTGGCTGCTCACTCCTTATTTGGCTCCCACACCAGGGCCACAAAGTGCGTATAATTCCGCACTTACAGCCACCAGGCAAGTGGTGGAGCGCTGTATCGGCCTTTTAAAAGGCCGATTCAGATGCCTCCACCGCTCTGGTGGCGAGCTCATGTATGTGCCGGATATGGTGTCTAAAATTGTGGTCCTGTGTGGGATATTTCACAACATTGCCATAAGGAGTGGTGTCCCAATGCAGCCAGAGGATGCCTTACCTGAGGATGGCCCCCCCGAGGTTGGTCGAAGGTCAGTATGTGGGGGGGCCATACGCGATGATGTGGTGGCCAGATTTTTTAGGTAAGTTTGTTCAAAACTCCAGTGTTTATACCTAATGTGTTTGTTTTTTTTTGCAAACATCTAATTTTTTTTTAATTTTCTCACCATCTTCTGTTTGTTCACATAATCTTTGGCACTCCAACGCTCACTACTTCCTGCTACCCTTACCAAACCTGGATCTGGTCCTTTTGGGCATATATTCTGGAACCCATATCGCAACGCCATGTTTGTGGAATCATGTTGGCATGGTCCTTCGTCAACCAGTTCTTGATTTTGTGTTTTTATTTATTTTTTTCTTGGTATGTGTTGTATTTGAATTTATCACTGTGTATTTTTTTTGGGAGTGACCACTTTGTTTTCTCTGTTATGTGGTGAATAAATGTTTGAAGAGTGAAATGGTCTTCCTTTTTTGGGACGTTAACAGCAAGTGTAACCAGGTTAACACAAGTTACATTTGACTAAGGGGTAAACCAGTACTGACGCCAGTTGAGCAAAACTGAAATATGTTTTCAGCTTTCCAATCCACACCAAAAGGAAGCCTGGCCCAACCTTGGGATTTGTAAGATTGGCCTAAGCAGCTTGCGCACCAAGTAGGAACATGGAAAATGTAGAAATCTGAAATTGACACTACACCCAAAAAGGGAAATTACATTGTTACTGTTATGTGTTTCTGGTGTCTGTTTGACATACAAAGACAAAACACAATCTAACTTTTAAAAAAGGGAAATCCTTGCAGGAACTTATGTCAGGCTAAACTATCTTGGTTTTGGTTTTTAAAAATGAGCCACAACGTATATTTGTCTTTAAAAATTTATTTGGCAAATACAACCAAAAAAAAAAAACTAATGCCGAAGGAGGCCAGACAGCCGGTCGAGGGCCACCAGAAGGCCGATTACATGGTGGCGCATCTGCCCCACAACATCCGCCACCTCTTGCCGACGCCTCTGTTCCTCTGTGGGTGAGAAAAGTGTGTGGGTTAATACAACAATAGGGACTCCACAGAAAAACATTAAAAAAAAAAGAAATCACTCCTAAACCCAAAAACATAAATAAAAAGGGTGGGCTGGCAAAAATACAAGGCCTAGGTACAAATTCCCACAGGTATGATATGTGTATGCTTAAATCACCAGGAAGAGGTAAAGGCAAACCTTCACAATCAACAAAAGTCAAGCCACAAAAACACGAAGAAAGGCACGACACATGATTACATACAAACAGTTTGTGCTTTAAAAAAAAATAATAAAAAACATACCGGGAAACAAATCGGGAGCTCCGGCAAAACCTCCATGATCCTCCTCGGAGGATCCGTCATTCCCCAAAGAATGGGGCGGAGTTATGCTGGACTCCGGGGAGGGGGTAATTGGAAGAGGGGTGGGTGGAGGAGAGGGGGAAGTGGGACGGAGGGGAAGGAGGCCCGACATTTCCGGGAGAGGGTCTGGGAAGGATGGGGAGGAGTGGGGAATAGGCGAAAGATTTGGGGTGGAGTGTTGGCTGGGGGTTGGGGAGAGTGGGCGGGAACGCCGACGTTGACGGCGGAGTCTTGGCTGTCCCCCTAAAATATGTCAAATAAATTGCGTTTAGTTTATGGACAAATCCGGGCAAACAAACAAAAGAAAAAAAAGAAAAAAGAAATAAAACCAAAAAAAATAGCAGTAGAATTAAAAAATCATAAAAAGAGGGAAAACATGCAGACGCAGATATGAGTACAAATAATAAATAGAACAGACAGGAAAACATGCAGACGCAGATATGAGTACAAATAATAAATAGAACAGACAGGAAAACATGCACACGCAGATATGAGTACAAATAATAAATAGAACAGACAGGAAAACATGCAGACGCAGATATGAGTACAAATAATAAATAGAACAGACAGGAAAACATGCACACGCAGATATGAGTACAAATAATAAATAGAACAGACAGGAAAACATGCACACGCAGTTTGCCCCACAAACACAAACATTAAAACCACAATACATAACACTTACTTGCCAGGATCTGCATGCGAAAGCATGCCAGCAAGCGGGGCGTTCGCCGTTGCAGGTCGGACCACCTGCGCTCCAGCTGCCCGATGTTGCGGCGTGATCCGAAGGACCGCAGGCGGGACCGTACCTCCGCATACGCGGAGCGCTTCTGCCGGTTGGTCATGGGTTCTGGCTGGCTGGTGATCCGGCGATCCATGACCTCCGTAAGCACCAGCAGCTCACGCCTGGTGAATGCGGAGGCTCTCATGATGGCAATGGTGTTTTTCTTAAAAATCATTTTTGATAAAGTGTGTAAAAATTTTCTGATTGGCTAATGTATTTTGGAAATTAACAGGAGCAATTTTATTGGTTAGTGTATGAGTCATGTGTTCGACAGGGCCAGAAATCTCTGGAGAGTTAGGATAGGCTTGATGCAGTGACATGCGTAAGCAAATTTAAATAAAGAAATGAACCCAGGGAAATATGCGGGGATACACAGCAATAGTACAATTGTTTAATTGTGGTTCACATGTTTTTTAAACAATAAAAGCGAATGTTTCATCCGTACGTATTCTGCGGGTAAACACAAACACAGACAAGAGTAAAGTTTCTTGCATTGTGTTGAAAAAAAAAAAACAATTAAGCTAATTGATACATTGATTGGCATGATACGATTGATGGAGGTAGGCAGAATAAAGGAGCAGGTAATCGACATCTGACAAGGCCACTTCCTGTTTATACTTGTGCGTGCGTTCCTTTCAAGCCATTTCGGGGATGTACGCTCGCTATTTCGTACGCTCGTTAGCTAGAGGAGGGGTCGTCAGAGTTTAGGGAGGAATTTTAGATGCGAACGAAAATACGAGCGAGCCATTGAATTTAAATATTTTTGTACGTACGCCTAACGTACGTGCGCCCGCTTGCGTGCGGCTCTGAATGAGGGCCAATGATCCCTATGGCTATATGCATTTTCATTAAAGTATCAGTGTGTTTTCATCAACATGTAGATCTTACTAACTGCTTTTGGACTCAATTACATTTGGATGTAAGTAAATTTTATGACACGCCTCTCAGATGTAGCAGTACACGTCCACTTTACCATCGCGCTCATAGATATTGCTTTAACAATCTCCCTGAAATACTTTCTCAAAAGTAGGCAAGCATGGGTTAAGTTTGTTGCAGTACAGTGCCCACGAATTGCTATATAAGGTAATGACAGCTTAAATGTGCAAAAAAATACTGATGCCTTGCTTATGAGAAGCTATTTGGAATTAGGGGCCTATTAATTAATTTTTAAAATGCAGACCTTTTTGGAGGATTACCGCATTATTTTACAATAAGAGATATCTGTGATTGTCCATCAGATGACTTTCATCTTCATAAGTAGAATGGAATTTGTCAGAGCTGGCAATGCCTTCAGCCACTGTAGCCCCTAAGCTATCTTTGGATCCCTCCCCAGCAGACTATACAAGCACATGCGTGATTCTTATCATAGCCACTGTCCCAACAAGAATATTTTCAATAAATAGCCCTGAAAAGACCCTGCTTCACGCTGTGATATGTGGTGATAGTTAATTTCATTTACTCTTTCCTCATTCTTCCTGCACTGAAATAAAGTATTAAAAACATCTTTTGATAAAAGCCTGTTTCATGCAAAAACTTCTACTACTATGAGCAGAAAATTGTGCAGCGGACAAGCCTAACTTAAGACCAGAAGTCACGCTGTCACCCTGAGGAAACCTCTCTGTTGTGTAAGAAAGCTTCAATCCAATCACTGGTGACAGCAAAACACATTCCACCCACTCCATCCTAATGCTACAGTGCACCTGCAGGGCACCCCAATGATAGCTGGTGGTTGCATGATTGACAGATGGAATAACCCTTCTTAAGCTCTGCCTAAATATTGTTATATATTTTTTTGATGGATCCTGCAAGTAGCCAGTTTGGTTTTGTGGATGCAGTCTCCGGAAGGTGAGTGACACTATTCACTCTACCATAGACAGGGGCATATTTATAGGTATTTGCAGGCACCCGCAATTATTAAGGATCGCCTGAATTTATCTACGAGGGGTCGCACCAGATATAGGAGATATCTGCTGCGATTCTTTAGCTTTGCTTGCTTCCTTAGGTTTCTTTGTGGGCTGCTTCAGTGTCTACCCAAGTTCTGGAAAGCTCCAGCATGCAAAGCATTCTAGGGCTTGGCCCGCTAGCTAACGCCATCTTCAGATGTTGTAGCCTATTGGCTATGTGTTGCAATAGTTACTGGAAGAGGGATCTGTAGGATCACGCCCCCTTCTCCACGACAATCTCCGCTAGCACATGGGCAGTCATCAGCCCACCCATGTGCAGCGTTGTGGCCACAAACCCCTCCAATTGACGTGCTGCTGGCATTTGGGGTGGCGACATGGAACATTCCAGAAAATGGATTGGCGGTTCCATTTTCTGGTGTGCCGAAGCCTGTGACTGTGTTGCTGGATACGGCTTCACTGGCCCCAGCATTGGGATTTTCCTGGACATTCTGAATAATTGGGGGTTACTCAGATGTCTGATGGTCATGCAGTTGATCCGATGGCTGTGTCTTCAGACATAGCATTGGATCAGAAAGCTGGCAGTGCTCATAGAAAGATGCAGCGGCTGTGCTACTGTGTCCATCTCTTAATCAGGCCAATTGTGTTTTACATGCATGTGTGATGTCTGTGTCATTAAGGAACATATCTATCACAATCCACATTTTTAGTATCCCATAGGCTACTTCTGGAAGCTGTGGTAAAACTAATATCTACCATCTAATTTACAGATGAGCGGTTTGGAATTCTGTGGAATCAAAACTGCTCCAAGCACCGGGGATCCGAGTGTTCCCGTCTGACTTGGATCCCACTCGAGGTCGAACGCCATTCTCCCAATGTCGGATTCTCACGAGAGTTGGTTTCTATATAAGGTAGCGCGACCGGGATTCGGCGCCATTTCATTCGCACGCTGCGCACTGCTCTGCTCATTAAAGTGGCTGTGTCCAGACTCACAAGTGGCTGTGCTGGTAAAGTGACTGTGTATAGGGGGCACACTGCACAGCATGCTGATGTATGCTGCACTATACTCTGCTGATTAAAGTGGTTGTGTCCAGACTCACAAGTGGCTGTGTACAAGGCATGCTGATGTATGCTACGCTGTACTCATGCCCATCTGCTTGAGTGTAAAAAAAGACTCTGTTGGCCTTAGCCCTCTGTGTATACAAGCACTGTGACTCCTTGGGCCATACCCCACTGTGTATACAAGTACTGTGACTCCTTGGCCCATACCCGACTGTGTATACAAGCACTGTGACTGTTGGCCGTACCCCACTTTGTATACAAGCACTGTTACTCTTTGGGCCGTAGCCCACTGCATGTTAATAGCACACAAGTACTGTGACAAGTTAACGCAAGAGAAGTAAAAAAAAGTTTAAAATATAGTTTTTTGTGCTGTACCCCACTGTGTACGGTTTACAAGTACCGTGACTCTGCATGTCCTTTTTAATATCCAACATAATCCCAAGGACAATTCCATCTTGCACTACCTTTCATTTCTGCCACTGCTGTGTGGCAATGTTTCATAGCTGTGCTTAAACTGCGGTGTCTGTGCCGTTGCTCTGTCGCTGGCGGCCAGATGTACTAAGCTCTGAAAAGTGATACACTGGAGAGTGATAAACCACCAGCCACTCAGCTCCCAACTGTCATTTTTCAAACACAGCCTGTAACATGACAGTTGGGAGCTGAGTGGCTGGTCGGTTATCACACTCCACTTTATCACTTTTCAGAGCTTAGTACATCTCCCCCTTAGTAACCAGCCAGCTCACTGCAGCCTTTGGCCAATAATGGTGAAAACAATACTGTGAGCTGTGAGGAGGTCTAAATTGACTGTAAATGACTGGAAATTAATGTTATCGAGGTTAATAATACTCTAGGAACAAAAAAAGGCCAAATTATGTGATTTTAGCTTTTTTTGTAAATTTTTGTAAAAAATCCAAATCCAAAACCAGTTATGGCAGTTTGGCAAATCCAAAGCCAGAGGACGAATCACAGCCAAATACAAATCCAGCAAAAATGGTCCGGCGCACATCTCTAATCTAAATGTTATAAAATCTTGGAAGGATAGAGTATCTTTGCCAGCCAACCCAGTTTCTCAGGTAACAGCAGGAGGCCAAAGAAATAGAGTTTTGTTTTCTCACATATACTTGGTTAAACAACAGTCATTAAACATGACATAATCGCTAAATCAGGGGTTAAGGGTAATATTAAAGTCTATAGAATACCAGAAGACCAATGGGAATTAAAGAAAATCATGGAGCTAGATATAATTGAAGAGTCACATAGTGAGTGGTCAAGTACCATTGTTCTACTTCTGGAACCCAATAGGAGCTTGCACTTCTGCAATGATTTCCATAATTGAATAGTGTACTAAGGAGCTGATTCAGACCCGCTCGCTAGGATGCGAACACTCGTAGCTGGCTGATATTTGCAATCTGCACATGCGTATGCATGGCAATGCGCGTGCACGAACAACTGCGAAAGATCGGGAAGCGTTCGCTCAACCGGCATAGACAGCCCAGCTGAATGAGTGATAGGAGAGGCCATTTGTGGGTGGTAACAGGGGCAGGCCACTAGAAACGGGGGAGTGGAGGTGCGAACGCAGGCGTGCCTGATCATCCCAACGCTGTTTCAGAGGCGTGCATAATTAACAGGCAGCGTCATTGTACACGTCACCTGTTTGAATTTCACACTGAAGTGATCACAGTGCTTGTGGCAGGGTATAGTCAACCTCAAGCGCTGCGATCGCATCCGACGGTGCTCAATGTACCAATGGTTTCATTACTTCCAGGAGATGAAGTGCGTAAGTGGGCGTCTTATGAATGGCTGGTGGGCATTAACTCATTGAATGACTGGGAACAGCATGGTACTTAACTACTCTATACTTAACAATAGGGTACTGGCAAGTGTCAATGGCATATAATGCAAAAGAAAATACAGCGTTTTCTGCACCAGTGGGCTGTTCCAATACAAGATGTCACCATTTGGGTCACATGGGGCACCCGTCTCCTTTCAGAGGATGATAGATAAAATTCGAAGGCCCCATAGATAGTATGTTGACAATTATATTGATAATACTGTGATCTGTTAGGCTGCTAAAGCCTTTAGGCTGCTAAAGTTAGTGTTAGTTTCAAGTAGGGATGTGCAGGCTCAGTTCTACTCGGTTCCGTTCGTTTTTTTTTACCAAATCTTATTGGCTATCCAAAACTCGTGAGAGCTGAAACCCAATAAGATTCGGGAAAAAAACCGAACGGAACCGAGTAGAACCGAGCCTGCACATCCCTAGTTTCAAGTGTTAGATTATAAGTGTACTTACAATTTAATAACTATGACGGAGTTATGCTGGAGTTAAACTGGAGGAAAACTGAAAGAGAATATCCTCAAAGCCAGAACACTTTCTGAAGGACATCAAACATACTTGTGGGAATAAGCCAATTCACCATCACTAACAGCTGCTGTACAGTCAGGTGCATAAATATTGGGACATTGACAGAATTTTCATATTTTGGCATCTATTCACCACCACAATGGATTTGAAATGAAACAAATAAGATGTGCTTTAACTGCAGACTTTCAGACTTAATTTGAGGGTAATTACATCCAAATCAGGTGACAGTGCTGGAAATCCCGATCGTCTAAAGGTAAGTATAAACTATTCTATTCTAACCCCCTAACCCTAACCCTCCTTAGGGGTGCCTAACCCTAACCTCCCCCCCAAGTGCCTAACCCTAACCTCCCCCCTCAAAGTGCCTAACCATAACCCCCCTTCCCCGCTGCCTAAACCTAAATCCCAGGGGGGGTGCCTAACCCTAAAACCCAGGGGTGGGTGCCTATCCCTAACCCTCCCTCCCCCTAGCCTAACCTTAACCCTCCCGGGGGGGGTGCCTAACCCCAAGTCCCCCCCGGGTGGCCTAAACCTAACCCTCCCCCCCCGCGGCTGTCCGCTTGTGGCGCCCGGCATCCCTTCGATCGGGATGCCGGGCGCCGGTGTGCCGGCGTCGGGAAAATGACAGGCGTCTGGATTATAGACGCCTTTCATTTAACCCTAGCCGGGATTAAGGATTCTAGATGCCAGCGGTCGGGATTGCGACCGCCAACATCTTAAACGTATCCCGTCCCTACATCACACAGCCTCCACTCCAGTTTTCACCTCACTTATTACCACAGCATGAACACCTTTACTTCAATCACCCCCTTATTCAGTGTCTACAAAATCCTCTGCTTTACCTACTTATTCCACCCCTATCGTCCCCCTCTCGTCTCCTCCACTTGCTGTTTCATCTTTTTTCTCTCGCCAGTCTCCCTTACAACCCTCTACTTCTCTCAACCACCCTTCCTATTCCTCCACTCTTAACCACCTCCCTCCCTCCATGGACTTGCTACCCCACCACTAAGCCCTATTCCCTACTGTCTCTGCCAGTCCCCTCTAGGACTGACGTGAGAAGTCCTGGACCAGAGTATAGCCCCTGGAGGGGGCGTGGCCACTGCATGTTGGGGATGGCTGCACGTCTCTGTGGGTGGGTCTAGCATGTAAGAAGCACTCACTCACAAGAGCATGGCATAGCATCCAGCAGCTGGGACTATAGTACTCACTATTAAGACAAAAATTAAAGGGCAAACTACTTTATTTTGTAAATTTGTCATGCAAATAACACATAAATAAAATCTATTTATGTCATAGAGATAGATGACTGAAGGACTTAAGTTTGACATAACACAAGGTCATCTTATACACATTCCGCGGCATATATCCTAACCCACTGCTCCATGCTCCTTCCTCACTATCTACCCCATCTGTGTTGCCCCTGTCTGTCTGCCCCCCCCCTTTAGAATGTAAGCTCTCACAAGCAGGGCCCTCATCCCTCATGTGCTTTTCCTCCCTCACTTATACTCCTAACTCCCCAATTGGCACCTAACATTTGGTTGCTGATGTCCTGCTGCTTGTGGTATGCAGCAATGTTTATAAACCATGTCCTTGTCCTGCATTGTTTTGTACTACTATTACTGTTTTTTCTTGTGTGCTCATTTATGTACTGTGTAAGGCGCTGCGGAACCTTTGTGGCGCCATATAAATAAAGGATAATAATAATAATACAGGTTGAGTCTCCCATATCCAAAATGCTTGGGACCAGGGGTATTTTGGATAACGAAATATTCCATATTTTGGAATAATTGCATACCATAATGAAATATCTTGGGAATGGGACCCCAATATACAAACAGAATGCATTTATGTTTCATATACACCTTATACACACAGCCTGTAGGTAATTTAATACAATACTTTCAATAATTTTGTGGCTCAAGTAAAGTTTGTGTACGGAAATGAAAGTAATTTATGTTTCATATACACCTTATACACACAGCCTGAAGGTAAATTTATACAATATTCTTAATAATTTGTGCCTTAGACAAAGTTTGTGTACATTGAACCATCAAAAAGAAAAGGTTTCATTATCTCAGTCATGTCAAAATAATTCTGTATTTCGGAATATTCCGTATTTCAGAATATTTGGATATGGGAGACTCAACCTGTATAGTCATTTATACGACTGATTTCACTGCACAACAATGAAAATGTTTCCGATGTGAAAATAGTTACTTCTATTTGATTTCAGCATGCAAAGAATGAATATAACATTTAAAACTCTCAGTTAGCTGAGTTCCGAGATATAGCCCATTTATGACGATGTAGGGTATTCCTAGTGAAGTGGGCAGAATGGAGAGAATCTAACTAGCAATCTGCGTTCCGCGCAGAGGGGGTGGGGCCTAATGACCCAATTAAATGAATCAGTTATGTGTCCCCTCCCCTATTCAAATATATGCGATTCACAGGATTACGCACACAAGATAACTGTGGTGCACTGAGTGACAAGCATAGTGAGCGGTTCCACCAAGACATTTCAGCAATGGAACAAAGATATCAGGGTAGGTGACTCACTACTGTTGGACAGTGACAAGAGATGCCCCAGAAGAGGAGTACAAGCGACAAGCAAAGAGAAAGCATCCCCATGAATAGGCCACTATATTAGATAGTACTTTCTATGCTGTATGTTTGTTTAGTTTTGTGTTCTTATTTGTGATTGAATTAAAACAACTGTTATTTATTTTCTATCAAGAAAATATCAGATTATTTTAAAATAGCTTTTCACTATGACTATATTACTAATTTACATACAGTATAGTGCAAGTAATGTAGCTCAAAAATAGAGCTAGTAAAACATTCTGAAATCATTTTAGTTTTTCTTGATCTCAAATTAGTAATGTATGACTATTTTTAGAAAGGAAACAAATTAAAAGTATTAATTTGTTGTACAGTGGTTTCAGTCTCACTTACCCAGGGTTCAATCAGTAATGGACTCCATCCGTGAGGCAGGATTGACTGCCAACCCAAAAAAGTGTTGATTAGGGAAGGAAGAGCTAAAGTACCTTGGATAAAAAATAGGTAGAGGATTAATAAGCCAAACCTTAATAAAATTCAGGTAATAGAAAATTGGCCACGACAATAAATAAGAAGCAGGTGAGAGCTTTCGTGGGAATCATGGTGTATTACAGAAGGTTTTACCCATTTTTGTCACCATTGCTGTCCCTTTGACTGATCTTACTAAAGGTAAACAATCAATTAAGGACTCTGGGCCTGATTCAGAGCCGCTCGTAAGCGGCCGCTCGTTCGCTCTGAGCGATGTTCGCACAACTGCGCATGCGTATGGGTCTTAATGCGCATGCGCAAACCAGTCATTGCGGTCAGAAATCGTGCGCTCGCAAAACAGCGAGGGGCTGCTAATTTGATTGACAGAATGTACCGTTTGTGGGTGGTAACAGGGGAAGGTGCTTGAAAACGGGGGAGTAGAGATCCGAACGCAGGCGTGCCAAACGGTCAAAAGGGCGTTTAATGGGAGTGCATAATTAGTAAAGGAGCGTCATCGACCACGTCACTTGGCTGTCTTTTAGCCTGAACTGCTCGCAGTGATAGCGGTAAGAAAAACCTACCACAAGCACTGCGAGCAGTTCAGATGCCTTTCGATGTACCCGATTAATGTAATAGATGACTTGTGATGCGAACGGCAAAGGGGCGTCTTTACAAAATAGCGAGCGCATTTTTCGTTCGCTCGCTCAGACATAGAGGCGTCAACAAACCACAAAGAGCGAGCATTCAATTTAAATAGCCAGCCCCTTTTTTGGAACGACCGTCCGCAAATAGCGTCCGGCTCTGAATCAGGCCCCCTGCGTGCTCACTGCGATCGCTTCCCGATCGCAGTGGCCGGTTCACGCACGCACACTGCGTCTTATATGCATGCGCAGAATGCAAACATCGGCTGGCTGCATGCGAATGCAGCCTTGCGATCCAACCTGAATCAGGCCCTTAGTTTTAGCACGCAACTGCTCCACCTGGTTGCAGTCTCCTATATTGCAATATCCATTGGCTACAGTCAGAGCCAGGGGTATAGCATATATATGAAACTTCACCCTGTTGCCCTACGTGCTTTGACTGGTGTCTGTCACTATGGTAAAAAGGTCTTGCTTC
Source organism: Taudactylus pleione (assembly GCA_031769625.1). NCBI lineage: Eukaryota > Metazoa > Chordata > Amphibia > Anura > Myobatrachidae > Taudactylus > Taudactylus pleione. The sequence continues at coordinate 932,324 of JAUIMM010000106.1, forward strand.
TATTTGTGTATACTATATATATATATATATTGTGTGAAATACATGAGTTTCTTCAAAGGATTACCTATGCGCTTCCACCCAAGCCCACTTTCTTTTGACCAATCCACCCAGAAATTGGCTTGGCAAACCTTTGAGGACTTTAACCGTAAAACCCTAAAAATCAGTAAGATTAAATAAAAATTTGGCCGAAAGTATGAAGGCGAGTCGAAAATTATCGGCACTCTGGCTGTAGAATTTATTTGAATCAACTTTCAGAAAAGACAAATACATTATTTTTCGACATAATCTCCCTGCTTTTCAATATACTTTGTCCATCTTCAACAAGTTTTCGTATTCCGTCATTAAAAACTGTTTTAGGCTGAGCTGCGAGCCACAAGCTAATCTTCGTCCTCTCAGGGCTTCTGATTTGCAAATGATTTGCAACATGATCCACTGTCACTCTCCTATCTGACAGAATCAGTTCACGTGCACGCTCAATGTTCTCATCAGTCGTGGACATGGACAGGCGTCCGGCTCCTTCTTCATGGCTGACACTTGTGTGTCCTTCTTTCAACTTCTCTATCCATTCATACACACTTCTTTGCGACAAAACACTTTCTCCATACTGTGCACAAAGTCTTTGATAAATATCAGCACTAGACACACCCTCAGACCACAAAAACAAATCACTGCACTCTGCTCTTCTTTCGTACAAATCACAAGTAAGGCAGACATTTTTTCTTGCACTGCAGTCACAAATGAACTGATGTAACACATTCAAACCTGCACAGCAGTGACTGGCGAAAACATTGATAAGACAGTGCGGCCAACAGAAGTTTTAATATAACTGGAGTGTGGGTAATTTTTGACTCACCCTCGTAGATACCTCAGTTATAGTGACAGATCTGATAGATATATACTGTAGATATAGACAGACCTAGTGCTACACAATAGAGAAGGGGGGTTTTCCAAAAATTCTTGCACAGGGTGCTAGTTGGTCTGGGGCCGGCCCTGAGATGGCATTAGCTACTGGGTTTGCATTCCAGAGCCCTCAGCAGATTGTTGTCCCAGATGGTTTACGTACATATCCGATGTTAGGGAGTCTGCGCATGAATGTGCAGAACGTGTTCTGTGTGATCGCTCGCAATCCCTTCCTTAGCCACAGCATGATTAACATGCTGCAGCATTTGGGGGGCGGCGACTGGGACCGCTGTACAAAACGGAATAGTCGCCCACATTTTGTAGGCATGCCAGTCCCAGGGTCTGCATCATTGGAAGCAGACTTCCTGAACCTGGCAGAGGGGTTCCGACTGTGCGGACTTGCAGATGGGAGGGCTGCATATGCGCAGTACAAATCCTGTGCATGCGCAGCCCTCTAACAATCTAGCAAGCGCTAACCATCTCTGAATCAGGCCCTAAGTCTCCCAGTAATATAGAAAATGCAAAAAGAGAAAGGTATGCTCTTCTGCTAAACTACAGTCATGGAATGCATTTTCAAAAGCCGATTATATAAAAAAGCAGTGTGCAGCATTAATAAAAACATTTGAAATACAGTTACAAATAAGGAATAAAGTTGTCCTGCATGTCTTACATACCTATGTAGTGCAGATTCTTGGCGCTAGGTTGGCCAAGGTAGTGAGCTCCCACACCACCGACAAGGGGAAGACTTAACACTGACCTATACTCATGAGTATCTCATCTCTGTATTTGAATTGTACTACATACTGTAGGTACTGAAGGTTAGAAGCACAGGAGGTTTATTCCCCTAATGGGCCCATCTCCCTCTCTCTCCGGCACTACAGTACAGTTATATATTCATTTATTAATATATTTGTATTATTATTTTAATTTGCTATATCAATTAATGTATAAGCCTCTTAGACAGATAGTAGGGATGTAGTTGGCATCCCGGCGTTCGGGATGCCAGTGTTCAGAGTGCCGATTACCGAAATCCCGACACCAGTCAGAATCCCGGCGCCAGCATTACAAATGCTGGCATCACGACGTATTAGGGCATACTTGCCTACTTTTGAAAAAGCATTCAAGGGAGATTGTGAAAGCAACACCTACAAGCGCGCGGTAAAGTGGGCGTGTACTGCTACAACGGAGAGTTGTGTTATAAAACTGACTTACATCCAAAAGTAAACGAGCCCAAAGCTGTTAGTAAGATCTATTTGTTCATGAACACACACTGATACTTCTTAGAAAATGCATATAGCCATAAAAATGGAAGGCTGAAGGCCCCTGGGCTGAGTAGGGCATAATTAATAGAAGTGCATAATTTGTAAAAGTGCATTTCTTACCGAATTCGGCATTATTAGATGACATCTTCAGCTGATATTGACTGTGAACTGAAACAGATTTCTTCTTCTTAATTGGCAGGTAACCTCATTGCTGCAGATCATCTAATTTTTAATTATTTGAAAAGAGTACTGCAAACTAGGTAACCTCATTGCTGCAGATCATCTAATTTTTAATTATTTGAAAAGAGTACTGCAAACTAGGTAACCTCATTGCTGCAGATCATCTAATTTTTAATTATTTGAAAAGTGAATAGATTACTAGACCTAGTTCTTCTTAGCTTTGTGGCATTCACTGTTTATTTATGTTAGGACATTTATTGCTACCCATATTAGTGGGAGGGTATTGGGGGATGATTGGATTCATTGCATACACATGCAAGCACTGACTATTTAAGTTCATAGGAAGGCTGAAGGCCCCTGGGCTGAGTAGGGCATAATTATTAGAAGTGCATAATTTGTAAAAGTGCATTTCTTACCGAATTCGGTATTATACCGGCATTAAACCGAAGTTAAACTGAAGGAGACGACTCTAACCTTAAACTATTCTTTAACACGAACATATTGACAAAGTATAATCAAGAAATGTAAGTTCACGATATCTACACTACAAGCAACTGCTGTCTTCATCACCTGGACAATCATCACTGGCCTCTGTTTGCTCACTATAAGAACTTACACCTGCTATTATTTGTACTGACTCGCTCGTTTCACAAACAACTCATAGCTTACTGTATTCAGTGCCAAATTTAGTATATGTCTTAGAAATAATATCTTCCCACCTCTCTTCTTTTCCTAGCCTGTCATCTGTCTTCTAATTCAGTTTACTTTAATATTCCATTTCTCCTCTTTTCCTCTGCTCAATAATAGTTTGGTAATTTTGCAGGCACATTTTCCTCCATTGTACTATTACTTGCTTCTCTGCACTCAAACTTTATTCCTACATCTAGTTTTCCTCCCCCTACCCAACTCTTCCACACCATTATCATGTGCACCTCCCCCTCCACTCCCTGTCTACCTAATACTCTGCTCTACCCCCTTTTTTCTCCTATATCATTTCCCCCTTATCTCCTCCACCTCCTCCTTCCTTTATCTCCCCTCCTCTGTCTGCCATCCTCCCTCTCCTCTCCCACTACTACACTTTAATTCTCTTCTACCCCTCCTTTGTCCTACTACCCCACTGATAATCCTTCCTCCAAACCTCCTCTCCATGTCACCCCATACCACCCCCATCTTATTAAACTCCCTCCCTGCCAACCACCTACAGGTTCCCTTCCCAGCACTGGTCCCCACATAATCTCTCCACTACATTCATCTCGGCCACCCATATTAAACTCACCTTCTCGCTACAGCAATCCAAATAATCTAATTCACATTTCTCCCACAAACACTGTCCCTCTATCCTGTGCCCTCTGGAATGCCAGATCAGTATGTAACAAACTCGTACCCACCCATGACCTTTTCATCTCTAAAAACTTGCATCTCCTAGCCATTACTGAAACCTGGATTTCACCCTCTGACACCATTTCCCCTGCTGCTCTCTCCTCTGGGGGCTTCATCTTCTCTCATACCCCTCACCCTGGGGGTCGCCATGGTGGTGGGGTAGGGGTCCTTCTATCCCCCGGTTACTCCTACCAACTCCTACCCTCTGAACCATCTCTTACTTTCTCTACATATGAGGTTCATGCTATACGCCTCTTCCAACCAGTTCACCTTAGAGTAGCTGTTATTTACCATCCCCCTGGCCCTCCTTCCAAATTCATTGACAACTTCGCTTCCTGGCTTCCTCACTTTCTTTCCTCTGACCTTCCCTCTATTATCCTAGGTGACTTCAATATTCCTATTGATATCCCCACAGAAGCCTCTGCCTCCAAACTCCTCACCCTCATGTCTTCATTTGGTCTCTCCCAATGGACCTCCCATGTGAGTGGGCATTCGCTTGACCTGGTCTTCACTCACCGTTGTGATATTTCTAATTACTCCAATTCCCCATTCCACCTCTCAGACCATCACCTTCTCTCTTTTAACCTATCCCTCTCTCCTTCCCTTCCTCTACCTCCTATGGCCACTATCACTAAGCGTAACATTGATGCTCTTTTTCTTCCCAGCTTGACTCACTTCTCTCCCCTATCCTCTCTCTATCTTGCCCTGAACAAGCCATTTCTCTATACAATACCTCCCTTACTTCTGCTCTGGACTCTGTTGCTCCGGCGATCACTATTCACCCCCGCAGATTTACACCTCAACCCTGGCATTCCAAATGCACCAGATACCTGCAAAAGTGTTCACAAACTGCCGAGCGACAGTGGAGAAGATCACGCTCTAAGGCTGATTTTCTCCATTTCAAATTTATGCTCTCATCATACAGTGCTGCCCTTTCCCTTTCTAAACAGTCATATTTCAAGAACCTCATCTCCTCTCAGTCCTCAAATCCCCAACGTCTCTTCACCACCTTCAACTCCCTCCTCCGCCCACCCCCTCTTCGTCTCCCTTCCTTGCTCTCTGCCCTTGATTTTGCTACCTACTTTACATCTAAAATTGACTCCATACGTCAGGACATCATATCCCACCAGTCCCCCTGCTATCCACCTCCTCTCTTCCCAGATCACCCTTCTCCTTCAATTTTACCGACTCTAACTTTCTTCTCTCCTGTATCTGGAGAGGAAGTCATGTCCCTCATCCAGTCCTCCCCCCCTTCTACCTCCCCCCTTGACCCTATCCCTTCACGTCTCCTCGGCTACCTCTCTCCTTCTGCCTGCTCCCATCTTGCCCACCTCCTTAATCTCTCCCTATCATCAGGCACTGTCCCGTCTGCATTTAAACATGCCCTTGTCTCCCCCATACTAAAAAAAACAACCCTTGATTCTAACACTCTCTCCAACTACCGTCCCATCTCTCTCCTCCCTTTTGCTTCCAAGCTCCTTGAGCGTGCTGTTTTCAAGCGCCTTACCACCTTTATTTCCTCTCATTCCCTCCTTGACCCTTTTCAGTCTGGCTTCCGTTCTCTCCACTCCACTGAAACTGCCCTCACAAAAGTCAGCAATGACCTCCTTGTTGCTAAATCCAAGGGCCACTACTCTCTGCTCATTCTCCTTGACCTTTCTACTGCTTTTGACACTGTGGACCACCCTCTCCTTCTGCAAATCCTTCACTTCCTTGGTCTGCGTGACACTGCCCTCTCCTGGTTATCCTCCTACCTCTCTGACCGATCCTTCTCTGTCTCCTCTCATGACTCCTCTTCTCCCCCACAGCCTCTTACAGTAGGTGTTCCCCAAGGTTCTGTTCTTGGACCTCTCCTTTTCTCACTCTATACATCCTCCAATATCATCTCTATGCTGATGATACTCAGATCTACCTTTCCTCCCCCGACCTCTCTCCCTCTCTCCTCACTCGTGTCTCCAACTGTCTCTCTGCCATTTCTTCCTGAATGTCCCAGCGATTTCTTAAACTTAATATGTCTAAGACTGAGCTAATCATCTTCCCTCCCCCCTACATAACCACACTTCCCACCATTTCTTTATCAATTGATGGCACAACTATCTCCTCTAGCCCCAAAGTGCGCTGTCTTGGAGTTATCCTGGACTCCACCCTCCCCTTCAAACCACATATCCAGAATCTCTCACAGTCCTGTCGCTTTCATCTTAAAATTAGACCCTTTCTCACCCAGGATGCCACTAAAACCCTCATACACTCATTGGTCATCTCCAGATTGGACTACTGTAACCTTCTCCTATCTGGCCTCCCCAAATCCCATCTCTCTCCTCTCCAGTCTATCCTTAATGCTGCTGCTCGGCTCATCTTCCTCTCAAAACGCTCTGCATCTGCCTCCCCTCTCCTACAAGCCCTCCCCTGCTCCCCTTCCCCTTTAGAACCCAATTTAAGGTTCTCACGCTCACTTACAAAGCCCTCAGCCATTCCTTTCCCATTTACATCTCTGATCTCATCTCCCTTCACTCTCCTGTCCACCCTCTTCGTTCAACAAATGCACGCCGCCTTTCATGCCAGCTGATTACTTCCTCCCACTCCCGCCTCCAAGATTTTGCCCGTGCTGCTCCCCACCTTTGGAACTCTCTCCCGCTTCCCATCAGACTCTCCACATCTCTACAATCCTTCAAACGGGCTCTCAAGACCCACTATTTCATCAAAGCCTTCCAGCTCTCATCTTAACTTGCTGCTACATACTCCTTCCTCCCTGCCTACCCCATCTGTGTCATCCCTGTTTATCTGTCCCTCCCCCTTAGAATGTAAGCTCCTATGAGCAGGGCCCTCTACCCTCTTGTGCATCTCCTTACTATACCTTCATCTACTTCTTACTCTCTACCAGGGCACCTAACACTTGATTGCTTTGCATTGTTGCTTATCTGGGTGTTAAGGTCGTGAATGTAGCAATGTATATTATCCATGTCCTGTAATGTATTGCATTGTACTGTACTGTAAGTCACTGTAAATCAATCTATTTGTTTATGTACTTTGTAAGGCGCTGTGGAAAACTTGTGGCGCCATAAATAAACGACAATAATAATAATAATAAAGAATAGCTGTGCCTTATAAGTTATAACCAATGCAGGGAAATTATACTAATAATCCCATTTGAATGTACATATCTCAGGGTTTTTTATGTAACAACTTCATAATGGGGGTAAGGTGCAATCAGGGAGATTACTAGATTCTTCAAGGAGACAGGGAGATTGCTACTATTTCAGGGAGTCTCTCTGACAATGAGGGAGAGTTGGCAAGTGTGTATTAGGGTTAGGTTTAGGGGTTAGGGTTTGACACTAGGGGAAGGCTTTGGGTTAGGCTGCGAGAGGGGAGAATTAGGTTTAGGCTGTGGGGGGAGGGTTAGGGTTAGTGTTTGGTATACTTACCTCCAGGTGTCGGCATCATCACCTACTCAGGATTCCGGTGGTGAGACTTTGAGCGCCGGGATCTTGAGCGCCGGCAACCCGTTACCATCCCAGATAGTACATGGAATCAATAACAAAGTTCCAAGCAAGTTGTCATTGCCATTCTGCTAGTAATCACAATGCCACAAAGCTTAATAAATCTTTTCGAACTGTATTAAGTGTATTAAGTTAATTAACAGGGGCAAATTCAGGATTTCTATATGGTGCTTTCAAAATGCTTTATTTTTAGAGCGAGTGTGGCCAGTCCATGAAGAGGGCATAACTTCAGACATATACAAGGCCAGCGATCACGGTAAACCGTGTGACAGTAGGGTCAGTCGTCTGAGCTGCATGTTTGTTTTTTCTGGATGTGATCACCATTTCCCTTCTTTACAGAGCAGCAGCAGCAGAGGTACCTACAACCGGAAACAGACATACACTATAGCTCAATAATATCAATACACAACCCAAATCATCGATTTTTTGGAAAGTAATGAACAAAAGAAGCTAGTTTGTGCTGAATATATATTTATTTCTGCAAATAAACATGCTTTGCATGCATACACATTGTTTACAAATAAATTGAGTCCCACTCAGCAGTTGGCTCAGGGCCCCCATCTGGCTTCTCCAACAGGCCATTGTCTGGGTAATTAGTACCCATCCCTCCACCACCTACCTTTGGCACCCTTGTTTATAGTATAGACTACAGGGGTGAGAGCCTACAATTTTTTTTTTCTGTAGAGAACATATTTATCTCTTATAAATAACACAAGCAGTTAGGAAAAGATTCTGGGCAACTCTAAAACCTCCCTTCATTGGGAAGTCCATGAAGAGGTCAAAATTAACAAGCTATAGTCTACCTCATACAAAGTGCAATAAATTATTTCTGCAGACATATAGAAGGCTAACAATCACAGGAAGCCATTAGATGCAGCAGTAGTTGCTGATGTAAGCCTTATTCCATAATCGAATACACCTGACTCTTCTTGCTGGCAGCTGCTCTCTGGACTCCTTGGTCCCTCTGGTCTGGTGCGCTGATTGAGTGCTCAGAAACACACACAACAGACATGGTAGGAGAAGTTGTTGCCACTGGGCATGTGCAGCAGCTCCGTTCCTTCCCTTATACAGCATGGTGTTGCCACAGCTCAAGTAAAATCATATTAAATATTACTTCCATTCAGGTCATGTGTTGAGCCACAGGTCCGGTCAGTGGTGGGAAGGTGAGATTCTGGGCAACTGGAAACCCACTTGCATTTGCCTATATATTAAATACAGAAAATGACAACCATGTTGGTTGTGCAGGAAAAATACAAACTTAATAATTACTAAGTACAGCACACAAATTGCTTTATGAATTTGGAATGGGAAATGTGTGAAAACCATGCTATAACATATACACATTTATCTCTTTATTACATACTAGCAACCCGCCCTGGCTTCGCATGGGAGAATTTTTGAATTTACAGCGATAGTTTTTTTTAATGGAGGCCTTATAAGATTGCCTTTTAGATGACATCAGTAATATTTCGTCCTGACGTCAACACGAAAAGATTTCATTTTGACGTGACGCGCAAAAGGGCCATGTACAGTTGTCCATGAGAAAAACAATCTCCACTCAAGTCAACTCCAGCCACGTTAAGTGTCTAGCCCTATGCTTTATTTATTGTCATGCCAAAGCAGAATCTTACCAGGAATTGGACTCCTTTGAAATTAAAGAACCGTTGTCAAGGTCAGGGTATTATGTAGATCCGGCTCGGGATCCTTAGGTATAACTGACGTGCATAGCAAACAAGGAAGCTTGATGATACTTTGGCTTATGGGTATGAACAGGAGCTTAGGTACACTAGTGACAGTGTAGGAACCACAGACTTGTGATATGCAAAGATACTGGACTGGAACCGGAATGAACAGTCCAGATCCACTGGGCAACCCCTCGTCTAGTGACCTGTGAAGGCCAATATACTCCAGGGACAAGAGTGACCCCCAGAACTCAGAACAGTATAGTACTGGTAGATAGGAACTCAGAACTCTAGCCACGAATCAGGGTCTTATGTAGTCAGAGTACAACTTGCGGAAACTGTAACTCTGGTATTGCTCAGACGCAAGACTTGGAACTGGAACCAGTGAGGAACTCAAAAACTGAGAGTATGAATATGTGGGCCTGATTCAGATCCGCTCGCTCGATGCGTTCGCTCGCTCGACACGTATGCAAATTCTGCCAACTAACAACAAGGCAGGCGATCGCACGGCAAGGCATAAGCACGCCCACTATGTCTTGGCGTGCGATCGCCCTGTGTATGCAGACACCCACCAGCCTGTCTTAAGATGCCCACTAATGTACGTCATCTCCCGGAAGTGTATGCAACCATCGGTACCATCGGAAATTAACGCAACGCTTGTGGTTGACCATGCCCTACCACAAGCACTGCGATCACTTCAGTGTAAAATTCAGCCAGGTGACATGTACTATGATGCTCCGTCTTAATTATGCAGGCCTCTGGAACGGCATTGAGATGCTCAGGCACGCCTGCGGTCGCACCTCCACTCCCCCGTTTTCAAAGACCAACCCCTGTCACCACTCACAAACAGCTTCTCCTGTCACTCAGTCTGGTGAGCAGTCTATGCCCAGCGAGCGATTGCTCCTCGATTGTCTGGACTAGTTCGGGCACACTCCCCCCACACTAACCAACACCCCAGCAGCACACTATCCCCCCTTACCAACACCCTAGCAGCACACTCCCCCCCTTAACAACCCAGCAGCACACTCTCCCCCTTACCAATACCCCAGCAGCACACTCCCCCCCAACCAACACCCCAGCAGCACACTCCCCCCCACTAACCAACACCCCAGCAGCACACTCCCCCCCACATACCAACACCCCAGCAGCACCCCCTCCACAAACCTTCACCCCAGCAGCACATTCCCCCCTCACTAACCAACACCCCAGCACCTGCAGCACACTCCCCCCCACAAACCAACATCCCAGCAGTACACCCCCCCACTAACCAACACCCCAGCACCTGCAGCACACTCCCCCCACAAACCAACACCCCAGCAGCACAATCCCCCCTTAACATCCCAGCAGCACACTCTCCCCCTTAACATCCCAGCAGCACACTCTCCCCCCTTACCAATACCCCAGCAGCACACTCCCCCCCTTACCAATACCCCAGCAGCACACCCCTCCCCCCTTAACACCCCAGCAGCACACACCTCCCCCCCTTTACCAACACCCCAGCAGCACATTCCCCCCCCCCCTTACCAACACCCCAGCATCACTTATAACAGTACACTAGATCCTTACCTGATGCTGGTCTTCCGGTCCAAGTTGGCTCTGTAGCTCTGTAGTCTGCTGTCATCCTCCCACATACTCATTGGAGCAGCCATGCTCGGGCAGGATGCTCCCAGAGCAGAGCACTGACTGACTGAGAGCAGAGGAGGCGGAGCTTCTCTGTCTCAGCCTCCGAGTATGCTGCTGCTGCTATATAAATCTGGCTGCCAGTAGCCGCAGCAGCACGGTAGCCAGCAAATTTAATTACATTTAAAAAAAGCCTGCAAATGACAGGGGTCTCAGCGGCGCCCTCTAGGGGCCGGCACTCCGGGCGACAGCCCTGTTAGCACGCCCCTAGAACCGTCCCTGCTTACGCTTCCCCCTTAGTGACTAACCCTGACCCTCCCACTAGTGCCTAACCCTAAACCTAACCCTTCCCCTAACCCCAGATACCCGATCACTGCAGCACTTCGGTATGCCAGCGGTCGGGATACTGGACCCGGGATCCCGTCATTGTGTAATTAATGTCTATTTAAACATAATTTTACATTTTGTTAAAAAAATTATATTAAATTAGATTTAAATAGCTTTTATTTACATAATTTGCCTAAAAAAAATCGACAATTTTGGGGAAAGTTTTTGAAAAAATATTAGCCAGTTAAGTGGTTAAATAAGAGGTGGTCAATAGCCATTGGTCTAGCTGACCAGATGAGCACACAGGTGCATTAGTTAATCACAGGGAGGCATCCCTGTGATGTCTTGGAAACAGAAATAAACGAATGTCTGAGTCTAGAAGGAATGCTAAGACCCCAATTCGTGACAATCATTTTTCACATAAATGAAATAGGAACGGGAAAAAAAAGCAAAATCTAAAATTTTGTACAGGTTGAGTCTCTCATATCCAAATATTCCGAAAAACATAATTTTTTTTACCATGACTGAGATAATTAAACCTTTCATTGTTGATGGTTCAATGTACACAAACTTTGTCTAAGACACAAATTATTAGAAATAAAGTATAAAATGACCTATAGGCTGTGTGTATAAGGTGTATATGAAACATACATTAATTTCATTTCTGTACACAAACTTTGTTTGAGCCATAAAATTATTAAAAATATTGCATAAAATTACCTGCAGGCTGTGTGTATAAGGTGTATATAACACATAAATGCATTCTGTGTGTATATTTGGGTCCCATTCCCAAGATATTTCATTATTAAATGCAAATATTCCAAAATACGGAATATTCCATTATCCAAAATACCCCTGGTCCCAAGTATTTTGGACATGGGAGACTCAACCTGCTATTAGTAAACAGGGGACACATAATTTTTTCTGGATAAACCAGATAATACATATCAATCTCTATAGTATAAAATAAAGTCCATCGTTGTGATATACAGTATCTTTAACAGTTTAGGCAGCATAAGACATAAAAGCGATTTGACGTCCGTTGTTTCATTGGCTTGCTTCACTAAAGTCATTACAGCTCGGCTCTCTTTTTCTACATTAATGTTTCATATACATAAACCTTCCTCAACAAATGCTTTATAGAATAGTGAAAACTGCATCAAAATCCATCCAGTGGTTCTCGAGATTAGCCCAAACAAACAGATAGACGCCTACCAGGGACTTTATTTTATACTATGTATGAATGCTCTACAAATCTGCATTAAACTGTGTCCTGTAGAACTGTATGAAAGGGTTTTTGTTAGAGATGAGCGGGTTCGGATCTAAGAGATCCGAACCCACCCAAACTAAAGGAATCCGTGTCAGATCCAAGCGGGCTCGGATGTTCCCGCCGACTCAGATCTCTCAAATCGCGGCAAAACCATAGAGACGAAATCTCGCAGCTCGCGAGCTTTCATCTCTATATATAAGGGACGCGGCAGGCGCCATTTCACTCCGGCTGTGGAGACTGAACAGGGAGGGTGAGTAGAGTAGGGCTGGAGAGAGGTGCTGTGCTGTTCTATCTGCTGTGTCCTGGGCTGGTGCTGATGATCCATTCTGGGCTGGTGTTATGTTGTGCTGTCTGCAATGTCCATCTGGGCTGTTGCTGCTGATCCATCAGGGCTGGTGCTGTGCTGTCTGCTGTGTCCATCTGGGCTGTTGCTGATCCATCTGGGCTGGTGCTGTCTGCTGTGCTGTCTGCTACATCCATCTGGGCCCAAGTTCTGGACCCAAATAAAGTGTATTTTTTATGTGTAATATATATTTGTCTGTGTGCGTGTTAGGCTTAACCACACAAAATACAGCAAGTCAGCAACGCAAGCTAGTGCTACCCGAGCAGAAAAAAAAAAATAAAACATGTCTTTTTTTTGTAATAATTGTCTGTGCGTGTTAGGCTTAGCCGCACAAGATCTATCAAGTCAGCAACGCAAGCTAGTGTTGCCCGACTCCAGTCATCATCAATCTGTGCTCTGGGCTCAAAGTTCTGGAGCTGAAAAAAAATAAAAATAAAGTGTCTTTTTTTTCATCTTTACCTGTGTGCGTGTTAGGCTTAACCGCACAAGATCCAGCCAGCAAGGCAAGTTGCAACCTAGTGCTGCCCGACTCCAGTCGTCATCAATCGGTGCTCTTGGCCCAAGTTCTGGAGCTGAAAAAAAACAAAAATAAAGTGTCTTTTTTTATCTTTGTCTGTGTGTGTGTGCGTGTTAGGCTTAACCGCACAAGATCCAGCCAGCAACGCAAGTTGCAACCTAGTGCTGCCCGACTCCAGTCGCCATAATTCGGTGCTCTGGGCCCAAGTTCTGGAGCTGAAAAAAAATAAAAATAAAGTCTCTTTTTTTTAATCTTTGTCTGTGTGCTTGTTAGGCTTAACCGCACAACATCCAGCCCAAGTTCTGGAGCTGAAAAAAATAAAAATATTTTTTTTGTCTAATATTTGTCTGTGTGCGCACGACTGCACGTGTGTGAATTTTGTAACCGCACCTTGGCTACACTATTGGTGCTTGTGACACTGCTTCAAGACCGCAGAAAATATGGAGGGCTGTCACATAATAGGAGAGCCAGTTCAAGAACCACATGTTGTAGCTGTCGCCAGCAGTGCAAGGCCGTCAACTTCTATGAAGGCCCATGCCCCAGGGCTTAGGTTACGCCATCGATATGGTAATGCAAGTTTTACTGAAGTTAAGAAAAAAAAATTGAAAGGAAATTTGCCTATAGATAAACAAAAAATTGTCAATACGCCATTCACTACACTAGGTGGCAAGGAAATGATAAGGTCTTGGCCTTTCTTTATGAAGACTGCTGATTCTGATAGCCCTTCTGCTTGTAGTAGTAGTAGTGGTGGTCCAATTAAAAATTTGAAAGTTGTTAAGACAGCTCCGGAAAAAACAACTGTGCGCCCTGAGAAATCAAAATCACAAATCCCCGATGAGAGTGCAAGTGTGTCCGCGGTTGCCATGTGTTAGCCAAATAAATAATAGTGTACTGGAGGATCCTCCCAAGTTCCAACATTTGTGTGCCCTCTGTAAATGTGGGGAAGGACAGTCAACATCTTGCAGACGTAGTCATTGATGATGCTTCTGTGAAATTGCACTTGGAGGAGGAGGATATTTTGGTAGTTGAAGGCGCTAAGGATGATGAGGATGTTGATAATGAAGATGTTGGTGATGAGGATGTTGATGCCGAGGATGTCCTTTGTGTAAGTAAAGCAACAGCTGTTGCTCATGGATTGAAAAAGCCAAAGCCCATTGTTGTCATGCCGGGACAAAAGACCAAAAAATCTACTTCTCATGTGTGGAATTATTTCCACCCCGATCCGGACAACAGTTGTCAAGCCATATGTGACCGTTGCCATGCAAGAGTGAGTAGAGGGAGGGACCTAAACCACCTAGGAACCTCCTCCTTGTTACCTCACTTGGAGCGCATTCATCAAATATCAAAGTGTACGTCGCCAAGTTCCAAAACTCAAAACGTAACAAGTCCAGTGTCACCTACCTGCTCCCTCTCTGTGAGATCCAATCGCCTTCGATCTCCAACACCAACACCTGCATCATCAACATCCTCATTCGTCATCGGGGGTAGTCCTGCTGCATCCAATGTTGGTATTCGAAGCATGATTGACTCCTCTCCTATCCGTGATTCCCCCGAACGGATCTTTGATGACTACGCTTGTTGCTGCTGCTGTTGCTGTGAGTGGATCTTCATCCCAGAAGGGGACCAGGAGGAAGACTACTTGTAGTGTATCCTCCAAAAAACAATCAACTATCAAACAATCGTTTGCAAGGGCAAACTAGTATGATAGCAATCACACAGTTGCACAGCGGATTACTGACGCCATAACAGCTATGCTGGTATTAGATGTGCGTCCAGTATCTGCCATTACCGCAGTGGGGTTTCAACAGTTATTTGAGGTCATGTGTCCTCGCTACCAGATCCCTTCTAGATTCCACTTTGCTAGAACAGCAATTGCAAATACGTACAAGGACATTAAAAAAAACCTTATTAATGTCCTCAGAAATACCGTTGTACCCACTGTCCACTTGACCACTCATATGTGGACAAGTGGGACAGGGCAAACTAAGGATTACATGACTTTGACAGCCCACTGGGTAGGTGTATTGCCTACAACAGCAACAGCAGCAGCAACATCTACCAAAAGACAGCTGATACAGAGGCAGGCTACTCTTTGTATAACTGGTTTCACTAAGAGGCATACCACTGAGAACCTCTTAGAAAAACTCAGGGAAATCATTGCTAAATGGCTTACCCCACTTGGACTCTCCTCGGGATTTGTGATTTCGGACAATGCCACCAATATTGTGAGAGCATTACATCTGAGCGAATTCCAACACGTCCCATGATTTGCTCACACAATTAATTTGGTGGTGCAACATTTTTTTAAAAATGACAGGGGCATGCAGGAGATTCTCTCCGTGGCCCGCAAAATATCCAGACATTTTAGACATTCGGCAAATGCTTGTCGAAGATTGCATGACCAGCAGGTACAGTTAAATTTGCCCTGCCATCAGCTGAAGCAAGAGGTAGTAACTCGGTGGAATTCTACCCTCTATATGCTTCAGCAGATGGAGGAACAGCAAAAGGCCATCCTGGACTATACAACGGCCTATGACATGGGCCGTGGAGGGGGAATGCACCTTACTCAAGCGCAGTGGAGAATAATTTCTGTGTTGTGCAAGGTTCTCAAACCCTCTGAACTTGCCATACGTGAAGTTAGTTCAGACACTGCCAGCTTGAGTCAGGTCATTCCCCTCATCAGACTTTTGCAAAAACAGCTGGAGAAGCTGAAGGAGGAGGTGAAATGGAGCGTTTCCAAGAGTCATCAATCTATTGAAATCTGAAAAATATATTTTGGCGACCATTCTGGATCTTAACTTTAAGTCCTACCTTGTAGTAAAAAAAATTGTCAGCTGCAGCCACACGTGAAATGCCATCATCTCCTCCTTCAGTTTCTGCAGCTGCCAGGAAAAGACTCCATTTTCCTTACATAATGCCTGCTGGTCATTCAGATCGTTCACCAAAAAATTACATCTTGTCGGGCCTGAGGGAACTGCCTACTAGTGACATGTCTTCTACCGTGACTATGTGTGATACGGTCTCCATTCACAGAATGGTGGAGGACTATTTCAGAGATAACATCCTAATAGGCATGTTAGACAGTCCCTTTCAGTACTGGCAGGAAAAAGAGACTGTCCTTCCCCACCCTCCAGTGTGTACTCCGAAAGTGTTTTCAGTGCAGCTGGCAACCTTGTCAGTGATTGGCGTAGGAGGTTACTTCTTCAAAATGTGGAAAAAATGATGTTCATTAAAATGAATTACAAATTCCACGAGGAAGACCTCTACCAACAATTACATGAATAAATTACAGAGGCGCCTATGGTGGATTCCAGCGGGGACAAATTAATATTGTGTGAAGAAGAGGATGTACACACTGCTGGGGATGACGAGGACGAGGACGACGACAATTAGTAATGTAAAGCCAGTTTGTGTATGGGATCATTTTCATTTCCATGTCCATATTACATTTGCAGCTTGCTTTCTGGGGGTCCAAACAAACCAATAATTTCAGCCACAATTGGCAGTCCTTGTCACTGAAATGACTTGTTTGTTAAACTGTCCTGTTTCATATACAACATAAGGGTGGGTGGGAGGGCCCAAGGACATTCCATTATATGCTTGTTGGGGCATTGTTGCCTGACATTTTAAATGTTATGGTTGGTTTAGGAACCAATGATTTGTTTTTAAATTAATTTATTATCAATTTTACAGCCAGGGGCTGTACCAATGAATTTCTTTTTATTAATTATTCAGCCAGGGGCTGCACCCAATTAATTGTTTTTTAATTAATTTATTATCAATTTTACAGCCAGAGGCTGCACCAATGAATTTATTTTTATTAATTATTCAGCCAGTGGCTGCACCCAATGAATTGTTTTTTAGTTAATTTATTATCAACTTTACAGCCATGGGCTGCACCAATGAATTGTTTTTTAATTAATGTATTATCAATTTTACAGCCAGGGGCTGCACCAACTATCAACTATCAATTCTTCAATCCTCAAGGGTATCCCAACCATCATTTTTGCACAGTCCTCAACTCTATTAATAATTGTATCAATCAGTTTTGAGCCAGAAAGCTGGATGCAACCTTTTGGCCCTATAACTAGATGAAAAAAATCAATATTGTGAGCTGTGAGGTGGTCAATGTTGACTGGAAACGAGTGGAAATAAATGTTATTGAGGTTATTAAAACTGTAGGACCAAAAAAGGCCCATTTTATGTGATTTTAGCTGTTTTTTTATTTTTTAAGAAAAGATCCAGATCCAAAACCAAAACACAAAAACAAAATAAGGAGGTGAGGTTTTGGCAAAACCAATCCAGATTCAAAACCAGGGGAGATCCAGATCCAAAACCAAAAGACGGGGGTCGGCACACATCTCTAGTTTTTGTACATCATCTGGTTCTTGACAGATATTTACAGGCATCTGTGCTAGTACTGTTAGGAATTTGTATGTGTTTATAGACCAAAGGATAGCATGGTTCTCAGCTGAAAGTGATTATTCACACACCAGCCAAAAAGTATATAGATCTTTAGTGGGAACTGTATAATTGCCGCTTAGTGTACTGTATCTCCACATACAGTATGTATTGACATAGAGATGTGCCATTCCTATATTTTTAAGGCCTATGTTTGATGCGAGATGAGAAATGTAGCCAGACTTTTCCAGAATGATTGAGACTGCTGTGAAGTGCAATCTCTCCCCTTGGCACATATGTGTAAATTTGCTACAGTACAGCCCAAACGACTCTTAGGCAGTTGTAGACTAGATATATAGAAGAAAATAAATCACAGTACACAGAATGTTGAGGTTTAACTATAGATATTGTGTAGTACACCCATAAATACCATCTAAACAAATGATTTATAACAATGTCAAATCATAGGAAGCATTGTTCTTAAAATATATATTTTTTATTGGCTTGACTAGAAAAGTAAAACAAATTCTGAAAAGTAAAACATAGCAAATGCAATTTAAAGATGATGCTTGTAATATATTTAGAGACCTATTGACAAATTATTATGTTTTGGCTACCCCCCATACTTTCAAAACATTAAACTTTAATAGTAGTGTTTGCTGCATTGTCTTGCTAAGTACAAAGTAGGCAACTGTACCCCTTCTTTTACATAGTAGTACAAAAACTACATTTCAATTTGGCAAGCGAGATTAATGAAATGAGATAATGGGCTGCAGACTCCACAGAACGCTTGCTTTTTGCACCAAATCTGATCATTTGTAGGAGCACTTTACCCAATGGGAATAAAAGTTTTAATAAGGTCAGTCCTGATATCCATTCACTTTTAAGCCATAAATAAACTCAAACCAAAAAGTGTCCTAAAGAAGGACTATGGACGTGACAGTTACAACTTTGCACGCTGCCCACTCCTCAGATTTTTCTGCCTCTCCATAATACCCTTTTGCGGAAGCATCTCCTGTAAGTGGAGAATAAGTATGATCCTTTAAATGTGTGGAGCAGGCCATTTTAGAGCACCACAATAGGATGCACATATATGTTGCACCAAGAACGTTATATATTGTCTAGATTTATTAGGTGCAGGATGGTTTTATCTGTACACCCTTCTGAACACCCATCTGTACACATTTAAATTTGTCACTACATTTTCTTGGTGAATAGATTATTTTATTAATTCATATTGAAAGAGAGAAGTCTAATTTGTATTTGCTATTTTGATTGTTTAAGAATATGTCAAGACAGTTATAAACTAGAACGTAATATTAACATGCGGGCACACACAATGTCTGTTTGTTATAGGCCAAAATGACCATTTAATGAAGGGTACTTGTGGGAACCTGGACTAGTTATAGGAAATGACCATGAGATATAATGATAACATAATTGCCTCTGTCTGGTAAACTCAAGAATTTTGGGTAGACCACCCTCTCGGAAACTGGCCACTTCAATGACGCAATTCACAACATTTTACAGCAGGCTAGGGCCACCATGGCGAGAATTTTGTCCCACCTACCGCGATCTTCCTTACCATTCTCTCCGGGATCTTCTGGAGATTAGACCGTAAAAGAAGAAGTAAAAATAATAGGTATATTGGTAGGTTACTGGTAGGTATATAGACATACAATTTAAGGGCAAGGCTGAGTACAGATATGTGGAATTATAAGGAGTTTACATTTCAGCGCTAAGCAATAGAGACATTATACACTATACTAAGCTGAGAGTACAATCAGCCGGCTGTGAAACTTCTCCGATTTTATACATAGACCACATGAATTATTGTTTTTGCAAAGCCTTACTTTATCCTATGCTGATAGAGAAAAAACAGCAGCCTTGCCATTTAAATAGGAAAATGATTGATAGTCAGGAATGTACATGAAGTCTCCTATTTGCCTTTTAAATCATGCTATTCTAGCACAGTCTGGGTTTGTCTGCTTTTGTGTTTGCACTGTGGTTTATTGAAATGTCATACCTCCCTGGATCTAAAGAGTTTTAAGCTGCTGTTTATTCAGAGTGTAAGTAACACTGTGCTAGTGTGAGCACCTGACTTAGTAGTGCTAGACTATTCCAGCCCTGATAATTATCTACCATCACCACAGGACAGGGATCAACTGCTCCGATTTCATGGAGAAATAAAAGACTGTTTGTGCCAATAAGCTGGAATACTGGTCTATTCCTGTGCTCTAATTAACTAGGGATTTGGGAAAAAAACAGTGGTACTGTTCCTGAATGTGGCTGACAGTCTTAAACAGGATGTAAATCATTATAGGATAGTCTAATGCACTAAATGCTGTGTGGGGCTTCACGTATTGTTCTTTTTTTATTTATCCAACCATAAGATCTAATTTTACCCAAATCTGACCTAAGCAACATGAAAAGGCTCTATTCATCACGTTGCATGGACATTTTATGGGAAGTGACATTTTCACATTTAATCACATACATTGGTAATATCTGACCTGACCAGACCTGAATTGTATTTAAGGAAACAGGTCAGTGGCAGAGTCTGCCAGACACCCAAGTCTCTTTGTATTGTGTTGTGTTTTTACTGTTTCAGAAGGAAATGCTGTATCTTTCTTGGAACATTGCAAAGGTCATTTATGAAAGTTAAGCATGCTGATGTGCAATCCTTTTTCTTATCAGCAAATGTGCATATTTGCCACAGGGCCGTAGCTAAGGTAGTGCGGCCGGTGCCATCGCACAGGGCACCACAGGTCATGGGGTACTGTTTGGGCCTGTCAAATATCTGTTTATTATCATTCCCACTTGTAGCTTCCTCTTATTTCATCCCCAGCATCTCCTGGCCTTTCCTATCTCTTCCCAGGCCCTTCCCCATGAGGCCATTCCCCTTTTTTGGGTGCATTATGTCCCTTTGAAACATGAGGGGGGCGCCAATGCTCTTTCTGGCACAGGGCACCAAAAAGTCTAGTTACGGCTCTGATTTGCCATCCTCTTACATATATAAGGAAGTGGTCACATTCTGGATGTCCCTCCACTTCTGAGATATTGCAGGTCCAGTCTGAAATATGCATAGTGCTGCAGTTGTCTAATGTTCTACTTTAGGGGTCTTGAGTTTGCTGCTAAAATATTGCACCTTCCACCCAGATTTATGACTTAAAAGAATCATCAAAGCGAAGGTACATCAGACTGTCTTTATTACATGCACTCTCCATGTGTTCAAGAAGCAAAAAGGCAATCTCTGAACATGACATATGAGACAGTTGCCGTCATGCGTCATAAAGTTCTTAACTGATGTTTATGCATTTCCAGTTTGGAGCAAAAAAAAGAAAAAGAAGATTTTAGGTAAGTATTTATTCCGAGGTCAAGATTTACATAGAAATTGCAGGGGGAATATTAATTCACTTCTTCATTCATTTATTTAAGGGGGCACTATTATTTATTTTACAAAGGGAGCAATGTTATTTAATTATTGCACATATCAACACTATAACAAGCAAACTTTAAATAAAAAAGTGAAGCTTTACTTACCTTATGATGAAGCTTTAAGCAATAGACAGACACACACGCCTCTAAGTAGCTTGTCAATTATTTGGGAAGTTTTTTCACATCAGTTTTCTGTCAATTTCTAAAACGGCTGCATAGTAAATATGGGGTTTCTATACTTGTAATATGAAATACATTGATGGTTAGTTGGCTTTCTAGTGTGGATTAACTGCAGTTTCCTCTTTGTTTGGACTTTAGTAAATCAGTTTTAAAAACTGACAGAAAACACAAAACCAACGTTTAGTAAATATACCACTAAGCATATTAACTAGGACCTAGAGACTTTCCTTAGAATTCATGCCTCAGCAAATCAAGATGACTGGTTGGAATTACTGCCTTTGGCCAGAGTTCGCTCATGTCGCAACTTTCAGATAGGTAACAGATGCAACTCGCATTGGGATTGACTAGACCTATAAATGAGGCGCAGAGTCTAATGAGCCGGCGTGTTCACCAGGGACTTGCGGGGGGCAAAGGTCATGGCCCTTAGCCTAGGTTCCCTTATACAGATGCTGATGAACTCTGGATGAAGTGGAGGCTACAGCATAGTCGACAAGCCAGGTCAGAATCCAAACGAGTACCAGTGGTCAGGCAATAATGGAGTCAGGAGCGGAACAAGGTCAGAACCGGAATATCAAGCGAAGTACCAGGGGGAAGATAGAGACAGGTCAGGAACAAGCCAAGGTGAGAATGAGGAGACTGTAACATGGGTATGAACGCTGGAGTAAAGTAATGGAGCCTATACTCTGGGACTGGAGTGCTCCCAGGAACTCCCTAAAACAGTAGACAAAAAGAAAGAAAAGGAAAGATAACTCCCATGGAAGGGACACACTTTGTCACAAAGTAGTTAAAAATGTGCTTTTATTATTAAACATCTTAAAATTTGTAATGAAATAGGGCAAAAATGTAAAGACGAAAAAATATGTATTAAGCAGCATAATTTAGACTAATAATACATATATACATAAATCCTTGAAAAACAAAAAATTCTAAATTAGCATACCTCATAGAATCCTGGGAAACAATCTATCGTGCCAATAAAATGAACATATCATCCAGAGAGAGTACTGTTGCCCAGCAATAACACTGTATAATGCTTGGAAAATATATTAGCACCCTCTCTCACTGTGCTAATATATTTTCGTACGCTCGCTCCCAGCGTATGCACTTTCGGCTAAGTGACAGCACGGCAGGCGATCACACGGGAAGGCATAAGCTCGCCCACTATGACTTGGCGGGCGATCGCTTTGTGTACGCAGATGCCTACCAGTCTGTCTTAACACGCCCACTTGCGCATGTCATCTCCAGGAAGTGTATGTAACCATTGGTACATCGGGTACCATCGGGAGCATTCGCAGCGCTTGTGTTTGACTATACCCTACCGCAAGCACTGCGAGCACTTCAGTGTAAAAAACAGCCAGGTGATGTGTACTATGACACTGCCTGTTAATTATGCACACCTCTGAAACAGCGTTAAGACACTCAGGCTCGCCTGCGTTCGCACCTCCACTCCCCCGTTCTAGTGGCCTGCCCTGTTACCACCCACAAACGGCTTGACCTGTCACTCATTCAGCTGGTCTGTCTATGCTCGGTGAGCATATGCTTCCTGGACTCTCGGACTAGTACGCGCACGTGCATTGCGATGCATACGCATGCGCACAATGTGAACCAATGGCAGCTAGGAGCGAATGTCAGAATGTCAACGCCGTTTCAGAGGCGTGCATAATTAACAGGCAGCGTCATAGTACACATCACCTGCTTGGATTTTACACTGAAGTGCTTGCAGTAGGGTATAGTCAACCTAAAGCACTGCAAATGCATCCGATGGTACTAATGGTTGCATACACTTCCTGGAGATGACATTTGCAAGTGGGCATCTTAAGACAGGCTGGTGGGCATCTGCATACACAAGGCGATCGCATGCCAAGACATAGTGGGTGTGCTTGTGTCTTGTCGTGCGATCACCTGCCGTGCTGTAACTTAGCCAAATTTGCTTACGCATTGAGCGAGTGTACGCATCTAGCGAGCGGGTCTGAATTGAGCCCTTAGTCCTGTTGGACAAGGCCAATTGACAATGGCGGAAATTTTCTCTAGATCCATCAAGTAAAAAATCTTTGCACGTTTTATTCAAACAAAGAGCTCAGATATTAATTGTAGGGAATACCAATCCTTGATAGTAATTGCATTCAAACCCTAGTAATCGATGCACGGTCTCAAGCCTCCATCTTTTTTCTTAACAAAGAATAGACCGACACCTGTGGGTGACTTGGATTCTCTGATAAACCCACGTTCGAGATTCTCCTTGATATAGTCAGTTACCACCTGGGTCTCTGGAAGTGACAGAGGAAACACTCTTCCATGGGGATGCACCTTTTCTGGTAATAACTCTATGGCACAATCCCACTCCCGATGAGTTGGAAGTGTCTCAGCAGCATTTTTACTGAATACGTCCCTGAAGGAGCAAATAGAGCACATCTTGGATGATATCCGTACTCTGGATGAACTGATGTGGAGGACTGATTGATGGTAAACTTCTCTGATAATACTGAGGGCCTGATTCAGACCCGCTCGCAAGCGCTATGTGCTCGCAAGAGGGTCGATGGTGGGGCATTGCGCACAGGCGAGCCCCGGAGCGAGTGAGAAATTCACTTGCTCCGGGGCTCACTACAAACAGAGAGGCTGTCGATGTTAATTGACAGCTCACCCCATTTTGAAGGCGGGAGGGGGGGTGGCTGGACAAACGGAGGGTGTAGCGAGCGGGCCAGGTGGCTGGGTCTAAAAAAAATGCGGCCGCCCTGATTCAGAGTGAGCGCTTGCTTTTTGCGAGTGCCTCTGAATCAGGCCCTGAGATCCCCATGATAAAATTTGAGGCTCACTCCAGTCTAATGTAGGAGCATGCCTGCGTAACCATGGAAGACCCAGGATAATCGGGCTGTCAGCCGATAAAATCATGTAGAAAGAAATGAACTCTATGTGAAGAGTGCCAACTTGCATGGTGATCTCGGAGTCCTGGAGCAGATGGTAGCCATAGGAAGTTTATTCCCTTCAACACCGATGACATTGAGTGGACTTTGTCTGGGCATGCTATGTATTCCTAATTCTTGGACCTTTTTAGTAGTGATAAAATTTCCATCGGCTCCTGAATACAAAAAGACTTTAAGAGTGTCGGTGAGTTTTTCTAAAAGTAGGATCACATCGATCGCAAACTGTGATAAAACTTTCTCGGTTGGGGTGTGCTGGAGCGCACCTAAGCTGACCACCCCTCGATCAGTTAGGCCTTGTTGTTTCCCGACTGGCAAATGTGATTTCCCAATCTGCATAGGTTCTTCAGGTGATTCTACCGGAGCAGTAAAATGAGGTACAAGCTTGAAGCTGAAGCGCCGTGACTGCTCCCACTCCCAACTTCTCTCTCTGTGGTGCAGGTCTATGTGGACGCATAAGGAGATTAAGTCGTCCAAGGATGTGGGCAACTCTCGATGCTAGGACATCTTTAATTTGCTTGGAAAGTCCTTGCATAAAGGCCGAAACCAGAGCTTCATTGTTCCATCCCAAGTCAGAGGCAAGGGTTCGGAATTGCACTACTTATTGACTTGCTGTCTGGCTGCCTTGTTTTAATTGCAGGATAGCTGATGAAGCTGACGATACCGTGTCGAGCTCATCGAAAACCCTTCTGAAAGCTTCTAAAAATTTAGAGCTGTTGTTAACCAAGGGAACATTCCTTTCCCATAGTGGGGAAGCCCAGGCAAGAGCCTGCCTGGACAACAATGAAATAACGTAGGCCAACTTAGTTGTCTCTGATTAAAATGTGCTGCTTGGATCTCGAATTGGATTGAGCACTGGTTCAGAAAACCGCAGATTGCCAACCTGTTGCATTAACGTCTGCAGGCACTGAATGATTTGAGCCTGGTCTCGTTCTTGCTTTTCCACTCAACCGAACAAATTCTCCAATAGGTCATGTGGCGAGGGGTTACCAGCAGCATACATTTTTTGGGGGGGGCCAGAGTATTCTGTAGCAACTTTCGGATAGGCAATGGATGCAACCCGGATTGGGATTGACAAGATTTATAACTGTTTGAAAACTGACAGAAAACACAAAACCAACGTATAGTAAATATACCCCTAAGCATCTTAACTAGGACCTAGAGACTTTCCTTAGAATTCATGTCTCAGCAAATCAAGATGACTGGTTGAAAATACTGCCTTTGGCCAGAGTTCGCTCATGTCGCAACTTTCGGATAGGTAACAGATGCATCCCATATCGGGATTGACTAGACCTATAACCGAGGCGTGGAGTCTAATGTGCTGGAATTGTTCACCAGGGACCCCCGCAAGGAGGTATGGACTTAGCTGCATCCGACATGCAGGTCACGGCCCTCAGCCTGGTTCCCTTATACAGATGCTGGTGAACTCTGGATGAAGTGGAGGCTACATTGTAGTCAACAAGCCAGGTCAGAATTAAAATGAGAAAAACTGTACCAGGGGTGAGGCAATAATGGAATCAGGAGTGGAACCAAGGTCAGAACCGGAATATCAAGCGAAGAACCAGGGAGAAGACAGAGACAGGTCAGGAACAAGCCAAGGTCAGAACGAGGAGTCTGTAACATGGGTATGAACGCTGGAGTAAGGTATTGGAGCCTATACTCTGGCACTGGAGTGCTCCCAGGAACTTCCTAAAATAGTATATGGGAAAGATTACCTGGATTGCACAACCTGAATATAAATATATAATGGGAGGTGCTACCTGATGAGACTAATTGCAGGAACAGAAACAGACAAATCTCAGGTGCACAACTCCAAATTATTGATAATATACAAATGCAATAAAATTATACAATCAATAGAGGTTTTTAGCATAATCATGGCCAAGGTTATGGGCCTACCCACCATATCCAGGTAACCTCTTTAGGGTAGGTCCCTAACATACTAGGGTTCAAATCCAAAGTGCAGGACCCCCCCCAAACTGGCCCAGCTATGCTGCCCCAGGGTACCGCCATAGTTGAAAAATGAGGTGCAAAGAGATAGTTAAGAGCAGCTACAGCTGCATATAAAGAATGAAAATAAAAAAGTGAAGTACATGTATATTAAACACACAGTGAAAGGTTAAAATGTGTAATAAAAGAAAAATGTGTTATAATGCGGTGCCCTGAAACAGATCAACCAAAGCAATCCAGGGGGATCCACGCCCCAAAAATGAACCAAAGTTGCACTACAGTATATAACTTGTAGGACTTACCTAGAATTGTGCCTAATACCAGTGTACATATACATTACCAGACTCCAAGCTTTTATACCAATAAGGAAGGGTGCTAATCCAGACTGGGGGCATCTCCTTTCCCTCAGAAGTGCAATAAAGCACATTAAATGGAGTATATGGGAAAGATTGCCTGGACTGCACAACCTGAATATACATATATAATGGGAGGTGCTACCTGATGAGACTACTTGCAGGCACAGAAACAGACAAATCTCAGGTGCACAACTCCAAATTATTGATAATATATAAATGCAATAAAATTTTGCAATCAATAGAGGTTTTTAGCAGTAAGTTATATACTGTAGTGCAACTTTGCTTCATTTTTGGGGCGTGGGTCCCCCTGGATTGCTTTGGTTGATCTGTGTCAGGGCACCGCATTATAACACATTTTTCTTTTATAACACATTTTAACCCTTCACTGTTTGTTTAATATGCATGTACTTCACTTTTTAATTTTCATTCTTTATATGCAGCTGTAGCTGCTCTTAACTATCTCTTTACACTGCACTTTTCTTACTATGGTGGTACCCTGGGGCAGCATAGCTGGGCAAGTTTGTGGGGGTCCTGTGCTCTGGATTTGAACCCTAGTATGTTAGGGACCTACCCTAAAGAGATTACCTGGATATGGTGGGTAGGCCCATAACCTTGGCCATGATTATGCTAAAAACCTATATTGATTGCAAAATTTTATTGCATTTATATATTATCAATAATTTGGAGTTGTGCACCTGAGATTTGTCTGTTTCTGTGCCTGCAATTAGTCTAATCAGGTAGCACCTCCCATTATATATTTATATTCAGGTTGTGCAGTCCAGGCAATCTTTCCCATATACTCCATTTAATGTGCTTTATTGCACTTCTGAGGGAAAGGAGACGCTCCTAGTCTGGATTAGCACCCATCCTTATTAGTTTAAAAGCATGGAGTCTAGTAATGTATATGCACATTGGTATTAAGCACAATTCTAGGTAAGTCCTACAAGTTATATACTGTAGTGCAACTTTGGTTCATTTTTGGGGCGTGGGTCCCCCTGGATTGCTTTGGTTGATCTGTTTCAGGGCAACGCATTATAACACATTTTTCTTTTATAACACATTTTAACCCTTCACTGTGTGTTTAATATACATGTACTTCACTTTTTTATTTTCATTCTTCATATGCAGCTATTACTGCTCTTAACTATCTTTTTACACTAAACTTTTCTTACTATGGCGGTGCCCTGGGGCAGCATAGCTGGGCCAGTTTGTGGGGGTCCTGTGCTCTGGATTTAAACCGTAGTATGTTAGGGACCTACCCTAAAGAGGTTACCTGGATATGGTGGGTAGGCCCATAATCTTGGCCATGATTATGCTAAAAACCTCTATTGATTGTAAAATTTTATTGCATTTATATATATCAATAATTTGGAATTGTGCACCTGAGATTTGTCTGTTTCTGTGCCTGCCATTAGTCTAATCAGGTAGCATCTCCCATTATATATTTATATTCAGGTTGTGCAGTCCAGACAATCTTTCCCATATACTCCATTTAATGTGCTTTATTGCACTTCTGAGGTAAAGAAGACGCCCCTAGTCTGGATTAGCACCCTTCCTTATTGGTTTAAAAGCATGGAGTCTGGTAATGTATATGCACACTGGTATTAAGCACAATTCTAGAGAAGTCCTACAAGTTATATACTGTAGTGCAACTTTGGTTAATTTTTGGGGCGTGCACCCCTTGGATTGCTTTTGTTGATCTGTTTCAGGGCACTGCATTATAACACATTTTTCTTTTATAACACATTTTAACCTTTCACTGTGTATTTAATATACATGTACTTCACTTTTTTATTTTCATTCTTTATATGCAGCTTGAGATAAACATTTTCTCTCTTCATTATCCAATATGGCTGCTATACCATTCTTCCTGAATTATCATCCTGTCCTGCTGATTAAGTTTCTGCTGTAACTTTTCTGAAATCTGAATGTAGGAAAAAAAATCTGCCGCCATCTTCTAAACGCTTTAATATATCTGCCAACAGGATAAGACAAATTGTTCCCAGATCACTCCCTAAAAACACCTCTTGACATCTGCATCTAAGGCCCGTATTCAATTTGAAGCGAAAAGCCAAGATCGGCAAAAAAGTTTTGCTGATGACGTCATTTCAGCAGGCGAAAAAGTATCGCCGTATTCAATTTCAAAGACTTTCCGCCTAGGTAATAGGTGAAAAGTTTTGCCTATGAATAGCAGGCAGAATTGCGGTTTTGGGGTGCAACATTGCGGGAACCCCTGTGCTGCCTTAAGACAGTCCCCCAAAGGTAAACTGCGTCAAAATTAAAAAAAATAAAGACTTAAGGACAGCCCAAAAAAATGGCTTTCAATTTGGGCGGCGAAAAAAAACAAAGTTGGGGGACAAACTTAAAAACTAGCAAAATAGACTCCTGGTGGGTCCCCAAGTATGCCCCAGGTGTTTTTCAATTGCAGGTGCTTGCGAAAGGTGGATTTTTCACGTTTTTTTAAACTACATATACAATAAGGGAAGACACGCGTGATACTTTTTTTTTGCCTGCAAAAGACGCGATGTAGGCAAAAAGTCCAGCAGGCGAAAAAGTATTGTGGGTACGAAACATTTTGAATACGGGCCATCAAGTTACTAGCAAAAAAGGTATTTTGCCTTTAAACAGTGTATGAAGTAATCAATCTAGTGGCCTACAGGTTAGGTCTTCCTCCTAAACTTCAGGATTTCAATGTATTTTGATTCAAACCGCTCATCGTTAATTGCTTTACAGCTGGAAGAATTCAAGGTAAAGCAGCTCATGAATAATAGGGTCTTCTAGGAGACTTTTCAGCTGGTTTGTTGATTAGAAGGGGTTCGGCACTGAAGAACGTTGTTGGGTAAAGGTGTCAAACATTCACTCACCTTTTCATAAAACAATTTAATAAAATAATTCTATTGAAACTTTTATGACGTTTCTGGACCCACAAATGCCTGCATTCAATGATTGTGTAAAGTCAGTTGCAAATATATTAATTATATTATAATATTTTCACTTTTTGTGGCTTGTTATGACCTACTCCAATTCCATGTTTCAGTGTAATTTTTTTTAAAAAAATTTTGTTTGCTATAAAATATTAAAGATGCTCCAATGAAGTGTACCCATTTATCTGGTATCTAAGCTCGCTTTGGTTTGCGCAAAACCCCTTTTAATGACATAATCAGCATGAGCTTCTGCTAAGAGTAATGTTGCTATCCCAGAGCTAATTAAGCTTGAGTGTGACTGTGCTAATTAGCAGGTCCAGAATGAGGCTTCACACCGGGTCTAAATTACACTGTTCTCAGTGGGCTATGTTTTTTTTCCAATCTCTTTGCCCTTGATGGACAACCAATAACCTTTTATTTTCTTCCAGCAATATTTCCAGAATGTTATGCTTTCTGGATATTTGGAGAAAATGGTTTTTTATATAGCAAATTATTGCTTTTTAAAATTTGGTTATTTAACACTTTATTGCTTTCAAACTAATCATAGTCTAAAAATAGTGTTACAACGTCAGTATCCTTCAGTAATATTGATAAATAAAAGGACCATTTACTTATATTCACAAGCAACAAGTATAAAGAAGTTCTTCTATATATAATATGAAAACGAAAAGTGTCAGTAAATAGTTCTTTATAAAGTCCCTTTATACATTAAAATCTAAAAAAAATAACAAACAATGGCCCTCATTCAGAGCCACTCGCAAGCGGGCGCACGTTCGTTAGGCGTACGTACAAAATTATTTAAATTCAATGGCTCGCTCGTATTTTCGTTCGCATCTAAAATTCCTCCCTAAACTCAGGCGACCCCTCCTCTAACTAACGAGCGTGCGAAATAGCGAGCGTACATCCCCGAAATGGCTTGAAGGGAACGCACGCACAAGTGAAACCGGAAGTGGCCTTGTCAGATGTCGATTACCTGCTCCTTTATTCTGCCTACCTCCCTCAATCGTATCATGCCAATCAATGTATCAGTTAGCTTAATTGGTTTTTTTTTTTCAACACAATGCAAGAAACTTTACTCTTGTCCGTGTTTGTGTTTACCCGCAGAATATGTACGGATGGAACATTCGCTTTTATTGTTCAAAAAACATGTGAACCACAATTAAACAATTGTTCTATTGCTGTGGATCCCCGCATATTTTCCGGGGTTCATTTCTTTATTTAAATTTGCAAACGCATGTCACTGCATCAAGCCTATCATAACTCTCCAGAGATTTCTGGCCCTGTTGAACACATGACTCATACACTAACCAATAAAATTGCTCCTGTTAATTTCCAAAATACATTAGCCAATCAGAAATTTTTTGCACACTTTATCAAAAATGTTTTGTATGAAAAACTCCATTGCCATCATGAGAGCCTCCGCATTCACCAGGCGCGAGCTGCTGGTGCTTACGGAGGTGATGGATCGCCGTATCACCAGCCAGCCTCCACCCATCACCAACCGGCAGAAGCGCTCCGCGTATGCGGAGGCACGGTCCCGCCTGCGGTCCTTGGGTTCACGCCGCAACATCGGGCAGCTGGAGCGCAGGTGGTCAGACCTGCAACGGCGAACGCCCCGCTTGCTGGCATGCTTTCGCATGCAGATCCTTGAAAGTAAGTGTTATGTATTGTGGTTTTCATGTTTGTGTTTGTGGGGCAAACTGCGTGTGCATGTTTTCCTGTCTGTCCTATTTATTATTTGTCCTCATATCTGCGTGTGCATGTTTTCCTGTCTGTCCTATTTATTATTTGTCCTCATATCTGCGTGTGCATGTTTTCCTGTCTGTCCTATTTATTATTTGTCCTCATATCTGCGTGTGCATGTTTTCCTGTCTGTCCTATTTATTATTTGTCCTCATATCTGCGTGTGCATGTTTTCCTGTCTGTCCTATTTATTATTTGTCCTCATATCTGCGTGTGCATGTTTTCCTGTCTGTCCTATTTATTATTTGTCCTCATATCTGCGTGTGCATGTTTTCCTGTCTGTCCTATTTATTATTTGTCCTCATATCTGCGTGTGCATGTTTTCCTGTCTGTCCTATTTATTATTTGTCCTCATATCTGCGTGTGCATGTTTTCCTGTCTGTCCTATTTATTATTTCTCCTCATATCTGCGTGTGCATGTTTTCCTGTCTGTCCTATTTATTATTTGTCCTCATATCAGCGTGTGCTTGTTTTCCCTCTATTTCTGTTTTTTTCATTCTACTCCTATTTGCATGTTTTTTGTTGGTGGTTTTTTTTTTTTTATTTGGGCCCCGGATTTGCCCAGAAACTAACCTCAATTTGTTTGACATATTTTAGGAGGACAGCCAAGACTACGCCGTCACCGTCCGGCCAGACGGCGTTCCCGGCCACTATCCCCAACCCCCAGCCAACACTCCACCCCAAATATTTCCCCTATACCCCACTCCTCCCCAGCCTTCCAAGACCCTCTCCCGGAACTGTCGGGCCTCCTTCCCCTCCGTCCCACTTCCCCCTCTCCTCCACCCACCCCTCTTCCAATTACCCCCTCCCCGGAGTCCGTCATTACCCCTCCCCGTTCTTTGGGGAATGAAGGCTCCTCCGAGGAGGAACATGGAGGGACTTCCGGAGCTCCCGTTTTGGCTCCCGGTATGTTTTTCTTTCACATTTTTTTTAACCACAAACTGTTTGTATGTAATCATGTGTCGTGCCTTTATTCGTGCTTGTTTGGTTTACTTTTGGTGATTTAGCAGTTTGCCTTTACCTCTTCCTGCTGATTTCAACATACACATATCACACCTGTGGGAATTTGTACATAGGCCTTGTATTTTTGGCAGCACCCCCTTTTTGTTTTGGTTTTTTTTTTTCGGTTTAGGAGTGATTTCGTTGTGTTTTTGTTTTTTTAATGTGGATTCCCTATTGTTTTATTAATCCACACACTTTTCTCACCCACAGAGGAACAGAGGCGTCGACAAGAGGTGGACGATTGTGTTGGCCAGATGCGCCAACATGTCATTGGCATTCTTGTGGGCCTTGACCGGCTGTCTGGCATCCTTCACCAGTAGTTTTTTTTGTTTATTTTCGTTTTGTAAATACATTTTTTAGTTCTAATATACGTTCTGGCTCATTCTTTTTTTCCAAAACAAAAATAGTTTTCCCTGACATAAGTAGACTGTTCCTGCAAGGATTTCCCTTTTTTAAAAGTTAGATTGTGTTTTGTATTTGTATGTTAAACAGCCACAAGAAACACATAACAGTAACAATGTCATTTCCCTTTTTGGGTGTAGTGTCAATTAGATATTTCGACATTTTACAGGTTCCTAGTTGGTGTGCAAGCTGCTTAGGCCAATCTTCAAAATCCAAAGGTTTGGACAGGCTTCCTTTTGGTGTGGGTTGGGAACCTGAAAACATATTTCAGTTTACATCAACTGGTGTCAGTACTGGATTACCCCTTAGTCAAATGTAAGGTGTGTTAACCTGGTTACACTTGCTGTTAACGTCCAAAAAAAGGAAGACCATTTCACTCTCCAAACATTTATTCACAACATAAATGAGAAATCAAAGTGGTCAGTCCCAAAAAAAAAAACAGTGATAATCTCAAATACAACACATACAAATAAAATATTTAAATAAAAAAAACAATCAAGAACTGGTTGACGAAGGACCATGCCAACATGATTCCACAAACATGGCGTTGCGATATGGGTTCCAGAATATATGCCCAAAATCACCAGATCCAGGTTTGGTAAGGGTAGCAGGAAGTAGTGAGCATTGGAGTGGCAAAGATTATGTGAACAAACAGAAGATGGTGAAAAAAATAAAAATAAATTAGATGTTCGCAAACAAACACAAACACATTAGGTATAAACACTGTAGTTTTGGACAAACTTACCTAAAAAATCTGGCCACCACATCATCGCGTATGGCCCCCCCACATACTGACCTCCGACCAACCTCGGGGGGGCCATCCTCAGGTAAGGCATCCTCTGGCTGCATTGGGACACCACTCCTTATGGCGATGTTGTGAAATATCCCACACAGGACCACAATTTTCGACACCATATCCGGCAAATACATGAGCTCGCCACCAGAGCGGTGGAGGCATCTGAATCGGCCTTTTAAAAGGCCGATACAGCGCTCCACCACTTGCCTGGTGGCTGTAAGTGCGGAATTATACTCACTTTGTGGGCCTGGTGTGGGAGCCAAATAAGGAGTGAGCAGCCAGGACATGCAAGGGTATCCACTGTCTCCTGTGAAAAATAAGAGACAACATCAGGAACACTGTGTATCAAGCTTAACATTGTTATGTACTAAAGGTCTCCACTTACCCAGAAGCCACGCATCACCAGCTTGTAGGTTGGTTAATTTCTGCCATATCCCTGATTGCCGGATGACGAAGGAGTCATGTGCACTTCCTGGTAATTTAGCATTCAGGGACAGGATCTGGAGGGAGGCATCACATGCCACCATTACATTCAGGGAGTGATAGTGTTTCCTGTTTCTAAATATTGCCTCCAGCCGTGCTGGAGGCTGAAGTGGTATGTGAGTACCATCCACAACCCCTATGATGTGTGGGAAGCCAGCTATTTGGTAAAAATTGGCCTTGGCCACACTAAGGGCACCCATATCCAAAGGCATTTGAATAAAATGATGGAGGTGCTTGAAAAGTGCCTCCATCACTGCCCTCAGGATCCGGGAAAAGGAGGATTGGGAGATGCCCGCCACTATTCCCACTGTTGTTTGAAACGATCCTGAGGCACAGAAATGTAACACCGCCATAAATTGCGTCAGTGGTGGTATTGCTGTTGGACTGTCAATTTGCCGCTCAAGATCACTTTCTATTAATGAGAGAGTGTCTATGATGATTTTGGGAGGTAGACGGTAGCGTCTTAAAACCTCATCATCGGGCATTCCAAAAAGGGTGACACATGTTCGAAATATCTGGGGCCTTGCATGCCTACGATGCCTACGCCTGGGATGAGATTGAGGTTGGTCGGCTTCCGGGAGCATGGCCAGAACAATCCGCCCCAGATCAACCTGAAATTCAAAGATTTCAAAGTAAGGCTTTTGACCCACCCCAAAACTATATTAAAACAACTTAGCTTGATGATACCATCCATTGCTGCTTACATGCCGGGGTATTGTCATGATACGTCCAAACTGAAAATAAACACCAAAATTACTTGACACATTTCACTCTGTGCATTTTTGTTTATACATTTTGTGCTAGACCAAAGTTAAAATATGCCAAACACCCATTTAGCAAAACCGCAAAGCGACATTTAACACAGTACATCAAAACGGGTCGAAATGTTGGTTCAAAAAGCGAAAGATAAACCACCAAAAAGTTAGAATGATTATTAAGCTGTTTAAAATGCGCTAATTAGTTCGCTAATACAAGTCACAAGAGTAACTACTAAAAATGCGCTAATTAGTTCGCTAATACAAGTCACAAGAGTAACTACTAAAAATGCGCTAATTAGTTCGCTAATACAAGTCACAAGAGTAACTACTAAAAATGCGCTAATTAGTTCGCTAATACAAGTCACAAGAGTAACTACTAAAAATGCGCTAATTAGTTCGCTAATACAAGTCACAAGAGTAACTACTAAATATGCGCTAATTAGTTCGCTAATACAAGATAAAAAATGGACTTACCAAGAGCAAATATCTAAGATGCAAAATCAAAAGGTCTTTGGGGTCGAAAATAAACAAAATCTAAAATAGAAGAAATTAGGGATCCAAAAATTACAAAATATACGAAACACAATGAAACAACAATTGAACAAAAGTTAGACTTCACAAAACTTACCAAATCAACAAACGAGGTCCCAAAAATATAAACCAACAAAGATAACGGAAAAAAAACGCAAATCTAACCAACAAACGAATCTCCAACCTCCAACTCCTTTCTACGCAATCAATAAACTCCAGCCAAGATAACCTCCAACAATCCAAAAACGCCACCTCGACTTGAGACACACCAAGCCATAAATAGTGTTTCGTTTCCCGCACAAATTAAGGAGGGATCATAGGGCCGCACAATCAATGATGCGGCCGCAAAATAAGGACGCATGTATAAATACGTCACGAAAACACATTCAAATTCTGGTGTATTTCTTGTTTGGACCTCAGACATGGCGACAGACCAGGGAAAAAATGCACAAGAGTCAGGCGGTAAGTCTTTCATGCATTTTCTATCAACGATTAATTTGAAACATAAGATTAGGCAAGTTGTGATTTTGTGAATTCTGTAAATTTACACAAATAGGTGAGGAGGATGACATGGAAGAGGCTGCTGGGCCCAGTATTCCGGCCAAAGCGGGCAAAAAAAAAAGGCAGCCACATTTCACAAGAAAGGAGATGGAGGTTTTGATCCAGAAGTGTGTGGACATCCTGCCACAGGCAGACAGGAATATGAGTCTAAGCCAGAAGTGGAGAATGTGGGAAGAGGTAGCCGTTGCTGTCAATAGAGTGGGTGATTATGTCCGTCTAGCCCGGGATGTCAAACGGCGGTAAGTAAACCCTTGCCCCCCCTAAAAACAAACCCCATTTTAAACCAAAGGATAATGGCTTCCATTTTTCCACACAGATGGGGCGACTTCAAATATCGCCTAAAGCAAAAACTCGCGGACAGGGCTAGGCATGCAAGGGGGACAGGTGGGGGTCCCACCCCTGTGTCATTGGAGTTGACAGATTTAGAAGAGCTGGCACAGGGGTGTGTGCAGCCTGTGGAGGTGTTTGGCGTGTCCAACATGGATACGGACATGCCAGACTTTGCGGCTCCTCATGTTGGCCCAGGTAAGTATTGTGATGTCACCAACTCTGAAATGCTATTGTGCCAATATGTAGATTCTAATGTGACTCTTTTCTCATTTTTCAAACAGAGACACAGGCGGATGAGTCTGCTCCAGAGGGAAGCCTTGGCCGCAGAATTTCTGCTGGCTCTGCAGGGGAGGAACCAGTACATCCGGCTGAGGACCCTGCAGAAGCCAGTCCAGGGCGTGCCCCCTCGCAGGCAGTGGGCCTCCTCACAGAACTCAATTTCAAATCGGATTTCCATACGGAGATTCTGCAGAGGATGGACGCCAGTCTGATACGGGTGGCTGAGGCCCTGGAGCAAAATGCTGCGGCCAACGTGACCATTGGTCAGGCCCTGGCGGAAAATACCAGGGCCAACATCCGCATCGCCGATGCCCTGGAGCAGCTCGTTCGCCAGCACATGGTGGAGCCGACCTCCCTTCCTGCCGGAACATCAGGATCCTCCACCTCTGGCACAACATCAGCCAATCCTCCAAATGTGCCTAGCCCTGTGCCTAGTCCAGAGGCCACAACATCTGCCTCTGGACAGGCCAGCCCGATGGCATCCCGGACCCGGTCTGGCGCCCACCCTCCCCCATCCAAACGGGCGAAAAAACGGTGACAGCAATGGCGACTTTTCCCACACTCCTTCTGTGCTTGGCTCATATTCCTTTCTGGTCAAAACTTCCCTCTCCTTTCTTGTGAAATGTTTTTAATTTATTTTTGTACGTTTATGTTATCAGTTATTGATTATTTATTTTTGATAAAAAGTATCTTTGCCAGAAAAAAAGAAAACAAAATATTATGCCAATTGGTTTGTGTTTAAACAATAAATTTATGATAAAAATCTGACATTGTATTGTGACATTATTGTACAAATGGGTTACATTTAATCCTGGCCCTAAAGGCAAAAAAGGACACAAAAAACCATTTCATTTGTAAAAAAAAAAGGCCTCTTGAAGGAACGTTTAAAAAATCACATAACGATGCAAATTCCACATTAAAAAAAAAAAGGGGAGCTAATTAAAACATGATGACATTATTGTCACAATAGGCCATAAACAACAAATTGAGGCCAAAAAAACCCCCAAAAAATGTACGCCAATTGATTGTGTAATCCTGACATTAGCAGGTATGATTTCCACCTGCGTACGGTTTTGTGCTATCCCAATAAACTGCTTTCCAAACACATACCAAGCCGGTTTTCAATACAACACTAATTGCTTTTGTGACCACCCGCGATTAATCGCTGCAACATCATGGAGTCCCGGGACGGAGGAGAAGGCCATCGCCAATGTGGTCGAGTAATCCAGACCCTAAACTGTGCGAGCATTTTGAAGGGAAAGAGGATGTTCCAGTGACGTATGTGACGGTCCGAACACATTTGACGTTCGCATCTGCTAATGTATGTACGCCCCAAAAACGCCTCGCCACGCCTGCGTTTTTCCATCTCCACCCCCGTCAACACCCAAAAACGCCCTGTTCTGTCAATCACATTTGACATGTCACTTCCTGTACGCTATTTTAGGAACGACAGAAAAAAAGCTCGCAATCTGCCGTACGCACATGCGCAGTGTAACACCGACGCATGCGCGGTTAGTCAACATCGGAACGCAACGAGCGTACTGTTGGTAACGTGCGGCTCTGAATGAGGGCCAATGTTTTGCTAGTTCTAAGAAAAACAAATACTAGTAAATAGTTCTTTATAAAGTCCCTTTATATATTAAAATATAAAAAAAATAACAAACAATGTTTTGCTTGTTCTAAGAAAAACAAATACTAATATGAGAGCTTTATTACCTCTATTTAAATTCTGTATAAATTTACTACATTTTAATGGATAATCAGGACGCTTAGGCACTATGTTATATTTATATTGTGTGACAATATTGGGCATTTTGCTCAGTAGAATGGTCAGTGGTGCAGTGTCTAGGTGCTCAAAATAATGGTAACCATCAGCGGCGGCTCCTACCCTCTTTAATGAGGGGGGCTGCCGCTGTTGAAAAGAACAAGGTCACTCACCGGCTCCTGGCTGGGTCCCGGGACCTGTGCAATCGATCTCTCAGGTGCCGGGACTAGCGGCGGGGAGCCTCGCATGTGCATGTCACCATCGGCATCAAAAGAGCTGCAGTGTCTGCAGCCCCAAGGAGCCGGTTAGGGCAGGCGGAAAGGCAGAGTAGCAGCTTCCACCTGGAAGCCGCTCTCTGCTAATAGCAGCCCGGACTGGCAGCCCCAGGGGGAGGTGACACCTCCCGCTGGGGCTGTCTGTTGTATATGTGACTGGCAGGTGGTACTTTCAATAGGCAGCCACTGCCAGTCACAGTGTAGCCAGTGTAGTCACGGACTGCACTGACTACACTGAGGTGGTGGAGTTTGCTGGATCCGCCACTGGTAACCATGCAGCTTGTCCAGAATAAAACAAACATAAGAGTACTTCAATGTTGTCAGCACCCAGTAACAAAAAATAACCAATGACCTATCGATCATTCAGGGCACTATCTCACTTAGAAACATAGAA
The DNA here is from genome assembly GCA_031769625.1 of Taudactylus pleione. Taxonomy (NCBI): domain Eukaryota; kingdom Metazoa; phylum Chordata; class Amphibia; order Anura; family Myobatrachidae; genus Taudactylus; species Taudactylus pleione. The sequence goes on from JAUIMM010000106.1 coordinate 970,788, forward strand.
TTTGATGGCAGATAAGAACCACTTGGCCCATCTAGTCTGCCCTTTTTTACCTTTAGGTAACCTCAACCCTATGTGAGTGCTTCATCCCTATTTAACAAAGCTACTAGTTTGTACACTTCAAAGCCTCATGGTCTTCCCTGCCTCCTGCAGGTTTGGACACCGGCCTTCTGGCCTCCACTGGCTTCCAGGCTCACTGGCCTGCTTGGCTGCCACAACTCCATCTGGGCTGTATACTCTGGGCCAGCAATAAGGTGTTTCCCTGAGTGGGTGGATCCCTTCAGCCCAGCAGACTCAGTGGCTCACCACTGCCACCTAACTTCCTTCTATCTCCCCAGCTCACAACCCCTAGGCTGAGCGACTTCGGAAGAGGCAACTTTTTGGTGAATTCCCTCTTCACTTTCTTCCTCAGGACCTTTCACCACACTCCCGAACAACATCCTGACACCTCTGTCATCAGGTGGTCTCATCTTCCAAGTTCCTATGTCACTTCTTTATTTCCCTGACCTCATAGAACTCTGTATGTTTATGTCAATACTGCAGCAATTGTGTAACAATTTTCTCCATTTTAACACCTTTAATTATTTTCTTGAACCTCTAGCCCAACATTCACTATAGCCACATTCATCTTTGGGTAGTACTTAGGAACTTTAACACTTTCCAATTTCTCTTAATTTTCCACACATTGAACAACCGGGCTAGTTGCTTTGACTAAAGACCTCATGAGCTTTGAATAGCTCTGCAGCAGCGCATTGCTGACCAAGACACATCTGTCAGAAGCAGACTTTTACAAAGACTCACACAACACACAGGGGTGTTTCTAGAGAGGAGGGGGCCCGTGTGCAGTCTTCAACACGGGCCCCCTCCTCTCCACCTGGCGGCCAGCAGCGCACTGAGCTGTGCACAGCCAGTGCAGGAGTTATAGACTCTGGGCACTAGAGTGTGCCCAGAGTCTATAATGTATGTACAGGTCACCGGGAAAATGGCCACGGCGCTGGACCCTTCAACCGCCGTGGGACTCCCGAAAAGGTAAATGATATTATGGGTGCAGGGTGTGCGGTGCGGGGGCCCCCTGGACCCAGGGGCCCATGTTCACCGCACACCTTGCACCCATTGTAGATAAGCCCCTGACAACACAAGATCAGATGTCAGATACAGAGACTGCTTTCTGAGGACAGACTCTTTGAATAAAGAAGAAGCAACATTGTCAAGACAGCCAATTTCTACTGGATATCTAGATCGCTCAAATTCTGCATCAGGTTTGAAGTTCTTTATTAGACACAAGTTTAGGTGTTGGGAACTTAAAGTAACTTTCTGAGGATCTGTCACTTGCTTTCAATTACTGTAAGTCTTCATCTCTGTAGCCTGCTGCATGTGTGTTTGACATTGTTTACATGGAGTTTACATAGTACTGATTTATCATCTTCCATTTTATTACAGCTGACTTTATTCATCAATATAGAAGGTGCTTCTCTCTATGTACAGGAGCACAAGTCTTCACAAGACTGTTAACATAAACTACCTACAATGTTTTGCTTTCAACTGCACAAGTTTGCGACCTGGTCACATTCATATAATTCTGATCACATGGCAATATTAGAGTCTTATCCTGGGAAACCATCAACATTTTTGTAGTCTTCTGTATGTCTTGTACATTTGCCTGCTGGGACAAAAGATGACTATTTGTATTTGTCAACCCCATATCACCAACTTTAGGCACAGCTTCATCATCAGAAAATGTAACCCTCTAGGCGGACTGCACATCTTTAGGCATAATCTGAAGCTGAAAGTCACTGCAAGACATTTAATTTTCTGTAACAAAACCCACCACTTTTAAGTGATGAATCGTATCAACATGTCCAGAATCAAATTTCAGAATGTAGGCCAAATTATTTTCCTAGCTTATTTCTATACTTCCAAATGGCACTTTTCCTCAGTTGCAGAGAGCCGTTCCTCCAGCAGGATGAGTTTTTCCATTGTGCTTTCCAAGTCTGCAGAAGATTGCTCTCCATATCTTGTTCCCATTTTTGTTCAGCTAATTCAGATGCTGCAACTTGTATTTTACACTCTAGCTCTTGTTCTCTGGCACGCATTTTCACATGCAGATTGTGCAACTGTTTCTGTGCACTTGATGGACATTTTTCAAGGTTCATATTCCCTCCTTGCAACTCCTCAACCACAGCACTTACATGGTAAAGTTCTTTCTCCAAAATTTCATTTTAGTATCTTTAAAACTATCTTAAAGGCAAACTACAGTATCTCCACTGAGAAGCTCAGACACGGGAAGCTCAGCATACTTTTTCTATAAATATTGCATCTAAGTTGCATTGTAGTTGCATACAAAACCACTTAGTGTGACTTTTGTGGCTAAGGCAGTGGCTCCCAAAATTTCTTGAACCACGGTACCCTAGAGTATTAAAAAAAAATCACTAAAACCCTAAGCCAAAAGTTTTGAGAAGTTCAGAAAAAAATTATTAAGTAATTTGTACTTACAGTACCTGTCATCCTTAGGTTCAGTTCTGTGGTGGTGAACAGGGTTGTGCTTCTGTTTGTCCACATATTTTATGTTTTTGCCACTTACATTGACCATAACTAGTTTTATATGATGCTGGACAACCAACCTGAGACACTTCTGAGAGTATCCCAAAGCACCCCAGGGTGCCACAGCACCCAATTTGGGAACCATAGGGCTAAGGAATTGGTAAAACCTATGTACAGTTACAGATTCAGCTGGGATGAATGTGGCTAGTATAAAATTATATTAAATATAACAGTCCTCCTTTAACTACCATATCATAGTACATGCAATTTTGTGGCTAGAATGTCTTTGAATAGTAACATCTGACTTGTATATTGTTGTGTGGTCACCTCTTTCTGGTATATTATTTGTTATCACACTAAGGGATTGTAAATTATTTTGTGTGTTTGCCTAAAAGTTTTTCAAATTGATCAATATTGAAGATCGCCCCCACCCGCTGTTTGTGCACTGCGGAGTCGGTAATAGTTGTACCCACTCCCACTTTGAGGGCCATAGCTACTATTGCATATTGTGAACTAAAATTTTCCCAAAGTTAGTCTGACATACTGTACAGTATATGCCAAAGAGAAAAACAGTGGTGCGTGCATACAGTACAATAAATAAATCAAATCAGTTTAAAAAAAAACTGTTCAATAAAAAGAATATTTGCTGCAGAAATGTTAAATATATATATATATATATATATATATATACATATATAATTTATTAAGTAATACATGAACAATAGAAAGTATAACTATTGAATAAAAATAAACATATAGAAAAATAATAATATAAATACAAATAATCCAATATTGATATCATAAATATCTCTATATATACACAAATAAATAAAAAACTCTATATAGACAGCAAAATGCTAAGGCAATTACTAAATGTACATTATACACACACATATACAGTATAGGGGGGTATAGGTGAGAGTTTTTAGAAGTGGAGACATTGGTCCTGATTCAGAGCCGGACGCAATTAGCGCTCGCTCGTTCAAAAAATAGGGGTGGCTATTCAAATGAACCGTTCGCTCTTTGCGGTCTGTTCACGCCTCTAGGTCTGAACGAGCAAACAAAACTTACGGTCGTTTTTTGGATAAATACACCCCCTGGCCGCTCGCATCCTACGTCATGTCCGCTATTTATTAGATTAATCGAGTACATCGACCAGCGTATGAACTGCTCGCTATTCTTGTGGTTGGTTTTTGCTACCACAATCTTGCGAGCAGTTCTGGCTATAAAATAACCCAGTGACGTGGTCAATGACGCTGCTGTTTTAATTATGCACACCCATAAAACGACCGTTTTGACCTTTAAGCACGCCTGCATTCGGATCTCCACTCCCCGTTTTCAAGCACCTTCCCCTGTTACCACCCACATACGCCTCTTTCTGTCACTCAAAATAGCAGGCATTCGCTATTTAGCGAACAAACGATTTTCGGCCGCACTGACTGGTTCGCGCATGCGTATTACGATCCGTACGCATGCGCAGTTGGGCAAACATCGCTCGGAATGAGCGTACTGCCGCTTACAAGCGGCTCTGAATCAAGCCCATTGCCCATAGCAACTAACAAGATTTTAGCTATTATCTAGAAGGTGCTAGTTAAATGTTAAGTACTGTAGAATCTCCCCTTTAGAATGGAAGCTCTCACGAGTAGAGACCTCTTCCCTCATGTGCTTCTCCTTACACTTTCTTCTACTCCTTACTCCTCATAAGGGCACCTAACTGTCAACTCCCTGCTGCTTACTGTGAGTGTTTTAATCACTATTGCATCAATGTATATCATGTCTTTGTAAGTTACTTGTTTTTTTTTTGTTCACTAATTAGTTTTATGTACTACAGTATGTAAGGCGCTGCGGAACACTTCTGGCGCCATATAAATAAAGGCTAATAATAATAATAATAATCTGACTGGTTGCTATGGGCAAATCTCCATTACGATAAACTCTCACTTTAGTAAATATACCCCTATGTTTATACATACACCCACACAAAATAATTTTATTAAAAAATAAAAACAACAAATCTATATGATAGTGGAAACATAGATACAGACAGTATATAAAGCACATGAATTATAGGCTACATATGATAATCAATGCACAGATCTAAATGTGTAGTCATAAATATATATGGAATTCAATTTTTCATAAGGTAAAAACAGAACTTTATTGCAAAATTGTTTTTTTGGGTATTCAAAAACAAAAATTTCCCTTTTATTGGGCAAAAACACATAGGATCCGCTATAAGTTCCTGGATCCATGTGTCTTTGCGATCACTCACGACCCCAAAAAACGGTACTTATCCGGTGTTTTGTTTTAACCTGCCTACAGGGGAATAAAAAAATTTCCAGATGGTGCCTGCTTCTTGTCAGCATGGCCCCACCGGATCTGCCCATCTGAAGGGCTCACAGAGCCCCCTCCTCAGCGCTGCCTTCTTTCTTTAAGGGGGCGTGGCCGTGCCTCCCACAATAAGGACACGCCCCAATTAGTTCTGAGTGTCACGCTCCGGACACTTAAAACATTTTTCTTACCTCTCTGGTGCCTATCCAGGCTAACGCTGAGGTCCACTCATGCTGCGCATTGCTCCCGACTGGTGCTGAGTTCTACCTGTGCTGCTCCTGCCCCGTCCACTAAGTGTCCCATCACTGAGCATGGAGATGGCTCTCTGCAGTCCCTTGCTCACAGCATGTTTCCCCAGCACGATGGGATACAAACTGCACGCCAGAGCGCCCAAGACAACAGTATGGGCGCAGCCATGTTGGACTCACCTGACGCTCTTCCTCCACTCAGAGTGCTTCTCCCAGACCAGCTGATCACAGCATCCAATCCCTGGGGAACCACTACTTTAAATTCTATTCCCTGACTGGCCCTCATGGGCAGTAAAACATTGCTTCTTGCTGAAGTTACAGCTCTGTGCTGAGCTCCCAGGTACTCAGTATCTGAACGGTCCCAGTCTGTTATATCCATTTCCAAGGTCTGGTAAACAAGTCTCCAATACCATCTTGCACTCCAGTCTGGTTTTACCACTGAGACTTGTTTTAATTGCCTCCATCAGTTCCAGATGATATCTCCAATAATCCAGGCTAGCGCTGAGGTCAACTCGCGCTGCACATCGCTCCCGACTGGTGCTGAGGTCTACCTGTGCTGTCCCTGCCCTGTCCGCTCAGTCTTTCATCACTGAGCATGGAGATGGCTCTCCACAGTCCCTTGCTCACAGCATATTACCCCAGCATGATGGGATACAAACTGCACACCAGAGCGCACAGGACAACAGTATGGGCGCAGCCATGTTGGACTCTCCTGATGCTCTTCCTCCACTCAGAGTGCTTCTCCCAGACCAGCTGATTACAGCATCCAATCCCTGATGGAACCACCCATTTATATTATATTCCCTGACTGGCCCTCATGGCCAGTAAAACATTGCTTCTTGCTGAAGTTACAGCTCTCTGCTGAGCTCCCAGGTACTCAGTATCTGAACGGTCCCAGTACTTTATAACCATTTCCAAGGTCTGGCAAACAAGTCTTCAATACCATCTTGCACTCCAGTCTATTTTTACCACTGAGACTTCATTCATTCATTCATTCAAACATCAATCTCATTCAATACCTTCAATAATCCGTCCCATCTGATACTTCCAATCATCGGTCTCTTCAATACATCCAATCATCGGTCTCATCCAATAACTCCAATCAATGCTCTCATCCGATACTTCCAATCATCGGTCTCATCCAATGTCTACAGTCATCGATTCCTTCTGTCATCTCCAAACATCAGTCCCATCTGATACATTCATCATCAGTCCCAAACCGATTCAGAAATCCATTCATCATTATTGGTCTCCAACCACTCCAGGATCTCAACTCATCATCATCAGTTTCAAACCTATTCAGAACTTCAAAACATCTTCATCGGTTTCCAACTAATTCAGAACCTTAAAACATCCTCATCGGTTTCCAACTAATTCATAAACTCCAGTTCATCACTATCGGTCTTAAACCGATCCAGCTCTTCAGTTCAACATTACCATTCATTCTGGCCCTTCTCAACAAGCCAACATCATTGGTCCAAACCCGATTCTGCTCATCTATACAGTATCATTATCTCCAGTTCTCATTCCTAATATTGCATTCCTGCCCAGGCCCATCATCCTCCATAGCTTCTCATACTCCTCACCTCATACATGAGGAAGTCTTGGCTCAAGCTTCAGAACTTCATCCACACCTCCCAAGTCTCCACTTCAGCCTCCCATGCCTATTTGAACCCTCAGGCATGACACCGAGTCTTCGGGGCTAATTGAATTAGCCCGGAGTATCAATTAGCCAACAGTAAAGTACAGCAGCTAATTGAATTGCCCCCTAACCACTACAACTTTGCACCAATGGCCACATATGTTAATCGGTGGACAGATCTAAATGTGTAGTCCTAAACAGTGGCAAACGCAGGATTTCTAGAGAGGGGTTTCCAAATGCTTGATTTTAGAGTGAGTGTGGCTAGTCCATGAAGAGGGTAGAATTAGCACTTAATCAGCTTTAATATTCATCATACAAAGTGTATTGTGTATCATAATTCCAGCATGTACAGGACCAGCGATCACAGTAAGCCATTACATGCGAAGTTATGGCTAGATGTGGGCACTATTCCAGAGTATTAGAGCAAGTCCTGGAGCAGCAGAATATCCTAGCACTGCCCTGGACATATATGTACATATTGGGCTCTATAGCAGCACATCCTTAACAGTGAATGTTTTCCAGATCTCCTAGTTGATGCACAGGTTATTTATTACTAGCTAATACATGTTAAAAGATCCACAGGTAGTGCTAATTATTTCATTTGTGATACGAAGCATAACATGCAGCACTTATAATACAATTTTACATTACTATTTCTATTGTGGTCATGGTGTGAGCTGGGAAGGGGGGTTTCCAGGCAGACGGAACCCCCCCCCCTGCGTTTGCCTATGCTAAATATATATATGATTAAGATGCATGGCAAAAGGCATCAAAACTAAAGATGAGGTCAAACCCACAAAAATGCTCTTTTCGAGGGTTTGACCGCAATTCTCATATGCACTAATCTGCGGAGCACAAAGCTTTCCACAGCTTGGACCCAATGGGCAATGCCATCTTATGATGGTGTTGCCCAATAAAAGCTTATGTGCTGCTTTTGCAATGTGCTCTAAGAAGGATCCAATCAAAACTTATTTTTGAATAAATAATTTTTCCATTGTTATAGAGGGTTCTGGGACACTGTCTCCATGTTTATACTTGGGATTTAGAAGCCTTTTTTATACATTTAGTAATTGCCATATAATTTTGTTGTCTATATAGGGGATGTAGTTATATTACCCAGAATGCCTGCCATCGGAATCCCGACGTTGGAAGGCCGACCCGAGACTTAAGATGGGTGTGGAAATCCTGATGCCTATCTTTAGTCCAATGATGAAATTCGGACGGACGGCATCCCTATCAAAGGTAAGCAGGGATTGTTAGCTCTTAGCTGTGAGGGGGAGGGTTAGGCTTAAGGCACCCCCAGAGGGACTAAGGGTTAGGCACCCCCCTGGGAGGGTTAGGATAGGAGAGTTAGGGTTAGGCACCACCCGGGGGGAGGTTAGGGTTAGGCACCCCCTGGGGAGGGTTAGGTTTAGGGTGCAGGGAGGGGGGGTTAGGGTTAGGCACCAATGGTGGGAAGGGTAGGGTTAGGCATGCTCCAGGGGGGGTTAGGGTTAGGTACCACCCAGGGACAGTTAGGGTTAGGGGGGGAGAGGGGTGGTTTAGGGTACTTACGTGCCCCTGTCAGTTTATGTCTTCATCGGGCTTCCAGCATCAGTATGAAAACTGGCGGCTATTCAGCCATTGGTATTTCATACAGATTCCCTATATAGAGAGTGTTTTGATATATTTGTGTTTATATAGAGATATTTATAATATTGATATTGGATTGTTTGTATTTATATTGGAATTATTTTTCTGTAGTTTTATTCGATATTCCATATTGAGGTAGTGATGCGGATGATGTGAAGGGAAGAGTGAGTGACATTCCAGATGCAGATTTTAGGCAGAAGAATGCAGCCGTAACAAGCAAACTCGTCTCACAGATAGAGATGGGAAAGCTGAACTTACACTGACCAGTGAATATAGAAGGAAAGGGCAGTGAGAGGATTCTTTACTCAGCAGCTGCTACTGAGAGAAAAAAACAAACAAACACAGGGCCTGATTCAGAGCCAGTCGCTCTGACCAGAGTGCTCGCTCTGAATCAGGGCCCTCCTACCTAAACTTGGAGCGGTCTCCTGGCCGCTCGCATAGCTGTGGGTGACCACCCACAGCATATGCGAGCGGCCAAAAAGATGGTCGCGATCGTCAAGACCATCGCGACCATCGGGCTTGCGACGAGACCCTGCGGTAGTGTCTCGGTGACCGCAAGCCCTGGAGTGATTTTGGCTCTATCAGAGCCAAAATCACTCCCACTGACATCACTAGTAATGTCAGTGGGGCTGGACCCAGATGGTAGGCGTTCCCATGGGAACGCCTCCGTCTGGCAGCCACATCCCTGGCACGCCCACCAAAGGGTGCATGCTGTCAATCACCATAAACAGCATGCCCCCTTTGGTGCGAGACCCATAATGACGGCTACCCCGTCGTTATTCGGGTCTCACGCATGCGCACGACGGAGCTCCCTCTGATGATGCCCAGTGAGGCTGGGAGTTACCAAAAGCCAGGGGGTGGGATATAGGCAGGATTGCAGTCAAATTCCATACCCCTGAGACAGAAGACTGCACCCATGAGGATATTTCATTTATATGGCATGATCACCCGGGGTTTTACTGTGAAGTCTCACAATGAACAAATTGAACAAAGTGTTTGTGATGAAAAAGCATCTATTGCAAATGATATTTATGGTTTATCATTGGAATGCATCTCCCCTGTATGTAAGTCCCATAGAGTCACTCTAGGGAGGGCTTCTGCCTTTAACAACCACCCGTTGTTCCCAAAGAGTACAATGCACTAAACCGGTACTTAAGATGCCTCCAGGTCTTAACCTCTGGCCAGAAGGGGCTTATACAAACAGCAGGAGTTTGCAATGTAAACCTGGAGTCGTAGTTCAAAGGTAATAGTAACCACAGAGCAGCCTACAGCCGTGAACTCAAGCAAGATGGAATGCACATTGATAAACAGGTAGCGTGATTATCAACAATAATCAGTAATAATATCACATGGTAACTACCACAGAGCAGCGTGCACTGTGGACAACAACAGAATACGATTGCATATAAACACAACTCCATAATATAGTGGCAATCACAAACAACAGATATATTACAAGATGGTATAGCAATAAACTCAGATGCACCTGCAGCTGGCAATATGGAACTGCAGCATGACATATAATGCAGAATGGAATAGCAATATATTAACCAGATTGTTTATTGCAGAGTATAATAGCAGCAAGAGATATGTACATATATTGCAGGATTGAAGATAGCAACAGTACACAACACGAATGGCTTGTAGAGTGGATTTGTAGCACAATGAATGTTCCAGGTATACTTGCAACAGGTACAGGTAAGGCAAGGCAGAGTGAAGACAGGAACCAGGAATACCAAACAGCAGATACAGGAACAGGGACCAGATAGCACGACTTCCACAAGAAACCATCGCCGGCAAGGCAGGAATGGGCTAGCTGCCCTATAACAGAAGTCAGAGCCAATCCCGTTTGAGCAAATGAAAACAGTCTCTGGTACAACCACTATTAGCAGCAGAGTGCTGCATGTTCACAGATGCTTCCCAGCTGTGAGCAATCAGCCTGGACCAAACCTCACTGTGGCTGTCTTTGCCTGTTAACCCTCAACCGCAACCTGCAGCAGCTATGAGCTGTCATGATGGCTCATAACAATCAGTTATTGATGAGACAGTAGTGGTGGGATGCACATTGACACTGATAACCAATGGGCCATCACATATTAAAATGCACAACAGCATTGTAACAACAGACAACTGGGGAAATGCTGTTTGATGACAAAGAAAACAGAAGAAAATTTGGGATGTAAACACTTTGTTTTGCATTGCAGCGAAGCCGATTGTGAGAAGTAAGAAAGATCAGACCCCAGTGTATTTCCTGACAAAACCTTATCAGTCAATGGTTTTGCAACAGCTAAAAGATGCACAATTACCAACAGCAATTACCAGAGCTGACTTGTCGATTGCTGGAGAGTTCAAAGCAGAGGAATGGATTGTGCATAACATGGATGCAAACTCAGACTTTGATACATGGACGATGGTACTCACAAGAAAAGATACACATAAAATGACAAGGCTCTTACATTGTACCCTCTATACTATGGCCGCTTGCTGGGCTTGTCAAGTTTAAACCAATGTTGCCAAAGATACCAGGACTGGAGTATGGTGCTGTCTGCACTGATACAGAACTTTCATGGGCTCTTGCTGCAGCAATGCAGCCATCTTTACAGACTGTAAGACAGACAAGTGAAGAAAAGGAGCTACCATTACTGCGGAATGGGTATGTAATGCCGGCTGTCGGGATGCCTCCTATCACAATACCAACAGCGGCATCCCGATGGTTGGTATCCCGACAGGGGTCGGTAAAGTATACTAACCCTCCTACTTCTCCCCCTATCTTGTAGCCTAACCCTCCCCACCCTGCACCCTAACCCTCCCATTTAGTTCCTAAACCTAAGTGTGTCCCCCTTTGTGCCTAAGCCTAACCCTCCCCCCTTAGTGACTAAACCTAACCCCCCAGTGGTTCCTGACCCTAACCCTCCCCCCTAACCTACCCCCAAAAAAACAAATGCTAACCCTGCTAACTGATAACCTCCCAGACCCCACTGCTAACACTATGGGCTTAGGTTTGTTTGGGCACACGTCCCCCTGGATTCTGGCGTTGAGATTAAGATAGGCGTCTGTATTTCGATGCCTATATTAAATCCATTCAGTACATTTAACATAAGTTGAATTGTAAAGGTTATTGGAACGACTGGAAATGTTTCAACTTGCTTTTAATTTTAAACCAAACAGCAAAGGGCACCCATCCTAAATGGGCAAACGTTTATGAACAAGACTGTTTCTAGACATTAAGTACATCTCCAGGTATCTAACCAATGAATTGTAAAATAAAGATTTTAATTCTAGTTCAGGTGTCTGTCGCAAGCTTTTGGGCAATATAACACATAACTATACAGTTTCTGGTTTCACTAAATTGATCTTTGATGACTGAGCCCATGCCTTGGCATGATGTATTTATGACGAATGAAGAACAGTGGTAAATATGATGCATGTATAGGATAAACTGTAAAAATAAAGCTTAATACTCTGACCTGCCATATAAAATGTGACAATACTTCACTCTCAGCATATATCCCTCAATTACTTTCCAGACTGTCTCATCTCTGGTTTTTGGACATAGTACAGTCACCCAGTCACTGCTGATCCCCGCATCAGATAATATCTTCCTATTGTTTCTTTTTGTCTGAGTTACTGCATTAATTTTCTGCTTTTCCATTCTCTTCTGATCCTGCTAATTATGCCTTAAATTCTTATACCTCTATGCATTTTCATTTGAGTTTAATAATGAGGATTTTAATTATAATTTTAATGCTTTGGTTCTGCTATTCTATTTTATATTAAATTGCAGTTTCTTTTATTACTCTTGGCTGATGAAAACTCATTAACTCCTCTGTTGCCAAAGTTTAGCAAAAATTTGAGGTTTTAAGAATCGACTATTATATATCCATTATGATTTAATTGTATAATTCTTCAAACTGAGACTTGATGGGTTAAAAGTGAGTTTTTAAGCCATGTTCAAATCAGTCTTTGACAAATGAAAGTCTTGCCCATTCATTTAGAAATTGTGCATGATGATCATTTTATAATGTATAATATATCTAAAATGAATTATTCATGTTCTCTGCCTTCTATCTATGTATCTATCCAAACTAAAATATAGATAGATAGATAGATAGATAGATAGATAGATAGATAGATAGATAGATAGATAGATTATTCAATAGAAACAATTGATTTAATACCATGAATAAGACATGTACAATATTCGACACAAATGTGCAAAATAAACTGTACAGGATCAGTCTCAATAGGAATAATAAAGTGCAGTTGTACTGTGCATGTAGTGTGTAGACCACGTTATGAACACCGCAGCATAATAAGGAACTCCTAATGAGTCCCTCTCCTGTGAGAATGTCCAGAAAAAGGATTGTCCAGATGGTATGATGACAAATAAATACTCACTGTCCAAAGGTAAATATCCCCAAGGAATCAACTTGGTACTCCCCAAATCAAAGGGTGAAGTGAGAAGCCATCAGCTTGAAAAGGAGTATGCGGCCAATATATGCTGCAGTGTTCCTGTCTGTTAGCGGCTCTCAATAGATATGTGCATAGCATGCCATCCGGGTGCTGTGTAACAGAGCTCAACTTCAAGTGCCGTATTCCCTATCAGTGGGCAAAGCAGGAGCTACAGTAAAACAAATAAACAAAAACTGGCCACCAAATGCAGCACACTGTGCAGATATTAAGGCAGTGGCCCTTGACCTACTGACCATTAGTGTTTATAGACCTCTCTGTATCAAGGCCTGAATTTTTAGAACATACAAAAAATGTTGATATGGGTAATAGTAAAACAAATCAAAAAAACTGGCCACCAACTGCAACACACTGTGCAGATATTAAGGCGGTGGTCCTTGACCTACTGACCATTAGTGTTCTTAGACCCTTCTGTATCACGGCCTGAATTTTATAGAACACACAAAAATGTTTGATTTTGATAAGAGTGAAACAAATAAAACAAAAAAATAGCCACCAACTACAACACACTCAGCTCACACTGCATGCAGATACAGTAGTTTTAGATATTTATTGATTTTTAGACATATTGCAAAGGGAGAAGCCGAAGCAGGCAACTTGCTGGGGTGAACTGTAATAAATTGAATCGAATACAGACTGCAAAGGAAGCAATACTCAACTGGACTGTAAATTAGACACAAATTCCATACACATATCTGAAGATAAAATGAAACACATATGAAAAAGCAAATGATGAGCACAAGAAAAAGTTTGTGTTGGCAGTACTATAAAGATACAAATAAAGAACAACATGACATCAAAATGGCAAAAAACAAGTAAATATGACATAATTCTAAAGAGTGCTGGCTATAAAAGACAACTCTCTCTTATGACCATATAGAGGAGTATAGAGAAACGTGATGGCAGGTGCATGCACAGGAGAATGTGGGAAAGATTTCTGGACTGCACAACCTGACTATATATATGATGGGAGGTGCTACCTGATGAGACTAATTGCAGGAGAAGACAGTAAGGGTTAGGAACAGGAGAAATACAGGTCTAGGGCATATCTTGTAGAACACCAAGAGACCAGTGGGATACAGTAGAATTAACCAATCCTATCCAGGAGTAAAGAGTGAGGGCCTGTGGGGCCATCCAGGTTCTAGCAATGTAATTACCCAGGGTAAGAAGAACTGTAGCATAAGTTTGTAGGTAATGGCTGTGCATGTCTGCAAGACCCAATCAAAGGTCTCAGTGAGGACAATAACAGCTAATATCCCAGAATAAGATATACAACCCAATACACAGATCCAAAAGGAGGAAACCAAAGAGCAAGACCAAAGCAAATGCCAGTAGCCAGCATCACCATATTTAGGGCAAAATCAGTGGTGTCCAATAAACTCTAGGATATAAACCTGCATTTTCTGAAATTGGGCATATGCTGTGGTCACACAAGGAGAGCCCAGAGCAATGCTCCAGTTCTCATCAGACAAGGGGCCCAGATCAACTTTCCACTTGGCCCATAATGCTTCCAAATTTCCAGAATCAATAGCTTACGGAAGGGATGAATATAGGCAAGAAATGTTTCCGAAGGGGCAAATTACGACTCAGAGCTTGTACAGGTGACTCTGCTAAGACAGGAATTCCCCCCACTGTGCACTAAGCACATGTAGAAACCAATAAAACAAAGTTTTGGGGAGATCAAACTCAGAGTTAAATTGTGCAAAGGGGTAAAAGACTCCTGCCCTATAAATATGGCCTAACGTGTACAACCCATAAGACAACCACAAAGAGCCATCTAAACAATTCAAGGCTGATGTATGTTTACTTATTTTATAGTTATTCGTGTATCTAAAAAGAAACCTATACTTACCAACTTTCCAATTCTCCTGTCCCAGAGAAGCATTAAAATATTGCAAGTAGCAGATCCGTTAGGAAGGCGTGGAGCTTATACAATATGATTTGCATAATGTTAGCTGCACCCCTCCCTACGGTTCCACAATTCCCATGCTGCTCATTTCACTAGGAATTGGACAGGATGCGGGAGATCCACCCTCTCTTCCGGGGGTGCAGAGAGTACCCAAAAAATTGTGAGTCTCCAGCACCAACAGTTACGTTGTTAACTGCTGTACTACACAGACTGTGTCTTTTGCTTTCAACAAATAGGTAACATTGTTGCTTTCCTAACTGTGTTTAAAGCAAGACAGGGTTTATGACTGAAGAAGTGTTTCAGCCCAATAAAATACCTTACCCTTTGGGCAACTTTTCCACTTTTTCTCTCTACAAGGCTTGATACAGCTCCCCCTGAGTATGAAATGCTATTTTGGCATACTATAGTGGAGATGTGTGCCGACCCCCGTGTTTTGGTTTTGGTTTTTTTTGGATCTGTATCTCCTTGTGTTTTGTATCTGGATCTGTATTTTTTTTAAAAATTGATCAAAATCTGCTAAAATCACATAATTTGGTTTTTTTTTTTGTTCATACAGTATTATTAACCTCAATAACATTAATTTCCACTTGTTTCCAGTCAATTTTGACCACCTCACAGCTCACATTGTTTTCATCCGGCTTAGGCTCAAAATGTGCAACAAGCTAGCTGGCTGACTAAGCTAAGCAGCAGCAGTGGGCGGCACAAATATGTGGCAGTTCAACTTCCAACAGGGCACATCAGGAAACAAATGTTTTTATTATTCAAGAGGCCTGAGGGAGGTGGTGTATGTATGTAGTTGAAGGCAGGGACAGGAAGGGTGGATTGGTAGTAAATTTTATTTCATTTTTTGATTCCGAAGCAAATTTATGAGGGAGGGGAGGAGGGAAGGCATTTACAAAAAATATTTTACTCATTCACATCAGTCCTTGCCCCATAAGAATCATTGAGTGCTATACCTTTGCAAAGATTCCACTTCACTAGAAAAGCATTCCCCAAACTAAAAAACTAAATTAGTGGCCTCCAAAATACCATTGTACTCACTTAACCACAGATTTGTGGACAAGCCAAACATAGCAAATGCAAGATTTAAGATTTAAAGTTTAAGTCTTACATTGTGTCTTTCTTGAGAATCCTTGAGCACTATACCTGCTGCTGCTGGGAGTGGATTTTCATCCCAGAAGGGGACCAGGAAGACTACTAGTAGTGCTTTCAAAAACAATTGACTGTTAAAAAATCCTTTGCAAAGATTCCACTTCACTAGAAAAGCATTCCCCAAACTGTATAGGGACATTAAAATAAAAACTTAATTAGAGGCCTCCAAAATGCCATTGTACCCACTGTCCACTTAACCACAGTTATGTGGACAAGCCAAATAGAGCAAATGCAAGATTTAAGATTTAAGTCTTACATTGTGTCTATTCTTGAGAATCCTTGAGTGCTATGCCTCCTGCTGCTGGGAATGGATTTTCATCCCAGAAGGGGACCAGGAAGACTACTAGTAGTGTTTTCAAAAACAATTGACTGTTAAACAATCCTTTGCAAAGATTCCACTTCAAAAGCATTTCCCAACCTGTATAGGGACATTAAAAAAAACCTTAATTAGTGGCCTTCAAAATGCCATTGTACCCACTGTCCACTTAACCACAGATATGTGGACACACTGAACAGAGCAAATGCATGATTTAAGATTTAAGGTTTAAGTCTTACATTGTGTCTTTCTTGAGAATCCTTATGCACTAAGTCTGCTGATGCTGCTGGGAGTGGATTTTCATCCCAGAAGGGATAAAGACGTAGTGTCTTTCTTCCCAATGGACACAGATCTGAAGAGATGCAAAGAGCTGCTGGTAAGCAAATTGTCAGCTCAAATGGCACATGATGCAGCAGCTTCTCTTTCAGTTTCTCCAGCAAGTGCATCTACCAAGAAAAAAATGAAACTTTCCCCCAAAAAAACACTGGTGATGCAGATGAGTCAATACAACCAAGTTTTTTTTGTCTTGTGCCTAGGCATGACAATGGGCTTTTCCTTATCATGGGCAACAACTGTTTCAACCACTGGTGCCTAATTTACACAAACAACATCCTCATCAACAACATCCTCATCATCAACATCCAAATCCTCATCATCAACATCCTCATCAAAATCCCCATCATCAACATCTTCATTAGCATCAGCTACACAAATATCCTGCTCATCCTGGTGCACTTCCACAGAAGCATCTTCGATTTCTATGTCAGCATGTTCACTTGTGCTTACATCATCATGTCTTTCTGCAGCTAACTTTCCCTTTGATGTTTTCTTCTTTACCTCTGTAAAATATTGATTCTTGATTTTAGATGCCCTGTATGCCCTTGGGCATCAGCTTTAGTAGATGATAAGGACGGACTAGTATTGTCATGACTGTTGGCACTGGCAGCAGCTCCAGCACTAGTATGTGGTTCCTGCCCTCCTCTCAAGTCTCAACTGATCGTTCTCCATATCAACAAACACAAATGAAGTGGGGTACAGCACACACGTCAATTTACACCAATTTTATACACTGCAGTGTCAAAGACCTACAGTGTCACAAGATTTTTTATGAATAAGAAAAGAATAACACACTGCACTGCCACTTACAGTTTCACAAGATTAGTTATGAATAAGGATAACACACTGCGCTACCACTTACTGTCACAAAATTAATTATTTATGAATAAAAACAACACACTGCGCTAACACTTAGGGGTAAATTTAATAGTGAGAGTTTTTAGAAGTGAGTTTTAAAAGTGATGTTACCCATAGCAACCAATCAGATTTTAGCTATTATCTTCTAGAACGTGCTAGTTAAATGTTAAGTAGAATCTGAATGGTTGCTATGGGCAACATCACTTTTAAAACTCACTTTTAAAAACTTTCACTTTAGTAAATTTACCCCTTAGTGTCACAAGATTAATTATTTATGATTAAGACTAACACACTGTGCTACCACTTAGTGTCACAAGATTAATTATTTATGAATAAGAATAACACACTGCGCTAAGTGTCACAAGATTAATTATTTATGAATAAGAATAACACACTGCGCTACCACTTACAGTGTCACAAGATTAATTATTTATGAGTAAAAATAACACACTGCGCTACGGTATACAATCGGGAAACCGGCTGCCTTAATACCGGCAGCCGGGTTCCCGACTGTCATATCCCAGCGAGGGTGAAATGCCGGGTGTCTAGATGTAGACACATTTCCCTGACACCGGGCGCCATGAGCGGACAGCCGCGGGGGGGTGAGGGTTAGGTTTAGGGCATCTGGGGGGGACTTAGGGTTAGCCCCCCCCCTGGCAGGGTTAGGGTTAGGCTAGGGGGAGGGAGGGTTATGGTTAGGCACCCCCGGGGGGACTTAGAGTTAGGCACCCCCCCGGGGAACTTAGGTTTAGGCAGCGGGGAAGGGGGGGTTAGGATTAGGCACTTAGAGGGGGGATTAGGGTTAGGCACTTGGGGGAGAGGTTAGGGTTAGACACCCCTAAGGAGGGTTAGGGTTACGGGGTTAGGTTAGGTTAGTTTATACTTACCTTAGGGATGATCGGGATTTGCAGCGCTGTCGGGCTTCCGCTGCCGGGCTCTGCTCATCTGTCGGCCAGGCGCTGCCGGAAATCGAACTGCCGGCCATGCGGGGAAGGGGGTATTTCATACCTATTCCCTGCGCTACGACTTAAAGTGTCACACTACGTGGACAATAAACTGCGGTCTGGCCGGCAGTGTCACCAAGCTATAATAGCGCAGCTAAGTTGCTAACGCACACTCACAAAATTATTATTTTTTTTTTGTGGATTGATATTGATATTATTAATTTAATTTAACTTTTTTTCACACTTTGGAAGTGCACCCCTGAATGAGGGAGCAGCCCCTTGATGAACAACACAAACAGCACCCCCTTTTGATGGACATCAAAGCACCCCTGCCAAGTGCAGACAGACCACCTGCAGAGTCACAAATATGTGGCCGATAAACTGCGGCAGTGTCATCAAACAATAATAGCGCCGTTAAGATGCTAACGCACACACAAAAAAGGACTTATTTTTAACTGGGGAAGAGCACCTCTAATTGACAGAGCACCCCCCCTGGGCAACACAGCACCCATATATGGACTGCAGCCCTAGCCTGATGGACAGGACAAAAACACAGCAGCAGCCACAGTTAATTGACATGACAAGTGACACAGCAACTGCAGCACCCACTGAAGGAAGCCCCCCTTTATATACTGCAGCCTAAGCCCCTTTATGGACAACACAGCAGCAGCCTTCAGGCCAAGACCCCGACTGGATACACACACTGAGTGACTGACAGTGACTGACTACGTATGCTAGCTTCTCTCTCCACAGCCGGAGTGAAAATGGCGCCGATCGTAGGGACCTTTATATAATCCAAAACCCGCAAGAATCCAGGAGGATGACGTTTTGCCTTGTTTTGAGATCCAAGTCACGCGGGAAAATCCGAGCCTAGCTCAGTTCTCGTCTGGACTGGAAATTCGGGTGGGTCCGGTTCTCAGAGAACCAAAACATTTAAAAAACTTCTCAGAGAACCGGACCCGCTCATCTCTATACTGTAGTGATCATTTTCAGACAGACTATGTTCGGCTCTTCTTGAGATATGAGTTTCAAAAATGTTATATCTCACAACCTGTGGCAGTTGATCACCCGGGCCTGCAGCAAAGACCAAAACTAGGAGAGCGGAGCTGGATAAAACATAACCATGAACAGTAACTGTAAATGTTTTTGTTTTTTTTCAATATTGTTGTGTGTCTGTGGTAAGGTAAGCTCACCGGGGATCAGTGCCGTTTATATCACAGCCACATCTGCCAGTACAGAGCAATCAGTGCCCTACCTGGTGTATCTGCCTGCCCCCCAGAATGCCATTGGCAAGTTGAAATAACCACATTGTACAGTGATACTCATTGAAAAATGGGTTTACTTAATTATTCATAATTAGGTTTACTTGCAGACCCCCTGTTTCCGGTGGAAACAAAAAGTTCAGGTGTGCAGCAACGGAGTTATATGAATGACACAATACACACACAGTTTAAGTTAAGCAAAATTATTTATTTGTACTTAGCTTTTCAATTATGCCTGATTATATTATATTCGCATCCGGGAGCCTTGCCCTACATGGTAGGCCAGATGGATTCACCAACCCAGCACTTTCTGCAGTCAGTGTGGGCTTGGCTATTAAGACTCCAGACTTACACATTTCACACCTAATTATAGGGCTCTTAACAAAGACCGGATACTATATGCCTTATAAGGTCATAATATTAAAATAAGTATTAACAATAGGGGGCAGCATTGCCTCAAATATGGTTATTGCCACAGTATTATAACAAGTGGCATTGATATTTATATGTTCAAGGCTCCTTGCTAAAAGCAGACAATATCACACAATCTTAGATGCAACTAGTCAAAATATATAACTAAAGCACATTTCTTTGAGAATCATATCAAATGGCACCTTCTAATAAAACAGTAGAATATTTGATTAACATAGTTGAATATTAGTATCAAACTGCATAGCTAAATTAGTAGAAACAATCTTTAATAATATTAATACAATAATATATATATTAAAAGTACTCTGAAGTTTAACAACAAAATGGTGCAGCAGCCATCTTGTTTGTATCACCTGTCACATCCCCCCTCGCCTTTTTAAATTATAGCAACTTGGATGAATCCTCCCTTGCACCCTCCATCCCCCATTTTCAAAGCAAATTCAGCACCAATATGTTATGTAGGGTAAACTGACTTACATGCACTTGCCCCCTGTGTTTGGGAAAGTTGGTATTTCAGTAAACCAAACCAGTACATAGAACCTGATACAGATATGGACACAATGGCGAATACGCATGCAAATCAAGTGATTGTTTGCCATACCGCATGCATATAAGCTGCAGTGCATGTGCGCAGTGAGCTCATTGTGATAGTGCATGCACTCTGAAATCCATTGCAGAGTGAGTAATAGGCCGTCAGGGGGTGGTGACGGGAGGTGGTCTGAAAAATGCAGGTGTGTCTATCTGTTTGAAGTGAACACCATTTCATGAGCATGCATAATTAAACACTGTGATAGCATACGCAGCTCTTCATGTCAGAAGAGCTCCCAAGTCTGCGGCAGGTCAGACCTACCACAAGGGCAAGATGGCCACTGATGTGCATCGATGTTACTGATATTTATGCAGATATGTATCGTCACACACAGGTGAGAAGGCAGCAGTGGGCCTCTATATGCTTGGGTGACCACTGCAGACATTAGCATATTTTCGCAGCTGCATTGCGTACGAAAAGGCTGAGATCGCATTAGTGTCCATATCTGAATCAGGCCCATAATAAATAGTACAACTTGTGTTAATTAAAGAAGTCCAGCAAATATGTGCATATTCAACAATAATCCACAACTACCAGTCTTATGGGACCTGCCCCAGTATGTGTAAAATGAAAGTCCCACAAAGCAATTTCAAAGAGTGTAGCAAGTAAATAAATTCATAGTAAAGCAGGTACTGTAGAGCTGGTTATCCAATGACAGGTTCGAGCTTTGTGTGGCAGGAAAATTAGTACATTAGTAGAGTGGACTGGAGTTAGGAGGACTTTGGTATCTTCCAGACTTACACAGTAAAACCACTGAGATATTACTTGAATCCACTACACTAAAGTCCACCTGGCTTCTTCATACAGCAGCCTTGGGACCTCATTCAGAGCCGGACGCTATTTGCGCTCGCTCGTTCAGGAAAAAGGGGTGGCTATTCAAATGAACCGTTCGCTCTTTGCGGTCTGTTCACGCCTCTAAGTCTGAACGAGCGAACAAAACTTATGGTCGTTTTTTTGAAAACTACGCCCCCTGGCCGCTCGCATCCTACGTCATGTCCGCTATTTATTAGATTAATCGAGTACATCGACCAGCGTATGAACTGCTCGCTATTCTTGTGGTTGGTTTTTCCTACCGCAATCTTGCGAGCAGTTCTGACTATAAAATAACCCAGTGACGTGGTCAATGACGCTGCTGTATTAATTATGCACACCCTTAAAACGCCCGTTTTGACCTTTAAGCACGCCTGCTTTCTGATCTCCACTCCCCGTTTTCAAGCACCTTCCCCTGTTACCACCCACATACGCCTCCTCCTGTCACTCAAAATAGCAGGCATTCGCTATTTAGCGAACAAACGATTTTCGGCTGCACTGACTGGTTCGCGCATGCGTATAACGATCCGTACACAACGAACGAGCGGCCGCTTACGAGCGGCTCTGAATCAGGCCCTTTGTTGTGTGTCACCCTCTCAGAAGTCCGCCATAGTTAAAACATTCACTTAGAAGTACCTGTGAAGAACTTGTCCAGCAATAAGTAACCAAATTGTATTGGTATCGCTGTGGCTTGCCACACTGCTCAAACTATGGATGGTAAGTGGTGAGTGACTGACTCAGACTGAACTAAGAAATCCATTAATACCCGACAATTAGTGTTTTTTAAACCCATGTATTCTGCATGTCAAAAAATTGTGTATGTGTGTGTTGGGGGGGGGGTCATTGTGCAACTGCTGGCTATGCATAGATGGACGAGAGTGTAGTTACGACTATTTCAATGCTGATGATGATGACTGGTATCAGACCATGTGTGGGTGAATATATGCATTTGTTTCCATACATTGCTTTACATCAAGAAATCCTACAATGTAGATAAGGATGCGTAGACTTTTTGTATCCACTGTACTGTATATAATTAAAAACTTTTTCTCTCATACTTTTTCTTTCATACTTTTTGTGTTACGGTCACTGACATGATGGTAGGACATTTTCTAAAGCATAGTTACACAGGACTGTAACTAGAGGTTTGCATTCAGTGCTGCTGTGCAGGGTCCTGGGGGAGGCATCATCACTGCCCCATGGCACCTGCATGTGGGTTGCAGCCAGGGTGCCTGGAACGGCACCCTACAGCCAGTAGCACTACTGCAAAGCGGCCTGGAGTGTCTAAAGGACGCTCTGGGCAGGGACCCTGCAGACTGTGGAGCTGCCAAATGTGTCCTTACAATGCTCCAGGCATTGTAAGAGTACTTCCCACCCCTAGACATGATGACATGACATCACAGGTTTAGTAGGCAGGGCCGGCACAGGAGGCACTGCCACCCCGATACGGTGCTAAAGTTACAGTTGGATTGCAACTTAATTCATGTATATCTTATGTGTTTTATATTTATGTATTCATGAACTATCTAAGCCTTTACACATCTATTTATGTGTATTACTTTAGGAGTGGAATTACTTTGACTTTTTATGCGAGACTGCATTTAGTGTTAAGAGCAGCATTTTTCTGTGTCCTACAGCAAAAACACAAAAGTAGAATTACATTTGGTAAAATTAATTTTATTGTCACATCCATTTGCATGCACTTAGCTTACATTAAACATGCATATTAAATGTGGAATTATAACACAAAAGGGTATATATACTTAAAGGTTAACACTATTGTTCAAAAAATTTTATTATAACAATTACTGTAACCTAATATCTGTTTTAATACAACCCTGCTTCTGACTCCTCTATTTGTCAAGTTCAAGTACTGATAGTAACGGTATACAATCGGGAAGCCGACTGCCTTAATACTGGCAGCCGGGTTCCCGACTGTCATATCCCGACGAGGGTGAAATGCCGGGGGTCTAGATGTAGACACCTGACATTTCCCCGACGCCGGGAGACCGGCGTTGGGGAGGGATAGGTTTAGGACACCCGGGGGGGACTTAGGGTTAGGCACCCCCCCGGCAGGGTTAGGCTAGGGGGAGGGAGGGTTAGGGTTAGGCAACCTCGGGGCAGACTTAGGGTTAGGCACCCCCTGGGGGACTTAGGCTTAGACGGCCGGGAAGGGGGGTTAGGGTTAGGCACTTAGAAGGGGGATTAGGGTTAGGCACTTGGGGGGGAGGTTAGGGTTAGGCACCCCTAAGCGAGGGTTAGGGTTAAGGGGTTAGGTTAGACAATACTTACCTTAGCGACGATTGGGAATTCCAGCGCTGTCGGGCTTCCGCTGCCGGGCTCTGCTCATCTGTCGAACTGCCGGCCATGCGGCTGGTGGTATTTCATACCGATTCCATACATAGCCTAACCTATTCCAGTTTCCACTCTGCACTCATGTTAAGCTGGTGTTTCTATGTACAATGAGCATTGAGTGAAGTAAAGTCATATGTTTTTTAAATACATTTTCTCTTCTAACAATTTTAAGATAGTATCTATATATCCTTACAGCAGTAATCTGAAGGGATTTGACATCTATGACATTGGTAGATTTTGCATTTTGTTTCTTCACTACTCTGTGAATACTAAATCAAATGTTTTGACACATTAGTTAGTTACAGACATACATATCAGGGCCCCTTTGATCATACTACTACTCCAACCATTTATTAGTCCGAATTCATTTGTTTTATATATTTTTTTAATAAATCCATTGGGAATAGCTTTACATTTCATTTGATTTTCATTACTTAGGAGCATATATATCACAATCCGCATTTCAGATGTGGTTGGGGTGTGATAATAGCACCCAAATTCACAATGCAATATTTGAAAACATCACTAGTGGCGTCCCTCCACTTGGTGACACCCAGTGCGATCAGTAAAGTAGTGTGCGTGGGGAAGCCGTGCCTGTAAAAAAAAGGAGTGGCCTCAGTGTAGAGGGCGTGGTCACACAGCCCGAGCCCCCGTTTTAGTGTCTCTGGGGTGTCCCGGAGGTGCAGATTGGCCCCGGGGACCAGTGTATTTGCAATGCCAGGTCCCTCGCTGTGTCAGGAGCTTAGTGCTGCACGTAATGCTACAGTGCAGCACCCAGCTCCTGTCACCCCTCACGGCCTGTACCCCCCTTGTGACGCCTCTGTACATCACAAGGATGTATCAAATATCGCATGCAGAGACAGAGCTTGTGAGAAACCTAAAAAATCCTGAAATTGTGCCTTGGCATTCGCCTGCTAGCAAACCTCCCCATGCGACTAGGCAGTGGCGTATGTATAATGGGTGCAGTGTGTGTGGGGCACAAGGGCCCCCGAGTCCAGGGGGCCCCGCACCGCACATCCTGCACCCATTTTATATCAAACTTACCTGTCTGTGGCAGGTGTGAGTGCTGCTCAGTACACCGGAAAAATGGCAGCAGTGGCCATTTCACAGTGGTCACAGTGGTCACACTCTAGTGCCCAGAGTTTACTGCGCATGCACAGACCATGGTGGCCATTTTACCGGGGTTTTGTGCATGTGCAGTAGACTCTGGGCACATTCTAGTGCCCGCAGAGGCGTTTCTTTAGAGGCGGGGGCCCATGTGCAGTCTCCGACACGGGCCCCCTTCTCTCCGCCGCGGCCATTTTCCAGTCGTTTTACAGCACCGAACCCCACGCCGACGTGGGACTTCGGAGAGGTAAGTAATATTATGGGTGCAGAGTGTGTGGTGCGGGGCCCCCCTGGACCCAGGGGCCCGTGTTCCCCGCACACCCTGCACCCATTGTAGATACGCCCCTGAGTGCCCGGAGTCTACTAATGCTCTGGTGGCTGGCCAGCCATGTCACTGTCGGCTGCCGGCCACCGGGGAGAGAGGAGGGGGCCCCGCACAGGGAGTGCACACAGGCCCCCTCCTCTCTTAAGACGCCCCTGCCCCTAGGATCTTCTCCCACCCCCACAATCCCCCCACCCTGTGATTTCTCCCTCAGCTAACACTTACCTGCACAGTGATCAGTAATTTAATCCATGACTCCGGTCAGCTGAATGCTGGGCACCTGCTCCGTGACCCCAGTCAGATCTGGGAGATGATTCAGATCAGAGAGATGATATACAGTATCCAGGATGAGAGTGTTCCTCAGTTACTTTGAATTATCAGGACACTGATTACGAGGCAGATTTACTAAGCTCTGGAAAGTGATAAATTGGAGAATGATAAACTACCAACCAATCAGGACCTGTCATTTTTCAAACACAGCTGTAACATGACAGTTAGAAGCTGAGTGGCTGGTAGTTTGTCACTCTCCAATTTATCACTTTCCACAGCTTAGTACATCTCTCCCATAGGAATCAAGGGATGGATACTGGACCTTAAAGGTTTATAAAACCCACAGTACTAAACCACCATATAAGTATTATTATAAAATAAAATAATAATAAAAAGATCAGATATATAAGTGCCTCTTATCCATGTGTGCAGTCTAATGAACCCTGCAGATGGAATAACTTCATCTATTGTCATATGCTTAACATGGCAGTAAATCAAGTGAACTTGTAGGGATGAAGTGCCATGGATCTTTTGACCCTTGCAAGCACATGATGTGTATGTTGCCAAATGTAGTCCTTTAATCTCTCTCTTCTTAACTACTTGATACTGGCTGAGCTGCAGTTCCATCAAAGGCACTGTTCTATAATAGGCCACTTTAAATAAGTAATGATTGTTGATCTTGGGAATCTGTTCCTTGGCCTTGTCACATCAACTCCTAAAAAGTTTAACAATTTTTACATGTGCTTTGTACAAGTAACTTGCTATGTCCTACTTATTAAGTGTGATGTCTAGATCAATAACAGACCAGGGTCAATTTAACCAACTCTTGCTGCCCCCTATGGAAATACTTTATAAATTCCCCTCCATCTTTTATGAATATACATCAAGTAGATAATTAAAGGTTTTGCTAAGGCATAAGCTACTAATTTGGGCCTATATCTGCTACACTTTACACTATGCACAAACCTGTGTTCTCGTAACCATAAATCCTCCTAATACTCTGTATATAGATAACACCTTGAAATATATACTGTGCACTGCCCAAAGACAGTGTGATACACACACTGCTAATAAACTGCATTCAACAACATTTCAAGTGCTCTCATTTGATGCGGATATGGTTACATATTGTACAGTACTGGTTCCTTAGGAGAGAAAGCACTTATCCAAACAATATCTTCAGTATAAACCATACATTTCTTCCAATACAACAAATATCAGCGATGAGTGTTTCTTCAGCACACTAGAATCATTTATGGAAAATAATGAATTGCATACAGTGGCCTTGTGCTTACATGTGCTAAGATCTTTGGAAAATGAATGAATAAACAATAGCCTCCAACCGTGATAGCAGAGAACTGTGGGTATAGATTTTCAGAGATGCACGTATAAGTCTCAGTCTAAATCTATTATTACTGATCCATGCCGAGACTGGCACTTCAAAAAAAAAAAGTTACCTCATTTTATTCACATAGCTCAGCTTTTATATAACACTACGTCTATTGACTTATGTTTTAGTAGAAATCAAGATTAATTTTCCCTCAAGGAAAGCTTTGTTTCGAACGAATAGGATCAATAACCTGCTTGTTCTTTTCAACAATGGTCAATCTGAACTTCTTCTGTAATGGAATTTTAAAAATAGACATTTGCCTGATCCATCCATAGCTAGGATTGCGATATTTAACCAGTTCATGGACAGTTATAGAGACATACTGTAGGTAAACTCTCAGGGCAGTTATACAATCTGTCAATAAGAATAAACAGTGAGCACAAATAAAGGAGCACATGAGATGCAACCTTTTTAAAACTAGCTGGGATACACCGCGTTGCCCGGGTTGAAGAATGGACCTTGAAGTACACATACAGTCTTCATTTTTTACATTGTTCTCGCCTATAACTCCATTACATTGATCCTGAAAAGGACCCCACTGTTTGCTAACATGGTAATAGCCTTAAAAAGGACATATCTATCCATTTATATGTGCTTGGAGGAAATTAGTAACTAGCAATGCAGGTGCAGTGTGACAGTTGAGACTCCGACTCACTGCTCTTCCGTTGGAGCTCTGCCTGCCTCCCCCACTATCAGCCTGTGCCTTCATATCGGTGCAGTTTTAGGCACTGGAAGACATCCTGAGTTGACTTGTTTAAACCAAAATTTTAAATCAGAGACTCTACTGTCAGAGGCCTCACCAGGGTCTGGTGACACTCGGTGCGCACTCCATATCCCAGAAAGTGTGCATGGCCTAACAAAAAAGGGCCGTGTCCTCATGGGAAATCCATCAGGGGGCGTGACCAGCAACCCCGATGATGTTGGGCTTCCCCAGGAGGCTAGTGCCTGCACTGTTGGCTCCTCCTCTGTGACAGGAGCCGAGTGCTGCAGGAGAATGTCATTCTGCAGCACCCAGCTCTTGTCACTGAGGAGGAGCCGGCATTTTGGTGTCATCCCCTCAGAGAATGATATCCAGTGTGACCAGCACCCCCGCAGCAATGCCACTGTCCGAAGCCTACTTGGTAGGTACAATGTAGACCTCCATGACCCTGACGAATTTCAAACTTAAAATGAATCTACGTGTAACTGGCACCAGATTCCCTATGAGATCTAGTGATAGATACAGATGTGCAGCCAAGAACAATAGGAGTTTTCAACAGAGGCCCTCAAAAGAAGTAGTTAGAAATGGGGGAGGTCGTTCCGGCGCTTTCTTTGATCTTTTTAACATTTCAGTGCCTCTTGATAGTGTTCTCGTTTTTAATTGGAGATATATGAAAAAGATGCAGAAACAATAATCTTGTGTGATAACGTGCAGGAGTGAGGTTCTCAAAGGATATGTGTACACTCACCCTTTTTCAGTGATAGGTAGACTTTGGACTCAAGTTACATCATGGTCCTACAGTGGGTGCAGAATGCAACGTAAAACCCGTCAATGTTGTTACTGAATCACTGAATCACTCCCGATTAATGTATGGTATTGGGGGAAACACATATGACATGCCTCCATAGTGCAAATCTTTCTATCCAATACAAGGGGCTGCAAAGTTATGTAATAAACTCACCTTGAATGGGAAGTAGAATGAGCCTTGGACATTAATTTTTCAAACCTCGATGTCCGTTGGTGTTAAAGTTATATATGATGAGTTCCTGAAACGTAATAATATTCCTTGGATCCAAAAAAGATGTAAAGATACTATTGCAAAATCCAGTTACCAAAAAATTATTATTTTATTATGGTGTCGTTCAATAGCACCAATTTAAACATCACAAAGGTAAAGGGTATAATACAAAAAATAATAAAAGAAAATAATAAAATAGACAAAAAATAAAATCAAATAATACCAATGAATGAATGGAGAGTACCGACAGTTAGGTTTACTAGCAATGCATTTCACAGAACCAATGTCTGCTTCCTCAGGCTGATGGCTAAGGAATGAACAACCTAGCCCTTAAGTAGGGAACTGTGGATGTGATAATGATGATTGACAGAATCTTTACTTGTCAGTGTGAAAACTGCAAATGATTAAAAAGACTACATTTCATACATAAAAAGTACTAGCTGTTGCTTAAGATTATCAAAAAGAGTATACTATTCAGAAACATGTAAATTGAAACAGTGCCAAAGAGTGTGTACCTGAATGAGAGGGGTTTGAAACTTGGGAGCAGTGATTAAATCAGTTAATGGAGATCATAATGGTAAAGAGCCATGAAATGTCTCCCTTCCAAAAACAAACATAAGTGTGGACCACCTGAAGCTATAAACAATACGAGTCCCACGAGTTATGCTCCTACAGTGTGGCCGTGAGCGGGGAAGGTTCCCATGGTGACTGGCATCAAATGCTGCTGTTGTGAAAGTGTACGGAGGAGTGGCCGCGAGCAAGGATGGTTCCCATGGCAATTGATAACAATTGACAACAAGTGACGCTGAGCTGACATCACCTGTATGAAGTTCAAACTTAAAACATAAAAACTTAATCCTGTTCAAACCACACCACCATGCCAATTTTGGTTGAGCTAAGTACAAAACTGGCCTTGCATATAAAGAACAAACAGACAGACATACAGACACATACACACACACACATGTTTATTATATAGATGTGACTCTTATCATGTGCAATTCAATGGCGTAACTCCAGGAGGTGATGGAAGCATCTGCCTCTAGGCGCCAGTTGTCAGGGGTTGTCCACGGGTGCACAGAGATGGGGAAGAACAACTCATTATTATTATTATTATTATCCTTTATTTATATGGCGCCACAAGGGTTCCGCAGCGCCTTACATAGTACAGAAACATAGTACATAAACAGTTGAACAGAACAAGAAAACAGTGTCATACAGTTTAAGACACTACAAGACAAGTACATGGTATATAAACACTGCTGCAACAGAAGCAGGATGGCAAAAGTCACGGGTTAGGTGCTTTTGAGTATAGAGCAGATAGTATAAGTAAAGAAAGGATAAGCACAAGAGGATAGAGGGCCCTGCTCGTGAGAGCTTACATTCTAAAGGGGATGGGCAGACAGACAGAGGTGACACAGATGGGGTAGACAGTGAGCGTGAGACAGAGGGTTAGGATGACAGATGGCTGGATTCCTATTTTACAGTATGTGTGGAAGTCATTTGAATTAAGATTTACGCCACTGACATTCTACTTTAAGAGGCAGTTTTTGTAGGTGTTTGTGGAGAGCCATGGCTGTTATATCAGTTTACGTGAAGTCTGACGGGTGGCAGAAGCCACTTCATGTGGGGCTATTTAGAGAGTGTGGTTAACGTGTGAACCAGCAGTCTCAGGTAAATGTCGAAATTGGTGAAAGCAGTTATTGTAAAGAGATGTTCAGATGTAAAATAATAAGTTGTGATCAAGTGTGAATTCTATAAGGCACATTTATTGATTTGGGTATTTGCAGTTTGTCCCACTCACTGCCTGTAGCATTAGAGAATCAGTGTTAATTAAATTAGAGATAGGCGGGTCCGGTTCTCAGAGAACTGGACTCACCCGAACTTCCACATCTGAGGAGAGAACCAAGCTTGGCTCGGGTTTTCCCGCCTGACTCAGGTCTCAAAACGAGACAAAATGTAATTCTCCCACTGTCGGTTTCTTGCTGGGTTTGGATACTATAAAGGCACCCAGTAATTTTCGCCATGTCATTCCGGCTGTGGAGAGTGTAGTGAACGGATGTACTGTGTCCAGGGGTTGATGTGTCCATCCAGGGTCAGTGGCTGCTGTGTCCATCCAGGGGCTGCTGTGTCCATCCAGGGGCAGTGGCTGCTGTGTCCATCCAGGAACTGCTTTGTTCATCCAGGGACTGCTGTGTCCATCAAGGGCAGTTGCTTCTGTGTCCATCCAGGGTCTGCTGTATCCATCCAAGGTTTGCTGTGTCCATCCAGGGGCAGTGGCTGCTGTGTCCATCCAGGGGCTGCTGTGTCCATCCAGAGGTTGCTGTGTCCATCTAGGGCAGGGGCTGCTGTGTCCATCCAGGGGCTGCTGTGTCCATCCAGGAACTGCTTTGTTTTTCCCGGGACTGCTGTGTCCATCAAGGGCAGTTGCTTCTGTGTCCATCCAGGGTCTGCTGTGTCCATCCTGGGTTTGCTGTGTCCATCCAGGGGCTGCTGTGTCCATCCAGAGGTTGCTGTGTCCATCTAGGGCAGGGGCTGCTGTGTCCATCCAGGGGCTGCTGTGTCCATCCAGGGGCAGTGGCTGCTGTGTCTATCCAGGGGCTGCTGTGTCCATCCAGGGGTTGTTGTGTCCATCTAGGGCAGGGGCTGCTGTGTCCATCCTGGGGCTGCTGTGTCCATCCAGGGGCTGATGTGTCCATTCAGGGCAGGGGCTGCTGTGTCCATCCAGGGCAGGGGCTGCTGTGTCCATCCAGGGGTTTATGTGTCCATCCAGGGGCAGGGGCTGCTGTGTCCAACCAGGGGTGCTCTGTCCATCCAAGGGTGTCCAGTGTAAAAAAAAAAAAAGCTAATAAAATAATTAATAAAAAAGTAATATATTTTTTTGTGCTGTACCCCATGGTACCATATTATTAATTTTTTTTTACTGTGACGCTGCTGGTTAGACTGCAGTGTAATATTCATACACGTATTGTTTGTGACACTGTAAGTGGTAGCGCAGTGCATAATAAATATTGTTACACTGTAAAGGTGTATCTGTTAAAAATATTGTGACACTGTAAATAGAAAATGCAGTGTATTTGTAAAAAATATTGTGACACTGTTAGTGGAAACGCAGTGTATTCGTTAAAAGTATTGCGACATTGTAAGTGGAAAATGCAGTGTATTTATAAAAAATATTGTGACACTGTTAGTGGAAAGGCAGTGTATTCGTAAAAAATATTGTGACACTGTAAGTGATAGCGTAGTGTGTTATTCTTTTCTTATTTATAAAAAAATCTTATGACACTAAGTGGGAGTGCAGTGTGTTATTCTTTTCTTATTCATAAAACATATTGTGACACTAAATGGTAGCGCAGTGTGTTATTCTTTTCTAATTCATAAAAATCTTGAGACACTGTAAGTGGAACCTCAGTGTAATATTCACAATTTTTCAATTTAATAACATAAAATTAGCAATAAAAAATGCAACTTTTCACTTCTTTCCTCAATCGTGAATAAATGATTAGTCTAGACGCTGACTACAAGACCACAACAAAGTGCTAAATAACATGCGTTATATATAAAACAATGACATCACTGTAAGTGGCAGCGCATTGTGTTATTCTTTTCTTATTCATAAAAAATCTTGTGACACTGTAAGTGGTAGCGAAGTGTGTTATTCTTATTCATAAATAATCTTGTGACAGTGTAAGTGGCAGCGCAGTGTGTTATTCTTATTCATAAATAATCTTGTGACACTGTACGTGGTAGCGCAGTGTGTTATTGTTATTCATAAATAATCTTGTGACACTGTGAGTGGCAGCAAAGTGTGTTATTCTTATTCATAAATAATCTTGTGACACTGTAATTGGCAGTGCAGTGTGTTATTCTTAGTTATAAATAATCTTGTGACACTAAGTGGTAGCACAGTGTGTTATTCTTTTCTTATTCATAAAAAATCTTGTGACACTGTAGGTCATGGATACCGCAGTGTAATATTTAACATTGGTACAAATTGACATTTGTGCTGTACCCCACTTCATTCGTGTTTGTTGATATGGAGAATGATCAGTTGAGAAGAGAGCAGGAACCACATACTAGTGCTGGAGCTGCTGCCAGTGCCACCAGTTATGATGATACTAGTCCATCTACATCATTTACTAAAGCCGATGCCCAAGGGCATACCGGGCTTAAGTCAGGGCATCTAAAATCAAGAACCAGTCTTTTATTGTGGTAAAGAATAAAACATCAAAGGGAAAGTTAGCTGCAGAAAGATATAAAATTGTCAAAATGCCTTTCACCACATGAAGTGGTCAGGAAAGGCTAAGGCCTTGGCCTTTATTTATGACTGGTGGTTCTGCCTCTTATGATGATGTAAGCACAAGTGAACATGCTGACATAGAAATCGAGGATGCTTATGTGGAAGTGCACCAGGATGAGCAGGATCTTTGTGTAGCTGATGCTAATAAGGATGTTGTTGATGAGGATGTTGTTTTGTGTAAATCAGACACCAGTGGAAGAAACAGTTATTGCCCATGGTAAGGAAAAGCCCTGGGCACAAGAAAAAAAAAATCAATTCTGAATTGTGTGGAATTATTTCTGATGTTACACATATATTTTTTTTTGTTTGGATTGATATTAATTTAATTTCACTTTATTTATTTTTACCCTGAAGGAAGCCCCCCTTCATATACTGCAACCTAAGCCCCTTAATGGACAACACAGCAGCAGCCTTCAGCCCAAGACCCTGACTGGACACACACTGAGTGACTGACAGTGACTGACTACACGTATGCTAGCTTCTCTCTCCACAGCCGGAGTGAAAATGGCACCGATCACGGAGACCTTTATATAATCCTAAACCTGCAAGAATCCGACAGTGGGAGGATGACGTTTTGGCTTGTTTTGAGATCCGAGTCACTCGTGAAACCGTGAGCCACGTTCGGATCTCGGTCCGGATCTCAAACTTCGGCTGCTCATCTCTAAAACACATATATGTGTATATGTATGTACAGTATGTATATGTATATATATATATATATTATAAATAAATCTAAATATATATATTGTAATATATATATATATATATATATACATATATATACTGTATATATACATGTACACACATCGGGCTACCTGATGTCCAATGCCCACAGTAGTTGTGCCCCTTCTGCAATGCCCCCAGTTGTTGTGCCCCTTCTACAATGCCCCATGTAGTTGTGCCCCTTCTGCAATGTCCCCAGTTGTTGTGCCCCTTCTGCAATGCCCCAGTAGTTGTGCCCCTTCTCCAATGCCCCCAGTAGTTGTGCCCCTTTTGCAATGTATCCTGTAGTTGTGCCCCTTCTGCAATGTCCCCTGTAGTTGTGCCCTTTCTCTAATGCCCCAGTAGTTGTGCCCATTCTCCAATGCCCCAGTAGTTGTGCCCCTTCTGCAAAACACCCTGTAGTTATGCCCCTTCTCCAATGCCCCCAGTAGTTGTGCCCCATCTCCAATGCCCCCAATAGCTGTGCCCCTTCTCTAATGCCCCCTGTAATTGTGCCCCTGCTGCAATGCCCCTAGTTGTTGTGCCTCTCCTCAAATGGCCCACTGTAGTTGTGCCCTTTCTTCAATGCCCCCTGCAGTTGTGTCCCTTCTCCGATGCCCACAGCAGTTGTGCCCCTTCTCCAATACCCCCAGTAGTTGTGCCCCTTCTCCAATGCCCCCAGTAGTTGTGCCCCTTCTGCAATGTCCCCTGTAGTTGTGCCCTTTCTCTAATGCTCCAGTAGTTGTGCCCCTTCTCCAATGCCCCCAGTAGTTGTGCCCCTTCTCCTATGCCACCTGTAGCTGTGCTCTCCAATGCCCCCAATAGTTGTACCTCTCCTCCAGTAATAATATTAAAAAATCAGTATTTTACAAGAAAAGTTTAATGTAAAGAGAGTGTAGTTATATAGCGGTGGGCTGTTTCATGTGATGGTTACACTTTAGCTCCATATTATTTAACTTTTCCACATTCTTCTAATTTTTTCCTCCCCAGTATAGATTAGGAGTCCATCTTGAAAGTTGGGCAGACAAAACCAAGGAGCTTTGTTTTGTATATCCAGGGCGCTTCATAAATGACCTCTAGGGGTAAATTTACTAAGATGGGAGTTCTATTAAGAAGAGATGTTGCCCATAGCAACCAATCATATTACAGGTATTATCTTCTAGAAGGTGCTAGATAAAAGAGAAGTAGAATCTGATTGGTTGCTATGGGCAACATCACTTCTTAAATAGAACTCACGTGTTGCTAAATTTACCCCCTACTGTCTACAGTGTGTAATATTTATATTTTAAAAGGGTATTTGCCAAAAATAACTGGTTACTGTTTTGTCAGGGTATTGGTCTGTCATGCAATATAGTTTTGAATTCTCACTGGTACCAGCTTTAGAACATTTAATGGTATATGGAGGGTGGGTTGGTATTGCTGTGTATAATGCAGTTATTATACGTCCAAACGGCAGAGTCTATCTGTGTGAGGTTATATGAATGGTGACATTTTCACAATTACTATTATTTAAACCTTTATTATGACTAGAACTTGTTATTTTTTCAACTAATACTGAACCATGTTTGTCTAGTAATGGGATGCAAATGATTTCTTGATGCAAAAGATGTTTAAATTGAACAATCTTAATTGAGATGTTTAAGTTTTTGAAGGTTTATGGCATACACTATTAAATGCATTGCAGTAATGAGAAGATTTTCTTCATGGGGTTTTTATTGCCATCGCCTACCAAAATGGCAAGCTGACAATAGTCACGCAATGACCCCAATGTTCTGATGATGGTTGACAAGAAGCAAATGTCAGAGTGGTGATGGATGAAACAAGTATATCATGGGACTGAAGATCAATAGAGATGTGCAGTGATGGAACACTAGTGATAGACCCCAAAGCAGATTAGGGGCACTAGGGTCTTGCTGGTCAGGGTCAGAAGAAGAACAAACAATAACACACAATGTGTTCACAATGTACAGCCTCACACAACATGCACACTCGTATCTATCTATACAGTCATTTAACTTTGTATTTATGTGTGAGCTCCTCACTGAGGATTACTAGGGCATGCTTAGACCAGCAGCACTCATCTTATTGCCTATTTACTATCTAGTACAAATTACTTTTCTGACCATATGGACACATTATCATTAGGGGTGTGCACCGGCCACTTTTCGTGTTTTGTGTTTTGGTTTTGGATCTGGATCTTTCTTCGTGTTTTGGATCTGGATTGGTTTTGCCAAAACCACCCTTCCGTGTTTTGGGTTCTGGGTTTTGTGTTTTGGATCTGTATTTTTTTGAAAAAAAGCATAAAAACAGCTAAAATCACAGAATTTGTAGGTTTTTCTGCTCCTATGCTATTATTAACCTCAATAACCTTAATTTCCACTCATTTCCAGTCTATTCTGAACACCTCACACCTCACAATAGTGTTTTTATGTCCAAAAGGTTGCACCGAGGTAGCTGGATGACTATGCTAAGCGACACGAGTGGGCGGCACAAACACGTGACCCATCTAGGAGTGACACTGCAGTGGCAGGCAGGATGGCAGTTAGAAAAACTAGGCCCCAAACTGTACATAATGCAAAGAAAAAAAGAGGTGCAAGATGGAATTGTCCTTGGGCCCTCCCACCCACCCTTATGTTGTATAAACAGGACATGCACACTTTAACAAATCAATCATTT
The DNA here is from genome assembly GCA_031769625.1 of Taudactylus pleione. NCBI lineage: Eukaryota > Metazoa > Chordata > Amphibia > Anura > Myobatrachidae > Taudactylus > Taudactylus pleione. The sequence continues at coordinate 1,007,097 of JAUIMM010000106.1, forward strand.
CAGCGCCAGGGTCTGCCACACAACTGTGGCTGAAATGATTGGTTCGTTTGGGCCCCCACAAAACAAGCTGGCAATTAATGTGTCCCTGCACAAACTGGCTCTACGGAGGCAAGATGTCATCCTCATCCTCCTCATCCACCGATTCCTCACCCTCTTCAGTGTGTACATCCTCATCCTCACAAAGTATTAACTCGTCCCCACTTGAATCCACCACCACAGGTCCCTCTGTACCTTCTGGAGGCTGGTCTCCCTGGAAGAGCTGATAATTCATTTTGATGAACATCATCTTCTCCACATTCTGTGGAAGCAACCTCCTACGCCTTTCGCTGACAAGGTTCCCGGCTGCACTAAACACTCTTTCGGAGTACACACTGGAGGGGGGGCAACTCAGGTAAAATAGAGCCAGTTTGTACAGGGGCCTCCAAATTGCCTCTTTTTCCTGCCAGTACAGGTATGGACTGTCTGACATGCCTACTTGGATGCTGTCACCGATGTAATCCTCCACCATTCTGTCAATGGTGACAGTATCATATGCAGTGACAGTAGACATGTCAGAAATTGTTGCCAGGTCCTTCAGTCCGGACCAGATGTCCAAACTTGGTCCTGCCTGCCCTGCATCACCGCCAGCGGGTTGCTTAGGATACCTAAGTTTTTTCCTGGCAGCCCCAGTTGCGGGAGAAAATGAAGAAGGAGCCGTTGACGTGTCACGTTCCGCTTCAGCTGACAGTGTGTTCACCAGCAGGTCTTTGCACCTCTGCAGGCTTGTGTCAGCCGGAAAGAGAGACACCACATAGGCTTTAAACCTAGGATCGAGCACGGTGGCCAAAATGTAGTGGTCTGATTTCAACAGATTGACCACCCTGGAATCCTGGCAAAGCGAATGAAGGGCTTCATCCACAAGTCCCACATGCCGAGCGGAATCGCTCCGTCTTAGCTCCTCCTTCACTTTCTCCAGCTGCTTCTGCAAAAGCCTGATGAGGGGAATGACCTGACTCAAGCTGGCAGTGTCTGAACTGACTTCACGTGTGGCAAGTTCGAAGGGCTGAAGAACCTTGCACAACACGGAAATCATTCTCCACTGCGCTTGAGTCAGGTGCATACCCCCTCCTTTGCCTATGTCATAGGTGGATGTATAGGCTTGTATGGCCTTTTGCTGCTCCTCCATCCTCTGAAGCATATAGAGGGTTGAGTTCCACCGCGTCACAACCTCTTGCTTCAGGTGATGGCGGGGCAGGTTCAAGAGTGTTTGCTGGCGCTCCAGTCTTCAGCACGCAGTCGCTGAATGGCGAAAGTGGCCAGAAATTTTTCGGGCCACCCAAAGCGTCTCCTGCACGCCCCTGTCGCTTTTCAGAAAATTCTGCACCACCAAGTTTATTGTGTGAGCAAAACATGGGACGTGCTGGAATTTGCCCAGATGTAATGCCCGCACAATATTGGTGGCGTTGTCAGATATCACAAATCCCCAGGAGAGTCTAAGTGGGGTAAGCCACTGGGCGATGATTTCCCTCAGTTTCTCTAAGAGGTTGTCGGCGGTGTGCCTCTTACTGAAACCGGTGATACACAGCGTAGCCTGCCTTGTAACGAGCTGGCGTTTCTGAGATGCTGCTACTGGTGACGCTGCTGCTGTTGCTGCGTAAGGTGATACATCTACCCAGTGGGCTGTCACAGTCATATAGTCCTTAGTCTGCCCTGTTCCACTTGTCCACATGTCCGTGGTTAAGTGGACATTGTGTACAACGGCATTTTTCAGGACACTGAGGACACTTTTTCTGACGTTTCTGTACAGTCTCGGTATCGCCTGCCTAGTGAAGTGGAATCTAGACGGGATTTGGAACCGGGGACACACTACCTCCATCAATTGTCTAAATCCCACTGCACTAATGGCGGATACCGGACGCACGTCTAACACCAACATAGCAGTCAAGGCCTCAGTTATACGTTTTGCTTCAGGATGACTGCTGTCGTACTTCATCCTCCTCGCTAAGGACTGTTGGAGGGTCAATTGTTTAGTAAAAGTAGTGGTGTTCCTACTTCCTCTCTGGGATGATGAACGACTCCCAGCAGCAGCAGCAACAGCAGCAGCGGCAGCAGTAGGCGTAGCAATGCAGGATCCTCCGGAGGAATCCCGGATAGGAGAGTCAGTCATGCCAGTGATATGGCCTGCAGGACTACTTCCGATCCTGACTAAGGAGGAAATTGACGAGGAGGGAGTTGACGGTGTGGTTTGCAGGCGCTTGGATACAACAGGACAACGGGATTTAGGTGTCCCTGGACTGCTTACGGTCTGAGCCAAAGTTTCTGAACTTGACAGTAACTTTTTATGAACGCGCTGCAGGTGCCGTATAAGGGAGGATGTTCCTAGGTGGTTGACGTCCCTACCCCTACTTATTTCACCTTTACATATGGTACATATGGCAAGACAGTTGTTGTCCGGATTTGGATAGAAATATTGCCAGACCAAAGAGGTGGAATGTTTGGTCTTCTGCCCAGGCATGACCGTGATGGGCTTTTTCATCCCACGGACAACAACTGTCTCCCCCGGAGCCTGATTTAAACAAACCACATCACCATCAGAATCCTCCTCGCCAACTTCCTCCTCAGCGCCAGCTACACCAGTATCCTCATCCTGTTGTACTTCAACAGTGACATCTTCAATTTGCATATCAGCAAGTGGACTGTGGGTGCTCCTTTCAGCACTTGCAGGGGGCGTGCAAATGGTGGAAAGAGCCACCTCTTCCCGTCCAGTGCTGGGAAGGTCAGGCATCGCAACCACCACCACACTTGGACTCTCTTTGGGGATTTGTGATATCTTCTTAGAAAGCACAGTTCTTCGCTGTGCTTTTGCCAGCTTAACTCTTTTGATTTTTTTAGTGGGAGGAGTGCTTCCATCGTCATGTGAAGCTGAACCACTAGTCATGAACATACTAGGGATCGACCTTAGCCGTTCCTTGCCACTCCGTGTCGTAAATGGCATATTGGCAAGTTTACGTTTCTCTTCAGCTGATTTAAATGTCTTTTTCAAGGTCATTTTCCTGAACTTTGCCATTTGGGATTGTATGTGCCCTCTACTATGACATTGGGCATCGGCCTTGGCAGACGACGTTGATGGCATGTTATCGTCTATGTCATGACTAGTGGCAGCAGCTTCAGCACTAGGAGGAAGTGGTTCTTGATCTTTCTCTATTTTATTTTTATCGGAGAAAGTTTGGTCCTCCATTTATGTTATATCGATTTGATATATACGTGCGGCTAAACACAGAAAATAAATTTTTTTTTGGTTCGGACTGGAGTGTACTTTGTGGGTTACAGCACCCTTTAACGGTCAAGCCAGCCGGCCCTTTACTTATGACACAGGCGCACTCTTGGCACTACTTTGTTGATGCACGTGCGGCTACTGCGCACACAATTCACAAACACAGAAAATAATTTTTTTTTGGTTTGGACTGGAGTGTACTTTGGGGGTTACAGCACCCTTTAACGGTCAAGCCAGCCGGCCCTTTACTTATGACACAGGCGCACGCTTGGCACTACTTTGTTGATGCACGTGCGGCTACTGCGCACACAATTCACAAACACAGAAAATAATTTTTTTTTGGTTTGGACTGGAGTGTACTTTCGGGGGTTACAGCACCCTTTAACGGTCAAGCCAGCCGGCCCTTTACTTATGACACAGGCGCACGCTTGGCACTACTTTGTTGATGCACGTGCGGCTACTGCGCACACAATTCACAAACACAGAAAATAATTTTTTTTTATGTTTGGACTGGAGTGTACTTTCGGGGGTTACAGCACCCTTAACGGTCAAGCCAGCCGGCCCTTTACTTATGACACAGGCGCACGCTTGGCACTACTTTGTTGATGCACGTGCGGCTACTGCGCACACAATTCACAAACACAGAAAATAATTTTTTTTTTGGTTTGGACTGGAGTGTACTTTCGGGGGTTACAGCACCCTTAACGGTCAAGCCAGCCGGCCCTTTACTTATGACACAGGCGCACGCTTGGCACTACTTTGTTGATGCACGTGCGGCTACTGCGCACACAATTCACAAACACAGAAAATAATTTTTTTTTTGGTTTGGACTGGAGTGTACTTTCGGGAGTTACAGCACCCTTAACGGTCAAGCCAGCCGGCCCTTTACTTATGACACAGGCGCACGCTTGGCACTACTTTGTTGATGCACGTGCGGCTACTGCGCACACAATTCACAAACACAGAAAATAATTTTTTTTTGGTTTGGACTGGAGTGTACTTTCAGGGGTTACAGCACCCTTTAACGGTCAAGCCAGCCGGCCCTTTACTTATGACACAGGCGCACGCTTGGCACTACTTTGTTGATGCACGTGCGGCTACTGCGCACACAATTCACAAACACAGAAAATAATTTTTTTTTGGTTTGGACTGGAGTGTACTTTCGGGGGTTACAGCACCCTTTAACGGTCAAGCCAGCCGGCCCTTTACTTATGACACAGGCGCACTCTTGGCACTACTTTGTTGATGCACGTGCGGCTACTGCGCACACAATTCACAAACACAGAAAATAATTTTTTTTTAGGTTTGGACTGGAGTGTACTTTCGGGGGTTACAGCACCCTTAACGGTCAAGCCAGCCGGCCCTTTACTTATGACACAGGCGCACGCTTGGCACTACTTTGTTGATGCACGTGCGGCTACTGCGCACACAATTCACAACCACAGAAAATAATTTTTTTTTGGTTTGGACTGGAGTGTACTTTCGGGGGTTACAGCACCCTTTAACGGTCAAGCCAGCCGGCCCTTTACTTATGACACAGGCGCACGCTTGGCACTACTTTGTTGATGCACGTGCGGCTACTGCGCACACAATTCACAAACACAGAAAATAATTTTTTTTTAGGTTTGGACTGGAGTGTACTTTCGGGGGTTACAGCACCCTTAACGGTCAAGCCAGCCGGCCCTTTACTTATGACACAGGCGCACGCTTGGCACTACTTTGTTGATGCACGTGCGGCTACTGCGCACACAATTCACAAACACAGAAAATAATTTTTTTTTTGGTTTGGACTGGAGTGTACTTTCGGGGGTTACAGCACCCTTAACGGTCAAGCCAGCCGGCCCTTTACTTATGACACAGGCGCACGCTTGGCACTACTTTGTTGATGCACGTGCGGCTACTGCGCACACAATTCACAAACACAGAAAATAATTTTTTTTTTGGTTTGGACTGGAGTGTACTTTCGGGGGTTACAGCACCCTTAACGGTCAAGCCAGCCGGCCCTTTACTTATGACACAGGCGAACGCTTGACACTACTTTGTTGATGCACGTGCGGCTACTGCGCACACAATTCACAAACACAGAAAATAATTTTTTTTTGGTTTGGACTGGAGTGTACTTTCAGGGGTTACAGCACCCTTTAACGGTCAAGCCAGCCGGCCCTTTACTTATGACACAGGCGCACGCTTGGCACTACTTTGTTGATGCACGTGCGGCTACTGCGCACACAATTCACAAACACAGAAAATATTTTTTTTTTGGTTTGGACTGGAGTGTACTTTCGGGGGTTACAGCACCCTTTAACGGTCAAGCCAGCCGGCCCTTTACTTATGACACAGGGGCACTCTTGGCACTACTTTGTTGATGCACGTGCGGCTACTGCGCACACAATTCACAAACACAGAAAATAATTTTTTTTTAGGTTTGGACTGGAGTGTACTTTCGGGGGTTACAGCACCCTTAACGGTCAAGCCAGCCGGCCCTTTACTTATGACACAGGCGCACGCTTGGCACTACTTTGTTGATGCACGTGCGGCTACTGCGCACACAATTCACAAACACAGAAAATAATTTTTTTTTGGTTTGGACTGGAGTGTACTTTCGGGGGTTACAGCACCCTTTAACGGTCAAGCCAGCCGGCCCTTTACTTATGACACAGGCGCACGCTTGGCACTACTTTGTTGATGCACGTGCGGCTACTGCGCACACAATTCACAAACACAGAAAATATATTATTTTTTTAGCACTTGGGGGGAGCACCCCTGATGGACAGAGCACCCCCTGGACAACACTACAGCACCCCTTTAGGACTGGGACACTGCACAGGACTTTGGAACTGACTGCACAACACAGTCCAGCCAGCCCCTATGGACTTTGAAGTAGTGGACACAGCCCCTATTAACAACAGCAGCACAGCACAACACAGCCAGCCCCTATGGACTTTGAAGTAGTGGACAACAGCAGCACTACACTACACTACACTACACAGCACTAACTCCCACCCTCCCTCTTCACTGTCCACAGCCGAGTGAGAAAATGGCGCCGACGCGGGTACCTTATATAGGATCCAAAACCCGCGAGACTCGGAAGGCGGGATGATGACGTTTTGCCTCGATGTCAGATCCGAGTCAGGCGGGAAAAGTCGAGCCTGACTCGGATCGGACTCGGATCGGGGGGGCTCGGGGTGGTTCGGATTTCAGAAATCCGAACCCGCTCACCCCTAATTATCATACTGCTGGGTTACTACCTAATCTTAAAAGCAGAGAATCAGTACAGGCACAATCAGGGACGACTTTGTATCTATTGAGTAAGAGTTGCTAGGAGATACTGGATCTCTATTTAATATACAATGAACTTCTGACTGCAGATTATGTCCCAAGGTGTTATTGCACAGAATACAGTTCTGGGAACAGGAGTCATTTCTAGAGAACATTAGGAGTGCATAATGTTTTTTATTCTTTTTCGTTTTAAATTTGTGCTGTGATCAGGCCATGAGCTAGGGGAAGCCACCCTTAGGCTTGGTACACACCTAAAGATTTTCTGTCCAACCATCCAACTAGTTGATTGGTTGGAATGAAAATCTGGTAATGTATGGGAGTAAATGATGATCAGCAATTTGCTCCTAAATGCCAGAAAACAGATGAAAATGGTCGTTCAGACAAGTTTGTTAAATGTTTGATCTAAACAATTTGTTCAAACAACAGTTTTTGTCCATTTTACGGCATTTGGGAGCAAATTGCTGATTGTCATTTGCTTTCATACCTTACCAAATTTTCATTCCAACCAATCAACTAGTTGGATGGTTGGACAGAAAATCTTTAGGTGTGTACCCAGCTTTACCCATATGATTTGAATTGCTTCTTCAGTTACTTCTTTCAATTGCCCCAGCACTGGAGCACGTATTTGTCTCCTATCATGCCTAATTTTACAATAAACAGCTGAGGGAATTATTTCAGTCAGCCACTGCAGGTGCGATAAATTGCCACCTGCAGTGGCTGGGTGGTCTCATGGGATAAATTCAATAAATTCAGAGAATACATTCCATATACCCTTCATTCCACAACTCTTGTGAAAATTCCACACAGCTACTCAAGTGCAACATATATTAATTCAAATATTTATTAATATACAGTATATTCATGGAAATACCATAGACCTTAAGTTACCATTCTGCAGAATGAAGTTGTAGAAAATCACACAGCAGATTATTACAATGTATGTTATTTTTGTATTATTACACTTGACTAATATAAAATGGACATTTAGATTCTGACGCATTTTGTGGTCCGTACCTACAAGATTGTAATGCAAAAACCTGAGTTCTTACAGTATGTGCATGTTAAGTCGCACATAATTCCAGGCATGTCAAATTCCAAAATCCCTGCATAGATCTGGCATTACAAATATGTATACTTACTCTTGATAGGGCGAGATGTATCAATAATGTTTTGCTGGAGAGGAGAAGTAAGATAGCAGCTAAGGGGGTTCAGCCTCAAATTGTGTTAACCAGGGGGTTCAAATCTTCACAAAGTGCTCTGGGGTGCCATACCGAATAGATGTGATCCGCTGATCCGGTATTTGGACCAGATAGCATTAATACAGTAGTAGCAGATAGAGTGGTAGGAGAGGTCAATTTCCAGTGTGAGGCAATTTGACATTTAGCTGCATTAAGCATATGCTTAATCAATTACTGTGATGAACATGAAATGGGGGCAGGGCAAGAGAGAATAATGAGTACAGCAGGGCACTCAGTACTTAAATACCAACAAACACTTCTCTAATAAGATTATGGACTTCTTTCCATAGCTCTGAATCTCTGGACAGGACCACCAATGTGCAGCAGGGTACCTCACTGGCCACATAAGTGCCAGCTTAAATCAGAAGTAGTAAGATAAATAGAGCAGACGGGACCAAGTACTGTACCAGCGATAGTAAAGCTTAAAGGAATTTTCTTTAATACACATAGAAATTGACATTTTATCTATTTCTGTTCTAATTTTGGAGCATTCCTCAGGTTCCAATGTCCCCCATACATCTCTATCCCAAGCCAGCTAATGCACCTCTTTCAGGGATTGCTTGTGAGATAGGTTTATCTGATAAATGGATAAAATAAGGCCATTGGAGGATTAAGAGGTATGACACAATGATTCCATAGGAGAGCTGGAGATGACAGTGGATGGGCTACAAGTGACTGGTAAAATTGTTGTAAATAGTTGGTAGAAAATGCTTTGTGGGAGGGAAAAGTGGGCTTGAAGACTAGTAAAGTTGGGGAGGACGCGTAAGGATGCTAGGTCTAAAGGGAATAGGATATTATGCCAACTCCAGAAGTGAAATGATCGGTGGTCTAATCCTGGAGCAAAAGTAGGATTATTACACAGGTGATCTAGGAGAGGATGAGAAGAGCAAAGTTGATAGAACCTGGAGCAGAAATAATAAGTAGAGAGAGAAAAATGAAGTTGAAAGAATGTGAATAGTTGGAGGGCAGTTATAAGGATGGTACCATAGTAGACAAGAATGAGAGTACAAAGCCAAGGCATCATCCTCTATGGTCACCCAGACTCTCTGCCCAGCAGGAATGTGCCAATGAATGCAAGGAGCAAAATGAACAGCTCTGAAATATTTAATATGATCCAGTGCAATAAACCCTATAGAATGCTCCCCCAAACCCCATACACAGAAGAGTTTGCAAAACCACCCTATTGGAGGTCTTATCTTCAAGAGCCACCAACAGAATTGATAGGGATTTCCTGTGAGCAATATGAATAAAATGAATATACCTCCAAATGTTATCAACAGCCTGTCTATTTGGACCAGTGGCAGCAAGCTAAAATCTAGGGAAAAATTTCCAAGTCAACATTTGGTAAAGAGATTGGCCTGTAGCTACCCAGATCCCAAGGATCCCTGTTTGGTTTTAGGTTAGCTATTATATTGGCTATGGTAGCGGCATCTTTGAGCGTTTTTCCCTCCAACAACAAATGAAATAACTAGTGTAGCATGGGTATCAAGGGCTCTGCAACTTCCTTAAAATAAAGAGTAAAAAACCCTTTGGGCCCAAGGGCAGCCAAATGGAGAAGTTTTCTTTATCATGATAGCAATTTCATCATCCATAATGGAAGCATTGAGGGAAGTGGAACTTGTAGGGGAGAGTACAGGGAGATGATAGGAGAGTAGATTTTGATGAATGGCATCATCAAGCCGATAAAGAGTGTCAAGATTATCCAGAAGATTATACAAAGCTTTGTGAAAGCTTCTAAACTGGGACGGACATTTCCTGTAGGTCATAAGTGGTAAACCATCTGAACATTTTAATGAGATCATGTGATTTTGCGAGCGCTTAATACACAACCTGTGAGCAAGTAAGGTGAATACTTGCAAGTTGCATATTACTTCTTATAAAATCTTTGTTGGACCAATATAAAAGCCCTAGAAAGAAAGAATTTAAGATAATTGGACTTAATTTGCTAAGATTTTGAAATAAGTGCTTTCTTTAGAAAAGCGTGATGAAGTTGGGTGAGGGAAGAAAGCCTTGAACTCTTGAATGCGTATTCTCTTGGCTTTCTTTTGAGCCGCAGATAGGTTAACCAGGATACTGTGCAGGGTGCTTTAATGGGCTTCCCATAAAATAGACGGGGTTAATCAGGAGTAACATTAACTGTATAAAAGTCAGTTAAAACTTTTGCAATTTCACCAATGTTGGTTTGCTTAAAGAGGAACGATTCATAAAGTAGACAGCTGTGAAGAAGTTGGTTAAGGTAGGGAGCTGCAATCTCCATTCAACAGCTGCATGATTGGACCAGGAAACAGGGATAATCTGGACCCCTAGGAGGTGCTGGGTAGTTGCGTGGTCTATCAAAAAAATTATTAATGCAGTTATAAAGATCAGAGGGGCAGAGTAATGCATCAATTCTCTGACTTAGGGATAAGTGACAAGCCAGCCATCATAAAGATCATGTATTGTTAACTGTGTCAACAGATTCTTGGAAATCTGCAAGGGCAGGGACAGAGCAGGACCTATGGTGACATTAAAATCCCCTTAAATAATGGTCAGACTACGAGGAGATTGAGCCAATTGATTAAAGAAAGTTGAGTAGAGGGCACCCTGATGCATATTATGGGCATAAACAGAGGCAAGAGTAATTGGGGACTGGTTATAACTTGTACCAATTAGAATAATGCAGCAGCCCTGTTCATCAGATAGGGAGTCATTAATTGTAATGGGCACTCTATTATGGATCAAAATAGTGGTTCCTTTGTGTTTTCTGTCATAGAGGAATAGAAAACATGAGGGTATTGCTTATAGGCTAGGGATGGGTGAAGGGCTTTGGGATGCATTACTTGTAGCATTATATTGTCAGAGTTTTATCTCAGAAAATATTGAATAGCCATAGTTCTTTTGGAAGAGGAGTTGAGGCCATGCACATTGAGAGTTAGTATTTTAGTCTTCATTGGGGGTGAAGGGTGACATGCACTGGTGTAACTAGGGGGTCGGCCAGGGCTTGTGCCCTGGGCGCTGTCGGACTGATGGCGTGGGGCACCATCGGCCATGGTCCAGGTTCATGGTTTGTTTCAGTGTAGTGCATTCTGCACTACACAGTAAAACAAATGCACCGCCGCCAGCGCCGGGTAGTACACTTGTACTACCCGGCAGCAGTGTGTTTGTTTAAGCAGCCAATGAGAGTCTCTCATTGGCTCGTGTACCCATGGCCGGAGCCAGGCTGGAGCTCATGAGTGAGCTCCACCTTCCGGCTCCCACAGTGGGTGGAACTAGAGACATCATGACGTCTCTCCCATAGTGCCGAGCGGGAGGATGGAGGAGTGGATGGTGGTGGGTGCAGGAGCAGGGATTCAGGTCAGTATTGTGTTTTGTTTTGTGTGTGTCTTTGTGATATATGTAAAGGGCACTACTGGGGGCACTGTATATGGGGCACTGCATGGGGGGACCACTACTGGGGGCACTGCATAGGGAGGACCACTACTGGGGGCACTGTTTAAGTGGCACAACTGGGGATACTACTGAGGGCACTGCATAGGGGCACCATTACTGGAGGCACTGCATATGGGGCACTGTATAAGGATCACTACTGGGGGAAATGTATAAGGGGCACTACTGGGGCACTGTATAAGGGGCACTACTGGGGCACTGCATAGGGGGGACCACTCCTGGGGGCACTGTATAAGGGGCACTACTAGGTGCACTGTATAGGGGGACCTCTACTGGGGATACTGCATAGGGGGACCACTACTGGGGGCATTGTATAAGGGGCACTACTGGTTGCACTGCATCGGGGGTACCACTACTGTGGGCACTGTATAAGGATCACTACTGGGGGCACTGTATAAAGGGCACTACTGAGGGCTCTGTTTAAGTGTGCACTACTGGGGGCACTGTATAAGAGGCACTACTACCGGGGGCATTAAGGTGCATATGGAATGGAAAGGAATGTTCCCAGAGTGACGAGAAATGGTGGTGTGTCATGTTGACATGCCCCCATTTTTCAGTGGTCACACCCCTTGTGACATGTGGTCACACCCACTTTTTCAACGTGCGCACATGGGGGGGGCTCCATTTTTCATCTTGCCCTGGGCTCCAAATACTAACGAGCAGGACAGACGGGAAAGGAAACCAGGAGTTATAATAGATGGGAAAGAATGGAGAAATGGAAACAGGATAAGGTGAAATTAGGACTGCCAAAGCTGGAGTAATAGATATATTCACTATAATGGAAAAGTAGATAACGGCTGCATGAATAGTGTGTAACTTGAGACGTAGACAGAACAAGAAAAAGAAAAGAAAAAACAAAAACAAAAAAAATTATCATCTCAGGATCAATGGACAGCTAGCATCAAAAACTCGTAAACTAACAGCATACAACATGTACAGATCAGGCAGCATAATGCATGTGGAGAATATGGGACCTGATTCAGAGGTGGACGCAGTTTCCATTTGTTCGCAAATGGCTGATGTTTTGTCTATGGCGCATGAGTCTGAGCAGCACTGCGTATGTGCTGCGATGATCTTGCGACAGCAGTCACAGTGTGGATTTATATGCAGAGTAGTTGACAGGCAGCATCTCTTTGGGGGAGGTAACAGGGAGTGTAGAAAGAGGGAAAAAAGAAATGTAGGATCCCTGGGACAATGGATAGCTATCATAAATTAGTCTAACCGTGTTTAATAAAATGCAGAGTGGGTATTGAACACATATTATGCAACATAACACATATGGAAAAGATAGAGCTGAAGTGACAAAACACTGATGTAGCAGCTAAAAGGATTTATCCGATAATAGTAATAATCTCCTTAGAACAGGACATTACTACTGTCTGGCTAAAGTACAGTCTCAGCTGTGCCTTGGACGTTCCATTCCTACTCCACCAAAAATGTTGTGCTCTTCTTGAATCATTACTTATTAATTAACTGCTGTGGAGATTTTCTGCTGCATCAACCACAGACACACACATACATACAAACATGCACACAACTAAAGTGGACACACTCATATTATTTTTTGGTTTTAACAAAAAGTCACGAACATGTACTAGTAAACAGTAAAGGTGCCCACACACATACCGATGTGCTCACGATCCGATTTCTTGTCCAATTTCCTCATGAACGTCGTGATCACGATTTTGGAAAAAAGACACCCAATCTGTTTTACGATCTCACGATCTATCGGATTGTATGCATCGTGAGATTGGCCATAACAAATCATGAGTTTAAAAAACAGGCTCTTGACTATTGGTAGGAAATTTAAATAGCCATAACAATGGGAGTATAAAAAGCAGGCACCCTTTACACTCTGTTCTGCTACTAGATGAGCCTAGGTGTATTCCTGCTGAATCCTGTACATTGCTACTGTGCTCTTTGTATTTGGCTTGCCTTTTACAAAGTTTATTCTACCTGCAAGTGTGTGCTACCTACCTTCATTCTATCCTGTTCCTGAATTCTGTACTGATGCATCCCTATCGGTATAGAGTGTTGGTCCCTGAAGCCGGGGTCCGGGAGATTAGGAAGAGGGCCCAGCGAAGAAGGACGAGAGCATGCTGGACCAAGGAGTGGCTTCTACAAAGGGATACCCGCTCTCACATGTCGCTGCTGATGGAGATCAAGGAGAATAACCCGGATGACTATCGAAACTACCTGCGCATGGATGACGCCACCAGGAATTGCTGCATCTGGTGACCCCCCACATCCAGAGACAGGACACAAGGTGGCGGAGGGCAATCCCTGCTAAAGACAGACTGGTGGCTACCCTGAGGTACCTGGCTACAGGAAGATCATTTGAAGACCTGAAGTTTGGGACACTCATCTCACCTCAGTCCTTGGGCGTCATCATTCCGGAGACCTGCAAAGCCATCGTTAAAGTGCTACAGTACCAGTATTGAAAGGTAAGTAAAAAAAACAGCACATTGGTTTCTTGTGTAAAGAAATTTTTTTTTTATTTTTTACTCAACATAAAGCAAAAAATAGCCTGCATTTAGTACAATGTGCACTGACCTGCAGGCATCTGAAAGTGTGCACTAAACTGTGTGCAATATCCTTTTTTTATAACAATTTTACAAAAGAACATTATCACCAAATTTTATGAATCCCAATAGGTAGCTGGCTGTATGTGATATGGTGGGTCAGACGCCAGTTTGAACAGGGCAATACACACATGGCACAAGTATACATTGTGGCCCCGACTTCGAGCAATGTGTACTTGTGCCATATGCGTAGTGACCTTGTGCAAATGGCGTCATCACCACCCTATCCCATGCTATTAGAATTCATAAAATTTGGTAATATTAAAAGCAAGAAAAAATGTACATCTCTGTATATTGGGGCGACTCATCCGCTGCATCCAGCAGAGCATTATACAAGGTTGTGCTGGTGCTTGGGGTGCTTGGTGGGGGAGTAACATCTAACTGAGCAGGGGGGGGGTGGACATACCGATTTGGGGCAGGGGAAAATAGCATTGGGTCCGCTATGTATGTAGAATTGGAGATATTTTTGCTCATACAGCGACTCAACAGGTCGTGGGTTAACCTGAGAAAATTTCTTTGGACATCTGTATCCATATTTCTCAATGTGCTGTTCACGTGAGCTGTGAAATCATCTATTGCATCTGGGGGATTCTGCAGCAGCCGTTCTGCATTTTGGAAAAAATTGTCCTCATGTTCAGTAAGGTTCTCTTTCTCCCCTGTTTTTTTCTTTTTTTGCGGTTGTTGTGAAGAAGATGAGGGTCCAGGTGGAAGTGGATTTTCCACTTGTGTGGTATTCTCCGGCTCACTGTCACCACCGAGCAGACTGAGGTCCGGTGTGGTTGCTAAATCAGGGTCTTGGGTGGGGGTCTATATAAGAAAAAAGAAAATATTTTAGTCATGTTTTAACCCCTTTTGTACTATTTTTACAGTTTCCTAACACCGTGGAGGAGTGGACCAGCATCATGGAAGATTTTGAACAACGTTGGAACTTCCCAAACTGCGGAGGAGCCATCCATGGGAAACACATTCGTATCAACCCACCTGCCAACACCGGAACATATTACTACAACTACAAAGGATTCTTCAGCATTGTTCTCATGGCAGTGGTGAGAGCCAACTACGAATTTCTGTTTGTGGATGTCGGCAAGAATCTCTGTGGGTGGGTCCTTCAAAAAGATGGCTTTCTATCAGAGACTCGCCAACAAAACCCTCAACTTGCCCTCACTGGACCAGACAAAGCACGGCCTAAATTACGTTTTCATCGCAGACGAGGCTTTTGCATTACATGAACATGTGATGAAGCTATTTGCACAGAGGGGCCTGACCAGAGAGAAGAGGATCTACAACTACCATCTATCCCGGGCACGGCGAATTGTGGAAAATGCGTTTGGAATAATGAGCAACCGCTTCCGCATTTTCCACACCACCATCAGTCTACGTGTGGAGTAGATAGACTGGGTTGTGATGGTGTGCTGTGTGCTGCACAACTTTCTGCGAAGAAAATCTACCCAACGAGGACCAGTCCCAGCTAGACCACAAGATGTAGGACCCCTGGAGGACTTTGAACATTTCACATCTGTGTCTGCGCCACCAATTACAACAACATCCACCGAATGTGCCAAAGAAGTGAGGGAGGAGTACATGGCCTATTTTAACAGATCAGGTGCTGTGCCATGGCAGGAGGACTGACTAATTTGGACATTTGGGATTTAACAACAAAAACTTAAGGATTTTGGTTTAAACTGTGTCACTACTTACCAAGACTTCTGCAACCTCCTCTTCTCCCTCACGCTCAACCATCAAGACGATAGATTCCCTTTGAGGCTCTTGATCACTGATGAATGACATCATATGGTAGTACCAGAGCGCAGGAATGTATATTTCATCTGTGCCCCCTCCTGATTTTTTGGAGTCATCCACCTTCTTTTTTTCTTTGATGTACACTGTCCTGAGATTTTGAATCTTTTGTCGTACAGTTTTCAGGTCTGCGTCAGAAATTTACTTTTTCGTATACTCCAAAAGTACCTCTAGTGCGGCCAACTTGTGCGACTTGTTGTGGTACTTCCGAGAACTGATCTTCCACAGACACTCTTTCGAGTGCAGGATTTCAATGATTCCTGTAATGAATTCACGTTCACTATCCATGGACATTATCTATGAAGAGGGCAAAAGAAGGACATTTAAATCTTTGTGTATATAGTTTTGTAAAATTTAATGTTGTTATAGTTAACATTTTTAATGTTTTAATATTTTCTTTTTTACAGGTTTTAAAAATTTAATGTTGTTATAGTTAACATTGTTAATGTTTTAATATTTTCTTTTTTACAGGTTTTTAAAGGTTTGTTATGGTATTGTAATCGTGTTTTCTTTTACAGAAATGTCATGTGTTAATTTCTTTGTAATATAATGTTTTTCTTTGTTTGACAGCATGGGTCTTCCACCTTTGGGCCTGTCGCTATTGTAGAACTACAGATCCCAGGATGCCCTAAAAACAGTTTTAACATGCTGTTATTTCCCAAGGGTGGGTGGCAGGGCATCCTGGGATCTGTAGTTCCACAACAGCTGGAGTGTGTCTTTAAATGTAATGTATGGTGATTATTTTGTTAAATACGTGTTTATTTATTTATTTTTTGTTATATTACTTAAAAAAAATTTTTTTATCTATATTGAATTGATTTTTAAACGTTTATTATTAATATAATATGTTATTTCAATATGAATAATTTTCCTGTAATGTATTTGTTTATCTTGATTAAATATTTTTGTCTTATTAATTATTAGGTGGCCCCATGACATTGGTTGCAAGTTAGTGGTTAGGTAGGGGACACACATTGGTGGGCAGTGGGAGCTTAATGCATGACCCAGCCACCGCCAGCCTCAATACGGCGGGCAGTGGCTGGGTCATGCATTTATTACCTGGGCGCACACATTGGTGGGCAGTGGGGGAGCACATATTGGTGGTCAGTGTGGTTGCATTTAAACTGTACAAATACTCACCAAACTTCCAATAAAACAAGACTTCCAGTGTGCAGGCTCCCAAAGTGCATCTATCATCCTCCATACATGAAGCTGCACAAGATGGCGATGGGGCGTGCACAGGAAGCTGTCAATCAAATTCTGCGTTGTGCGATGAATCGTACGATTCGTCGTGAGGGAAAAAACCCTCACGATCGGCTTCCATCGTGTTCCAGGTTGGCTAATCTGCCCTACAGCACAGCAGATCAGAGGATGCGAGGAACAACGAACTGGTATGCACATCGGCATCGTGCTCATGAGTATAAACTCACAATTTGTACTTTTATTAACCGATTCTTAGTCATGATTCTGCAAAATCGGCCAAATTGGATGAAAAATCGCTATGTGTGTGGGCACCTTAAGAGGCTGATGCAGTTCTGAATGTACCCCAGCTTGCGGAGCGTATTATGCCTTAGAGCTGAGTATACACAGGTACGGGCATCGGGCGATACAGAAACCTGGGCATTTCAATTGTATATCCACTAATAACACCAGGCATAATGGAGTGTCCTCACATAGGAAAAGTTCAGTTAAAGTGTGTCAATTGCCGACTCTGTACAATTAGAAGCGTATATAAATATGTTCTCTGACGTATCTTTTGCATCAAGGTTTTTGTGCGTGCAATGTGACAGCACATATTTTCAATTTCTGTATCTGGCCCAAAGTATTTTCCTGCACGATAGAACAATCTCTTTGCTGAAATACAGTTTGGTAAATACTTACAATAAAAGATGCATAAGAAGAAAGGGGTATGACCAGGGGTGTTTCTAGAGAGGAGGGGGCCCGTGTGCAGTCTCCGACATGGGCCCCCTCCTCTCTGCTTGGCAGCCGGCCACGCACTGAGCTGTGCGCGGCCAGCGCCAGAGTTATAGACTATGGGCACTAGAGTGCGCCCAGAGTCTATAGACTATGTGCAGGTCACCAGGAAAATGGCCACGGCAGCCATTTTCCCTGTACTGCGCATACGCAAATGACTTGAAAATGGCCGCCACGGCCATTTTCCAGTCGTTTTTTCAGTGCTGGACCCCCACACAGACGTGGAACCCTGGAGAGATAAGTAACCTTATGGGTGCAGTGTGTGCAGTGCGGGCCTCCCCTGGGCCCAGGGGCCCATGTGCTCCACACACCTTGCACCCATTATAGATACGCCCCTGGGTATAACAGAATAGGGAAGGGATGAGCTGGCCTTAAAATTTATTTTGATTTGTCTTAATCAGTATTAACTTAGGCATTAGTAAAGCATTTGCTTTTGACATACGTATTTTTACTAATAGAGACTGGTGGAGATGCAAAAGATTAAAAGCCTATTCATACAGTCATTTATCTACTTCCTTTGTATATTCTCTTATGCTAATTGCCCAATACAGTTGAATGACTTGCTGTGTTTTCTTTAATAATGATTGTCCACTTCTTCCATGTGTCATTGTGTTTCTTACTGCCTTGGGGACTATTGGCTTTTAAATATTCCATTAGTTGTATCTCATTGACTTTATTGATTCATCTTACGCAGAGTGTTTTCTGTCTATCCAATAGAGAGGTCTAGGTCCCTAGGCAGGACAGGAGCTTACATGTGATAGAGTTAGTATACTTACATAACGATTTATTGGGTAAATTTAGTCGAAATCGCAATTCGTTTAACTGAATTGCATTATATATTATTTTATGTATTCTTTGCTGTCTCTTAATATAAAATGCGGGGATACTTGATATATCAATATCATTCTGAAAACTCCAACAGAGGTCAGACACAGGCCAGTAGCATTGATGGATCTGAACCGAAGTGTTATACCAACATGAGATTGGGGAGGTTTATTTGATATGGTTTTCAATATCTCACTAGCAGGGCTGTAACTAGGGTGGTGCGACCTGTGCCATGGCACATGACACCGCAGGGCAGGGGGCACTGTTTGGGCATGTAAATTTTCTGTTTATTATCATTTTCACTTGTAGTTTCCTCTTCTTTTATCCCCAGTATCTCCTAGCCTCCTCCTATTTCTTCCCTGGCCCTTCCCATGACCATATACCAAAGATCCCACCACTACCACCAAAAAATGTTGTGCTGACAAGCAGATTCTTGGCTAATTTGCATTGGCACAGAAATCCAATGAAAGAAGGGGGGCTGTGTGACAGCACAGGCAGGGTTAAATACCATATCCCCCAGGCAGAGTGGTGTACAATTCTTGGGAGCCAATCTGACATTGGGAATTGCCCTATCTTCTTGCGTTTCCCAGAGAACAGATTCATGTAAGTGAGACTGTTCCACTTTTCCTTCTTTTGTTTACAAGAATACTATTTGCTTAAGACTATCTTTGCATGTTATATTTATTAATTGCTTTTGCATATACTTTCTCATATTAAACTTAATTAAATAACATTGGTCTCTGTAATTCCTATTGGGTCCCTTTTGCCTTTAGATTCTAAAAATCCTTTCTACATACTGTATCTGTATTACATGTTATTATTTGGGTAATGATAACTGGAAGTGAATTGTAGTTGAAGGGAGAAGTTAAGGGTTCCTATTTGGAGTGAGTAGCTCTTGAAACAACCTTAGTGGTGGTAGAACCTGAGAATTAATAGTGAGTGGGAGAGATACTGGAGAATGTAATCATTTCTGTAAACAAACCAGGTGGTTGTTATTTGATTAACCTGGTGTCATCACCATGCTGTGCACGCTCAAGGTATTGCTGATATTGAGAAAGTTACAGTCAGCAGTTACAGATTGGAATATGTTTGAACCGGGTCTGTGACTATACAAAGAAAAACCCACAGCAATAAAAAAGTTTTGTCCTGATTAATTTGCAAACCACTTTATGTCATTGGCTTAAATAGTAATAGAATCTAGAGGAGAACTCATATAGTTAATGTAGTTAACTCCAGGTTTACCAAGGGATTATAACACCAGATATTGATGATAGTTCTGGAACTGCCATGAGAAGGGTGAATAATGCAACAGAGGAGTATAGTGATATACAAAAGCATGTGCAGGAAAAACGTGAAATGCATACCACTTGACATGACCAAAGTCAAATATAGGGTGTACCTTACAAATACAGGTGTATCTCCTTTTTATGTGTATATATATATATATATATATGTGTGTGTGTGTGTGTGAGTGTGTGCAAATAAAGAAGACAAGTAAACTACTGAACATAGCAGCAGGGTGGTTTACTAGAGGACTGTATGTTTCACTGGACATAGGTAGTGAGGTATTGTGGACTGCTGTGTAGATTGTTGAGGGAAATGTGGCTTATTTGGCATTGGTCAGTGTTGTTTACTGGGCATGTGGGTAAAAAAAAGTAATTGCTGAGTTGAGCGCAAGTCGTCAGTTATTTCATGGAGCATACGGGTAACTAAATTATTATTATTTATAGGTTAAACATGCAATACCCAATGGCAGACCATAGCATAAGTACATAGTATAAGTACTAGAAGTTGTGCGCTGCCCCTTGTGTTTTGGTTATGGTTTTGAATCTGAATTCATCTTCATGTTTTGGTTTTGTAAAACCACCCTCAAGTGTTTTGTTTTTGGATCTGTTTTTTTTTTAAATTGCTAAAAAGTTTTTAAAAATACAGTAGCTAAAATCATGTAATTTTGCAATCCAAGACCTGTAGTTTCGTAACAGCTGGAGAGCCACAGGTTGGCCAGGTGCTAAGGGGAAGAGGTGATCAGTTGGAGAGTGAACGGGGAAGGATATAAGGAGAACAGTATTGAATTATCAGGGAAGTGGGAATATTTTAATATAAAGGTACAAAATGCATATTTCATATTTCTTTAAATATTAAATTAAATGAATATATGAATGTATTAAATGCGTATATATCAGTCAAAATGCATAGTTGTACTATCTGTACACCTAGTTTCATAGTTGTCATCATTATCAGTGCACACTTGCCCCAGTCCTATCCTTGGTGCAAAAGATCCACTTGGAAATAATCATAATTACATTATGGGTAACTCTGCATAGAGATCAACTCCACTGATTTGTCCTCTTTGAGCATTGCCTACGCCAAGTTACACCTCTGCAGTGGTAACTGGACATGTGTGAGATGCATATGACTCTACATCACCCGTAGTTGCATATGCTAGGATGCAGGATCATACACAGAGCGTAAAAATGCAAAATATGCTCCTCAAACGGACTTGCACTCAACTCTGCATCAGCCACTAAATGGGCACCGCTTCAAAATGTGAAACTTTATGCTATGAACAGTGCATTGTGTCCTCCAATGTGACGTGACAAATCCAGTAACCCTATATCTTGCTCTCTACACTTACTTGAGACTCAGGCAAATCATGAACCATGCAGTGGCGTCCCTCCCCACGGTGACACCTGGTGCTAGGAGGGTTGTAGTGCATGCCGGCAAAAAGGGTGCGTGGCCTTGCGGGTAGGGGGCGTAGCCTCGCTGCCTGAATCACTGTTTTAGTCACTCCGGGAGTCCCAGGGGTGTGGACTGCCCCCTGGGACCAGTCTGTGTGCAGTGGCGGCTCCCTCACTGTGTCAGGAGGAGTCAGCACTTTGGTGTCACCTCTCGGGGGATGGCACCTGGGTGAGGCCCGCACCCCCCTTGTGACGCCACTGGAACCATGTTATATTCAGTTACTGTTTTCATTAGTACTGTAAAAATTCCTTTGTTCAATATTCAGGATAGCACGGAATAAATGACCAGAAAGCAAAGTGTGTTTTTTTCCATCAATAAAATGGAGAGCGCTCTTCTGTACCCGCAACAAATCCTACTTAGGGGAAAATACCCCCCTGAGACCACACTTGCATTTGGAAAAGCTGAAAATAAGGGAAAACAGGCGCTCTGAGATTACATTTGACAGGTCATTTTCTAATCGTGTCATTTTAAAACATTAAGTTTTTTTTAATGGATGTCTGGAAAGTACATTGTAAATATATATTTTTTTGTACTGCAATCATCAAATTGAAGCTTAGATAAAGATGTGTATTGACTTATATTCATAGTAGAGAGCAATATTTCAAGTTACTTTTCCCAGTCTTTGTGTGATTTAAAGCTATGTAATTTGTGGAAGATGCATTGTCAACCTCGCTATGTACATACTACCCTAAAACATGCAGCCTGCTTCTATTTCCTATCATTAAATCTTGACAGAGTACATAAGCTTAAAAAGTGTAAAGGAGTCAGTTTTAGTATTATCTAGAGCAGATATTTGAGGAAAACGTATGAAAATGATTTTATATTGACTTTGCTTTATTTACTTTGTTTCATGACCTCCTGCAACTGTCACTCAAATACATAGTTTTTATTGTTGATCCCTCTGCATTTTAAGCCATGCATTTCTTTTATCAGGGATATGACTTAGCTTTGTTGTGATTTTGGTACTGGTTGCATATCTAAAGACCACTCCTTTGCCATATCCAAGGGCAGAGAACATAGACAACTCCATGAATGTTTGTCTATAAACCACATCAGGAAACTAGATGGGAAAAGATTGCATTTAGGAAAAGCTGCAGGAGGTCATCAAGTCATCTGAACACTTTGTTTTCAAATTATTCCATCATGTATTTATTTTTACATGAAGGTACCTAGTTTTGTGGGTACATGTGTGTTAATGTATCAAGATGGCATTATGAAGAAAGCTCAAATTATGTCATTTGCTGGCTGTATCACAAGGCAGGCATCATTTGCTTCTTATGATGGAAGGAGCTGGCCAAATCAGGCCAAACCATAGAGTAGTGGTGGGAAGCAGGTGGACCACTGGCCCAACAAACCTTCACCTGCAGCCCCCAGCTTTGCACAGCTGGTCTGCCTTTTTTTTGCTCTGTTATACAGAAGAAATAAGACTGAAAAGGAGCAATTGGTTTCTGCGTCACATGACCTATACTGTACACTACAGGAAGATCATACAACACAGTGCAGTCTATACAACATGCTCTTCCTCTTTCTTTGCGGATTCTGGCCGTGCAGGTGTTTAGAGACATGTGGGAGCTGTGAGTGGTATGTGGTGGAGGTGTGAGTGGCATGTGGTGGAGGTGTGAGTGGCATGTTGGGGTGTTTCAGAGTACATGTGGGATATGAATGCTTGCGAGGTCTTAGTGCATGTGGGAGCATTTTCTGTGGGCATCTGAGAACATGTACGGCTACTGTGGAGTACATGGCAGGTATAAGTTGCCTTTTGTAGTTAGTGAGTGGCATGCGGGTGTATTTTGGGACAAGTGATGTGGGGATGCCAAGGTTGTTTTGGATATGTCTTTTTTATTCTTAAAATTAAAGGTGAACTGCGTCTCCTTTGGAGGGCCCACATGCAGTCATTGAAATATTGCCCATGGCCGCCATAAAGAATACAGGATATTCACACTAATGTGTCTTAGTCTGTCTCAAATATATACGGGAGTTATAAAAAGTAATTAAGTTGACAATGAGGATATATGTTAGACTATGTCTGCAGCACTAGGCCGAAAAGTTTAAAATGCAAGTTATTTGGCATATTTTACTGGCGGTATAAGTGTAAAGATGCTGTTAAGGCAGCATCTTTATTTTAGAGCTGACAGTCAGACTCACATCTGGCAATTCTAGTAAATACCAGAAAGGCTGATGGCTTGATGGCACAGTGCTGTTTTTTTCTTGGGGATGTGCACTTTTTTATAGATAGCCTAGGACTGGTTGGCAAGGCTGCCATTAAAGAATCCTGGCCTCGGTACGAAAGGAATGTGTGGAGACATGGGAAAACCCCATTGTAAATACCAGGGCAACCTATTTATGCTGCACTGCTGCACAACACCAGCACGCTACTGAAGTGGCATGGCCACACCTTATTGTAGTCGTGGCCTAATTTTCCCTGCCATAGTGACACCAGGCCTGACTGGCATAGCCAAGTGCTAGAACTGATATTTTCAGGAGACTCACATATTTCGCCTCTCCCCACCATCCACACAGCTTTTTCGGGAGGGGGCACTTTTCTCTCTACTTTATCTATTTATTTCATGTTTAAAGCCTCTGCAAAGTCTGTGTGGGGACAAATAACATCAAGTGGGAGGCACTGGTGGACACCAGGAAGGTGCTGATGCCTCCACTACACATCAAGTTGGGCCTTATGAAACAATTTGTTAGAGCTCTAAATAAGGATTCGGCAGCCTTCAAGTACCTTCAAGACTTCTTCCCTAAGCTGTCTGAGGCAAAGGTCAAAGACGGTGGTTTTGTGGGACCACAGATTAAGACGATCCTGCAGTGCAAGGAATTCCCAAAGATGCTCACTCAGAAGGAGGAAGCTGCTTGGACCAGCCTTATCACAGTGGTTCAGGGCTTCCTGGACAATCATAAGGCCGAAAACAATGTAGAGTTGGTTGAGACTTTAATAAAGGACTTTGGCACACTGGGGTGCAGGATGCCCCCCAAAGTCTATATTCTTCATGCTCATCTTGAGAAATTCAAGGAGAACATTGAAGCATACTCGGAGGAGCAAGGCAACTACTTCCACCAGGATATACTGGAGTTTGAACACTGCTACCAAGTGCAGTATAACGAGAACATGATGGGAGAATACATCTGGCGGCTGATTCGTGAAAGTGATGTATTGTATACTCGTAAATCTCGAAAAGCTACTCCTAATTCTTTTGTGGTCATGTTTGTACAACTTTATATGTTAATTTTATACATTGATTTTTTTCTCACATTATGTAAAAGAAAATACAAATACGCCCTTTTCTCATCCGAAATAGGTAAATTTCAAAGTATAAAATGTCCTGGTCACAAAAGCAAAGTTTTAAATACCATTTCCATACTTATGAGATGTAAGCAATTAAGAATCAGCACTTACTACCCAAGGACAAAAAATTTGTTACATGTAGTGTAATCATCATTGTCAACACGGACTGTGCATCAGGGCGGAAGCAATGGCAACCGATATGATTTCAAAAAGGTGTATCTTCACTTCATTCCACACCATATACACTGATCTGCCATAAGATTAAACCAGTGACAGGTGAAGTGAAGAACATTTATTATCTGGTTACAATGGTACCTGTAAAGAGGTGGGATATATCAGGCAGCAACTGAACACTCAGGGCCTGATTCAAAGTAGGGGTGAGCGGGTTCGGATTTCTGAAATCCGAACCCCCCGAGCCTCCCCGATCCGAGGCCGATCCGAGTCAGGCTCGACTTTTCCCGCCTGACTCGGATCTGAAATCGAGGCAAAACATCATCATCCCACCTTCCGGGTCTCGCGGGTTTTGGATTCTATATAAGGTACCCGCGTCTGCGCCATTTTCTCACTCGGCTGTGGACAGTGAAGTGGGAGGGTGGGAGTTAGGGCTGGCTGGGCTGTGTAGTGTAGTGTTGTGCTGTGCTGTGCTGTGCTGCGCTGCGCTGTGCTGCTGTTGTCCATAGGGGCTGTGCACTCCAAACAAAATAAAAAAATATTTTCTGTGTTTGTGAATTGTGTGCACTGTAGCTACATGTGCATCAACAAAGGAGCAGCACCAAGCGTGCGCCTGTGTCCCATAAGTAAAGGGCCGGCTGGCTTGACCATTAAAGGGTGCTGTAACCCCCAAAGTGCACTCCAAAAAAAATCAAAAAATATATTTTTTTGTGTTTGTGAATTGTGTGCGCAGTAGCCGCACGTGCATCAACAAAGTAGCGCCAAGCATGCGCCTGTGTCATAGGTAAAGGGCCAGCTGGCTTGACCGTTAAAGGGTGTTGTAACCCCCAAAGTGCACTCCAAAAAAAATAAAAATATATATTTTTTTTGTGTTTGTGAATTGTGTGCGCAGTAGCAGCACGTGCATCAACAAAGTAGCGCCAAGCGTGTGCCTGTGTCATATGTAAAGGGCCGGCTGGCTTGACCATTAAAGGGTGCTGTAACCCCCAAAGTGTACTCCAAACAAAATAAAAAAATATTTTCTGTGTGAATTGTGTGCACTGTGGCTGCACGTGCATCAACAAAGGAGCAGCACCAAGCGTGCGCCTGTGTCCCATAAGTAAAGGGCCGGCTGGCTCATTTCTTAAAGGGTGGTGTAACCCACAAAGTGCACTAGTGTCCAACAAAAATAAAAATGTATTTTCTGTGTTTGTGTGCGCCTTAGCCACACGTATATATCAATATTTCATAAATGGAGGACCAAACTTTCTCCGATAAAAATAAAATAGAGAAAGATCAAGAACCACTTCCTCCTAGTGCTGTTGCTGCTGCTGGGAGTTGTTCATCATCCCAGAGAGGAAGTAGGAACACCACTACTTTTACTAAACAATTGACCCTCCAACAGTCCCTAGCGAGGAGGATGAAGTACGACAGCAGTCATCCTGATGCAAAACATATAACTGAGGCCTTGACTGCTATGTTGGTGTTAGACGTGCGTCCGGTATCCGCCATTAGTGCAGTGGGATTTAGACAATTGATGGAGGTAGTGTGTCCCCAGTTCCAAATCCCGTCTAGATTCCACCTGCATCCTCAAAGCAGCAGCAACAAGTGTGCGTCTGTCTGTCAAAGGGTGGTGTAACCCCCAAAGTGCGCTCCACAAAAAATAAAAAATTCTTCTTTTTTTTCTGTCTTTGTGAAATGTGTGGGCTGTAGCTGCACCTGCATCTTCAAAGCAGCAGCGACAAGCGTGTGTCTGTCTGTTAAAGGGTGGTGTAACCCCCAAAGTGCGCTCCAACCAAAATAAAATAATCTTCTTTTTTTCTGTTTGTGTGTGAAATGTATGCGCAGTAGCCGCACCTGCATCCTCAAAGCAGCAGCGACAAGCGTGCGTCTGTCTGTTAAAGGGTGGTGTAACCCTCAAAGTGCGCTCCACAAAAAATAAAAAATTCTTTTTTTTCTGTCTTTGTGAATTGTGTGGGCTGTAGCCGCACCTGCATCCTCAAAGCAGCAGCGACAAGCGTGCGTCTGTCTGTTAAAGGATTACATCGGTGACAGCATCCAAGTAGGCATGTCAGACAGTCCGTACATGTACTGCCAGGAAAAAGAGGCAATTTGGAGGCCCCTGTACAAACTGGCTCTATTTTACCTGAGTTGCCCCCCTTCCAGTGTATACTCCGAAAGAGTGTTTAGTGCAGCCGGGAACCTTGTCAGCGAAAGGCGTAGGAGGTTGCTTCCACAAAATGTGGAGAAGATGATGTTCATAAAAATGAATTATCAACTCTTCCAGGGAGACCAGCCTCCAGAACGTACAGAGGGACCTGTGGTGGTGGATTTCAGCGGGGATGAATTAATACTATGTGAGGATGAGGATGTACACAACACTGAAGAGGGTGAGGAATCGGTGAATGAGGAGGATGAGGACGACGTCTTGCCTCCGTAGAGCCAGTTTGTGCAGGGACAGATTAATTGCCAGCTTGTTTTGTGGGGGCCCAAACGAACCAATCATTTCAGCCACAGTCGTGTGGCAGACCCTGGCGCTGAAATAATTGGTTTGTTAAAGTGTGCATGTCCTGGTTATACAACATAAGGGTGGGTGGGAGGGCCCAAGGACAATTCCATCTTGCACCTCTTTTTTTTCTTTGCATTATGTACTGTTTGCGGCCTAGTTTTCAAACTGCCATCCTGTCTGCCACTGCAGTGTCACTCCTAGATGGGCCACGTGTTTGTGCCGCCCACTCGTGTCGCTTAGCATAGTCATCCATCTACCTCGGTGCAACCTTTTGGACATAAAAACACTATTGTGAGGTGTGAGGTGTTCAGAATAGACTGGAAATGAGTGGAAATTAAGGTTTTTGATGTTAATAATAGCATAGGAGCAGAAAAATCAACACATTCTGTGATTTTAGCAGTTTTTATGCCTTTTTAAAAAAAAATACAGATCCAAAACACAAAACCCAGAACCCAAAACACCGAAGGGTGGTTTTGGCATAACCAATCCAGATCCAAAACACGAAGAAAGATCCAGATCCAAAACCAAAACACGAAAAGTGGCCGGTGCACACCCATAATTCAAAGATGGATGGATTTGCAGAGCCACACACAAGCATCTGTGCAAATCAGTCCATCTCTGATGCAAATGCGGAAGGAAGTGTCGGACACCACCTTGTTGTATTTGAGATCCCAGCACTGAGAACGACATCACAGCCTGGGATCACCATCGTAACTATCGAGACCAATGGTCGCGATGGTTGCTCCTTTGGTCATGCTGCAGGAGCTGAAGCAAGAGGCAAGGAATCTGCGCCAGCCCGCGCGTACTCTGACCTCCTCTCTCCTGGAAAATTGGGCGACATGTCTGTTTCCGGGAATGGTGACCAGCCACGCCCCTGCCCCACCTACCAAATGCCACAGCATGTCAATCATGCTGCGGCTTGGGGGGGGGTCTGTGAGCGTAATCACAGAACCCGTTCTTCACAAGCGTAGAACGGGTCCTGCGCAGGTGCAGACCCAGAAACATCGGAGATGTGCGTTCATCATAGAATTAAAGTACATCCCTCAATCAGGCCCATAGTGCATTGCAGCTTGCTGTATATGGGACTGCGTAATTGCAGACTGGTCAGAGTGCCCATGGTGACCCCTGTCCACTGCCGCAAGTGCCTACAATGGGCATGTAAGCAGCATAACTGGACAATGGAGCAATGGAAAAAGGTGGACTGGTCTGATAAATCACATTTTCTGATAGACATAATTTAATTGGTTGCTATGGGCAACACCTCCACTTGTCTGTTTAAAAGCTTTAGAAAATCGACCCTTTTGTATCTTTGCTCTGGAGTCTGGACTCAGTTGTACAATTCGAGGCTTCAGTGTCTTCAATAGCCC
This sequence comes from Taudactylus pleione, assembly GCA_031769625.1. Lineage (NCBI taxonomy): Eukaryota > Metazoa > Chordata > Amphibia > Anura > Myobatrachidae > Taudactylus > Taudactylus pleione. The sequence goes on from JAUIMM010000106.1 coordinate 1,035,525, forward strand.
TGCTGCACTCAGACAAAGGTAAAGTGATATCTAACAACTGCTGGGTATCGCAAAAGGCCTTTCACTCATTTCTACAGCTTCTTTAATTAAGTGGTACAAGCATGTTGTTTTTGTTAAACAAAAAAAGCCTCAGATGAATAAATAAATTGAGAGGAAAACTTTAATCAAAATGTGTGTTTGGATATGCAAACAAATCATTATATTTTTCAACAAGCAGTATACATTGAAAGCAGACAAAAGAGACACATTATAATTTCATCAAATGGTTTAAAATAAAGTTATAACATTTTTGTCCAGGGCTTACATAACAGGTTGTCTGAGAATCTGGCAGAGTATCACTGAAGGAACCATATGGTATGGCTGCTGCCCAGTCTGTTCTTGTACTAGCGAACATTTTAGGAGACAATGGATGTTTTCCTAGTGTTAATTAGAGACACAGCAGTAGTCATGGGTTAGGTCAGTTTCTCTGTCTCCTGTGTACACAATTAAGTTCATAAAGTCGTCAGACAATTAGCCTTCATTTCTCTTCCTTGTCTTGAAGATTAGCAATGTTAAAAAAGACCCTGTTGTTCTTCTGTAAGGGTACGAGATGAGAAACCTCACTTACATCAGAGTGTATGTTATGACTGAGTATATGTGATATGTATATATTAGGAATGCATTTTACATAAATCATACTGGACTATACTAAGATTGTCCCTACCATCACTAGCTTACAAACCGTATTTGGTGCCTAAGGGGGGAATCAATTAGCCACGTGCTACAGTAATTGATCTCCCGAGGCTATTTAATTAGCCTCGAAGGCAGCCGGCAGGTTGCACTTAACGGGAACTGTTTTCGGGTCTTGTCAGATAAGACCCGAAAATAAATCCCAAATAACAAGCCAGTTAATGTGTGAAATCACCCATTTAACATCTAGGTCCGTGAAGTTATCACGGACTCTGGGGGCGGTTCAGACCCGCTCGCTAACACGCAATTGCTCGGTGCGTGGCGTAGCATGTGTATGCAAATATGGATTTGCTGATCAAACATGCAGATGTCCATCTGCTACTAAAGTCCACCCACTTCCTTCTACGAGAGAACTGTGAAACACCGCTACATAAGGGGAACATCGGTACCATTGTGCACCATCGGACCCATTGCACTGCTAAGGTAGACCTGAGGCTACCGCAAGCACTGCGAGAGCTGCTGACTTTAATCCAGCCCTGTCACATGAATGCTGATGATGCATGTTAATTATGGACGCCCATAAAATGGCATTCAGATGCTCTGACACGTCTGCGTTCACTCAACCACTCCTCTGTCAACACCCCTTAACAGCATCTAATGTCACTCAAGCTTGCGGGCCTTTGGTGTGCTACGAGCGATCGCTTCTCAATTGCTGTGATTGGTTTGCGCACACGCACTGAGTACTTTACGCATGCACAGTACTTAAACATCGCCGGCTAGAGAGCGAACGCCGGTGTGCAGGTGACTTTTTTCAGCAGATTATAAAATTTAATATACAGAATGATGCTATTATTATCTTTTATTTATAAAGAGCCAAAATAGTAATCAGAGCTGTACATGGTATAAACAAATAACATGCAATTACACGAAACAGAAGATGCCTAACACTAGGCGATTAAACCTAGCGATGGAGCGATAACGACGGTCATTATCGCTCCATCGCTTGGTAATCGCCCGCAAATCAGGCAGTAAAAGATTAAAAACGACCAGCGATGCGCGCACCCCTGTCGTTTTTTACATAAATCATCGCCCAAACATGACGGTCAACCTGACGACCGCCGTCAGGTTGCTATGTTCAATGTGTGCACTTCACCCCGCGGTAGATGACGGCGTCGTAATCGTGCCATCGTCTCCCGCATCGCCTAGTGGATGGGCAGCTTAAATGAGTTTACAATCCAAGAGGAGGGGGAAATACTTGATACATAAATTAGCAGAATGATACTAGATCCTGGCTCTATGCAGTTGGTAACTGTATTAAACTTAGAAGTCAATTAGGCACTTTTGAGACTAAAGGAAGGTATGTATATAATAATTTGCTAACATCTCCAACATGCAAGCTCTGTTGGAGCTGGGGAGTGCATTGCCACCCAATGGACTCTCACTGCTAGGGTAGATGGAATAGACCAAGGATAGGAGTAGAACCTACCGGGTGCCGGGAACAGGTATAAGTATGGTGGCGGGATGGGGCAAAATGGGAAGGGATGGAAAGGGGGGCGTGGGGTGGACAGAGCAGCAGAACAGGGACTGGAGTGGGAGAGAGTGGGGAGCGGAGTGGTGAGGGAGCAGACTTTCCATCTGACTTAGAGGGATTTGTAAAGGAAAAGTGACAGTGGGTAATACTTCACTTTACATCATGTATACTAAAATACACACAAGATATAGCAGTCAAGGATTGACTACACAAAGTAAACATCAGAAGGTACATTCAGTGAGGATTGGAGTCCAACAAGGGACACAAGAAAAACAAACAAATAAATAGATAGTGCATATACAAATTTAACAATTAAAAAAGTGTAAATGAGCTTTGTGACAAGAAAGGTCAGCAGATATCAACAGAAAATATAATGGCAAATACAGTGACATTCAAAATATAACAAATACATTAGGGGATCAGGACAAAGACAAAAGGGAGAAAGGGGATTGGAAAGCATGGTGAGCAGGATAACTGCAGGGGTACACCTAGTAATCAGATGGATAAAAGAAAGGATAACATAATTTCAGTATGGTATAAACACCTGTTCCAATTGTTGAGAAACACACCGGAAAGCCATGTGTTGTCACTAAACAGGAATCAGGACACATAGTATAAGTTAAGCAGATGTCCAATTGTCTATACAAAAAACTATTTGTAGAGTCAAATAATTTGCATATATGAATAAACTTTCTATCGTCAAATGATAGATGTGACCCATAAACTTAAACTAAACTTAACTAAAAGTTATGACATTTAAAAAATAAGTCGTCAGCTTTATTTTGTTACAGTGGTAGGTATGGTGGCAGAAGAAAGAACGGCAAATAAACCAGTGCCCACTTGTCTTAGGCCAAAAGGGTATCACAACTTACGAGGGCCAACTATCCCAGACAAGGGCAAGTGTGAACTTAAAACTTGCAAAGGCCAACTATCCCTTTCAAAGCAAGTGATGCAGCCTCCGACACCCATGCCAATGCACCATTCATCCTGCTCGGACAAGAGGTGCCACTGACCCCAAAAGGGTGAAATTTGCCTAACCAGTGCATTGAAGGGGTGCGCACCGCTCATACTGCCGCAAGATGGACACTTCAATATTGCCGGTCTTTCCCGCCACAGCAGTTCTCAGTAAAGAACCAGCCTTCCTGGCTATAAATACATATTTTTCATGTGAGACTACTTTATTTACCAGCGATATCCATGCGTTAATGCTCGGGACGCAGGGCGCCATACACTCCCTCGCTATGCACACTTTAGCAAGCATGCACATATTATTTATAAATAGTTTAGAATATTTATCAATAGACTCATCTTCATTGCTAGCTAGAACACAGAACACTGGAGTGAGAATATCTTGTGGTATACCTGTATCTGATATAATACAGGTTGAGTCTCCCATATCCAAATATTCCGAAATACGGAATATTCCGAAATACTGAATATTTTTAGCATGACTGAAATAGTGAAACTTTTGATTTTTGATGGTTCAATGTACACAATCTTTGTTTAAGGCACAAAATTATAAAAAATAAAGTATAAAATGACCTATAGGCTGTGTATATAAGGTGTATATGACATATAAAGAATTTCATGTATCTACACAAACTTTGTTTGAGCCACAAAATTATTGAAAATATTGTATAAAATAACCTTCAGGCTGTGTATATAAGGTGTATATGAATCATAAATGCATTCTGTGTTTAGATTTGGGCCCTATTCCTAGCACATTTCAATATGGTATGCAATTATTCCAAAATACGGAATATTCCGATATCCAAAATACCCTTGGTCCCAAGCATTTTGGATATGGGTGACTCAACCTGTACGACATATCTCTTGCCAGAAAGTATTTATCTTTGGACATTGCCATATGAGGTGCCAAAAATCTCCCTCAGTTGAGTTACATTTGGGACATTGTGAGTTTTCCCTACCCCCAATTGCATATAATCTAGTGGGTGTCGTATAAACTCTATGGAGTATAAATAGCTGTAGCTGTTGAAAACGAGCAGACACTGTGGCGTAGCGCGGACTAGTCAAGGCCAGTTGCCATGTCTCATCAGAGAGTGCACCAACATTGTTTACCCATTTTTGTCTAATATGCGCTAGGTCAGATGCATGATGTCCATCCAGTAATTTATTATATAAAATAGAAATCAGGCGGCAAGAACCCAGTGATGTCATCATTTTTTTAAGCGGCGAGTCCCGAAGAAGCAGTGGAGCCCCTCTGAATTGAGCATTAAGTGCATGTCTTAGTTGAAGAAATCTATAAAAGTATTCCCCAGGGACTTTAAACTCTGCTTGAATTTGCTGAAAAGATTTAAAAAAACCTTCCCGATATAATTGCCCAATAGATGTCACTCCCCATCTTCCCCATACTTCCCCAACTTGCAACTCTGAAAGCTCAGAAAGTGCTATGAGCTAACGGGGCATCTGGATCTAATCCCTCGACCTTTAAAATTTGCAAGACCAATCTCCAAATTAATACAGCTTGTTTAACCAGGGGGATTTTGATAGTTACCAAGCTATCGCTAAGGAGTAGTTTAACCGGAGACAAACCCGTGTCGCTATCAGCTATGATTAATCATTGAGTCTACCTGTAGTACTTGGAACCACTCCCATAGATGTGCCAGTTGCGTGGCATAGTAATATAATTTAAATGAGGGCAGTGCCAAACCGCCTGAGTCTCTACGCCTAGTCAACGTATCAGTTTTAATTCGGACTCTCCCACTAGACCAAATTAAAGAGGAAAGCAGACCATCAATCTGTTTAAATATTCGCTGTGGAATATATGTTGGGGAATGATGAAGAACGTATAGTATTTTGGGCTGTACGACCATTTTAGCTATGTTTACCCGGCCTGTCATAGTAAGTGGCAATTTTCCCCAGACAGAAACTCGAGTTTTAAGAAACTCCAGCTGGGGGTTAATATTAAGGGGTAGATGCCTAGAGGGATCCTTTGTAATCCAAATCCCGAGGTATTTAAAAGAGTTTACGCAATGCAACGAGTAACATAGCAAAGAATCAGTTGGGCCAGAACCCACAAAAGGAAGCACGTAGGACTTATCCCAGTACACACATAGGCCGGAGTATCTACCAAATGTATCTATAGTACTTAAAACATATGGGATGGAAACTGTATAGTTTGAAATAAATAATAAAATATCATCTGCGTATAGCGCAATCTTATCTACTTTGGTTCTGACGGTAAGTCCTAGCATATGGGGGCAGGCTCTAATGTTGCATGCCAAGGGCTCAATGGCAAGGGCGAACAAAATAGGAGACAAGGGACAGCCTTGCCTGGTACCTCGGAACAGTGGAAACTGTGGGGAAACAAATCCATTTACAGCAACTCTTGCCACAGGAGCAGAATATAGTAATTTAACCCATTTTATATATCCCGGACCAATTCTAAATCCTTCCAGTGTCTCCCACAAGTACTCCCACTCCACTGAATCAAACGCCTTAGCTGCGTCAATAGACATTATAATGGATGTTGAGTCATCACTGCAGGGCACTTGTAAATGTGTAAACAGGCGTCTGAGATTAATAGCAGTCGATTTGCCAGGCATAAAGCCCGTTTGATCCGGATTAATTAATTGTAGTATAACCTGGTTAATTCTAGTAGCTAAGATTTTTGCTAGTATCTTAACATCAGTGGGTAGTAATGATATGGGCCTGTATGAGTCAGTAGAGTAAACATCCTTATCAGGCTTGGGTATAACAATTATAAGAGCTTCTGACATAGAGTCAGGGAGTTTGTTATGTTCATATATTTGATTGAAGAGTTTAAGCAAGCAAGGCAAATAAAAGGCTTTATGTTTCTGTACAGCTCAAGAGGGATCCCGTCCACCCCTGGAGCTTTGCTGGTGGGGAAAGAGTTAATGGCCAACTCAATCTCCTCTATGGTTATGGGGGAGTCTAAAAGATTGCGTCCTTCTGGACTAAGTTTTGGAATAGATATATCTACCAAGTAGTTACGGATATCCTGTATCCCATCTTTCAAGCGTGAGTGATACAACTGACAGTAGTATTTCGCAATTTCCATGGCTATATCAGGAACCTTATTATATACCACTCCATCATGGTCAATAATCTGGGCTACATTTATAGAAGATCTCTCGCTTCTAGCTAAATTAGCCAGATATGATCCGGGTCTCTCCCCTGAGGCATATTGGTGGTGGGAAGAGAAAAGCAGTTTAAAATTTGCCTTATCCTCCAAGCATTTTGTCCACGCCTTTTGCGCATCTACCCAGTCCTGTCTATTAGATTCAGTATTATCTGATAGGTATGCCAGCTCCAGCGTTCTACACATTGTCTCCAGCTCAGACTCCTGTTTTTTATAGAATGATTTTAGGCTGGCCACCCTTTGTATCAACGTACCCTTAAGGAACGCCTTAAAGGCATCCCACAAACTGGGTTGAAAAAACGGTTCACTATTTAAATAAAAAAATTCTGACCATGCAGTTTCCAGTTCAAGACCAGGACCCATTCGTGTTAGCCAAAACGGATTTAGTTTCCAGAAAGACTGTCCTCTATGGGCCTCTAAATCAATGGTCAGCGAAATAGGGGAGTGGTCAGAAATGCCCCTAGTTTGATAATGGATCATCTGTATACGAGGCATCACATTAGGTGTTACCAGGGCCAGGTCATTCTAGAGATGTAAGTAGGGGAGAAATATGAGTATTGCCTTTCTCCATGCATCTAATAAACCCATCCCAGTCACCATGTTCGCAAACCCAGTCCCCCGATCACTACCGGCTTGGTCTGTGCCAGTATGTCTATCCAGTGACAAGTGCATCACATTATTGAAGTCACCGGCACATACTATTGGTAATCCTGGGAACAAAGCTATAAACTCAGCCGCCTTTTTAAGAATTTCATGTGTATATGGGGGAGGGACGTATACTACGAGGAGCAATAAAGACAAAGAATGTATTCTGCATTTTAGAAAAATATATCTACCCCCCACATCAGTTTGTATCTGATCCAGCACAAAGGGAACTGATTTCTGTACTAGTATCGAGACCCCCCTGGACATTGATGTGTGTGTTGAGTGATATGCCCAGCCCACCCAGGGTTTCTTTAATGACATCAGACGCCCACCAACTAGGTGTGTCTCCAGTAGACAAATAACATCCGCTGCATACTGTTTAATCTGCCTAATGACCAGCGAACGCTTAATTTTGTCATTTAACCTTCTGATATTCCAGAATAAGAAATTAACATTTAGTGATGCCATCTTAAGGTACTATGTTGTTTATATATTAGGGAAGCCAGTCGTCCAGCCCTCAAATAATACAACCACTGCCAATTCTGAAGGATACAAAACCAAAACAGCACAAAAACCTAACCTAAGTTAACCTCCTCGCCCACCCCCCACCCTGTATACCAGCCTGAACTATGGCATACATCATCCCTAAACCAAACAGAAACCTCTCCCCCTCTTATTCCTACGACTTATATTAGTCAACTAAGGCAGTGCAATTATACCACTACCCCACTACATATACAATATAAAAAGGGCAAAAAATATAATGGCCCTAAGGCATAACACACATAAGGTCTCCAGGTCTATAAATGCGTACCCAGGACACCATAAAGGAAGACATAACATTAACTTCCCACTAACAATATGTTTGTACCTTAGCATACAAAATTTAGAATGAGCTAATTATATATATTGTCAATACAAACAAGATAGGTCACGTTCAAGTATTCGTATACATTCGGACTTTCAGTAATTGTAGCAATTCAAAATTCACACCAGCAGAAAAGAAATATGCAAGGTTCAATCTTGGGCTATCGGGAGCCTTGCCGGCCTGCGGCGGTCCAGCCACAGGGCTGCGTCCCGTGGGGTTGCAAAGAATTTTGTTTCTCCGTCAGCTACCACCCTCAATTTGGATGGATAAATCATGGCATATGATATGTTGAGATCTCTCAGGCGCCTTTTTATAGTTGAGAACTGTGCCCTTTCCTTCTGGATCTCTATGGCAAAGTCCGGAAACACGGAAATCCGAGACCCATTCCACTGCAGGGGGCCACTCTCATGGGCCAGTCGAAGGATAACATCTCGATCTTTGTAGTGAAGAAGCTTCGCAATAAGCGTACGAGGCGGAGCCCCCGGTGGCAGAGGCCTAAAGGGAATACGATGGGCTCTCTCCACTGAGAAGTATGATGAAAACGAGTCTTTACCAAAAGTATCGGTCAGCCATTTTTCAATAAATTGCTCTGGATTACTTGCCCTCTTCTTTCTCCGGCAGTCCCACAAATCTCACATTATTTCTTCTCAACCGACCCTCCATGTCCGAGAGCTTTTTCTGGACCGCTGATATCTGTGCATCTAGGGATCCAACTCTGACACCTAAAGGTGTTATTTGATCTTCTTCTAAGGTGGACGTACGGGTTTCAAGCTCGCCCACTCGTTCTCTGACACATTGCAGATCATGATGTATTAACGACAGATCCGATTGGACTTTACCAATTTTATCAGAGAGTCTGGTTTCGCATGCCGCGACTGCATCAATAACACGCTGCATTGCAAGGTCTGAAGAGGTATCTGAAGTTGAGGCTGCAGAATCAGCAGGAGAAACAGGCGGGGAATCACTCCCATGATCAGCAGTTTTAGGTTGAGCACCAGAGCCTCTGGCATATTGTACTAACTTTGCAGCCACAGCTGAATGATGCTGATGCTTTACCATGTTTATATATTCAGATAGTACAGTCCGTGCAAGTATGCACTTTCGCACAGAGAAAACTCAGGGTTTTGGAGATGATTTATATAAAACACCTGCAGGTCTATGGTGAGAAGACTGATTGTAGGATACTGCAGGACAAGGAGCATTAATAGATCACACAGGATATACTAATATAAGAATGAGCCACTCCGGGTAGCTCATCTGTCACTGGTCTCCCCACAGAGCATTCAGAGCATATAAGGCAGATAGCGCAGTCCCCTGACTTAAGGGAAGATGGCGCCAGCTGGTCGCATGGTCAGGCTAGCAGGCCCTGTAATGAAGGCACCACAGGCTCCGCTTCCGTGCCGCCCGTTCGTCTCAATGCTCCCAGCAGAGTCCAGACACCATGATCAGGCTGCAGGGAGACCGACTTGCTGTCCGGATGTATTGTAGAGGGGGAAGCCCGGCAAAGGCGCCGCCGGCGTGTCACGCGGCTAGTCCCAACAGCAGGCCTCAGGATGCGGGCATCCCGGCAGCACCAGCGAAGCAGCGCCGCAGCTCAGGCAGCACACAGGAGGATCTCCCCTCCTTCCACCGCCAGCCGGTATGTATTTGGGTCCCGGGGGAGAGCAGGATATTCAGCCGGATAGTTGAGACCTAGAGAGCACTAAAACTTACGTGCTACTCCATGTGCTCCTAGGCCACGACCCCCACAACATACCCCTTTGACCTAACCACCTAACACAATCCCAACGCAGGAACACTGAGGCATCCGTTGCGAAGCGCGACTGCCCAGCCCAAAAAATAAAAGAGTGGCCAATACACCAAATAGGCCTAATATCCTGTAAACCTGCAATATACAGAAATAATAATAGATGAGTATATATGCAACATGTCAAGTCATAGAGGAGGATGGGGAGGGTGAGAGGGGGGGGAAGAAGATTTGACTCGAGGTAAAAACCTAAAAAAGCTTTCTGGAACTATTCTTTTTGTAACCATTTCCTTTCATGTGTTTCTTTAATTTTTTATTTATTCATTTATTTATTTTATCTTAAACTAACCAATCAATGTCCAAAGCAGGGCAAAAAATACGGCAAAAATCTTTCGGGACCCTCACCGGAAAGGTGAATAAAGTATAACAATTTATGGTTCCACACCAACATATCTTCTGTAGACATTGGACTTCCATCTTCCGAGAGCCTGGATCTCCTGTGAAGAAAGAAAGACCCGAGGAGGCCACAAAAGTCGTGGCACCGATTCTAAAAGAATGGGTGCATTACTCCGAAGGGGAAACCCCGAGGTGCCGTATGCAGCGATGGAAGACCGACCGAAATTGAAATTTTGTCAGAGGAGAGCCATCCTCATGCATGAGCCAAGCCCCCGGCAGCACCGGCCGGCAGTGATAATATTGGGAAGCCAAGTGAACCGGACAAATCCTGTCATCAGTACATGATCTCAGGGACACCCAGTGACCCTTACCCATCTGATTGGTCTTAGAACGCCGAATATGGCACAACATCATGTCGGTAGGCCCATAACCTTGGCCATGATTATGCTAAAAACCTCTATTGATAGCAAAATTTTATTGCATTTATATATTATTAATAATTTGGAGTTGTGCACCTGAGATTTGTCTGTTTCTGTGCCTGCAATTAGTCTCATCAGGTAGCACCTCCCATCATATATATATTCAGGTTGTGCAGTCCAGAAATCTTTCCCATATACTCCATTTAATGTGCTTTATTGCATGTCTGAGGGAAAGGAGTTGCCCCCATTCTGGATTAGCACCCTTCCTTATTGGTTTGAAAGCATGGAGTATGGTAATGTATATGCACACTGTATTAGGCACAATTCTAGGTAGGTCTTACAAATTATATACTGTAGTGCAACTTTGGTTCATTTTTGGGGTGTGGGTCCCCCTGGATTGCGTTGGTTAATCTGTCTCAGGGCACCGCATTATAACACATTTTCCTTTATAACACATTTTAACTCTTTTTTATTTTCATTCTTTATATGCAGCTGCTCCTAACTATCTCTTTACACTGCACTTTTCTTATTATGGTGGTGCCCTGGGGCAGCTTGGCTGGCCCAGTTTTGGGGGTCCTGCGCTCTGGATTTGAACCCTAGTATGTTAGGGACCTACCCGAAAGAGGTTACCTGGATATGGTGGTTAGGCCCATAACCTTGGCCATGATTATGCTAAAAACCTCTATTGATTGCAAAATTTTATTGCATTTATATATATTATTAATAATTTGGAGTTGTGCACCTGAGATTTGTCTGTTTCTACAACATCGTGTCGCACAGAATAATGTGGGAACAAAGTAGAGGGGGTTGGGCATACCGCGAAGCCACGACTAGCTCGCTGATGCGAAAAGCCCCATGAAAGGCCATCGCAAAAGTGAGATGGAATAAACGAACCTCGAACTGCATGGAACAAATGACTGGCAAGCTTTTACATAGTCGCACTAAGAAATCATGACCAATCGGACGACGCTGATCATCCACCGGAGGCATGTCGCGAGACCAACCCCTAAGGGCCATTTGTATTAAAAAACCCTTAGTGATGTCTCTAAGTCCCGCAAAGCACAGAAAGAATGAAATCCCGACAAGTCTCTTGGCAACATACAGTAAGCCTCCGACCTGCCGGAATCTAACAAATACCACACAAATGCAAGTATATTAGAATATACTACCTGATGAACTCCGTCTTTGCAAAAAATTCTCTCACTGACGCCAAGATGCCACGTCTGCAATGGAATTATCAGTACCCGGCACATGCCGGGCTGTAAACAGAATGTTAAATTGCACAGCACGCAGCAACAGCCAAGCAAGGAGAAGTAGCACTGGTAGCGATGACGATCTTTGGTTGTTGATCGAATGTACTACACCCGGGTTATCGCACCAAAACACGACGGATCGGTCATGCAACTGAGGACACCATAGCTCCATTGCCACAACTATGGGAAACAGTTCAAGCAGGAGCAAATTCTTTGTAAGTCCTGCCTGCACCCATTTCGCAGGCCAAGCCTAAAAACACCAATCACCACCCAAAAAAGATCCATAACCTGACGATCCTGCAGCATCCGTGAAGAGCTGCAGGCATGCATTAGGCTGAGGATCCGCAGGCCAGACGCGCACTCCATTGAAATCGTACAAAAAGTCTCCCAAACAGCAAGATCCAGTTTCAATTCAGCTGACAGCCGCAGAAATTGGTGTGGCCGACGTAGCCCTACGAAGGCCCTCTGCAGCTTGCGACAAAAAACCCTCCCCATCGGGATAACGCGACATGCGAAGTTAAACAGCCCGAGCAAGGATTGTCCTTGACAAAGTATTGCCTTCCCCCCTGCCAATGCTAGGAGGATAGCATCCTGAAGGACCGCACCTTGTCCGGCGGCAGCCGGCAAAGACTCTCCAAAAGTATCAATTTCAATACCCAAGAAAACCAAATTAGTAGTGGGGCCCTCTGTCTTGTCATGCGCAATAGGAACCCTGAATTCCGAGAAGAGTGCTTGCAAAGAAAACAGGAGGTGATCGCAGCGTTCCGAACCAGCTGGACCCACGCACAAGAAGTCGTCCAAGTAGTGTGCTATTCCCATCTCCCCAGACCCCATTGCGACACACCAATGGAGAAAGGAACTGAAACGCTCAAAGAAAGGGCAGGAAACCGAACATCCCATAGTTAGACATTTGTCCAGGTAATACCCATCCGGCAACCGAAACCCAATGAAATTAAATTATTCTGGGTGCAGGGGCAACAATCTGAGAGCGGACTCAATGTCCATTTTCGCCATCAAAGAACCCGGGCCTGCAACGTGAACTAACGCTAACGCAGAGTCAAAGGACTGGTACTGTACGCAGCAGACTTCAACCCCTATGGCATCATTAACCGAATTACCTGATGGATGTGACAAGTGCTGAATTAAACGGTAACTACCCAGGGCCACATACCTAGATACTCCAAGTCAGCGCTGCATTTACTAATGCTGATGACTCCGCCCCTTCCGCACAATGTAATACCAATACATGTCTGATGTCATAACCTCAGGTGCTAAGGGGGGCGAGGCTGGCACAGGGCTCATTTAAGCCCTGTTATGGCCCTACACGTGTGACACTGTAGGGCCATAACAGGGCTTAAATGAGCCCTGTGCCAGCCTCGCCCCCCTTAGCACCTGAGGTTATGACATCAGACATGTATTGGTATTACATTGTGCGGAAGGGGCGGAGTCATCAGCATTAGTAAATGCAGCGCTGACTTGGAGTGGATAGAAGGGGGAGTGTGTGTGTGTGTAGGAGAGCACTTGGAGACTAAGGGGCAAATGATACAAATTCAAGAAGAGTATTAGTATAGGAACCCTTTCCAAGAAAGTAACCTGCAATATATCAAAATAAAAGACTGCACTAGAAAAGTCCTCAATCTCCCATGTCGTCTGTAACATTGAAGTTTAGCCAGTGCAATTCTAGATTTGCCTCCACACCGGAGAAATGTTTCAAACAATTTAGAACAATGAGCAATGATAAGCTAATTGTCAGCATCTGCATTGTGCAGGATAGTTTAGGTAAAATAATGATTTTAAGGACAGCTACCCTACCTAATGTATGAGGCATAAGGGAAGAAACTGCCAGCCATCTAACAGATGGGCAATCCTACTGTAGTTATCAGAGGTGAAAAATTAGCTGCATAAAGTTTAGATAAATTAGAGGTGATCTGAACTCCTAAGTGTTTAGGCTGAAATCCAGCTCTCTTAAATTCAGAATAGGCAGGGGTAAAGGAGCATTGTGGGGGAAGCACTTATAGGTAAAAGCTCAGACTTACTAAAATATATTTTATACCCAGCAAAAGCGCTTGATGTAAATCACAGTGGAAACTGAGAAGGCTAGGAGATATAAACAAAAGCATATCATCAGAGAAATATGCATGACAATAGCCTTCTTCCTATCATAGGCTAGAACTGCTTCCACTGGAGCCTCACTTACCCAACATCCACATCATCACCATCCTCATTAACGGTGTCAGCTACACAATTATCCCCCTCATCCTGTTGCAGTTCCTCTGTACCATCCTCAATTTCTATGTCAGCATCTATAATTGTGCCGCTCATCCCCACATTGGCAGAGGGTGCAGAAATGGTGGAGGGAGGCTTCTCTATGTGTCCTGTATCAGAAAGCTCAGGTTCACACATAGCACTCATGGACGAGTTGGGAACGGGATGCTGGCGCTCGAGATCCCGGCGGTCAGAATCCCGACACCAGCATCCTGACAGGGATAGGACACCGACAAATTTTGGTCAGTATCCTATCTCTACCCCTCTCCCTACCTCTAACCATAACCCTCCATTCCTGGTGCCTAAACCTAACCTCCCCCTCCCGGTATCCTAAACCTATCCCTCCCCCTTTGTACCTAACACTAACCCTCCCCTTAGTGCCTAACCTTAACCCCTAACCCTCACGCTAACCCTCCCCCTATCCCTGCTGCTTACCTTTAGGATTCTGGTGGTCAGGATGCCAGCACTGGTATTCTGACAAGTGTCAGGAGTACGGTGTTGGCATTCTAAACACCGGAAACCTCAGCATCGGCATTAAGACCACAACCCTTAGACTCTCCTCAGAGATTTATGACATTTCTGAAAACACAGTTAATTCTTCTACCATAGTGCTTTTTTTTAGCACTGATTTTCCTGTTTTAATTTTTGATACCTCTTCTAGACTCTCAGTGAGAATGTCTTGCATCATCATGTGAGGCAGAAGAAGTTGCCTGAATGACAGCATTTGCAGAACCACCAATCACAAATAAAGGCCAAGGCCTGCACCTTGCCATCACGAGAGGTGTATGGTATGTTGGCAATTTTATGTTTTTCTGCAGGAAAAGTTTCCTGTTATTAGAGATTATGTTTTTTTCAGCAATGCTAATTTTTCAGATGCCCTGACTTAAACCCTCTATGCCCTCAAGCTCTGGCTTTAGTAAATGACATTGAAGTCCTATTGTAATGACTTGTGGTAGCAGCTGCAGTGCTAATACTTGGTTGGTTGGCTTGTTGGTCTGTTGACTGTTTGTCAGGATCCATATTAATGCACTGTGCAGATAATATTAATTAAGGTGGTGGCTCTTGATCTATTGACCATCAATGTTAGACTTGAACTCACACAAATAATTTTTTTGGTAGAAATCAATCTGCTCATCAACTGCAACGCACTGTGCAGATAATATTAAGGTGGTGGCCCTTGACCTACTGACCGTTAGACTTAAATACAATATCACAGCCTGAAGTTTTTTGAACACACACAAATTATTTAAATACCACACACAAGTAATATATAGATGTTCCTGCACTTTAAAAAAAAACAAAAAACTATTTTTGCTGACTATGGGGAGGGGCTCTAGACTGCACACCCTAATAATGATGAAAGGTGCTATCATGCTGAGATTTTAAAGTAATATACACAAGAAAAGAAATTGCAGATGCACTATGCGATCATTATTCAAATTTAAATATATATTGTAATTATATATCATATCAGAGGTAGTTAGCATATCGTTAGCCAATGATACTGGCCTGCCCACCAGCGTCAAGGTCACATCGTCGAGTAGGTCCCTAACACTCTGGGGTTCGCATCTGGGGTGCAGGGCACACCAAAAGACAGCCCAGCCAAAGACCTCCCCAGGGCATCACAGGAAAAAAAGAGTGACAGTGAAGTGTTCTAAAGTATCAGGTGTGTGAAGGTAGCTATTAAGTGTTGGAAATAGTAATGAAGGTAAAGAATATGTGGAAAAATACGTGAATAATAAACAAACATAAGAAGTGATATAAAAAGTGACTGTGTATTAAGTGGTGATGCTCTGAAAAGGCCCGGCCAGAACAGCTCAGGCGGTCCCACGACCCAAATGCTCACTCCAAATATACTGAGGCTAAATAAATATAATTTAAATTAGGGATGAGCGGGTTCAGATTTCCTGAATACGAACCCCCCGAGCCCCCCCGATCCGAGCTGGAACCGAGTCCGGCTTGGGTTTTCCCGCCTATCTCGGATCTGAAATCGAGGCAAAAACGTCATCATCCCGCTGTCGGATTCTCGCTGGTTTTGGATTCTATAAAGGTCCCACGATTGCCGCCATTTTTCATTCCGGTTGTGGAGTGTGCAGAGTTAGGGAGCTGAGATCTCAGTGTTGCGTGTTACACTTAGTTATAAAAAATAATAAAGTACTGCTGGCTGGCTACTGTGAAGAGGGAGGGAGGGAGTTGGGAGCTGTTGCTGACGCTGACCATAGGAGCTGGCTGGCTACTGTTGTCCACATACAATACATAGGGGCTGGCTGGCTACTGTTGTCCTTCTCCATATAGGGACTGGCTCTTCTCCTGTCTATAGGGGCTGGCTGGCTGTAGTGCTGTGTTGTCCAGGGGGTGCTCTGTCCTTCAGGGGTGCTCTCTACACCCACCCCCAGTGTGAAAAGCTGGGCTGGCTGGCTACTGTTGTCCATATACATAGGGGCTGGTTACTGTTGTCCTGTCCATAAGGGCTGGCTGACTGTAGTGCTGTGCTCTGTCCTTCAGGGATGCTCTCTTCACCCACTCCCTGTGTGAATAGCTGCCCTTCATCAAACAAATTTTTGACAGGGGCTGTCCTGTGTGTTGTACGCAGCCCTTCATCAAACAAATTTTTACAGGGGCTGTCCTGTGTGTTGTTGTACGCTGCCCTTCATCAAACAAAGTTTTACAGGGGCTGTCCTGTGAGTTGTATGCTGCCCTTCATCAAACACATTTTTACAGGAGCTGTCCTGTGTGTTGTTGTACGCTGCCCTTCATCAAACTAGTTTTTACAGGGGCTGTCCTGTGGGTTGTACGCTGCCCTTCATCAAACAATTTTTTACAGAAGCTGTCCTGTGTGTTGTTGTATGCTGCCCTTCATCAAACAAATTTTTACAGGGGCTGTCCTGTGTGTTGTACGCTGCCCTTCATCAAAATAATTTTTACAGGAGCTGTCTTGTTGGTTGTACGCTGCCCTTCATCAAACTAATTTTTACAGGGGCTGTCGTGTGGGTTGTACGCTGCCCTTCATCAAACACATTTTTACAGGGGCTGTCCTGTGGGTTGTACGCTGCCCTTCATCAAAATAATTTTTATAGGGGTTGTACGCTGCCCTTCATCAAACTAATTTTTTCAGGGGCTGTCCTGTGGGTTGTACACTGCCCTTCATCAAAATAATTTTTACAGGGGCTGTACACTGCCCTTCATCAAACTAATTTTTATAGGGGTTGTACACTGCCCTTCATCAAACTAATTTTTATAGGGGTTGTACACTGCCCTTCATCAAACTAATTTGTGGGTTGTACACTGCCCTTCATCAAAATAATTTTTACAGGGGTTGTACACTGCCCTTCATCAAACTAATTTTTATAGGGGTTGTACACTGCCCTTCATCAAACTAATTTGTGGGTTGTACACTGCCCTTCATCAAAATAATTTTTACAGGGGTTGTACACTGCCCTTCATCAAACTAATTTTTATAGGGGTTGTACACTGCCCTTCATCAAACTAATTTTTACAGGGGCTGTCCTGTGGGTTATACACTGCCCTTCACCAAACTAATTTTTATAGGGGTTGTACGCTGCCCTTCATCAAACTAATTTTTACAGGGGCTATCCTGTGGGTTGTATGCTGCCCTTCATCAAAATAATTTTTACAGGGGCTGTCCTGTGTGGTGTACGCTGCCCTTCATCAAACTAATTTTTACAGGGGCTGTACACTGCCCTTCATCAAACTAATTTTTATAGGGGTTGTACACTGCCCTTCATCAAACTAATTTGTGGGTTGTACACTGCCCTTCATCAAAATAATTTTTACAGGGGTTGTACACTGCCCTTCATCAATCTAATTTTTATAGGGGTTGTACACTGCCCTTCATCAAACTAATTTTTACAGGGGCTGTCCTGTGTGTTGTACGCTGCCCTTCATCAAAATAATTTTACAGGGGCTGTCCTGTGGGTTATACACTGCCCTTCACCAAACTAATTTTTGATGTTTTGCCTCTTTCTGAGACCCAATGTCATGACCAAGGTTTCTCGGCATGGTGGTCACTGGGTGATATCTGTGAGGATGCTGTGGCGGGGTGCGTCTGGTGGTGGTGCTGGTGCCTGGCAGGGAGCATTGGCTGTGCGTGGTCCTGTTTGGGCATGTTGTCACTCTGTGCTGGTTAGGCCTGGCGGTGCTTCCGTTCCGCTCCGGCATGGGCACCGCCATCTTGCTTTCAGCCATGTGACCTAGTCGGCCAATCCTGGCGTGTCACATGCTCACTCTCTGACCAGTCATGGCCGAGCACTGGGTACTTAAGGGAGTTCAGAGCTTCCTTTGGTTGCCAGTGCAATGTGTTTCTTAGCGCAAGCTGAGAGAGAGTTCCTGAGCTAGTCCGCCTGCCTGTTGAATTTCTGCCTAAGCCTGCTTCACCTGAACCTGCTCTTAACCCTGCTGGATTCCCCTGCCCCATCTCATTGCCTCTCCCATTGCCTGAGTACCTGTGTCAGTCTTTTACCCTGCACCCTGCTGCCACTTGCATTTCCTCTGGACATTATTGTTCCAGCCTGCAACTCACGTCAGCCTGCAATTCACTTCAGCCTGCAATTCACTTCAGCCTGCCATTCACCTCAGCCTGAAACTCACTTCAGCCTGCAATTCACTTCAGCCTGTAATTCACTTCAGTCTGCCATTCATTTCAGCCTGCAATTCATTTCAACCTGCAATTCTTTTCAGCCTGCAAATTCCTTTCAGCCTCACAAACACTGGAATACTGGACTACCTTCTGTTATCACTACCTGGACTTTTTCCCATTGCTTCACTAGTTTTCCAAGTGCACTTTAGTGCTATAACTGGACTTTTTGTTTTGCCACATTCATGTCTGCTAAACCACTCATTAAAAACTCCACATTTGTTTTTAAATCTGCTTCAGTGTCTGCTCCTTTTACCACCCTGGGCCCACAACAAAACCAGAATCTCACACCCGATTTTTGGAGGGAAAAATCTGAACTTTCCAGGAAAATCCAAACTAATCCGAGCCTGCCCAACCATAGTCTCTGCTACTGTGGTAACTCTCCTTTCGATAAAGATGAGAGCTATGGCTTCTACTGGATCGGTGGCTGGAAGAGGAATCATATCTATGTGGGGGAGAATGATCGGATCCATGACTGTACCAACTTTGGTAAGGCAGATAATGTGATGGCGAGTAACTGGGTTGAGTCATTATTGCTGTGCTGGATCCATGAGGGGTTTCCGGCCTATAGAAGTTATTCCTCGTTGCTAGTCTTTGAAGATTGTCTGGAGACGAGTAAGATCTCTGATAGTTTGGCACAGGAGGTGAAAGTTCAGAGGTATTTTGTGAACTCCCCATTGCCATCATGCCTGCGGTCATGGTGTTGATGGACTGTTTCCAGTAAAACTGCCATTTGCTTGTGGTGAGTAGGCTGCGCTATTTGCTTCTGCGGAGCCATGGCTGCTTCCTGATCTGAATTTAATTTCCAGCGGCCTCCCAAAGAGTTTGATTCCCTTTAACAAATTCATTCCATAGGGAACAGACTCCTCATGTTTGAAATTGACAAAAGCAATTGTTTCGACTTTCCATCCTTGTCCTTTGGAATTTTACTGTTAATTGCAGTACCAGCCTGCAGAAACAGCTCAAACAGGATCTCCTCGGTGGCCCTAGGATCTAAGTTCCCCCACGAACAGCATCCTATCAGCCTCGGTGGTGCCCATCTCTCTCCTGAGTCCCGTCCTGTGCGCAGCAGCAGAAATCGATGGGTGATGTGATTAGTCACAGCGCAGCGCCTTATGGGGCCTAGTTTTTCAAACTGCCATCCTGTCTGCCACTGCAGTGCCACTCCTAGATGGGGCCACGTGTTTGTGTCGCCCACTTGTGTCGCTTAGCATAGTCATCCAGCTACCTCGGTGCAACCTTTTGGCCTAAAAACAATATTGTGAGGTGTGATGTGTTCAGTATAGACTGGAAATGAGTGGAAATGAATGTTATTGAAGTTGATAATAGCGTAGGAACAAAAAATAACCAAATTCTGTGATTTTAGCTGTTTTTATGCTTTTTTCCAAGAAAATACAGATCCAAAAACCAAAACACAAAACATGAAAAGTGGCTGGTGCACACACCTAATTTAAATGTATATTTAAAATTATATATCATATCAGAGGTAGTTAGCATATCGTTGGCCAATGATACGGGCCTGCTCACCAGCGTCAAGGTCACCTCATATTCATATATTTATATAGTATCAGTATATTTATCTGTTCGATGGTCCTCAATATATCTGTTGCATCCTTTATGTATGATTTATGTTCCTTTATGTAAGGTGCAGGACGGTGTTGATGTATCTGGATAGATTTGATCAAATCAAATCTATTCCAGATATTATGGGGCGGCCTGGGAGTTTTTGGAAATTTTTATGCACTTTGGGCAAATAATAGTACACTGGTATTACAGGATTTTTAATATCCAGGTATTCATTCTTTTTCTGTCAGGATGCCCTGCTCTCACCCTTCTTGTAGTAAATCTCTAATGGTCTTGTGGTATTGTTCTGTTGGGTGTGGTTCATATGTTGTTGTACTTACTGTATATCTCCCAAGATCCTGTTAGACTCTATGTTATAGTCAGTGGTGTTTATTATGACAATGCTACCCCCTTTGTCTGCTGGTTTAATTATTATACTCTTGTTGTCACTCAGTTCCTTCAATGTCTTCCTCTCTGCTCTGGTAATATTCATACATCTCTCTGTCTTATTTTCCTGAATCCTCTCTACGTCTCTTGTTACCAATTTCTCAAATGTGTCTGTCAGATGTCCTTTGAGGTGAGGCAAATTCGGGTGAGTTAGAGAGAGATTTCTCTCTACTCACTCATAAAACTCGGGTGAGATAGCAAACACGAAGCTTATCACCATCGAGCAAACTCGGAAGTACTTTTCACCTAAAAGGTACAGTTTGCAAATTTACAGAGAATCGAGATGACAATCTCAGGTGAGATGCCTGCAAACTCTCTGGCAAATTGAAGTTTTAAACACTCACTTCCAGAGCTGCGAGTTTGGCTGAAACATACACAAATCATTGTGATTTGTGTATGTTTCTGCCTGTAAATAGTTTAAATACTGTATATTTTATTAAAAAAAATGATGTGAGGTCCTCCCCCAAAAGACTAACCAGCCCAGGACTTGCCAACCAGTCCTGGTTCTTAACATTATGGGAAACAAAATGAGTAGAGTTCCACAGTAATTTAAGAACCAGCACCAGGGTCAGACCTGGTTTTAAATATAGGGAGAAAAAAAATTGCGTGAGGTTCCCCCTATATTTAAAACCAGCTACGGACCCTTTTTAGCGGGGGACTGATGCCATAGCCAGGGGAGCTCTTTTTACCGGGGCCGCCAGCCACAGCATCAGTCCTGACTGCTAGTCAGCCCAGGCCAGGGATTCCTGGGGAGTTGGGGACCCGCCCAATAAAGGGGTCCTCCTCTCCAGGGCACCCCTGGCCTAGGCTGATAGCCTGGGGCTATCCCCGCCACCCCTGGGTGGTGGGTTGATAGTAGAGATGTGCGCCGACCCCCGTGTTTTGGATCTCCCTTGGTTTTGGATCTGGATTGGTTTTGAAAAAACCTCACCTCCGTGGTTTGTTTTCGTATGTTGGTTTTGGATCTGGATTTTTTTCTTAAAAAATAAGAAACAGCTAAAATCACATAAAATTAGCCTTTTTTTGTTCCTACAGTATTAATAACCTCAATAACATTTATTTACATTAATTTCCAGTCAATTTTGATCACCTCACAGATCACAATATTGACTCTAGTTAAAGGGCCAAAAGGTTGCATCCAGCTTGCTGGCTCAAAACTGATTGATATAATTATTAATAGAGTTGAGGACTTTGCAAAGATGATGGTTGGAGTACCCTTGAGAATTGAAAGTTGATAGTAGGTGCAGCCCCTGGCTGTAAAATTGATAATAAATTAAAAAACAATTCATTGGTGCAGCCCCGGGCTGAATAATTAATAATAATTTAATTAAAAAGGTAAAAAACAATTCATTGGGTACAGCCCCTGGCTGAATAATTAATAAAAATAAATGTATTGGTGCAGCCCCTGGCTGTAAATTTGATAATAAATTAAATAACAATTCATTTCTGCAGCCCGGACATGTCCTTGTACAGACTTATAATTGCTGTTCTAGCAAAGTGGAATCTAGAAGGGATCTGGTAGCGAGGAAACAGGACCTCAATTAACTGTTGAAAACCCACTGCAGTAATGGACGCACATCTAATACCAGCATAGCTGTTATGGCATCAGTAATCTGCTGTGCAACTGGGTGATTGCTGTCATACTTGTTTGCCCTTGCAAATGATTGTTTGACAGTTAATTGTTTTTTGGAGGATATTCTACAAGTAGTCTTCCTCCTGGTCCCCTTCTGGGATGAAGATCCACTCACAGCAACAGCAGCAGCAACAGGCGTAGTCATCAAGGATCCTTCTGAGGAATCACGGATAGGAGAGTCAATCATGCTTCGAATAACAACATTGGATGTAGCAGGACTACTCCCGATGACAATGAGGATGTTGATGATGCAGGTGTTGGTATTGGAGATTGAAAGCGCTTGGATCCCACAGAGAGGGAGCAGGTAGGTGACACTGAACTTATCACGTTTTGAGTTTTGGAACTTGGCGATATACACTTTGACATTTGATGAATGCGCTCCAAGTGACATAACAAGGAGGAGGTTCCTAGGTGGTTTAGGTCCTTCCCTCTACTCACTTTTGCTTGGCAATGGTTACAAATTGCTTGACAACTGTTGTCCGGATCGGGGTGGAAATAATTCCATACGTGAGAAGTGGATTTTTTTGTCTTTTGCCCCGGCATGACAACAATAGGCTTTGGCTTTTTCAATCCATGGGAAACAGCTGTTGCCTTACTTACACAAAGGACATCCTCGGCATCAACATCCTCATCACCAACATCTTCATCATCCTTAGCACCTTCAACTATCAAAATATCCTCCTCCATGTGCAATTAAACAGAAGCATCCTCGATGACTATGTCTGCAAGATGTTGACTGCCCTTCCCCACATTTACAGAGGGCCCACAAATGTTGGAACTTGGAGGATCCTCCAGTACACTAGTATTTAGGTCTGGCTCACACATGGCAACCGCGGACACACTGGCACTCTCCTCAGGGATCTGTGATTTCGATTACTCAGGGCACACAGTTGGTTTTTCCGGAGCGGTCTTACTCATCTTAACAACTTTCAATTTTTTAATGGTACCACCACTACTACTACAAGCAGATGCAGTGGCGTAACTTCATCCCAGGTGCCCGGAGGCAAGATAAATGTTGGTGCCCCCACAAATTAAAATGTAACACCCCCCCAGCACCTATGCCAGCCCCACCTGCCACCCCCCTATGCAGTTCCCCCAGTAGTGGTCCCCCTGTGCAGTGCCCTCTGTAGAGGTCCCCGTATGCAGTGCCACCTATGTAGTGCCTCCCAGTAATGGTCCCCCTATGCAGTACCTCCAGTAGTGGTCCCCCTTTGCAGTGCCCCAGTAGTAAGCCCCCTGTAGCAAACTCCCTGTAGTGCCCCCAGTAGTAAGCCCCCAGTAATGCCCCCTGTAGTAAGCCCCCATAATGCCCCCTGTAATGCCCCTGTAGTAAGCCCCCAGTAATGTCCCCTGTAGTAAGCCCCCATAATGCCCCCTGTAGTGCTCCCAGTAATGCCCCTGTAGTAAGCCCCCTGTAGAAAACCCCCAGTAATGCCCCCTGTAGTAAGCCCCCGTAATGCCCCCTGTAGTAAGCCCCCGTAATGCCCCCTATAGTAAGCCCCCTGTAATGTCCCCTGTAGTAAGCCCCCGTAATGCCCCCTTTAGTGCTCCCAGTAATGCCCCCTGTAGTGTGCCCCCAGTAATGCCCCCTGTAGTGTGCCCCCAGTAATGCCCCCTGTAGTGAGCCCCCGGTAATGCCCCCTGTAGTGAGCCCCCAATAATGCCCCCTGCAGTGAGTCCCCCCCCCGCGAGAGCGCACACACATACAAAAAAAAATACTTACTTGAAACCCCGCTCCAGTGCTGCTGCCTTCCGTCCCCAGCGCCCGCTCCTCAAAACTATGGGAGTGACGTCAGTGCATTGTGGGACCCGGAAGCGGAGCTCAAGAGTTCCGGGGGAAAAGAAGGAGCCGGACGCCTGCTGGTAACACACTCAGCGGGCGCCCGGCAAATAGGGGGTGCGACCGCACCCCCCATATTGACGCTGCTGGAAGTGGAGCGCCAATCAGCGGCGCTCCATCTCCATAGCAGTGCCCGGAATGGCCCAGGGGACAATGGAGCCAGGTGCCCCCTTAAGGGCTGGAGCCCGGCGGCAAATGACTCCATTGTCTCCGGGAGTTCCGCCACTGAGAAGATGGGCTATCAGAATCAGAACCAGCAGTCATCATAAATAAAGGCCAAGGCCTTATCCTTTCCTTGCCACTTTGTGTAGTGAATGGCTTATTGTCAATATTTTGTTTATCTAAAGGCAAATTTCCTTTCAATTTTTTTTTCTTAACTTCAGTAAAAGTACCTTTTACTATATTGATGGTATGACTTAAGCCCTGGGGCATGGGCCTTCATAGAGGATGAGGAAGTTGACGGCCTTGCACTGCTGGTGGCAGCTACAACATGTGGTTCTTGAACTGGCTCTCCTGTCATGTGACAGCCCTCCATATTTTCTGCGGTCTTGAAGCAGTGTCACAAGCACCAATAGTGTAGCCAAGGAGCGGTTACAAAATTCACACATGTGCAGTCCTGCGCACACAGACAAATATTAGACAAAAAAAGACACTTTATTTATTTATTTTTTTCAGGCCCAGAGCACAGATTGATGATGACTGGAGCCAGGCAGCACTAGGTTGCTTTGCTGACTTGCTGTATCTTGTACGGCTAAGCCTAACACGCACACACACAGACAAATATTAGACAAAAAAATACACTTTTTAAAAAAAATTTCAGGTCCAGAACTTGGGCCCAGAGCACAGATTGATGATGACTGGAGTCGGGCAGCAGTAGGTTGCTTTGCTGACTTGCTGTATCTTGTGCAGCTAAGCCTAACACACACACACACACAGACAAATGTTAGACAGAAAAAGACACTTTTTTAAAAAAAAATTCAGATCCAGAACTTGGGCCCAGAGCACAGATTGATGTCGAGTGGAGTCGGGCAGCACTAGGTTGCATTGCTGTATCTTGTGTGGCCAAGTCTAACACGCACACACAGAAAAAAAATAAAAACACAATATTTTTTCTTTTTCTCGGGTCCAGAACTTGTGCCCAGATGGACGCAGCAGACAGCACAGCACCAGCCCAGATGGACACAGCAGACAGCATACCACCAGTCCAGATGGATCAGCAACAGCACCAGCCCAGATGGACACAGCAGACAGCACAGCACCAGCCCAGATGGATCAGCACCAGCCCAGATGGACGCCGCAGACAGCACAGCATCAGCCCAGATGGATCAGCACCAGCCCAGATGGACACAGCAGACAGCACAGCAGTGACAGCACCAGTTGGATCAGTAGTGCACCAACCCAGGACACAGCATACAGCAGCACCAGCACAGGTAAGTACCTCCCAGCCCTACACTACCCACCCTCCCTGTTCAGTCTCCACAGCTGGAGTGAAATGGCGGCCGCTGCGTCCCTTATATATAGAGACGAAAACTCGCAAGCCGCGAGATTTCATCTCTATGGTTTTGCCTCGCTTTGAGATCCGCGACAGGCGGGAAAACCCGAGCCGGCTTGGATCCGACTCGGATCTGCAACATTCGGGTGGGTTCGGATCTCTGAGATCTGAACCCGCTCATCTCTAGTTGATTGTGTATGTAGTGTACAAAAAATAGAATTAACAACATTGTCTTTACAGTGGAACTACAGGTCCCATCAAGCCTCCCCAGCATGCTGGTACTTGGCGAACCACAAGTACCAGCGTGCGGGGCATTAAGGTCCTGCTGGTACATGTAGTTCACCTGTAAAGAAATGTTGAAAAAAACACAAGACACAAACCTTGAAAATAAAGTTTTATTACATACATACACTCACACATACTCACCTGCTGCCAGATGTTCACGTCCCCTTGTCACCGTAAAGTATTCTATGGAAGTACCTGAAAAAAAGATCCAATACTCTCCTTTTGTCCCACGATGTTCTCCGCAGAAATCCAATAATGCCCATGGACACACTGTAACAACACGCGTCATCATGTTGTTACAGTAAGTGAATGACAGCTCATGGGAATGAGCTGTTATTAGTACCAGGCATGAACCCAATCAGCAGCGGCTTAACATTAGCAGCCGCTCATTGGCTGGGACCCACGTGGACCCAGCCAATGAGCGTCTCCTCCATTGAAGTCAATGGAGAGCCGCAATGGAACCCTACTCATATTGTTCCCCGTAATTTTAGATACAAGGACAGGCTGGCAAGTCCGGTGCTGGTTAAGCTTTAGGGGGGGGACCCTATGTCATTTTATAAAAAAAACCATTTAAACCATTTTTTGCAGGTCTTAACACACAAGCAGCCAGCACATATCTCACTGATACTGTATGTGCAGGCTGCTAGCTCGGGAGAGATTTGCAGAGAGAGAACACTGCAATCTTGGGAGAGTAATCTCATCTTCACTTGCAACTCGGGGGAGATATCTCAATCTGCTTCACCATCGGCCATCTCTCTCTCAGCTAAACTCACTTCTTAGTAAATTTGCGAGATGAAAAATGGGAAAATCATCCGAGATTCGGCGATGCAAATCAAGATAAAAAAAAACTAAACTTGACCATTCTCGATTCTTAGTAAATTTACCCCTAGATCTATCGCGATACTAGTCTTGCTTTATTGGCATGTGTTTCATCTTTCTCTGGTGTTGTTAATACCTTTGTGTGTAACTTTTTCATATATTGCTGATATGTTAACCTCAACTTTTTGTACACTGGGGTTCTGTTCTCCTGATGGTTATGTTTATATAGTTCTTCCTCATACTGTATCTTGATCTGTTCTCCTATTCTGTTTTATTTCAAGGGATGGTAGTGATTTATTTTTCTTTATGTGTGTGTCTTTCTTAGGAAGTCTATCTTATTATTTTGAATTTTTTTTCACAGCTATAATGTTATCTTCATTTCTTTTCAATCTGTTGTGTGCTAAACTCTCTAAAGCTTTAAAATCTTCATCATTTCTATATTGTTCTAGTTCTGCATTTAAGGCTCTATTTACTACAATCCGCATATTGAATGCAGATTGTAGTATGATATTAACAACAGAATTCGCATTGTGAATTCAGGCAATATCACAGGGACTTACTACAAATCCCTTACAGGGACAGAGCTTGCGAGAAAGCTCTGACCCTCCGCACACTAGTCACGGTATTTTCGGAAAAAATACCGTGACAAAGTGCCCGCACATGCGCCGACCGGCCGTCGCTGCTACCCCCGGCGCTAAGCCCCGCCCCCCGGTGCTAAGCCCCACCCCCGCATTCACGGACCCCCACGACCCCCCTCCCTTAATTACACTTACCTGCATGATCCGGGCCTCCGGTGATGTCCTCCATGCCCTCCGGTCAGGTGATATCCCATACTGCAATGGGACCCGATCACCTGATGACCGGGCCACAGTGCACTATGGGAGACCAGCTGACCAGAGGGAGGACATCATCTGGAGCCCCGATCACCGGTCCCTGGAGTCAGGTAAGTAATTTTTTTTTTTTTACAGTAATCAGATTGCGGTCTGTTTAGACCACACAGCTGATTACTAGGACCGACTCCCGGCTCTGCTCTCCCCGTTAGAGCAGAGCAGGAGTCCGGTAGCCGGGGGAGACCCTGGATAACCCCACCTCCGGGTGGCGTTATTATCACAGGGCCTCCCTAGGTATTTTTATCACATTTTATTTTTAGTAACTCTGGTCGGATCACATTTCCCATTACAATTATGGGAAATGCGATCTGATTACTAAAAATAAGTGATACTTAGGGGTTGGAGTAGAATTTTACGAATTGCCCTGTAATAACTATAGGTGATACTAAAATAATGTGAAAATGGTGTGAAAACACCCTTTTTCACTTCATTTTAGTAAAAATAATGTTAACAAATAGAGCCCTTAGTATGGTTATGTCTTTCTCAATGCTGACCAACTCTATTTCTTGTGTTTCAATAATTAATGTGATTAAATTAATTGAACATTCTTGCAGTATGGTGTTACATTTCTCCATGAACTGAATGTTATCTGTAGTGTGGGTTGGCGCTTTTCTAACCTTAAGCCCTTTGGGTATTACAGAGTTGGCCCTATACCAATAGCACAGGGGATATTTATTTGATGGAATGCCCCTGTGGCTTGCAGTATGTAGGCAGGACTACATGCAAACTAAAAGTGAGTTTCAGAACACATCCGAAATGTAAGAAAATGATTGGACATGCATAGCCTATCTCTGCATTTCAAGGAAATACATAATCACGGAGATCTCCCTGATAGAATATAATTGGTGGGGGCAGGGCTTAAAGTGGTCCTAGAGAGGTGGTGGAGCTCACCTTCCCCGCCGCCTACTCCCCCCCACACACACACATTAAGCGGAGCTACTCTGAGAGGCCAGAACAATATGAAGACTGATCTTTACGCACACACACAACTTTGTGTATAGGAAACTTTAAAGTGAATGGCCGGGGGCCACCTAGGCCCCCAGAAGCTTTGGGGGCTATGACAGTGTGAAATACATTTTAGATGCTTTTTCTAGCACTCCTGCAGTCTACAATGTCAGGTCGCTTAAAAAGAAAAAAAAAGTTCTCTATCCCACCGTCTCTTCAGCACCATCATCCTGTTTCACAAGCATCAGCCCCCCCCTGCATTTCACCCCATTCCCATGTCTTCACTCCAACACCACCCCCGTGTCTCTCCAGCTTACCCCCTTGTGTCCTTTCAGCAGCTCCCTGCCCCTGTATCTCCTCTCCCACAGCAGCTTATCCCCCCTCATGTCCCTCTAGCAGCAGCTCCCTTTCCTCTGTGTTTCCTCTCCTACCAGCAGCTTATCCCCCCCATGTCCCTTTAGCAGTAGCTCACCTTTATGCCTGCCCTGGCCCTTGCTTCTCTTTTTGGCTCCTCAGTGCACTATGCAGCAGCAGTGAAGGCATGACGTCACACACACTGTGCCGCAAAAGAAGCCTCCGGGACGCAGGGCCACAAAGTGACAGAGAGGTGCAGCCCACGGGCGGAATAGGAGCAGGAACATGGAGCCGGAAACCGAGGATGGGGAGGCGGCCGCCACCAGACAGTGGTACTCTGTCTGTAAGACTTCTATTCAAGGATGTGACAGAGGGGGAACTAGTTCCACCTATCATTAGAGGTGACGGAACTCAGTTCCAGCCCGTTCCTGCCCACTTTAACCCCTGGTGGGGGGAGACTTTGAGAGGATACTTAATAGAGAACTAAAATGGATTCTTGCCCTCAAGACCCTGAAACCCCGCAGCCTTAACATAGACAATGAAATTAAGGCAGTAATTACCAATTGATGTAAACAAGGCAACCTTGTACCTTAATGGCAGATCCGCCCCCTTCCTCTTTTTAGAGATAATGATGCTGATTCTAACTAACAATATTAACAAGACCACATACAAACAACTGGGGTAACTACTATAATATTATGTTAACATCATATAGTCCTAATCATGTACGAATGCTCAGATAGCCATCAATAACAGGCACTAT
Organism: Taudactylus pleione; assembly: GCA_031769625.1. NCBI lineage: Eukaryota > Metazoa > Chordata > Amphibia > Anura > Myobatrachidae > Taudactylus > Taudactylus pleione. The sequence continues at coordinate 1,065,126 of JAUIMM010000106.1, forward strand.
CTATAAAACATGATAGGGTTCACTGACATAATGTCACTAATACCATCTATCACCAAAGGAATACATTTCCCTAACTTAGAAATGACATCAGTATCATCATGAAAATTTTCTAGATGGCTCCTGTATTAAATACATAAGATTCCCAGCACTAAGATGGCACCCAGTTTAGACCACAACAAAGATGGCACTACACTTAGATCCCTATATAAGGTTACCACATCCAAGATGGTGCATACTGATTTCCCTGAGAAAGGCCGAATGGCCGATACGCGTTGGAAGCTACTGCATATGAATTACACCATACACCAACCACCACCGGAGTCCGCAAAGTCTCGTGACAGCGCAGTCAACACAGAAGTCTTGCGGCGGACAGGTGAGTATCCTGCATCCCAGCTATCGTGTGTTTCTCACACACTGGCACATAGAGGCGCAGCGGACAGTGAAAAGAGGACACAGGACTGAAGATAACCAGTTTGCTTACCAGGAGGTGAGCTCAACAGGTCACTTGGGTAAGTTGTGCACCTGGGGGACATGGGATGCTGCGACACCAGACACAGCACCTAAACACCCATTGACTTCTTTTGGACACTAATAGAGCAGGAAGTTCACTACTGACATCACAAATGATGTCAGTAGGGCTGGCCACAAACGGCAGGCATTCCTTCGGGAATGCCTCCGTTTGTCCAGCCACCCCCCTCCCCACCTACAAAATGGGGCGAGCACTTGATCAACATCAACAGCCGCCCAATTTTGTAGCGAGCCCCGGAGCAAGTGAAGTTCTCACTCACTCCGGGGCTCACACACGGTCATTGCGCACGCATGGCCGACCATTGACCCGCTTGCGAGCGCTATGTGCTCGTGAGTGGGTCTGAATCAGGCCCTTATTCGTGATTTTTAACTAAAGATGTGCACTGACCCTCATCTTTTGGTTTTGGATCTGGATCGGTTTTGATTTTGGATATGGATTTTTTCTTAAAAAATCATAAAAACAGCTAAAATCACATAAAATTGGCCTTTTTTTGTTCCTACAGTATTATTAACCTCAATAACATTTATTTCCACTTGTTTCCAGTCAATTTTGACCACCTCACAGCTCACAATATTGATTTTTTCATCTAGTTTAGGCCCAAAATTTGCACCAAGATAGCTGGCTAACTAAGCTGCAGCAGTGGGCGGCACAAACACATGGCAGTTCAACTTCAAACATGGCACATCAGGAAACACTTTTATTATTCAAGAGAGGCCTGAGGGAGTTGGAGTATGTATGTAGTTGAAGGCAGGACAGGGACAGGATGGGTTGATTGGTAGTAAATTTTATTTTGTTTTTTGATTCCGAAGAAAATTTATGAGGGAGAAGGGGAGGGGAGGAGGCATTTACAAAAAAAAATGCTAAATTCACATCAGTCCATGCCACAGAAGAATCCTTGAGCATGGCTGCTGCTGCTGCTGGGAGTTGATTTTCCCATCCCACAAGGGGACCAGGAAGAGTGTTTTCCAAAAACAAATAAACAATTGACTTAAATAATCCTTTGCAAACCTTCTATAAAGGCATTTCCCAACCTGTACAGGGACATAAAAAAAACCATAGTTAGTTAGTGGCCTCAAAGTGCCACTTAACCAGCACAGATATGTGAAAAAGTGCAAGATCTATGATTTAAGGCAGGGGTAGCCAACCCTGGTCCTTGAGAGCTACCAACAGTGCATGTTTTCCAGGTCTCCTCACAGAATCACAACTATAATAATTAACTCCACCTGTGGATCTTTCTAAATGTTTTGGTGAGTAATGAATACACCTGTGCACCAGCTAGGTCATCTGGAAAACATGAGCTCTCACGGACCGAGGTTGGCTACCCCTGATTTATGGACTTATGTTGTGTCTTTCTTGAGAATCCTGCGCCTGCTCCTTGCGGCTAGGAGTGGATTTTCATCCCAGAAGGGGACCATGAAGAGTACTTCCAAAAACAATTGACTTAAATAATCCTTTGCAAACCTTCTATAAAGGCATTTCCCAAACTTTACAGGGACATTAAAAAAAACAGAGTTAGTTAGTGGCCTTCAAACTGCCGTTGTTCCCACTGTCCACTTAACCATATCAGATATGTGAACAAGCGGAAAAGAGCATTAAATGCAACATTTCAGATTTAAGGTTTAAGTCTTACATTGTGTCTTTCTTGGGAATTCTTTCTTGAGCGCCATGCCTGCTTGTTGGGAGTGGGTTTTTTTCATCCCAGAAGGGGACCAGGAACAGGAAGTGTGCTTTCCAAAAATAAATAAACAATTGCCTTAAATAATTCTTTGCAAACCTTCTGTTCTGTAAGGGAATTTCCCAACCTGTACAGGGACATTAAAAAAAACAGAGTTAGTTAGTGGCCTTCAAATTGCCGTTGTTCCCACTGTCCACCTAACCATATTACTTAGATATATGAACAAGCGGAACAGAGAATTAAATGCAACATTTCAGTTTAAGTTTTACGTTGTGTCTGGAGATCATTTAGAAAGCAGAAAAAGAGCACCACCACAAGCGGAAGATGACTAAACTTACACACAAAGGTTTAATAGAAATAGATACAACACCAGATCAGGTGTTTACCCTGGAGGATCTGTCTGATTCATCATGGTGCCCCCAAGACCAAGATTGTGCAAATTCTGCCAAAAGAGAGACTGACACCATGGCTAAACATAAGAGTCACCTTCTGGATGTGAATTGTCTCATTTCCATGAGGAAAACCCAACCCCCAGATGAGATGGATCTCAGTCAGTGGACAAAATTGAAATCACCATTAAAAAGTCACAAAGGAAGACTACAGTGTGGAGAATCTTTCTTCACAGTCAGGAGAGGCCTCAGAGAACATGAAAAAAAGATGCTCTAGGTGCTGAACTTCAAGGGATATCTTCATCATGTTCTGCAGTGTGGAAAGGTTTCATTCACATGTTTTCTATAAAGCAGTTCAAAGTTACGGTCTTCAAAGTGTCTGACTATAACACCTACCATTGCCAGGAATTACCAAAGATTATCACAAGCAAGTCTGTCTGGGAATTCATGGATCGTATGTGGCCTGAATGCACTACAGACATCTAGTGATTCTGTGTTCTGTTGCCCACTTTATTCCTACCTGAATCGCAAACTGAAATACGGAATAGTGAGCACAGACAACATGGAGGCCTTTGTTATTCTGCTGCCTGCATGCCAACCAATACCTCCCAGAATACACCCACTGGGGGGACCAGGTCTTGATAATGACCATCCCCATCTGTTGCTAGGCCTTCTTCTTCCAAACCATCCATCCTGGACTTCCTGTCCAAAAAAGGGTGAGCAGGGTACAGAAAGAGGAGCTAGATGTCCCCGATGACATTTTATTTTCATCTATAATAGATGATGTGGAGAGAAAAGCGCTTCAGATGTTGGAACAGGGGCTCCCACCTATTTGGCTTCCCTCCAGAGAGCAGAGCTCTGTTCCTCAGGAAGTATCTATGCCTGACCTGATAGGTAGTCTCTGTCTGTTGGTAAACAGCCTTCAGGAGATGGCAACCCAAAATAACAACTATAATAATGTGTCCACTGATAACCAGCCTGATCCCTAAACAGCAACATACACCATATGGCTAACTCATAACATGACAACCAGTTTGCAGCCTCCTCTTCCTTATGATACTAATCCAGTCGCCATGGTTGATCAATCAGCCATGTGTGGTCCACCCAATTTTTGGCCTTCTACATTCTAACATCATAATAACACACTATAACACACTAGACTTATAATCTTTGCTTTTGTTTACATTTTTGAATAGAACAGTTTTAGAATTTAGGATATCCACTCTATATAGGTTTGTAAATAAATATAGGCTTTAGTTTTTAGAGAATATAACTTTACAAGCTGTTAGGATAAAATTTCTGCTATGTTTAAGATTTAAAAAAAAAAACTTTTTGTAACCCAATAACTTTAAAAAAGAAGGTTTTCATTGCAATATTCATGCAGCCTCTTGACAGACAACAGCACAGCACCCCTGCGCAGCTACGCCGATGACAGGTGTGGCTAACACGCACACAAAAAATAGTGTTTATTTTTTGGGCAGCAGCCCTTTGACAGACAGGAGCACAGCACCCCTGCGCAGCTACGCTGATGGCAGGTGTGGCTAACAAGCACACACAAAAAAATGTAATTTATTTTTTGGGCAGCAGCTCTTGACAGACAGCAGCACAGCACCCCTGCGCAGCAACGCCGATGACAGTGACAGCCAGGTGTGGCTGACACGCACACAAAAAAAAATGTTTATTTATTTTTTGGGCAGCAGCCCTTGACAGAGATCAGCACAGCACCCCTGCGCAGCTATGCCGATGACAGGTGTAGCTAATACACTACACAAAAAAAATGCTTATATATTTTTTTTAACACTGGGGTGAACCGCTGAAAGAGGCAGCAGCCCCTTAACAGACAGCAGCACAGCACCCCTACACTGATGACAAGTGTGGCTAACACTATTTTTTTTATTTTCACACTGGGGGTGGGTAAAGAGCACCCCTGAAGGACAGAGCACCCCCTGCACAACACAGCACTACAGCCAACCAGCCCCTATGGACAGGACAACAGCCAGCCCCTATGGACAGGACAACGACAGCCAGCCAGCCCCTATGGACACGACAACAGCCAGCCAGCCGCTCTATAGACAACAGACAGCCCTTATGGAGAACAGTAGCCAGTCCCTATGCACAGCGTCAGCGTGCAATTAATATTATAATTCTAACAAGCTAACAACAGCACAGGTCCCAGCTCCCTACCTCTTCACACTCCACAGCCGGAATAAAAAAATGGTGGCGATCGCGGGACCTTTACAGAATCCAAAACCTGCGAGAATCCGACAGCGGGATGATGACGTTTTGCCTCGTTCTCAAATCCGAGTCAGGCGGGAAAACACAAGCCGACTCGTATCTGCTTCGGATCCCCAAAGTTCGGGTGGGTTCGGTTCTCTACTTTTAACATTTGTACTTGACTGAGTAGGAGCACTGTGACTCTCAGTAGACTCAGTGCAGGGATTTAATAAATAGAATTAAGACCTAAAACCTGGTTTCCTTATATTTCTTATATATCCTCTGCATTTCATCTAATTGCTATCTTTGATTAACCATTGCAATACTGTATAATCTAGCGCGGACCCTCTTTAATTATTTAATTATCTATCATGCTGTTATATGTTGTGATTCACGTACACTTACCTTCTCCACGGTGGGATCCTGGGTCCCGGCGATCCTGTCTTTTCCATACTTCTGTGTGTTTGTCGGCGTCCCTTGGTCCTGCATCTGTCTGCGCATGCAGCGCCGACACAGTCCACAATGGGAGCAGACAAGCAGCTGATCATGTGGATCGGCATCAGCAGTGGGAGGGAGGGATCGGGGCAGCAGGGAGTCAGTAGTGTGTGTGTAAGTTATCTATACACACACATACAGTAGTACAGAGTGAGCCAGCCGTGGGGGTCTAAGGGCAGCACCAGATGTAGCGGCTTCTATATACACTCTCCATCAGGGAGCAGGGGCAGAGTTTTTCTCTGCCACTTTCTCCCTGGGCCCATCTGATTGGCTGCTGCCTCCCCTCAGGAGGCTCTTTAACGCCATCCTGAGATGGAGAAAACATTTTTAGAAGTGAAACGGAAAGCTGAGCTTTCCATGCTTCTATGAATTGCTCTCCCCATACTAATGTATGGGGCAGCAATGTCTATACCACAGGTTCTCAAATTCGGTCCCCAGGACCCCAAACAGTGCATGTTTTCTAGGTCTCCTGACAGGATCACAAATAAAACAATTAGCTCCACCTGTGAATCTTTTAAAATGTGTCAGTGAGTAATGAGTACACCTGTGCATCTGCTGGGGGACCTGGAAAATGTGACCTATGTGGGGTCCTGAGGACTGAGGGGCGATTCAGACTCGGATGCAAAGCAGCGCACTTTTCGCAGCCATCAGGGACAGGGTATGCAAATTCCGCGATCGCACGCCAAGACTTAAGGACGCCCTCAATGTCTTAGAGAGCGACAGCAGAGCAAACGCACACCGGTCTAAAGATGCCCCCTTTTCCTTTGCAGCACACGTCATCTCCAGGAAGTATATGTAATATCAATAACATCGCGAGCCATCGGAGCTGCTCGTAGTCCTTGAGGTAGACCCTACCCTGCGCAAGCACTGCGATCACTGCAGGCTGAAATACAACCAGGTGACATGTACAATGACGCCTCCATGCTAATTATGCACGCCCATGAAATGCCGTTAGAACACACAGGCACGCCTTCATTCACACATCCACCCCCCCACCCCACCCCCGTTTACATAGACCTTCCCCTGACACCACCCACAAACGGCATTATCTGTCACTAAAATTAGACCTCAGACTTTGTGCTACTAGCGCACAATTCACAAATGCAGTGAATGGCTCGGCACGCGCATTGCGATGTATATACATGCACAGACGGGTGACTATCAGCCATAACTTGCGTTCACGGCTTAGCATCCGGGTCTGAATAAGGCCCTGAGTTTTATAACCACCGGTCTATACTACTCAGGGGCACACCTGTAGAAATCTGAGATTTCTCCATGGTAACCCCGTTTATAAAGGGCTTTTCACTGCTACATCATGGAACCCTTAATATTGTATGGTTTTGTTATGTTTTTATTTTGTTTTTTGTATATGACTGAATACAAAGTTAATGCATGATTGAGTGTCACTGTACCCTGTGTTTTCTACTACACACCATTTTGATGTGCTCCTATTGGTTGAGTGACTACTGTATATGATATGACCCAGCCAATTGGAATAAAGCATATGCTACTGATAAGTTTCTGCCTGATAAGAACTCTCTTCAGCATTACAGCGGGTTGTGTGGGGAGAAGGGGATGGGCACCTGTTAGGCATCACGGTGGTGCCCCCCAAACCCTGGTGTCCTGGGCTGGCAATTCTGGCAGCTCCATTGAAAGATTCTGCTTGCACCGTCATAGGCTACAAGCAGAAATCAGATTGTGATATACCTTCCCTAAAGCCGTCTGAATGGCTTCTTGTGGCGGTCATGTGTAATTGAATTCCCCCCTTTGTTTTCTTATGGGAACTGGCATCTGAAATATATTCCTTCTAAAACATATTCCTACTAAAGTGTGCCTAGTATTAGGTTCCTCTTCAGAAGCATATAGCTTTCAGGGACTTGCAGTCGTCATTGTTTACTTTAATAGGCATAAAATAAGTTTTCTCCTGATAAAACAACAGAAAAGGTTTCAACTGAATAGATAGCATTAAAATAGATAAAGCTGCCATTTCTATAATGCTGCAGTTGAGGCTCTAGCCCTAAACTTGAATTGATAACCAAGGTGTAATTACCATTGCAGCAGGGGTCGCAGCTGCTAACGAGTCTACATGTAGGGGGGTGACTCCCCAATTAAAGCCTCAAGTGTCAATGTGTTTTTTCACGTTTGCGTCCAACCTGGGACCCTTAAAAAATGTTGCTATAGTGCCACCAATATGATCTATAACTAGACATTTGTAGGCTACAAATGTCTAGTTATAGATCATATTGGCACAGTAGGATGGTCACCAGGATTGTGATGCCAGTTTCATATGATAGAAAGCACTGAGTGACAATTTTAACATAACGTCCGTGCTTCCTCCTATATATGTGTGCACTCAGGCATGACCACTTGAGCCCTGCTCACTTAAGCAAGCTTGTAATGAGTGACAAGTACAATGCAGACAGAAAATAACCACCCAGACTCAAAGATTATTATGGATTTTATTCATTTGGAAATTAAGGAGTGTCCCATTGCTAAGCTGATTACTTACTTGCATGCACTTAATAGGATTGCCCCTGTAGAAGTGACAGATTCACTCATTAATGACTATTCCTTTGCCACTTGCTTTTAGATTTAATAACTTGATAACCTGCCTGTCTTTTGACAAGTATAAAGCTAGCAGGTTTATCACAGGAGAATCAGGATGACAAGGTTCATGAGCTAATGGGGTGGCTGGCAAGTGAAGTGTAAATGTGTAAATCTGTTTTTATTTGCAAGCGCCGGTACGAGGTGCTGAACAGCCATCACATTGATGTGAAGTCAAAGCTAAGAGCTTGTCAGAAAGTCCTGTCACTCACTCCCACCCGCCAGCTCTCATATGAATAGGTAATTCCAGCCAGCGATATGCCTCTTACCCCTCCTATATAGGAGTGTCTGGCTTGAGTGACAGTACTGAGATACTATGTAAACACATTTATGCAAAGGCAGACAATCCAATGTTCTGCATGATAGTGAGCAGATATAAGAAGCTGAGGTGCAAGTAAGAAGGAACAGACAGTAACATAGTTCCTGTAAGAGACAATTTACAGAAAATGAGTTACAGTAAGAACTATGGGGGTCATTCAGACCCACTCGCAAGCGGCAGTACGCTCGCAAGTGGGTCGATGGTCCCCACTGCGCATGCGCACAACGGAGGGAGCTCCTTCATGCGCATGCGCGAGACCCGGACTGCGACAGCCAAGCTGTCGCTCCGGGTCTCGCACCAAAGGGGCGTGCTGTCGATGGTGACTGACAGCATGTCCCCTTTGGTGGGCGTGCCGGCCAGACGGAGGCGTTCCCATGTGATGTCAGTGGGAGTGATTTTGGCTCTGGTAGAGAAAAAAATCACTCCAGGGCTTGTGGCTGGTGAAACTTGACCGCAAGGTTTCCCTCGCAAGTCCGATGGTCGCGATGGTCAAGACCATCACGACCATCTTTTTTGACGCTCGTATATGCTGTGGGTGGTCACCCACAGCTATACGAGCGTCCAGGAGGACGCTCCATTTTAATGGAGGAGGACCCTGATTCAGAGCGAGCGCTCTGGTCAGAGCGAGCGGCTCTGAATCAGGGCCTATGTTTACTATAAAAAGCATAGTCACATCACACTTTGGGGGAGATGTATTAACATGTTACCAAAAAACATCAAATGTCTGGACCTGCTTTGCCCACTATCGTGGTGAAGCAGGTACCACCAAGTTGTATTATAATAACTAAGTTCATTTGCAAAGAAGGAGAGTGTTAATTAATCTGTCTAGTGAATTTACAGTCTCCCTCTTTTGGCTGCTTTGACCGGTGCTTGCAGGCTATCTGTGTATGCGCTGGTCAAAAGTTCCCAGCAGCACCCTCTGCTGATTGGAAAATAAGAATCCATTTCTTGTTTGTTTTGTAAACACAAATCCTGGAGCTTAGTGCTGTTTGTCTGGAAACGACAGCTGCACATACTTGCCTACTGTCCCAGGACGGTCGTGAGCCTCCCGAAAATCGCTCCCGGCCCCCAGGAAGACTGGACAAGTCTCCCAGCCGGCGCCACCCGCCCACACCCCTTTACCGTTTCCTGCCACCTCCTGCTCAGCAGCATCCGCTCCCCCTTGTAAGTTGGCGGTTCGTACTGAATCGCGTCATAGTGGTCCCACTCCCGGCTGCACAATGCCGGTAATCTCTGCATTATGTAATGGGGGCGTGGCCGCGATTGTGAAGTCATGCCCACCCGCCTCTTAAATATGTACAGGCCACAAGGGTAATGAACGGGTATTCCATCCACCAGACATGTACAGTATTCATGAAACCATTGCATACCTCCCAACATTTTATAATCCCAACTCGAGACATCTGCGCGATCCCGAAAAGGGGCGTGGCCTAGACATAAAGGGGCGTGCTCTAGCGGCACACCCCGTTTACATCACTAAGGGGCGTGTCTAGCATCTCTGAGACGCTGGGCTGCCCCTGGGCTTCCCCCCGTACTGTGAATAGATGCTGTGCGCACAGGGCCTGATTCAGCAAAGATCGCATCAGCGATCGAGGCTGCAATCGCGCACACAGTTCTGCTGCCAATAATTGCAATCGCAAAGCACTCTCCCGTACAACATACAGACGCCCACTTCCCCTCTCGCACATCCGTGATACCTTGCAATCCATCCAAAACATTGGTAACATTGAAGTACATCGTAGCCTCTCGCACAATTACGGCAGCTCAAACCTCACTTATAAATTGCTAACTTTCCTGTATGCAGTGAGCACTCAGGCTGCATATGCCGTTGCAGGGGCTAATTTATGCACGCCCCTGTAACGGCGTTCAAACGCACTGGCACACCTGCGTTTCTCCGACCACACCCCCCCCCCCACCACCTCCAAACACTCTCGGCCAAAATAAGGGCTGTGGTCTTGTGTCAAGGGGCGTGGCCTTGTGTGAAATGCCATGCAAGCCATTTTTCCCCTTGTTTTCGTCATGCTGGGGAAATGCCCACCGCTCCGGGAGCAAACGGGTATGCCCCCAGTACCTCTCTGCAGTGAATAAACAAAGCGAGCATGTGAATGAGTATCTCCTTACCTATATGTTTTCTCTGCAATGAGGAACCTCTGAAGAAATTGATCCTCCCTGGACAAGCAGCGTCTTGAGTTGGTTGTCACTATTCATGCAGGAGATCACATTGCCTGGAAGCCGCCTGTTTGTGTAGGGAAACAAAAAAAAACAATGGCATCAACATGTAGTGGCTATTAAGTCAATGTTTAAAGAAAAAAGGTGTACCATAAGATGCTAGAGGACTGGAAGCTGAGTTTGGGGGGGGGGGGGGCGGTGATATTTCTGGTACAGGTTGCTACAGCTCATTTTGCCAGTACAGACAGGTAGACAGGTAAAAGCATACTTGCCGACATTCAGCTCCCTCCTTTCGGGAGGGAGCTGAATGCCTGCATTGTGTGGGGGGCGTGGCCGGGCTATGATGCCGTTTTGGGGCCGGAAAAAAGGCATTGTGAAGCACGAATCGCGTCATCGGGCCCCCGGCAGCGGGGGGTTTTACTAGTAGTCTGGGGGGGTAGGCGGCAGCCGGGAGGCTTGCCTGCCTTTCCGGGGGGTCGGGAGCGGCACCCGATATTCGGGAGGCTCCCGACCAAATCGGGAGGGTGGGCAAGCCTGGGTAAAAGATGGTACGGTACGGACAAAATGGCACATTTGGAGGCTACCTTTTTTTGCTATATTTCAAAAATAAAATCTGGGACACATTTGGATCCCACCAATGCAGTAAACCTGCACCACACTCTATTACAGGACTTATAGCATCCCTAATTTACACCAACCAAAACAGACCACACAGACTGCAGCAGGGTATAGATCATGGGGCTAATGATATAGTACAGATGGAGGCAATGTTTGGCATACCAACTTGAGTGGTACTACACTTCTCAGCATGCCATGCAACAGTTTTGCTGCTAGAACAACCTAAATCTATGGAAAGTCATGCTGAGACGTGCAGTTTCACAGCAGCCGAGTGCCACACATGGATTGGGTATTGCCAGTGCATGGGATCCTGGTGGTCAGAATGCCACCGCCCGCATCCCGACAGGGTTAGGATACCGACACTTGTTGGTCAGTATCCTAATCCTCCTCCTCTCCCTGCCCATAACCTTCTCCCCCTCCCCAGTGCCTATACCTAACCCCCCCTCCCTACACCCTAAAACCAAACCTCCCCCTAGTGTCTAACCCTAACTTGCCTACTAACCCCACTACTTACAGTCAGGATGCTGGCAGTCAGGATGCTGACACCGGAATTCTGACAGTTCCAGTATCCTGACTGTCGGGATATTGGCCGCATCTCCCACACATTGCCTTACCCTGATTTAGAAAACTCAGCTTAGGCAGCCTGTGTGCCTCCTGCAATGGAACTACAAGTCCAGCCATGCCTTGGAAGGAGCTTTTCAAAGTGTGCTGGGACTTGTAGTTCCACAACACCAAAGCTAGACATGTGACACTGCCTAAAATCCCTCATGGTTGATGCTAGATCCTATGTGGACCTCTGTGACGTATCAACCACGTGACTGCTGCAGGAGGCTGGACTGCTCCTGTGTTACCATCCACTAGGGCATAGAGAGTTGGAGACTGGAAACTGAAACTGAAAGTAATTAGTAGACTACCCGGACTGTACCATCAGTAACCTGATGGGGGGAGGGGCGTTTTCACAGTGGGCTGCTCTGTCTCTGTGTTCCAGCCAGAGACAATCTGGCTGATGTACCAGTGATCACTAATGGACAGGAGAGCCTCATACCCGGATGTGGCCCTCACACCCAGGCACACAGCGACCGTGGGCTGGATATATCAGGGCAGAAGACCGCTCTCCCCCTGTAGTGGAGAGGGCCAGTCCTCCTGAGTCAGTGTAATCATGCTTGTTCTTCCGACTTCACTGACAGCCGCGGCCGCACTCCACCCCACGGTACAAGCACATTGAGCACAGTCAGCCCCATTTCCAGGACTTATAGCATGCCTAGTGGCCCCATAGGTGGCGGCCCACTGGGAATCTTCCCACTAAAATATTATGGCCAATCCACCCGTGTCCGTGATCGCAGTGAAGCATTCACACACATGCACTGCGATGCATGCGCATTACGCAATAATCAGCCATCTGCATACGCGATTGCAATAGTGATCCTTGCTGAATCAGGCCCATAGTCTATTAACATTGTGAGCTGGGTCTATCGGTGAGTACCATAGAGGTTGGCACACATATAATGTTGAATGGCAATAGCAGACTTATGTAAAACAATGTCTCTCAGATCTTAGTATATTGCTTTTGCTCTCTGGGCCTGATTCAACGCAGATAGCAATTGCAACCGCGTATGCAATTGCAACCATGCATGTGCAGATCGGCCAATTGTTGTTTACTGTGCATGCGTGTGCACTGCGATTACGGACACACTGTGGAATCCATCACAGAATGAGTGACAGGTCGTGAGCAGTGTGGACGGTGATGGGGTAGTGGTTGGAGAAACGTGCCTGTCCGTTTAAATGCAGTTGCATGGGTGTGCACAAATTAGCCACTGCTATTGCCTAGGCAGCTTGAGGACTGCATGCGACGAGACTTGCAAATTCTGAGAGAGGTAAGACCTGCTGTGATTGTGCATGAGGGGCTGATGTTCTCCGATGTTACCGATGTATACACAGGACTGCGAGATATTATGGATGTGAGAAGGCAGGTAGTGAGGGTCTCTATAACACAAAAGCAGCCACTAATGTCTCCATATGGCTTTAAATAGTCGTTTCTGCAATACTATGCACAGCTCCCAGGAAATACTTAGGGTTAAATTTACTAAGATTCGAGTTTGGTAAAGTTAGCATTCTCTGAAGAGTTTGGACATTTTTTACACTCACAAATTTACTAATGACAAACTCGAGAGAGAAATCTCCTTTGCTACAGGAAAATTCTGGAGAGTTAGCAAACTCTCTTCACTTCACCATCGGCCAAACTAGAGTAACGTTTCACTAGTGAAGATAGGAATCGTGAATTTACTAAAACTCCTGTAAAAATTTGTGAATTCAATTCACCTGCCTGTGAGGTGCGATTTTGCCAGAAACATACACAGATCAGTGTGATCCATGTATGTTTCTGCCTGTAAATAGTAAATGAAGGGTTATTTTTTTTTTTAAATGACATAGGGACCCCCCCAAAAGCATAACCAGCCTCGGGCTTCTCAGCCAGTCCTGGTTCCTAAAATTACGGGGAAGAAAACAAGTAGGGTTCCCCCGTAATTTAGGAACCAGCACCCGGCTGCAGTTCCAGTCCCGGTTTTAAATATAGGGGGAAAAGAGGTGTAGGGGTCCCCCTATATTTAAAACCAGTACAGGACCCAAACCAACTGGGGTGTAATGCCACAGCCAGGAGACCCTATCACCGGGTCCTCAGCCAAAGCCTTCACACCCCAAGCTGGTCAGGCCAAGCCAGGGATCTCAGGGGAGGTGGAGATCTCACCAAGAATGGGTCCATCATCTCCCGAAACCGCAGGCTTAGTCTGAAGCTCGGGGCTCTTCCCCGCATCCCTGGGCTGTGAGTATGAGGGTAATAATGGGGGAAATAGTTCAAAACTATTGTATTTTACAGTGGAACTACAGGTGCCAGCATGCCTGCCCTTTTGCACTTGTGGAACTACAAGTGCCAGCAGGTGGCCGGCACCCCTACCCACTGTAAAATAAATCGTTAAATAACCACAGTACACACACACCATATACAGTATAACTTTAATACATGCACCTATCCGACACAAAAATACTTACCTGCTGTCAGATGCTCACGTCCACTTATCCCATAGATTCCACTGGGAGTACCTGAAAAAAAAAACAATACTCACCTACATCCTGGTGCCGGTCTCCGTAGCATCCCCGGGTCTTGGTAAAAAAACGAACCGAGTGACCCGGACCAGACACTTCCATTAGCGGTGTATGTGTGTGACCACATACACCGCTAACCGGCTCCTGACTGCTCAGTGTGAACTGTCAGGAGCCAGCAGCCAATCAACGGCTGCTAACTGTAGAGCGGCTGCTGATTGGCTCCGGCTCCTGACTGACAGACCAGCCCACATGGGAACTGTCAGGAGCCAGAAGCAATCAGTGCCCGCTCTACAGTTAGCGGCTGCAGACGCTTCTCAAGCAAGTCTGTAGGCCTCTCACAATTCTTCTTATAATAGTTCTACATAATGTAAATGTAATCCTCCCATTGCACTGGAGTCTGAAACCCCAAAACAAATATCCACATGTACTGTAGTCTGGCTACTCTTCCATGCATTAGCAGGTATGGAGAATATCCTGTAGACTCATCCTTGTTACAATTGTAAGAAAGGAGTAATCAACTGACATACTTGCTCCATCGAGACTTCTGATATGAACTCATAGTACCCATCATATTGAAGAATGTCCGATTGAACCTCTCTGGCTGAGGATCACCTTGTTGCTGAAAGGAGTAGTTCTGGATTTCTTAATCCCACACATTTCACACAGCTCTTTGATAAACTGACTCTCCAAATCTCTTCCTTGATCTAATGGATACATACTGGAAAACTATAGTGGATGAAGAATCTCTCCCAGAGGATCTTTGCAATAGTCACTGCCTTCTGATCACGGGTAGGATATGCTTGAGAGTATTGTATAAAATGATCGGTTACCACCATTAAACTGTTACGATTTCCTTCATCCAGATCTACAGACAGGAAGTCTAAGTGCACTAGCTCCAGAGGGTCATTACTGGAGAGATTATTGAAAGGGACAGCAATCTTAGAAGGAATCTCCCTCAAGATGCACACTCCACAAGTCTTACAATGTCTCTTCACATCTCTCTCCATTTTCGTCCAGTAGAACTGATCCGACAATAGCCCTATGGTCTTTTCAACCCCTAAATGTCCATGTTGATTGGGTAAGCTTTTTAACACTTCACTTATCAATATTCTGAAGCAATACCAGTTGACGCTGAATTTCATTTCGAATCACCTTACGACAAATGAGGCCTCCTTTCACAATTAAATTCTCTGCTTGACAATATAAAGCAAAGTCTCTTCATCTTTCAGAAATTCAGCTCAGGGTCGGACACAATATTTGACAGTCCACAGAAGCCCAATAGAATAATCCCTTGCTTGATCTCCGATCAGTTGACTTCTGCTCAGCTGGGGCATATCCCCAATTCCAATCTATTCACGCGGAAATACAATTTCAGAATAGCTTTCTGTATAGGTCTAATGGCAGTCATGCATTCCCTGACTGGAGGAAGGACCACTCTTCCTTCACGACACATACCTCTCACTTCTGGAGCAGGCACTTTGATCCATCCCAGTAATCGTGATAGGGCATCAGCAACAATATTCCCCAGTCCAGGGCAGTATTTCAATGTAAAGTAACACACTCCCAGTGCAGCCAACCATCCCTGCCTAGTGTCATCCAATTTGGCAGTTGTCTGGACATAAATCAATGGGTTGTTGTCTGATAGTCGTAAAATTGTTCTACGATGGCCCACTTAACAGCAAGGTATTCAAACTTGTGCAACTGGTAGTTCTTTTCACTAGGTGATAAACTTCAGCCTAGGGGGCCTATTCATGATGTTAATTATTGGGGTTCGAAAGGACCCTGATAATTAACATTCTGACTCACCGCGGCTACCGGAACAATTCATCATTGCTCCGGCGCGGTGACATCTGATGCGATATCAGCTGTCACTGCGAGCCGATTCACTGCTCCTTTTCGGAGCAGTGATGGGAATTCACACACAAGTACCCCGACGTCCGGCGGAAGGAGCCGGACAGGGGCGGAGGGATCCTAAAAGATCCATCATTGCAACCCAGACCTCCTTCCCATAGGGAATGAGCGTGTTGCAATGCCGGAGCAGGAGCATTTGCCATCTTAAGATGGCACATGCTCCCGCAGTCAAGATCCGAAAATATTATATTTTCGGAGCTTGATGAATTCTGTCCCCATACTAGTGTATGAGGACAGTAGGCCATTCCACAAAAGGAAGGTAAGTAGGGGATATCTGTGATATCTCCTGATTTACCTTCTTCATGAATGGGCCGATAACTTAATTTTTATAATTACAGGTGAAAATGTGCATTTTCACCTGCTTTTGTGAAAATTAAGTGATGATGAATAGGCCCCTAGATCATGAATATGGCAGAGTTGACTATTATTTTACTGGTACAACACTCCTCCCACCCCTGAAAGCATCCACATGTAGAACATAGGTTAAACTGGGGTCTGCAAAAGCCAACTCAAGAGACTGGATCTTCAAATGCCCTCTTGCAGTCTTCTGTCCACCACCACCTCAATAACTTTATAGTACTTCTGTGCCCTCTTCACTGTACTGGAAACTTAGGGAATAGGATATTCATTAGTGAGTTCAGTCAACAGTCGAGCCACTTTAGAATATTCAGGCATACATTTTCTGTACAACCCACAGAATCCCAGCAAAGATCAAAGCTCTTTCAGTTTGGTGGGCCAGGGCCATTCAGCCACAGCTTTCACTTTGGCAAGATAAGCAGAGATCCCCTGACAGTTTACAATGTGACCTACATACTTCACTTGGCTCTGGACACAACTTGCATTTCTCCAGGACAACTTCAACCCTGTTTCGTAAACCAATCCAAAACGTTGTTCATTATGTTCCTCTGGGGTCTATCATAACATAGTAAGACCATCAAGATACACTATAACATTGTGGAAGTTCATGACTCCCATCACTTCATCCATGCATAAGTGGAATGTAGCTGGGACAGCCTTCTCTCCCTAAGGCATATGCCTAAACTGGAAAAATCATCCAGGGCAGATGAAGGCTTTCTTCTGAGCATCTTCAGGACTCATTGCTACCTGTTAATACCCACTTCTCAAATCCTGTACTGAGAACCACCTACTACTCTAACTTGAAGTCAATCCAAGGCATCTTCAATCCTGGTCACTGAGTATTGATTAGGTATGGTGCACTTGCTAATGGTACTATATTACACACACATATCCAATGTTTTACATCTTTGGCCAGGCCCAAGTACCATTCTACCATAGATAGAAAATACTTTAGTTCTCTGGAGCATCTGTCAAGCTAACTGTTCCAACACATCTTTTCCCTTCAAATTATTCATAGAAACTTCAAAGAAATGGAAGGGTTGTATGACAGTTCTTTTTCTCAATCTTCTGATTTTCTTCCAAGCACATAAGGTGTATAGTGAGGCCACAAGTATACTTTTCTCCCCCCACTTCTTGACACCACCTTGCCAAGGAATGAAGCAACTGAGCATTTGTTCCAATGATAATCGGTACTTCACATACTTCTTCTTCTGAATCTGCATAGCAAAGTGACAACAGGCATTTCTTTATCTACACCCGCAACTTCTCAAGGAAATTTCACAAATATATTACAATATCCCAGATAAGGGAAACTAGTCTCGCTGTGACTCCAGATGGTGAGGCCCTAATAGAGGATGTATCTTCTCTTGGGTTAAGCTCTTTCAGAACCACCCCGCAAATATGATGGATACTTGTCAGCAACTATCCAGAAGAGCAGTGCAGCTGTCCTCATTCAACTTCATGGGGAATAAGGGAACTGGCCCCATCAATCTTGGATTAATCTTGCACCTGTTTGTTAATATTTACAATAGACAAGGTCCAAGGGTGTGGACTTCTGGTCATTCTCACTCATTTCTTAATGGCTGGTCATGGGGAGTGAGGCATTTCATCACATCTGCTTTATCCCATTACATTGTCTGGACAGGTGTCCACTGCAGCCACATTTAAAATATTTCTTAGGATCTCATTTCAACTGAAAATTTTCTGTTGGGAGTGGGCTGGCATTTCCACTCCCCTGCCATCTGTAGACTTATAAGTCTCTTGATTAATTCTTTCTGTTCTCTAACAATCTTTACCCATTCAGCAGTAGGATCATCTCCTTCAGGTTGTAAGTTCACAGTGATAGCTTTGTCTTAGTTGCTAATCACAGCTTCCTCCAGTTGGATCTGTTTCATCAATTGTATCAGAGTAGGAATTGACCCTCCAGAGATGGTACATGAGTAAGTGCTTTTTTTAAATTACTTGATTGAACCAGCTTTTGTTAACTTCATTAGGGTTCAAACCACCATCTTCTATTACTCTACTTATGGCTTTGTCCAACCTGTTACTGTAGCAGGATAACTTCTCACTAGGCTTCTGATAAGTATGTTGGAACTTAGGACCTGATTCAGACCCTCTCGCAAGATGCGATCACTCACTTGCAAAAAGGGGCCGGGTATGCAAATCAAGCGATCGCTCTTTGCGCTGTAAGGACGCCCTCTATGTCTTAGTGAGCGACAGCAGTTAGCGTACGCTGGGCTATAAAACCTCCCACCTGTCACTCGCAGCACATGTCATCTCCGGGAAGTGTCTGATTAATCAGGAACATCGAGGGCCATCGGAGCTGCTCACAGCACTTGGGGTTGACCTGACCTACCCCAAGCACTGCGAGCAGTTCAGGATAAAAAACAACCAAGTCATTTGTGCAATGATGCTACTTTGCTAATTATGCACAACCATTAAACTCCATTCTGACGGTCAGACATGCCTGCGTTCACACATCCACTCCCCCGTTCACAAGCACCTTCCCCTGTTACCATCCACAAATGGCACAATCTGTCACTCAAAGTAGCATCCTGTCTGTGTACTACGAGAGCTCGATTGTACCTCGCAGACGCTAGTTTGCGCACGCTCACTGCAACTTAGATGCATGCACAGATGGGTGACAATCGCTCCTAGCTAACGAGTGCAGCTTAGCGACCGGGTCTGAATCAGGTCCTTATAAATGATATCAGTAATGTCCAATTTCACACTATAACTTCCGTGAAGGGCTGCTACATAATCAGAGGCAGTAGACACTTTGCCGAGTTACTTGGCAGATCCCCTGAGAATCTCCTTACGCAAGTCCACTCTTCTAAGTACTGTACAAAGATACAGCCTCTCTCCATACTTTATAAGAGTCTTCACACGCAGGGACAGGTTGGATGCCAGAGAAGGTTCTCAAATTTTTGATAATTGCTTTCATGTTGAGGTATGCCCACTTTTCCATAAATTTTACCATTGTGATAATAAGGGTTTCATTGGAATTTCCTATAGATGGAGGGGGGTCAGAAGGTTGGTTGTTTTCCCCTTCTGAACTGAGTAGCTGTTTGGCCAGACTTCTTACATTGGGTTCTTTAGGAAATTTGACTCACCATCTCTTGTTCTGTCCCCCTTGTATTAAGGCAGAAACAGCTCTTTCTATTTGAGAAACATCTTCTACAACTACCATCGTACTAGCATCTTTGCCTTGTCGGTCTAGTATCTTGGGTCTTGTCAGTCCAGGCACTGTGGTGAGGATCTAGAATATTTCCTCATCTGTAACCCTGGATAGATCTCCCTGGATCACAAAACAATTTTCTGGGGTCTTGTTAGCTCCTTCACACCATTCTCTAATCTGTTCTGGTGATAACTTCAACATGGCACAGACTCAGTGGGTAGCATTGAATGTAATTTTAACAATCTCAGTGGTGCCATCAATGTAACAACCCTTTCATACATGCAAATAGGATGCACTTTTGGCATGAGTCTTCACAAATTTGCATTGATGACAGACATAGAGTTAAGTAATAACGATAAAACACTATATAGAAGGTAGAATAGAAGAGAATATAGACAAAAATAAATGATCGAAGAAATAGCACCATTAATCGTAAGAAACTCCACAGTAATAGATACACACTCCACTCCAAATAACTCCTTTGACTCTGGAAACCATGATGTAAACTCTATAAAACCAGATTAGTATAGAGAGTTCAGCATAGCTCGAGTTCAGCACTACTGTATGCCAATTTGATGTAATTATCATAGAATTTCATAATATTCAGCATAGTATGGCACGGTGGCCATTTTACTGGTGATTTGCACATGCAGGGTCTACACACGGGCCCTCTCCTGTCATAAACCGCCTTTTTCTCACATGCTGGTCTTACAGGATTATCCATTCACATGCCAGTCGCCATACCACTTTGAAGCTTCTGTACATTGTCATAGCCTAGATGACTCAGGAACAAAAGCACAAAGGGAGCGCAATTAAAGATACATTATACCATCATTTTAATATAAATACTTGTTCACAAACAAACAATTTGATATAAACATAATAATAAAAAATCACCTACTATGGCCAATATAAAAAATATATAGTCCTGAGAACAAAAGAATGTCTACTTTAACTTAGGTGCTCCGGTATTGTATAGCTTTAGTAGGGATCCACATTTATTTTAAAAGATGACATATGTTCCAATCAGCTATTTGTAGTTAGACAGCATTAAGAGCTAGCAGCATGCGTTGTACTCAACCTCCCCACCATATATCAGCTCACCACATTTGCAGAGGTATCCCTAGTACACAAGGGAAAGGCTGAAACTAGCATTTGCATATTATCGCCGCTTTGACTCCACAAAAAGACGCAGCCATGGATGCATTAGCGTGCACCTCTAAATCAGACCCATAGAGTCTAATTCATGTGCTCCACCAGTGAGTAAGCACAAGCCATAAATATAAGAGGGGAACAGTACTCACTGTGGTAGGGCACTCAGATTAGTATACAATGACTAAGTATAAAACTAAACTTTTAAATACTTTGTCAATAAAATTTTAAAAATACACCATATATCACAAATATTTGTTTCATGGACCCACAAACAAAGAATGTAAAATTTAGAAAAATATAAAAACAGAAATGAGAGGCTGTTGTGGACATTAAAAACGTAGGTGGGTGAAATATATAAAAAAAAAATCAATAAAAGGTGAATGTCATATAGATGAAAAACAGTACTCACACGGAAAAGAGTATAAGGTACTGTATACATATCCTCAGAAATAAATACAAATTTTGGGTTTGATTCACCCTAATGGGTTAAAAACGGTCCAAAGATAAATTTGTAATGTCTCAAGATTTGAGTAATATCTTAAGGATCAAAGTCATGCATAGGTAGGCTTACCATGCCAACGTTTGAAAACAAGGACACTCATGAATTACACAAGTTCTGTGGCTGGCTGACTCCAAGCCTCCATTTCACCTGTTTTTTAATTAGCCACAGAACCTGTGTAATTCATGTGTCCCGGTTTAAAGTAATTGGGGTAGATGCACTAAGCATTTAAGAGGGGTATTCAATATGAAACGTTAACTTCACTGTCGAAGTTAACGTTTCATATCGGAGTTTTTACCTGCGTTAAAGTATCGGGCGCGCTCCCGCTTATACCCGTATTCAATATAAAATTAACGAAAACGGGAAACTCCGAAGTTGGATTTGCGTAAAGTTACGAATTTTTCCTTAAAAAAATTGTAAGACCCCCCTAAAGTAGTAAAAACATGGGGGATCACTATGGGTATCCCCGTTTAAGCCTTTAATTGAAAGTCGGGATTTAAATAGCCGCAGCAGGTGTTTTTTTTCCGACATTGAAGAAGTGATGCAGAAGAGCACTTAGGTTATTTTTTTCGTTTTTTTTAAGTGGTCCCATCAAATTTGGGATACATGAAAATGGGTACTAGCATATTTTTATGTCCCTAAAGTAAGTTTTTAAAAATTCTGCATTTGTGCACCTGCCGCTATAAATCTATTCTAGAAAACATCTGCTGCATACTTGCAGAATAGCCCTGAACCTATTTCCCTATTGTTAAACAATTTTTTCCCATTTTTTTTTTTTCACCCCAATTTTTAAATTAATTTTTTGGGGTGTCCCTATTTTTTTTTAAAACTTTTTTTGACACAGTTCTTTTCTAAATGTCAGTCCCAGGGGTGCAGGCTATTTTTTTTAATCCTGCACCCCTAAACCCCAATTCTGCACTTTTTTTCGACACATATTCAATGATGAAAACTTATCCCCGCTTTTTATCAAAAACTTTTCAAAGCTGCGATAAGTCTTTGAAATTGAATACGGTGTAAAAGTCAAACCTGCGATAATGACATCAAAAGTGCGATATTAACGCAAAAACGATTTTATCGCTCCCATATTGAATACCCCTGTAAGAGTGATAAAGTGGAGAGTTATAAAGTATCAACCAATCAGCTCCCATCCGTCATTTTTTAAACAGTCTGTAAACTGACAGTTAGGAGCTGATTGGTTCGTACTTTATTGCTCTGCACTTTATCACTCTTAATCTCCCTCTATGAGTATGGTAAGCCTATACATAGGTCATAATTAAAAGTAAATAGTGTGTCAATCCATTCTGGATGGTCTGTATCTACTGTCAGGTGTGTACATTAATGCAGAGAACAGAGTACACCACACTTTCTGGAAATACTGAAAGAACAATAAGACAGGTTCCTGCTGTTTTATAATTTCACTCAGACAGACCATGATGCTAGCAGTGCAGTGCATCAGTCAAGTGATTTCTAATCAATGAGAACACCTGTGCAATGGAAGAAGCACAGTACCTTACAGAGGAGTTCAGGAATTAACACTGTCATCCATATGAGGAGAGCGAGCACATTGTGCATATTTACTTTTATCCATAACCTATGACATCATACCTTAAGATATCACACAAATATTGAGCTGTTGCAAATTTATCTTTGGTCTTTAATCCATTAGGACAGAGGTTCTCAAACTCTACCTTTACAGACCACATTGGATACCCATGCTTGAGCACAGGTGACTTAATTAGTACCTCAGTCAATTCGAGATAACCATCTGAACTTAAGCATGGATATCCAAAAGCTGGACTGTAATGGCAGAGTTTGGGAATCTCTGCATTAGGGTGAATCAAAATTTAGGTTTACTTTTGAGGATATGTATCCATTATACTCTTTTGCATATGAGTAGAACTATTGTTTAATCTGCTTGCAATCCATTCACCTTTTGTTTATCTCTATATATATTTCACCCACCTATGTGGCTAATCTTCACAATACACTTTTTATATAGTTTTTTTGTGGTTCCATTGAACCCTTATTTGTTATATATTGTGTGTTTTTCATGATGATGTAGTAATTCATGCCTCTGCCTCTTGTAAACATGCTCCTTGTCCCGAATTACCATCAGCTGCTGTTGGGTAGTATGATCATTAGTGTATATTACCACCTACTCACAGACACCCATAATTTATATGGCTACTGTAGGGTTACCACCTGTCTGGTATTTCTTTGGATGGTCCAGTGAATGAGAAACTCAGAGCCTGATTGAGAGATTTACGCAAATTCCTGTGGTTTTTCCATATTTTAGCACAGCTGCTCGGTACAAAGAGGCAGCTACTGTGCCAATACTGTAAATCTTTGGGCCTCAGTCCGGAGTCCGGACAAAGTGCTCAACACAGATGGGCAGTGTCCGACATTACTCTAGTGGTGTAGGTGAGGCAGTGCTTGCTTCTCCAAAACTGCCTCTATTCCGGCCCATGACGCGTGTTCGCTGAGTAATCCTGGCCACTGCCATAGCTGGATTCCAATGTGAGACAGAGAGGGTAAGAGAACACTCTGAAAAGCAGCTGTAATGATATAAAGCAGAGGTGGAAGCATAAATGGATCCAGTGGGGGAAGCCAAGGTGTAGAGAAGCCAGCCGGCCGCCGTTGCTTGGAGTAGCCACCAGGAGGATGCTGTCACTGACTTGGAGACAAGACCCATGGTATGGCAAGCAGGTAAGGGTCTTAGCCTTGTTGATTTATGTACCCTATGCCCCCAGCATGACAAAAATGAAGAGTGTGGCTCACGGGGACAGGATATCCTATTAGGCCATGTCCCTTGCAGTTAGACCACACCCCTTTTCTACCTTCCCCCTTACCCTATCATGGTGCCCCCTGTCATTTTCTTTCTTTCTGAGCAGAAATCATAGGCAGCAGCAGGAGAGAGTGCCAGCCAGTCTCCTGGTGTCCCCATCACTCCTGCAGAACTGCACTGTCCAGCAGAGCAACTTCTCTCATAGGTACTTGATTAGTGCACAGAACAAACTACTGTGTTCTTTCTAATGTACTCTGCTGTTTCGGTGGGGAGGAGTATGGCCACTGCATTGTATATTGAGTAATGTTGCTAATACTGCATGTTAGAACTAGATATGTTACAACTACATTATGGGCCCCATTTATCCTTTTGATTGCCTGAGAGTGTTTTGCATTAGTGGGCATATCTGCCTCTTATGTACCTGAGTGTTGGTGATTGAGCATGTACTAGAGGATTGTAGGTACGGGGCAGAGGTCTGCACTGCCTGTCCTGGAACAACAATCATTGGGTGAAACTACTCCTCCTATTTCTTTTTCTATTGTTTTTTAAGACATGCAGCGTGACTAGGGCAAGACAGAAGGAGCAGCAGCCAGAGAGACAGAAAGAGAGAGAAGATCAGAATAACCAAGCAGCCCAAATCGCTGAAAGAGTAAGAAATTGAAAGCAGGCATGGGTAAATCATTTGGTGCTTGGCTAGCAGGCCTGAGAGGGCTCTGAGGCATATCAGGGGACATGAATGGACCCTGAATGGTGTAAATAAATTCTAAAGCATTTAAGGGGACATGCATTGGCATATCTATAATGGGTGCAGGGTGTGCAGTGCACACGGACCCCTGGGTTCAGAGGGGCCCACAACACACAACTATATTATATTATTATACTAACCTCTCCAGAGCCCCACATTGGCCGACAATGTAGACAGAAATCAATGGGAAAATGGTGCAGTGGCCATTTTCCCAGAGATTGGCGCATGCGCAATAGAGAAGTCTGGGAATACTTTGAGTCTACTGTGCTGCCAGAGAGGAGGAGGCTGCACACGGGCCCCATCCACCTTTAAACAACCCCTGGGGGCATCAATAGATTCTGAGGCATATAAGGGGCATGATGGAGCTCTTTATCAGAGAGGTAAGAAAATGGGCATAAGTTAACCCTACCGCGGTTTTGGCCCCTGACCTCTCCCACAGGCCACACACCCCTATCCATGAATATCCATGCGTGTCTGTCTCAGTTTGTAATTATATTTATTTGTAAACACACCATTACTGTAGTTCTGCATTTTCATGCCCTTTTCCTCCCCTTCTCACTTTCACTAGTGTAAGGAGGCGCAAGTACCAAAATCTGCATATGGATGCAGACATGCTTTTTTGTCGACAGTACAAATTTGTGTATTTTAAGCTAAGCAAACAGGTGTACACCCCACTCAGCACGAGCCCCTAAATCTATAAATCAGGACCTTTTGAGGTCTGATTTTGAATAAAGTAGGAGCAAACCATAGTGTGATGCAAGGGTTGAAAAAGTCTTTATTTTTGTTATGTTTTTGCATGCTGGGAACATACTGTCTGATTTTGCATGCAGCACACAAATACTAAGCAAATTTATTTTAACACTGCAATTTAGAGTGCAGTTAGGACTAGAGATGTGCGGGTTCGGTTGTACTTGGATTTACTCAGTTGTTTTTGCCAAAATGATCGCAAGTTCGGATTAGTTCGGATTTAATTTATTGGCTATCCAAAATACGTGATAGCCGATAGCCAATAAAATGCCGTTTTGGAGATCCGAACATATCAGAGTAAAACTGAGCCCGCACATCTCTAGTTAGGAATCTACCCCTCCCTTCTATAAATCTGACCACACATTTTACATTTTACAGTTTGCACTTTACAGCTTAATTTACTGCTAACCTGTGGCGGATCGTACCTAGGGGCTGCGAGGGAGGTGTCTCCTCCCCCTGGGATTGCCAGTCCAGGCTGCGATCAGCAGAGAGTGGCTTCCAGTGGAATCCGCTGTTCTGCCTTTCGGGCAGCCCTATAGGGCTTCTCGGGGCTGCAAACAATGCAGCCCCGAGAAACTGGTGTTAGGCGTGCGCAGGCGCCCGGACCCAAGCCAGGAGCATCGGCAGCCCCCCTCAGGCAAGAGGGCAGGAGCCGCTGCTGCTGCCATACCATATTTTTTTTATCATCACTTATCCCACCATTAATAACAGTTTACTCATTGCCTCAATTTATCAATAAAATATAACTGGGCCAGTCTCACAATAAATACATTTAAAAAAAAATAATAAATGCAACCTTTCAATATTATGTATTAATTTGACCAATAGACCATATTTCCAATAATTTTCTTCTGTTATCAAGATCCTAAGATGGAGATAACCAGTACTTTTTTCTATGAAAGGAAGTTATCGGTACTCACATAGAAACTATTGGTTCTCAGCTAAAGATACAAGTTGATACACGATTTATAGTAGCTTCCATACTCTGGATATGTCTTCAGGTGGTTATTTTATTCATTTCTGAAATGATTTGATTTCTCCTTGTTTCTAGAAATTTGCTGCTGTGTGCCCACCATGATTCAAATTATATATACACATACCGAAACAAGATTTCCTTTTTGGGACAAAATCATTTAATTGAGATAAAGAGATGTATAAGGCACAGTTAGAGAGAGGGCTTCCTGAGAGGTTAGGAATCAGGCCTAGCCTTCGATGGGGTGCACTTTGCACACTTCGACCAATGTAATATACTATACATACAGAAGTAGTAAGAAATAGTGCTGATGTCCCAAATTTAAAACAACTAAAGCTAAAGAGCAATATTTTAAGAAAAACTGAAATTAATTAAAGGAAATGTGGACGTAGGTTGGACTGAGAAGTGACATTTTTTATTATTTCCACCACTAGGGGCCAAATGTAATGGGGTGAGAGTTTAGAAAATGTGAGAGTTTAGCAGTAAAACTCTCACATTAATACATTGATTGAGTTGGATTTTCAATATAAGAAACACCTGGAAGAAAGTTTAAATCCTGAGAGTTTTTTGGGTCTGAAAAACATGCAAGTTTGCCTGTTCTGTGACTTTATTACATTGGCTGTGTTTAAAAATGTGACAGTTTTCTCTCACATTTTCTAAACTCTCATCCTATTACATTTGGGCCTAGATCTTCAAACCTCCAAAATTAAACACATTCCCTTTTATGAGTTCAGTTCCAAGACTAAACATATTGGCTCATTGGCGCAAATAAAAAAACCCAGTGCTGGCCTCCATTTTTGCTGTTTGTAAATGACCCACAGGTGCCTTTTGCTTCCTGTTGGTTATTTTTATCAAAACTTTACTTACTGAAAAACAATTGTCAAACTGGACCAAAAAATTATTTGGTAATCTCTATTGCACAAATTTATTCTATCTTTTTTAATATCATCTTCTGATATTTGTATGTACACTACCTATTAGGATTGTACAGGGATTTGGGCTTCTTTTTAAATGGATACAGACCTCCTGTTGGAACTAAAGGGTTAATCATTACCTTGTTAGCTCAGCAATGCCTCTGCTGACTTGGACACTGCGTTTAGCAGACGAGGATTAAATGGAGTGAGGAGCAGTTCCATTAAGAAGCCATTTGAGATCCCTTGCCTTCTATTTA
This sequence comes from Taudactylus pleione, assembly GCA_031769625.1. Lineage (NCBI taxonomy): Eukaryota > Metazoa > Chordata > Amphibia > Anura > Myobatrachidae > Taudactylus > Taudactylus pleione. Next base: position 1,092,758 of record JAUIMM010000106.1, read on the forward strand.
ACTTTCCATTAAATCTTCCATCTGGCTTTCAATCTGCTTTTATTTCCTATTTCCCCCTCTGTCCAGCGGTTATATTCTTACATCTCAAGCAAATACATTTAGGAATAGATATTTAAGTATAGTACAGATATTAAAAAATAAGAGATATTGAACTTCGTAGTCTCGCTACAAAATTTACAACAAATATAGAAGAAAGGTATTAGTGGAATCATGGCTACAATTATATGTCATAATTATACATGGTCAGTAGGCTAGTAATTTATATTTCTAAGGCCCACCCCCAATTTGAATACAAACCTAGGCGTAGAAGGTTGGGGGCACAGGTTACAGGGATGTGTGGAATATATCTGTTAGCTATTCCCTCCCTAGTACCCATTAACCATATTGCATGTGTAAATATTAGACCCCTGCCAACCATCCCCCTTGGCTGGTAGGGGTCTAATCTGTCTTCTCCCCAGAGGCAGCACTAGGGTCGGTGACTTCCAGTGTGGTCAGTATGCCCCCTGTCCACGCCAAAGTCGCGCATGCCCAAAAAGGGTGTGTGGCCTCGCTGAGAGGGATGTGGCCTCACTGCACACCCCCTTTTCATCACTCTGGAGGTGTGCCCAACACTCCCGCAGATGCTAGGCTGCCCCCCCAGAGATTCTCTGCATTGCCACCTCCCACTCAGTGACCGTGAAACAGCACTGTAATGTTAGTGTGCAGCACCAGGCTCCTTCTTACTAAGATGTCATTTTGGCATCACCCTCTCAGATGGTGACGCCCAGTGGTATCTGCACCCCCCCTAGGGATGCCACTGCTTCTGCTCTTTTGCTATGCCCATCTCCCTTTCTTTTAGGTCACTCAAAAAAGAAGTATAAATGCTAATAGGGGGAAACTTAACACCATTATGTTGTAGAATAGGATTACATTTCTATTCCGGACAGAATCTTCCTCCCAATCATCACAGACAGAATTATAATAATCCATTCCATCATCCGAGTATAAATTTACCTATGTGTAGACATGAGACATCACTATAAAATGTAAATTATGGATAAATTACTATGGTTTTCCTTTGGAAGGGCAGTCGGTGTGGCTCCCCTATTTGAATTTTGGACTGTGCTGCAGCCCTTCCTCCATACGCCATACATTAATTTGACAACATCCCCAGGTCACTATGTGCTATTTGGAGAATTGTATGCAGGGCCGTAACTAGGGTAGTGCGACCAGTGCCATGGCACAGCGCACTGCAGGACAGGGGGCGCTGTTTGGGTCTGTCATTTTCCTGTTTATTATCATTCTCATTTGTAGCTTCCTCTTCTTTTATTCCCAGCATCTCCAGGCTGCTCCAGGAGTACCCCTATCTCTTCCCTGGCCCTTTCCCATGAGGCCATGGCCCTTTTTCAGGTGCATTATCTTATGTCCCTATTTAAAAAATGGGGGGGGGGCAATGCTCTCTCTGGCACAGGGCACCAAAAAGTCTAGTTACGGCTCTGACTGTCTATAACTCTCAGTCTGTGGCTTCCTACTTGCCACTACAAATGATGACACTGTCTCTATCTCATGCAGCCCTGTCCATAGTCACACAAGTTTACAGGTATTTGCCTCCCAGCAAACTGGTGCAGGAAAACTGTGATGTTAAATGTACCTCTTTAATATAACATATCCGATTTTGTGACATCATGTATAATGACGACGTAGGTCAGCATTACTAAGGTATGTGTTGTACCCCTAGTTGCTATACACATATTCGGTGTCCCAACCTCAAGAACTTATAGAGATATAAATAGTGGTATACTGTAAATGCGCTCCAGGGTGCTGAGTTCTATACTTGTGATCATTCCTAGTCTTATTAATTGGGGAATGTCAATTGTCAATATTTTGGTGTGATCCACCAGGTAGATATGACAGTGCTGGATTGCTGTAGGAAGGGTGATTCCAATATGTAGAATCAGTTTGCAAAAACTGTAGGCTGGGTGTTCATCCAGATATGTATTGTCCTTAGTGCTCCTCCCAGGATACATGTAACAGCATAGAAAGTGAAACATGTGTGTACTCTCCACCTTCCCTCAATATCCTTAATCCATCAATCAGGTGTTGCTGTGCTTATGTAAACTGTCTCTCCACCTCAAAATTACAGATAACACAGAATCAGGGACTTATGGACACTTGTATGCAATCTTAATTAGGTAAGATATGTGCACTTATACGGATCTCGCTGTTTTGTTTGCTGGTCCTCGATTGTCCCATGCTGTGCATTCTCTTCTGGATGTGTGTGTGCGGATCCTTTATTGTTCTAACCTGCCGATACAAACAGCCTAAGCTGTATCTAAAAATATCCAATGCACAAATATGTAGTACAATGCCAAGTAATTCAGGTATTAGATAGTGTATATATAAAGTCCAGATGTTGACATGGGATGAATGGGTGTTTTTCCCCAATGCGTTTCGTCCCCCATGGGGACTTGAAAGAGGAGCACTAGTTGCATGGGTAATAATAGGGGCCGAATATGATGAAGAAGCTTACATACTAACTAGAGGGGTACATAGGTAGCAAGTAGGTTTGTTTCTTATAAGATGCTTTAGTAATGTTATGCTGCCTCTTGCTTATAATCTTTTTTTAAACACAAAAATATTTACAGATGTGTCCTGTTGCATCTTTGCTGATTGCGCTATAAACGTGCGAAAGCATCACGCCATGCCATTAACTGCGGTCACGTGCGCTATGCTATGCCATGCCATGTGCTCTGTACGCACCATGCAATACTATGGAGTCAGGGGAGTGAATGCAGTGCGTACCCGTTCGCGTGTGCGTGACTAGCCCTTGCGTGGAGCGATTTGCCACAAAAGCAGCAAAGATGCAAGAGGACACATCTGTACATACTGTTTTACACTGTACTTAATTTTCTGAAATTCTAATGCTAAGCTGCATGTATTTTTAATAAAGGCCCCACCAATTATTAACTTTTTACAAGATACATTTTACATGATGTTAATACAGATATAGCGAACGTTATATTGTTTTTTAATATTGAGCAACTCTGCTATCAAAATGTATCCCATGTAGTATGTGTAACGTAAATATTAAACAGTAAACCATTGAAAAGTTTTACTAGCAATACTATGGATAACCACTTAATTGCTGAAACAGTAAATACATGCTTATACTGAATGACAGATGGTGAGAATAAATAATTAAAACACATAGTTTTATATTAAAATCATTTTGTCTAAAGCATTTGTGGTGATAGTGGTCTGTCAGAGAGAACAGACATGGCAAAATATTGGAGATCAGCAAGTGATTGACAGTTACCTCCTATCAGACTGCAGAAATTTCACTGTGTAATAAAAATATATAATCATAATTTTACAAAAAACTACTCCAACACCCGTTTTCACATTATTTTAGTAAAAAGTTGATTGATAAATAGGGCTCTTTGAATTTGTCATTGTTTTCATATCTATTTTATCAAAAATGTAATAGATGATAATGCAATACGTTAGCTCTTCTATTTTTGTTATATGAATACACGGAGAATTCCAGAATTTGGAAATTCAGAGGGGCTGCAGTTCCAATACCACATATGATATGTCTTCACACTTAGATATTCGTATTGAAATCTAAACTTTTGAATTTTTCATTTTAAGGAGCGATTTTAAGGAAAGTAATATAATTATCTGGGTGTTAGCGCCTTTCATCACTACCTTATTACTCTTTACACGAAAAACAACCAGGACTTGTGATTGGCTGGTGGTTAAGGGGGGAAGAAGGAGGGGTCCCTGGGAATCTCAAATTCCATCAGTTTTAAGCCAGCCATGTGTGTGTAGTTTGTGTCGTTTTTTTATGGGAATTTTAGAATGTTTTCATATTTTCCTTGCTTTGGAAACACTTGTGGTCTATCTGTCAAACAGATAGCTGGGTTATTGAGGGAGACACTCTGCCATTTTTTTTAATTATTTATTTTTCACTACATTTATTAATTTATTACACAGTGCAGCATCTGTCGTCTGAGTGTAGGTTACTTGGAGACATAGTCTATTTAGCCATGTTTTTTCTGCAAGTGACTGACAGGTACCTCCACGCACACCGGGATGCTGATAATCCATTCATTTAAGCCAGGGCGCGAACATAGTAATTTGATTCATACTTTTCATTTATCTGACCTATAGTATGATTCTGTCAAGGTACCATCTGATAGCAGAAAAAATATCAGGGTATTGCAGGAAATGTCAATATTATTCTGTGGGAAGCACATTAATGTGATGTATTTCCTTAAAGCACACTTAGGAATAACAAAACCACCCGGTGTTAAATTACAGTTTTATCCTAGTTTCCTACCCTCCCGAATCCTGCGGGAGACTACCGGATCAGTGAGGAGTCACCCGCTGCCCTGGATAGTTAAATAAACCCCCAGGATTCTTCACTGCCCCATCAGGAGTCCAGACTGTGCATGCGCGAGTCCAGATGGGATGGGTCTTGGAAATGAGGACGTCACAACATGTGACATTGGGATAGGTTAGAGTTCAGCCACCCCACTACCCACAACTCCACTGGACACTCTCTCCCAGCTCCTGCACTCTCCGGAGATGGGATCTGTAGTGATCAGCGAGGGGAGCAGCAGAAACCACAAGACTCTCGCTGCTGAAGACTCAAACCTGATTTATGACTGTGCTGTCTGCATGGAGGTCCTGAATGGACAGACAAAGACACATTGCAGGCATTTGTAAGTCCTGCTGAGGTACTAATAACTACGAGACAGCAGCTTGTGCTGAACTTAGGTACTAAGGGAATCAGCTGCTTTTCATAATGTACTGTTACTATAATGTCACATGGAATGTATAGATTGTTTCACACACTAGTACTATACTACAAGATTTCAATACCATCACACCCTTCTTTCTCTCTATCCAGACCTACACACATCCCCTAAGACAGGCTTCTCTTTGTATCACTTGCACTTGAGTTGTAAACTCTGTTCCCAAGCAGCAAATGCTCCAGCAGTCAGGTAATAGCGGCTGTATGTACTGTACACTACAGTATGGTTGCGTTGTGGCAGGTCAGCGTTCACAGCACTGACCTACATTCCCTGGGAATATCTGAGATTGTTCTTTTTGTTCTGTCACTTAACCAAGCACATGAACAAAAGCACCAAGCTTAACCTGTACATTGGAGGTCATACTCTGACACAGTGGCGGAACTCCCGGAGACAATGGAGTCATTTGCCGCCGGGCGTCAGCCCTGAAGGGGGCACCTGGCTCCATTGTCCCCGGGAGCTGCATGGAGAAGGAGCGCCACTGATCGGCGCTCCACCTCCATTGGTGTAACTACAGAGGGTGCAAGGGGTGCGGTCGCACCCCCTGCACCCTCCATTTGCCGGGCGCCCGCTGAGTGTGTTACCAGCTGGCGCCTGGCTCCTATTGGCGGCAGCCGGAGGATGGAGCTCCCTCCATTTTCCGGGTCCCGCAGTGTAATATGGGAGTGACGTCATAACGTCACTCCCATAGTGCCGAGGAGCGGACGCCGGGGACAGAGCTCAGGAGTGAGCTCCGTCTTCCGGGTCCCGCAGTGCACTATGGGTGTGACGTAATGACGTCACTCCCATAGTGCCGAGGAGCGGACGCCGGGGATGGACGGCAGCAGCACTGGAGCGGGGATAAAGGTAAGTGTTTGTTTGTTTTGTGTGTGCGCGCGCGCAGTGGGAGCCATCACTACTGGGGGCAACTACAGGGGCCTCACTACTGGGGGCAACTACAGGCTGCTCACTACTGGGGGCAACTACAGGGGCCTCACTACTGGGGGCAACTACAGGGGCTCACTACTGGGGGCAACTACAGGGTGCTCACTACTGGGGCAACTACAGGGGCCTCACTACTGGGGTCTCACTACAGGGGGCAACTACAGGGGTCTCACTACTGGGGGCAACTACTGGTGGCTCACTACAGGGGGCAACTACAGGGGTCTCACTACTGGGGGCAACTACAGGGGCCTCACTAGTGGGGGCAACTACAGGGGCCTCACTAGTGGGGGCAACTACAGGGGGCTCACTACTGGGGGCAACTACAAGGGTCTCACTACTGGGGGCAACTACTGGGGGCTCACTACTGGGGGAAACTACAGGCGCTCACTACTGGGGGCAACTACAGGGGCCTCACTACTGTGGGCAACTACAGGGGCCTCACTACTGGGGGCAACTACAGGGGGCTCACTACTGGGAGCAACTACAGGGGGCTCACTACTGGGGGCAACTACCGGGGGCTCACTACTGGAGGTACTGTATAGGGGTACCATTACTGGGGAGCACTACATAGGCGGGCACTGCATAGGGGCACCATTACTGGGGGCATTATATAAAAGGAACTGCATAAGGGGGGCGGCGGCAGCTGGGGCTGGCATAGGTGCTGGGGGTGGTACATTCAGGGGTGCCGAGAGGGGGGGTGCGGGTACAGATTACCCAGGCCCGGGCTTCCTGAGGGGCCCGGTGGGGGCCCGTGTCCAATGCCGCCTCCCCTCCCTCACAGCAGCCCAGCACACAGCGTGTGCTGAGCTGCAGTTGGAGGCTGCTCGTGGCTGCTGAGCAGCAGCCACAGCAGTCTCCTATGCCTGAGCGGGGGAGTGATCACACTGATCGCGGCCCCCCTGGATTTGCGCCGAGCTGAGGGGGCTCAGAGCGCCCCCCTCCCTGGCGCGTAGCGCCGCTGCAAATCATTTTTATTAATTTTTTTTTTCGGCAAGGGGGCGTGGTCACGCCTCCCTAGATTAGGCCACGCCCCCTATTACCGGGGCCCGCCTTGGCTCTTGGCGGCACTGGGTACATTTTAGTTTGGGGGGGCACCAACATTTATCTTGCCTCCGGGCACCTGGGATGAAGTTACGCCACTGCTCTGACATAGGATTCTGCTCCTAGCATAGGGCTGGTGCAAGTCCCAGTGGACTGCCACTGCAGAACACACCCCTGAGTTTCTATAGATATACCGATAGGTGAAGCTAGACACGCCCTTTGGGCGGAGCATGGCACCCCCCTTCAACAGCGCATAGCGTATACTACTACCTACTACCGACTATAATCTCCATGAAACTAGGTTTCAAAAGTAGGCAAGTGTGAACTTTATGCTGCTACTTACTGTATGTACATTCATTCTAAAGTAATTATCACAATATTACTATTTTTAGCCAACACATCTGGTTCAATTATGAAAAAACAAATAAAACAGTTTACAGACATAAATAGGAACCAAATCACTGTGATCCTGCATTCAGTGACAAACACTTTAATGTTCCAAAACTTAATTGAGTAATCAAATTAAAAGTTCCCTTAGAGTTTCTAGTATTGGACCTAATATTGCAAAACAAAGTGATCAGCCACTGTCATGCTGTTTATTACACAATAAAATAGTCTGCTCACTTCAGAGCCTGAAGGTCTTGCCATACTTATGTAAATTGTCTGTGATTTATTCCTGAATCCCAGTGGATGCCTACAGCTAACCTGTTTATTTCCTGGAATTTGTAATCCCAAGGCCGCTTACTGCCGTCCTACAGAGGCAAAGCTGGGGGGGGCCGCGAGATTGCTGCCTCTCCCTAGGCTCTTGCTGAACAACAACAGGAACCTGAACAATTCTTTGTTTACCTCCCCTAACATAATCCTATTTATAATCACACATACAGTAGTTGCCAACTGTCCTTAATTTCTAGGGACAGTAAAATGCTTTAAAGATTCATCCATGAAAGTCTTTGTGCTCTAAAATATTCTTATTTTTCAATACTGATCAGCCGTACAATTGTCTTCCTCTTTTATTGCATATTGAATTCCTTTTGCATCATCCATACTTATTAAATTTATAAATTAATATGTATTGAGAAGACGGTAATTTGCTAAAGAGCATGGTTTAATGGGGATTGTAGCGCTGACAGATAGCTGAGAAAGTACAGTACTATAGCAAAGACTCCATGGGAACAATTATAAAATGTTGGTAACAGTTAATTACAATAATCATTCATTTAAATGCCTGTGTAAGTGCTTATTAATAAGAAAAACTCTCTGACCAATGGAAAGGGGTTAGGGCTGAAACTTCCATGGCTGCGATGAAAGTGTTCCTTTCACATTTTGGGTAAGCTAGAACACGTGTCATGTGACCACCTAGAAGGGCTTCTGCAGTGAATTGCTGAGATGGACTGACACAAGTGAAAAGAGATGCCCTGTATTTACCGGAAATAGAATCGTCATTAGTTAGTGACAATAATTGGGGACTGTACTTGTAATTTAGGCATCCTAATTTATGAGTCCAATGGAACAATAGGAATCATAAGTTTGTGGAATGTACTGATAAATATGTATTTTATGTGATATGATTGCGTACAAATACATATTAACACCTCATCATTTTAAATGTTAGCTAAGTTTCCTTTCTGTGATACCTAAATGTATGTCTCATATTCCTGACAATTCAGCACAAAAAATTTAAATTGAATACATTTACAAATACTGTCGCTTAAGCAACATAAGGAAATAGTAGACTAATTTTACAAAATTATAGTTAAACTGGTTAACAAAAGTCCATCCAGTCGCTGCATTTTATCATGTAGAAATAAACACAGACAATGGTTTCCCCTTTCTAACTGGTGGAAAAGAAATCATTAATGTTTACTATTGTAGAATAATACCCTATCAAAATTTTTACATGTGTTCATTTATAGGGGTGAATTTCCAATTAGGCATGTGAGGCACCTGCCTAAGTCGCCACTTGCTAAAGGTGGCACTTGGACGCTTGTTTTTTTTTACTGTCAGTCCGAAATCTATCAGTTTTCCACCATACCGTACCATGCTCTATTCCGTACCATGCGCTATACTGTACTATGTTGAGTTGAAAGTGGAAGGGTAGAACATGCACATACTGCCCCTGTAAGCTGCACTTAGTAAATGTGTATAAATAATTTAAAAATAAAAAAGAAATTCATAGCTCATGATTTATTTTGTTATTATATTACTAATAAAGGGACCCGGCCTATTGCTAGGTCACCTCAGTCTGACTCCCACTCCTGGCTACCATTGCGCAAGCATTCAGGAGACAGGTCAGACCTTGTGGAATTATTATATAAATATTAAACTGCCAATCGCCAAATGAGGGCTTATAACCAAACAATGAAAATATAAAAATTTTACGGTGCCCGTTAATGTTGTGCCTGGTGGCACCCTGAGCCCTAAATCTATGTGTGTGTGTGTGAGCATGTGGAAGGGACTATAGACTGTAAGCTCCACTGGGGCAGGGACTGATGTGAATGACCAAATATTCTCTGTAAAGGGCTGCGGAATATGTGTGTGCTATATAAATAACTGGTAATAAATAAATAAATAAATCTGCCCCTGTTAATTCAATTATGTTTAACTACTCTCAGTAGGCTGGTAATGATTTAATATGTCACTGACATAAAGCACCATCTATCATTATTTAGGAACCTATGGGGTCTACAGTATGTACTAAGCCTTGGAGAGAGATAAAGTGAATGGAGATAAAGTACCAACCAATCAGCTACTAGCTGTCACCTAACAGGCTGTATTTGAAAATGACAGTTAGGAGCTGATTGGTTGGTACTTTAGCTCCATCCACTTTATCTCTCTCCAAAGCTTAGTACATAGACAGTTCTATTTTACTTGTTAGGGATCTCTTACCTGGGTCCTGCAGCGCCCCCATAACAGGATGTGGTACGTCAGTCAGGGGACTAGATGCAGCAAAGCCATAAGTGCGGTCAAACCCATTAAAATTCAGTTTTAAGGGGTTTGACTGCATTTCTCATGTGCACCAAGCATATTCAGGGCCTTGGATGCAGTGGGCAACGCCACCTTCAGATGGCATTGCCCAATAGAAGCCTATTGGCTTCTCTTCACAGAGTGATGAGAGAGAGATCCAATCGGATCTCGTGGCTCGTGTATCATTCTGTGCATGCTGTGTGCTGGTTAGGAAGGGAGGCTGCTGTTGCAACAATAGTCAGTCCTGTCTTTCCCTGCGTGATGTGCAGGGGGGAGTGATCGCACTTACCCACCCCTACCCGGATCTGACACCGGCACCCCCCTGTGCTGCACGCAGCCGAGAACATACTGTATTTTGGGGAGGGGGTCTGACCACACCTCCCTTAGTTGACCATGCCCCCTCCAAGTACCAGGCAGAGCTGTTGGCAGCCCTGATCTCTGCACCCATGTCACATTAATTGCAGCTTCATTCAATAGCATCAATACTAATTTCCTCCAAGCACATTTTTATATGCCATGTTCTCCAATGTTCGTCTGCAATGTAAAAAATGAAGGCTGCAGTTGTAGTTCAAGGTCTCAACCCGGGCAACATCCCAGCTAGTACCAAAATGTTTTCCATACCCCATTTTCTTTAACTTAGTAACATCTCAATTTAATAATCTGTTATGAATTTTATAACCCCAAATACTTTTCCCTTACATTAAAGTGTTACTATCTGCCAGTCCCAAGACTGGCCACCAATTATGCACCAAATACAGTTTAACTTTCTGCTGCAGTATTAATCCTCCTTATGTATATATTCTATACTGTCATATCCATGTTCTCCTTCAACAATAATATATATGTAGTGTTACCTTTCTACATAAAATTGTCACTGGGCAGCATTACAGTAAAATGACTGAATCAAGGTTACAGAAAGTTTAAAGCTGCCTTACTATTGTTATTTATACAGTATATTATTATGATTTTTGTTGATGGGCTTTTATATATACCCCTGCCCATGACGTTTCTAAGCTTGTTCTGTTCTTTTGAGGAAATGTTGCTCTTGGTCTGCAAATGCTATTGCGTATATATTTTAGTATTAACAGGGTTAAAAACGAAATGTGACAGGTTACCGTGACAACCTAAGAAATGGAAACGGCAATTAGGCATAATCTAACAATCATGCATGAATCCTCCTGATACATTCCACCCTGTTATTGCTTTATCCTCAGGAGCAAAAGATTCTTACAAGCTCAATTAGGTTTTAATCACTAGTTGAGGTATAGAAGCCTTAAATTAAAGTTTACGGGTGAACAGCTTTTTCACGGGTCTTATCATTCTGAGACCTGCTGGTTTATAGTTTTTCTGTTTGCAGATAAATGTTGTTATATACAGACCCAAAATCTACAGTCCCTATTTCTTGCTGTTTACATTTTTTGACTCATTGGAAAAAGTATTATTGTTGTTTACAAGATGTACAAAGTCTATTCTTACTTTCTGAGACATCTACACAATAAAATAAATTAACTGGAAAAAGCTTGCACCAGAATTGATAAGCAAACATGTAGCCTTAGTGTGAAGCATTGAGTAACAATGCATCATTCTAGCCATTATATTATTTTATTCTATTCTCATATATGAAATTGTACATGAAGTGTGCCAGCAAGTATAAAACTTTCACTTTAGGCTGAAAAAAAAAAAAAACTGCTTTTCAGATGTGAAGGTTTGATTTTAAATATTATTTAACTGAAGTTTCCTACCAGAGCATTTATTATAGGGGCATAGTTATCAATATGTGCCCAATCACATTGATAAATAAGACTTTTAGTACCACATGTTGTGATGACTTAATAAATTATCTTACCACCGGAATTTATCAAAACAAATACAAGAATTTTACCAAGTTCTGTATCCCAAGAAGCCGCCAGCTCTAAGATTTCCTTCAATCCGTAACTTGCAAAATGTGCCTGTTTTACTTAATCTATGTTCTCTGAGTTACAGTACAAGTGGAGAGAAAATTAAAGCCATAGAGTCCGCAATCTATTGGATAGAAGTGCATATTGTGTCGCTCTATTTGAGTTTCAAGCTTGATCCTGTAAAGCCGATACATAAAGAAAACCTAGAGATAGTCACATACAGTAAACTTGTGTTTCAAATATTATACAAATGGCGTTATAGGGCTAATTTTGATTTAACATCAGAAACCTGATCCGAGGGTACAACTTGGAAAAATGCTGCTATACCAAACAACTGGTTGCAAATGACTGTTTGGCTTCCTCTGCAGGGCTGTATTATTCATAAGGCTAGGCTAAAGCTCAAGGGTCCCAAAGGGAGAAGATGCAAGGTACACTTGTAGTCAGCTTAGGTTTGTTTTGAGACAATGGGGGGTAGACAGCGGACCAATAGCGCACTAGTATTAGGGGTGTTACACCTCCATGAATAGACACATGACCACGACCATTACATCTGCTATCACCGCCGTTACCTGGAGGAAGTTCCACAGGACTTGCGGGGATTCCTGCCGCCCACTAGAGAACCACCACTGAGTGCAGAGCAAGGATACCCCATGCAAATATATAATAATTTTGTTTCACCTCCTATTTTCTTTTATTATTTTGTATTAACACCCCCACATAATTTACAATTAATTGATTCTCTTATATAACTTCTAATAATAATATAATTAACTGCTACCTTATTGCAGTGAAAAAAATTGTCTCTTATAATAAAACAATTATCCACAAATTACATATTTTTTTATAAACAATAAAAATTTTATTCACTTCAAAATATTACAGTATTGAACAATTGTTTCCCCAAAATGTGCTTTCCTGAAAAGTTCTACTCGGGCAATAAAAATATTAATAGAATTGTGAGTACAATTCTTCAGGAGACCCTCAAACTTTATATACGGCTATGTACTGCGGTCTAGTACATATCATACCAGGGTCAGGCTGTCAGCTGTAGTGGGGTGAAAGATTGAAGTGCCGGAGGGGACCCATAATGCCTGAAAGCCTGTGGGCCCGGCCATGGCTTAATAAGGCCCTGCTACTCTGATTTAATGGGACCTATTCATCAGAGAAGCACTTTTGCAAGAGCACTCGCCACCTGTAATAAGGCATTGCCCTGGCAATATTTTATTAGTAATGTGATACAAAATAAAGATTTTCTATTGTTGCGATAGAAAATCTTAGTTAATGACAGTGCTTAGTAAAGAGAGTGCCATGAGAGTGGCCATACTAGGATGGCAGGTAAGTTGGTTGAAGAAGGTCCTTTATGTCACATGTCATGTTTGTTAGTGCTTATGTCTGCAAGTCATAGATACATCTACAGTACAACTACTTATAGCCCTCAAACAGTCTTCTATTGGGTTTGATGCATGAGGCAGAATGACTACATTCTCCCGTCTGTCTTTGTTCTCTGTGAAAGGAGGCTCTTCCTTTAGCAGCTGGCAGCAGAAATAGTACGATTTAGTGGGTGGGAAGTGGGAGGCTGGTTGGCCTGAACCTCACCGAGCAAACTTTATGGCAGGCACACTAAATATGTGATCAATGACTGTGCTGACACAGACTCTCAGTGCGTTGTCATTGTGAGTCTGGTGACATGAGAAAATAAAGTATGTCTTTTAGAATACTGCAAGGAAAAATGACCCGGTCCTTGACTGATGGTATTTTTTGTGTGTTGTCACACTGCACAGACCCTGATTTTGTGCACATGTTGGGCAGAAGGCACTTACAAAAGGTGAAAGACTAGAGTAAAGCAGAAGGGGTAATTAATACATTGGAAAGTGAGGACAGAGAGCAGAAGAAGTTAAAAGAGAAAACATACAAATCTACTTAACAGAATTCTAACAAAAAAGTTTACACTTGAATTTAATTATCATTCAGAAGTAGATATATTGAACATATTATAGCTTAGCAGTTTATAAATATGCAGCTCTTGAAGCTCTGTCCCTGCTGTTCCCAACATACACGGCTGTGAAATGTTAGTGAGCACAGGTTGAAGCCCCCAGCACATAGACGTATATAGACATGCACTCCTCTCTGCACTGATGTGTATTTGGCAAACTAATAGTGCAACAGCATGCGTGGGGAGATGGAGAAGGCTTAGGAGGTGCACTATTACATATCGTCACATCAAAGTCCAGCCTCCAACCCTTTTAGCACCACCCCTTTCTCACAAATAAACCTTTCCATTTTTATCACTGATCTGTGTAGCCATATTTATGTCTTATATAAAGTATGATTGGGGACATTGGAACTGTTTGTAATTTGTATTATGTGCTGCTTTTGTGTCTGAAGCTTTTTATATCATTGTTCGGAGTGTGTCCACAAATGCCAAAATGTAATGCAAGCTCTGTTCTTTATTTTGCCTTTACATATCTGTCCTTCGTGCGTTTTATTAGGGAGTAGTTTATGTCGAGCTTCCAGTTGCACACAGGTGCTGGGCCATTTTGCATTCTCGGAGATCACAATGGGGGTTTCAAGGTGATAAGAAACTTTTATCGCTCTGGATAGCTTTTGCCTTGGCAACTGATTATTGCTCAGCTGCCATGGTGATAAGTAAATAATATTTAATGGTGGACATAAGTATTAGGGGCTTATTTATCATTGGTAGCTGTGGAATCCTGGAAAGCAACAGTAAGCTTTCAGAGCTTCGTAAATTGGCCAGACCACAATCCCCATTGAGAATTATGTGGTCTTCAGCGTTCGTTGGCCTAACGCAGACGATATCTGCCATTCCAGCATGATTTTCAAGATGGATCATCATAATAAATAGGTGAGAGAGGAGAACACAGCACACAGAATAAGAGGTAAAACTAGATGGAGGGAGTATAATACTTGTAGCTTTCACACAATGCAGGCCATAGAAGTACCATATTGTATTATTATATTATTACATATGGTCTGGATATCCACTGCTCACTCATTAAGAAACTAATAAAAAAAGTTAAGTAACATAGAGTTAAGTAACAACGAGTTCCAGAGGTCTCTATAGACAACAATATGTGGAGTGCAAAGCTGGAGATAGGTTCTAAGTAGAGATGAACGGTTCGGATTCTGTGGAATCTGAACCGCTCTGAACACCGGGGATCTGAATCCACCCGAGCCGAGTTCGGGTGTTCCCGTCTGACTCGGATCCCACTTGGAGGCCAACCGTCATCCTCCCGACATCGGATTCTCACAAGTGTTCCTTTCTATATAAGGTGCCGCGACCAGGTCTCAGCGACATTTCACTGTTCAATCACACGCTGCGCACTGCTCTGCAATGTCTCTCTGTATATGTTAAAGTGGCTGTGTCCAGAGTGGCTGTGCTGGTAAAGGGACTGTAGGGGGCACACTGCATGCTGATGAATGCCGCGCTACTCTGCAGATTAAAGTGGCTGTAACCTGTGTTCAGATTCCAGACTCACATGTGGCTGTGCTGTTAAGTGTCTGTGTATAGGGGGGCACACTGCACAGCATGCTGATGTATGCTGCGCTATACTCTGCTGATTAAAGTGGTTGTGTCCAGGCTCACAAGTGGCTGTGTGTACAAGGCATGCTGATGTATGCTGCGCTGTACTCATGCCCATCTGCTCCAGTGTAAAAAAAAAAGTAAAATTATATATTTTTGTAAAAAGTATAAAAAAAAAGTAAAAAAAATAATAAAAGTTAAAAAATAATGTTTTTTTTGAGCTGTATCCCATTGTGTACTGTATACAAGCACTGTGACTCTTTGGGCCGGACCCTTCTGTGTATACTTTATAAAAGCATTGTGACTCTTTGTGCCGTAGCCCTCTGTGTATACAAGTACTGTGACTCTACTGGCTGTCCCTCTCTGGATGGGTGGGGGGGCCCAAGGACAATTCCATCTTGCACTACCTTTCATTTCTGCCACTGCTGTGTGGTAATGTTTCATAGATGTGCTTTAAACTGCGGTGTCTATGCCGCTGCTCTGTCGCTTAGTAACCAGCCAGCTCACTGCAGCCTTTGACCAATAATGGTGAAAACAATACTGTGAGCTGTGAGATGGTCTACATTGACTGTAAATGACTGGAAATTAATGTAGTTTATAGTACAGCCCTCTTAATTCACTTTGGAACTTTTGATAAACATTAAAACTGAATCTGCCATTTTATTTTGCTGTGTAATGACAGATCCCACTACTGTGACATGTACAGACACAATTACATCTAGGTTTGCTGGCCAAATATAGGAAACACTTTGCATGTATATTGAATAACCCAAGAGCAGACAATTACCTTGCCATAACAGGGCTTGAATGACGTGCGGTGAAGTAAATGGCTGGGGTGGCACTGCTAGTATCAGAGCCAGATTTACACATACACATATGAACCCAAGGGTTCACGTGGGCATTATACAAAGGTGCAGCAGTAAATAGTGCTGGTAGTTTGGTGTGTTTTGATTAGGGATGTGCGGAAAAGGTAGACAGGGGAGGCAGTGCCTCACCTGCAATTCACTTTTTACTCCAGAGTTTTGACCACAAAAACCATCAGAACAATATGAAGACATTTATAAAAAAATTTAAAATTCCTCCTATAACCTCTACAGTAAAAACTGTGGAGTATACCTAAGTATGACAGGAAACGCTCTGCCGCACCTGACTCACCTCAAAGCACATCACTGGAATATATATATATATATGTGTATATATATATATACATATATATATACAGTATATATATACATATATGTTTTGTAATTAATGTATTCTTTTAAAAATACACACATGTTTTTCTGATTTATATTTCTGTATTATAATTGACGTTGTACGTTTCTCTGCTTTTCCAATAGAAACAATGCACTATAAAGGATGAAGTGTCTGCTCTACTGCCCCAATGTGTTGTATTGTAGAGCTAAAGAAGACACATTAAATATAAGCATGCATCATATTATTTTATTCTAACTGCAACAGGTTAGACATTTATGCAGATGATGTAACAGAGTGTGATACACCAAAAGGGTCTGATCCCATCTGCAACAAATGTAGGTGAACTTGAAAATGTAGAAAGATTTTTATGTATAATTTTTATTTTTGTATTTTTTTATTGTATTTATTTATTTTTACTATAGTTTCACCGCTAGAACTTAATGTAACTGTTGTTAGTTGAAGTTCCCGTGGATGCTTTGTAGTAAACACGGTTCTGCATAGTACATACTTCATGTCTGTGATGACTATAGGAAAGAAGATATATTAAATGACTGCAATCCTCTGAGCAGGACTTACTGTACATACTGTATGTCTTGCAATGTGGACTGCTTCTCCCTGAGCACTCAGTTATAGACAGTCTATAAGTAGAATGGACTCTGTGTGTATTCAGTCCCCTCCAAACACAACCAATCTTCATTCTGCTTGGCAAAGGGGCTAGGGGTGTGTGAAATATGTGTCCGGGGGCTGCAGTATATTACCACTGTCAGGCTCTGCTGTATAAAACATGACTGTAGTCAGCTTTTGCACTTACTCACCCCCCTCCCTGCTTCCTTCACTTCACCAATCCTATAAATCACAGAACCTTTCTTTTTCCTTTCCCCAACCACCACAAAGCAGCAGAAAGCAACATTATTTCTTGCACTCAGACAGAAAAATTGCAGGCGCAGTTTATTAAAACATGGATATCGGTATATACTTCAACAAGGTAGATACATTATATTAATAACAATCTTTAGATTGTAAGACTTTGTGACAGTGGTTTCCTTTGTGTCATAGAATAATACGTACCTCTGTATATCATACTTCTTTGTCTACTCTACTTTTTGGTCTAAAAGCTGAGCAATGCTTGTTTACTATGTCTCTATATTTTTAAAGATCCTCAATATGAATGTTTTAAGTCCAAACACTTAGCCATGCAATTTGAATAATGCATATATGGTAACGGGGTCTATTTACTAAGCAGTGTTAGGAGACAGAGTGAAAAGTGATAAGGTGCCAGCCAATCAGCTCCCAACTGTCATTTCTAAAACACAGCCTCTGAGATGACAGTTAGGAGCTGATTGGCTGGCACCTTATCACTTTTCACTCTGTCTCCTAACACTGCTTAGTAAATAGACCCCAAAGTGTCTAATGTGTAAACTTGCACATGCTCCAGAGAGTGTAACTATAAGTGGGTGTCATTGCTATGGGGCCCAGAGGCTTAGGGAGCCCTAAACCCAGCTCTTATATTTGTTTACCAAGTTCCTGAAATTGTCTGCTAAGAAATTGGGTCCAGCCCATTGCCGGGACTGAAAAGTAGGACTCGTCAAAGTAGTGGCGATCTCTGCCTTTCCCTCTCTGTAAAGCTCCACATTGTTATGATCTATCTCCCATGATCCTATTTCATGCTTACAGACACAGCTGAGCTCATCAGTAACCTCAGCACTGCCAGAGAGTAGGCCTCTCCTTATTTACAGCCTTTGTAAAGTTGTGAAGCCTTTGTGGGAATTGAGCTCCAGATTAGGACTGTCCCAGAAAAGTACAGGGTGCCTAAATTAAGATCTCCACTCAAAATGGAATGTCGTTGAAGATGTGCTGCAAATCAGGCAAGACTCATGGACTGTGGAGTGCAGAAGAACACTTTTACTTAGTTTCGCATCAGGGACAGAACTAACCAACAAACTGGAAACTCCCTCCCAGCATGCATAGTCCCAGAGAAAGTCTCATCCTGCAGGGTCCTAGCAGGATACATATCTACATTCCTCCCTCAGGAAGATGGTGGAAAAGGGGGTAACACAATAAAAGGAGAATAACGGGGACAGAGAAGATGGGTGGGGGTAGTTACGTGACATGAAGTCGGGTATTAGGCTTGCATATAAGTCCCGACTTGGTGGTATACAGCTGCTGCATGGACGCCTTGTCATTGTGAGTGATAGCTGGTTGTGCCATTGAGTCAGATGGTGATTCACTATCAACTGAGGAAGACATAGGTTCTGGCAACCTGAAGCTTGGTGTGATGTGAGGAGGATCTGTGCCGTCCACTGTTACACTGGGCACAGTAATAGTCTCCTCAGGTAGACTCAACAGGTGGTGATGATTACACTTATACACAGTTCCATCTGCCTGAACAACATAACTGTTTTGCCGGTCGGCTTCCTTTACAACAGTAGCAAGCTTGTCATATCCTCGAGTGGCCTGTATTCGAACAACTTGTCCTGGGACCAACTGAGGGAGAGCATGCACTGTACGGTCATAATTCCTTTTATTAGACATGCACTTAGAAGCCAGCGCTGCCTACACTTGTGTCTGTGATTGTGGCTATAATTGCTGTTTAGTAATTGGGATTTGGGTTCTGGTGTGTCGTGATAATAACCATTGTGCAGGGGATGGTATTCCATCCCGTGGTATGTTACGTAGGTTTAAGAGCACCAAACAGACATCAGTCTGGTCTTCTGCACATTTCTCTAATAGATGCTTGGCGGAGTGAACAGCTCTTTCTGTGAGCCCATTGGATTGTGGATATAGTGGACTGCCGGTGATGTGTGTAAAAAGTACTAGCAAACATCTTGAACTAACTGCTCGTGAACTGTGTGGCATTGTCTGTGATGAGTTTCTGAGGTTTTCCATGTGTGGCGAAGTGTCCTTTGAGCTTGGTAATGATGGTGGTGCTGGTAAGAGTGGGTAAATGATCGATCTCAAACCATACTGAGTAAGGGGTATATTTACTAAAGTCAGAGTTTTTAGAAGTGGAGATTTTGCCCATAGCAACCAATCAGATGCTACTTAACATTTAACTAGCACCTTCTAATAGATAATAGCTAGACATGGGGTAGCCAACCTCGGTCCTCGAGAGCTACTAACAGTTCACGTTTTCCAGACCACCTAGCAGGTGCACAGGTGTATTCATTACTCACTAACACTAAGAGTCTATGAGAACCAGGTACTCCTTACCCCTCCATACAAAAACATCAGCAGCAGTGACAGACCACAGAAGATCTGGGATGTCATGTGGATGCATAGGCTCTTTAGGTTGGTGTAGATGAAGGGCCGTGCACGGGCCACAAACAGAGACCTCCCTCTCAAGATCATGAAACATGGTGGACCAATAGAGCAGTTCCATGGCCCTGCACTTGGTGACCTCCAGATCAGGGTTTCATTGGTGCAGTTACACGGAATACTTATGCAATGTGTAAGGCATAACAACTCTCTGACCTCGCAAAATGATCCCATCTGACAGAGATAACTCATCTCGCATGGCAAAGAACGGGCGTAAGTCTTGGGGAAGCTCCCTTGAGGACTGAGAAAGATGTCGACATAACTCATCCACCAAAGATTCTCTTCGCAGCGCCTCCATATTGGCAGAAGACAGGAATTGCAAGGACATCACATCATAGTCATTTTCAACCTGTAGAGGAGCAGAATGAGGGAGGAACGCTCTGGAGAGGGCATTAGCCATGAACATTTCTTTGCCGCACTTGTAGATGATGTCTAGGTGGTACCACTGTAATTTGAGCATCATCCTTTGAATATGGGCAGATGCATTGTGGAGGGGCTTTCTCATGATGGTATGAGCAGTTGGTGGTCAGTTTCGACAGTGACTGGCCATCCGCAGATTAAATTTGTGGCAAGCAAACACCAACGCCAGCATCTCTTTTTCGATCTGCGCATAACGTGATTCTGTTTCATTTAGGGCCTTGGAATGAAAAGCAATTGGACTATTCTTCTGGAGGCAAACTGCACCCAGCTCATGCTGTGATGCGTCAGCTGAGATCACTACCGGTAGGTGTATATTGAAGTATTGCGGTACAGGAGGGCTGGTGAGTATGCACTTAAGTCTTGACACTGCGGCATAGTGATAGCAATAGCTATCACTTTACTGTCAACCTGTTTGCTGATTGAGATAGATAGATAGATAGATAGATAGATAGATAGATAGATAGATAGATAGATAGATAGATAGAGAGAGAGAGGTAGATAGATAGATCAATATACCAGGGTCAGATTAAGCCTTTGGGGGACCCGGGGCATTTAGACAGGGGGCCTTCCCCTCCTTTTAGTACCACACCCTGGCTGTGCCCACTGTGTGTGTGCCTCCTACCCCAGCACCTCCATGAGGCAGCAGCACAGGTCCTCTGAAGCCTGCTCTCAAGTAGCGCAAGGATGATTCTGCTTCTCTCCAGCCTCCACCGCTCTCCCAGCAAAAGATTTGCTATGCTGCTGATGGGAGAGCTGCTGCTGCTGGTGCAGGGCTGGAATTGAGCAGAATCTTCCCAAAACCAGCGGCAAATGCAGGATTTTAAGTGGGATTTTATATATAGATATATATATATATATATACACACACATGCATGCACGCACACTTTTGGATTCCTACAAGGTAAAAGATAATACACACAATTATCTACGACAGATAGTGCTGCAGGGTGCCCACATTACTCACCTCCTAAAGTCAAATGGCATTGTGTACCACCTCATACCGGCACTGGCTGCTGACTGACAGGGGCCGCTGTGTGCAATAAAGCCTGGGTCACAGTCTATATCTTCAAGCCTGCTAGCTAGACACAGAGAGGCTGGCCTCAGTACGTAGTGCTTGCAGAGCCAGCTCTGATTGGGAGCTGGTTGCGGCAGAGAAGATTTGCACACTCGGCTTCGGCTAAGTTTAGGATAGCACAGCTCAGAGAGCTCTGCTGAACAGAGCTCTCTCTCTGAGAAGCTGCTACGCACTCCCTGGCCACTGTGAGTCTGAGACAGAGATGAAGGTTTCTCCGTCGTGTAAGAGGGTTCCTGTGTGCGCCTCTGCCGACAGCAGCACCACAGCTCTGGCCAGGGAGCCTCCTGAGAGAGGGGGGACAGGGGACACTTGCCCCCTGTGCCCCCCCTTAAACCGGCTCTGATACATACTGTATGTATAAAAAATACACACACACATATATTCACAATAGGCTTTAATCCACGGCACTCAACCATCTGCAGTGCCTGAGGTATGTGACCACACTATTAAAATTAGAAAAAAATCCTACCTGCTCTGTACTCACCTATTTAGTATTTATACTTTCAACTGTATTTCACTTAAATTCAGGGAATGTTGATTCCACAATAGTGCAATACAATATGTCAAGCCGGCCAACTGCGTCAAAGTCTCCCCCTCTGGCCAGGCCCTACACTGGCTGCATTATATGCCACCATGTATCACAGATCTTATAAACAAACCGTGATACTGTGTGTGTGTGTGTGTGTATATATATATATATATATATATATATATAGTAGTATACAAAGGGTACTGATAGTAGCGCTAGTTCCTATATGGAGTCTGTAAACATCACAATCCTTTGATGAATTGGTTAGTGTTCTACTATAATCCCGTTGTCACGGTGGCTGCTCTCAGTTCTCCAAAAGGATCGTTGTTGTGCGGTCCCACAATTTATGAAAATACAAAAGGTGAGAACGAGCGCCTTATAGTATAGTAAGTTTTATAATTGAATGCACACTTCTGTTAAATTACAAAGCGTACCGTGTGTGCCTAATAAACAGGCATATAATGATGTGTTCCTGGTCCGCAATTATACGTTCCTTTTTAGTGTAGAACTTCCCTCCGGGTTTAGGATGGTTAATACAGCCACAACATTTATGAAAGTAGAAGAGGTGAGATCAAGCGTTTTATAGTGTAGTAACTTATACTATCAACCGCACACTTATAATAATTTACAAAGCGTACCGTGTGTGCCTAATAAATAGGCAAATATTGATGTATCCTTGGTCAACACCCTCACGTCCCTTTATAATGTGGCACAATTAATTCACTCCAGGTGGGATTATAAATAGGGAGAAAAGGATGCTTGCATAGTGTAGTATATTAAAAAGTTTTTTAATTACACACATATAACACAAAAAAAAACAATTACAATTTAAAGATGATTTTAAAGCTTATCTGTTTGATATAGCAGTCCCAGATAGCGGGGGTCACAATTTCCTGAGTGAGCTACAAACCTGCTATAGCAAATCCTTAATGATATTCTTCTATTCACAAAATAAGAAGGCACATATCACTGGATACTTCTAAACTGCACCTTAAGAACGATACTTTCTGGAATATTTATACAAAGTGCAGATATATATGCGATAAGTGGCTTCCCTTACCACAGGGATTATAAACAACAGCAGGTCTTGAATCCTTAATTCATACGGATACAACATACAAGCTTTATGGTGGCCGGATTTACAGTCATTTGAATGTAATACCTATTGAGAATCGTTTAGGAAAGAAAGAAATAGAATAAAACATTTTGGATCTATTATTTTTGTTTTTCAAATAATAGCTGGACGCGGCTACACTAAATCATTAATATAAAACCTCTTGGTTTTTTTATGATCAAAGAGCTCATAGTGGCTACTTTTGAATTGTGATTTGTTTACAATAAAGAGAGAAACATTGATTTATATTATTACCAGAGAGCTTTTAGCAGCTGTTTTTGAACTGTGATTAAATTGATGTTTAATAGTTTAAAGAAAATAATACTGTGTAACACTATATGTAACTATTGATTTATTATATTATTCCTATTATTATTATTATTATTATTATTAATAAAACATTTGTTTTTTACACTTCCTTTTATGGTATCTATCTAGAAAATAACATCAGTACTACTTTTTAAGTGTTTGACGGGGTATTTATCCTTTTTATTATCATTTAATTCCTTTCTAACATTTCCTGTAATTTCCTGTAAACGTGGTAGTTTTTTTCTTTCTATGTACGTCATTGGCTAGCAACCATAACCACTGCAGCTAAGGGAATTGCCAAGAATATAGGAAAAAGTTTGGTATTAGATTCCTTCACATTTTATACCTGTATCCTGTTTTGAAGCGCCGAAGCTGTATACATTTTTATTTGAGGATGATGTACACACTGATGAGGGAGAGGATGGGGATGATAATGACAATGACATCTTGCCACTGTAGAGCTGTTAGCTTAGCTGCCTTAAGCCATTTTGTGGGGGCCCAAACTGCTGTGTGGCAATGTTTCATAGATGCGCTATAAACTGCTGTGTGGCAATGTTTCATAGATGTGCTATAAACTGCTGTGTGGCAATGTTTCATAGATGCGCTATAAACTGCTGTGTGGCAATGTTTCATAGATGCGCTATAAACTGCTGTGTGGCAATGTTTCATAGATGCGCTATAAACTGCTGTGTGGCAATGTTTCATAGATGCACTATAAACTGCTGTGTGGCAATGTTTCATAGATGTGCTATAAACTGCTGTGTGGCAATGTTTCATAGATGCGCTATAAACTGCTGTGTGGCAATGTTTCATAGATGAGCTATAAACTGCTGTGTGGCAATGTTTCATAGATGCGCTATAAACTGCTGTGTGGCAATGTTTCATAGATGCGCTATAAACTGCTGTGTGGCAATGTTTCATAGATGCGCTATAAACTGCTGTGTGGCAATGTTTCATAGATGCACTATAAACTGCTGTGTGGCAATGTTTCATAGATGCGCTATAAACTGCTGTGTGGCAATGTTTCATAGATGCACTATAAACTGCTGTGTGGCAATGTTTCATAGATGTGCTATAAACTGCTGTGTGGCAATGTTTCATAGATGCGCTATAAACTGCTGTGTGGCAATGTTTCATAGATGCGCTATAAACTGCTGTGTGGCAATGTTTCATAGATGCGCTATAAACTGCTGTGTGGCAATGTTTCATAGATGCGCTATAAACTGCTGTGTGGCAATGTTTCATAGATGTGCTATAAACTGCTGTGTGGCAATGTTTCATAGATGTGCTATAAACTGCTGTGTGGCAATGTTTCATAGATGCGCTATAAACTGCTGTGTGGCAATGTTTCATAGATGTGCTATAAACTGCTGTGTGGCAATGTTTCATAGATGTGCTATAAACTGCTGTGTGGCAATGTTTCATAGATGTGCTATAAACTGCTGTGTGGCAATGTTTCAAAGATGCGCTATAAACTGCTGTGTGGCAATGTTTCATAGATACGCTATAAACTGCTGTGTGGCAATGTTTCATAGATGCGCTATAAACTGCTGTGTGGCAATGTTTCATAGATGTGCTATAAACTGCTGTGTGGCAATGTTTCAAAGATGCGCTATAAACTGCTGTGTGGCAATGTTTCATAGATGTGCTATAAACTGCTGTGTGGCAATGTTTCATAGATGCGCTATAAACTGCTGTGTGTTTGTGCCGCTGCTCTGTCGCTTAGTAGCTAGCCAGCTCGCTGCAGCCTTTGCTCTAAAGTGGATGAAAACAATATTGTGAGCTTTGAGGTGGTCAAAATTTACTAGAAATGAGATTAATATTATTGAGGTTAATAATACTCTATGAACAAATAATATATGTGATTTTAGCTTATTTGAAAATTTTGGAAAAAATACAAAACCAGTCACAGCATTTTGGCAAAACCAAAACCAGATGACGAATTAGAACCAAAACCAGCTAAAATGGTCCGGCGCACATCTCTATAATATATATATATATATATATATATATATGTATATATAATATAAGAACATGGATGGCGGCACTCAGGTATGAATAGTCACCACAACGCAGGTAAGTAAACTCAACGTTACGGAGTACTTTATTCCTCCATCATCAGGATACAAAGGAACAGTTACTCACCACCTCACGTGTCCAGTGCTGCTCCCAGCGTCCAGGCAGACGGCGCATCAACATGACGTCAGCGCCACCTGACCATCACCGTGGAGACCACCTCACATACAACGCTAACAATACATGATGGTAATAAAGAAAGACAATTGTACTAAAGTGAACACTGCTAAATCCACACATTGATAGTACACTACACGCAAATTCAAGGAATCACACAGGCATAAATACAACAATACAACATATAAAGTATTATCATAAAGAGCATTTCTATATGGTTGCTAATAGGAACCACATGCACATAAATAATCATATACAGTAGCAACAATTGACCACGGCGCTAGTTATACTCCTTAGAGTCTCTCCAATCACTAGTATATCAAAATATAAAGAACCTAATTGTCTCTTAATAAATTTCTAATTCTACAGCTGCATGTCTACACTTTTTAGATGTGTGAACACCTAAATAGAAATTCGATAGACAACAAAACAAATAGGACTGCGCTCTATAACATCCAAATTGTGAGATGGCAGAAATGATATATAGCAGTCAGGGTTTATCAAAAACCCTTTGTTTTAATCACATAAAAAAGTTGTATGCATATACATTTAAAACAACAATACACAATATGCTAACAGGGTTGCCAATGAGTGCACTGCTGATCAATAAGCCTATATATATATATCTCGTTTGCCACTATGTTGGTGGCAAAAGGTACTGCTGGCAGTTAAACAGCGGTATTTTAAGCAATATAAACATTTAAAACAACCGAGCTTCGATCGCAAAAAATGATCAACAGAACTTTGTACAAGATTAGTAACATCTGTCCTCCCTACCCAATCTCTAATATTGTGGCCTCTTGTAAAAGATGGTAAAATATCGATATTCTGTCATTTTAAATGGCAATCTGACCTAACAATCGGCCAGTGTTTTTTGGCAGATTTCCTAATATTGTGACTCACAATATTATAATGCTGAACCCAGGGAATTTTTTCACAACTACTATCTCTATTCCTACTACTAGAGAGTAATTCACTCTGTGGAATAGACATTGCTTTGTTTTTTGCCACCTCCAAATTGGCTTGATTATATCCTCTCTCTCTAAAATTTACCATCATAGCATCAATCTGTTCTTCCGCGGATGCTAAATCACTACAGATTCTGCATGCACAGATGAATTGGGAGTAGGGTAATCACAATTTGTGTAATGTTGGATGAAAACTATTACAATGAAGAATAGTATTTCTATCAGTGGGTTTATGGTAAAGATCGGTCTCAATGCCATCACCACATAATCCAATTTGTACATCCAAGAAGTTAACACTGACCAAATCGATACAAAAAGACAACTTCACTGGACTCTCCGTGGAGTTGTTTTGCTCAAAGAAATTAATAAATTCCTCATGGGTCCCCGTCCAAATGCGGAAAATGTCATCTATGTACCAGGCATTGAAAAATATCCTGCCAGATACATACAGTAGATGTCTTTTAAGAAAATCTCAGATTCAGTCACAAACATAAACACATTGGCGTACGATGGGGCAACATTGGACCCCATCGCACAGCCAACGAGTTGTAAATACAAACAAACAAAAATGAACAAAAATGGCAGCTGCTCAATCAATCTAGCAGTACTAATCAGGTGCATGAAAGGGAGGGGTCACACTAAGTAGAAAAAGAAGGAGGATTTAACCCCCTACTGTACCTCAGCACACTGAATAATACCTGCAACAATATATGAAGACTATATGGTCATAGAAATTCAGAGATATTAGTTGCATGCATTTGCAAATACATGGGAGGCTGCTGGGCCACGTCACGGCTTCTCTGTTACCAGCAGTCCCTAACACTAAGGGGTTCACGTTGGGGCGCAGTGCACCCCAAAAAACGTCCAGCCCAGAACCCCCCCAGGGCATCACACGGAAATGGAAAAAGAGTGACAGTGCAGTATAAAGTATAGCTGTGTGTGAGTAATCATTAAGTGTGGAATGAGAGGTTAAAATATATGTGAAAAAATACATGAATAATAAACAAACATAAAAGGTGATGTGAAAAGCAACTATGTGTATTAAGTGGTGATGCCCTGAGGAGGCCCAGCCAGACCAGTCCCGGGGGCCCTACGCCCAAACACTCACCCCAAATGTAAAATATACCAATTATAAGGCCTCATGATAAAGGCACATATATAATTTTGGCAAATGTAAGGCCTCATGATAAAGGCACATACATAAATGCATCCAAATTGAGAGCCAGCTTACCTGGGAGTCACCCCTGGGAACTCCAACTAGCACTACTAGAACCAGCATGCCCTACTAATGCTGGCTCCTTCATGCAACTCATAACAAACAAAAATGGCAGCTGCTCAATCAATCTAGCAGTACTAATCAGGTGCATGAAAGGGAGGGGTCACACTAAGTAGAAAAAGAAGGAGGATTTAACCCCCTATTGTACCTCAGCACACTGAATAATACCTGCAACAATATATGAAGACTATATGGTCATAGAAATTCAGAGATATTAGTTGCATGCATTTGCAAATACATGGGAGGCTGCTGGGCCACGTCACGGCTTCTCTGTTACCAGCAGTCCCTAACACTAAGGGGTTCACGTCGGGGCGCAGTGCACCCCAAAAAACGTCCAGCCCAGAACCCCCCCAGGGCATCACACGGAAATGGAAAAAGAGTGACAGTGCAGTATAAAGTATAGCTGTGTGTGAGTAATCATTAAGTGTGGAATGAGAGGTTAAAATATATGTGAAAAAATACATGAATAATAAACAAACATAAAAGGTGATGTGAAAAGCAACTATGTGTATTAAGTGGTGATGCCCTGAGGAGGCCCAGCCAGACCAGTCCCGGGGGCCCTACGCCCAAACACTCACCCCAAATGTAAAATATACCAATTATAAGGCCTCATGATAAAGGCACATATATAATTTTGGCAAATGTAAGGCCTCATGATAAAGGCACATACATAAATGCATCCAAATTGAGAGCCAGCTTACCTGGGAGTCACCCCTGGGAACTCCAACTAGCACTACTAGAACCAGCATGCCCTACTAATGCTGGCTCCTTCATGCAACTCATAACAAACAAACAAAAATGGCAGCTGCTCAATCAATCTAGCAGTACTAATCAGGTGCATGAAAGGGAGGGGTCACACTAAGTAGAAAAAGAAGGAGGATTTAACCCCCTATTGTACCTCAGCACACTGAATAATACCTGCAACAATATATGAAGACTATATGGTCATAGAAATTCAGAGATATTAGTTGCATGCATTTGCAAATACATGGGAGGCTGCTGGGCCACGTCACGGCTTCTCTGTTACCAGCAGTCCCTAACACTAAGGGGTTCACGTCGGGGCGCAGTGCACCCCAAAAAACGTCCAGCCCAGAACCCCCCCAGGGCATCACACGGAAATGGAAAAAGAGTGACAGTGCAGTATAAAGTATAGCTGTGTGTGAGTAATCATTAAGTGTGGAATGAGAGGTTAAAATATATGTGAAAAAATACATGAATAATAAACAAACATAAAAGGTGATGTGAAAAGCAACTATGTGTATTAAGTGGTGATGCTCTGAGGAGGCCCAGCCAGACCAGTCCCGGGGGCCCTACGCCCAAACACTCACCCCAAATGTAAAATATACCAATTATAAGGCCTCATGATAAAGGCACATATATAATTTTGGCAAATGTAAGGCCTCATGATAAAGGCACATACATAAATGCATCCAAATTGAGAGCCAGCTTACCTGGGAGTCACCCCTGGGAACTCCAACTAGCACTACTAGAACCAGCATGCCCTACTAATGCTGGCTCCTTCATGCAACTCATAACAAACAAACAAAAATGGCAGCTGCTCAATCAATCTAGCAGTACTAATCAGGTGCATGAAAGGGAGGGGTCACACTAAGTAGAAAAAGAAGGAGGATTTAACCCCCTATTGTACCTCAGCACACTGAATAATACCTGCAACAATATATGAAGACTATATGGTCATAGAAATTCAGAGATATTGAGTTGTAAATACAGTTTTCCATCAAAGTAGAGAAAATTGCAACAGAGAATCATGTGCAACAGATCTATAACCAACCCCACATTAGGACCATCATAGGGCTCAATTTCTGTACAGCTGCAAGGCCATCCAGGTGGTATCTTACCTCGCCTAAGGATCCTATTGAGAAAAGATGTAGTGTCCAAAAGAAAATGGGGATGTTTTACCAAACATGGCTGCAGAATGGCATCCAGACACATTGAAACCGCCTGGAACAATGACCCCCGGGCAGAGATGATCGGCCTACCCGGGGGATTATCCAGGCGTATATGTATCTTCGGAAGAGTGTACAAGAGGGTGCTACCGGATGTGCTGGAATAAGCACTGAGCACAAATCAGTAGAGATCATCCCCTCTGTACAGCCAAATCCAATCTATCACCCAGCTTCTTCCTATAGATCTCACTCGGGTCTGTATTAAGTAATTTGAACACAGAATTATTAGACAATTGGCGCATGATTTCAGATATGTAACAAGTCAGGTCTTGTATAACAATTGCTCCACCCTTGTCTGCAGGATGAATCACAATATTAGTGTAGGATGATAATTCACGTAGTGCCTTCCATTCGCCCGCAGACAAGTTGGAATGAGATTTATACATCTCCTGGCCCGTAGTGATATCAGCCTGTACTTCCTGGTCAACCATGCAAAAAAAAAAATGTTTTATAGCTGCATTATTAGAACCTGGGTCAAAGCACGATCTGCCACACAGTTTACGTAAATAATATATATATAATTATTTTTCTAAAGCTCCTCCCCCGATAGTTCCACCCACGGTTCCTGAACCTATTTTACCAGAAAAATAGCCCTATATGTATATATATATAGAGAGAGAGAGAGAGAGAGAGAGAGAGAGAGAGAGAGAGAGAGTATATAATACATTGTTATTCAGTTTGAGGTCTATTATTTCTATTACTATTACTATTATTGTTAATATAAGAAATGCAGTAATGGGTTTAATGTTTTCCTTACTGGTCAGAGCCACGGGCTCTGTGACATTTTAAATAAAGACAATAAAAAGGTCAAAGTAGTGAAGGTTAAGAAAGGTCATTTACAGAAACTGATTTTAAAAAACATTGAATATCCATTTCAAATTATATGAAATATAGCTAGAACCCCTAGTGAGATTCTGTCATTTTCATAAATATCTTTCTAATTCTGTCCTGTCTTATGTTTTGTCTGTACGCGGTGCATAGGAAAGAAAAAATAAATCCATGGCCTATGAACATATTCACAAATGTCATGTTATAGAAACAGATTACTCACTTGTGAAATGAGTGAAATCAGTTTTAGTAACAGCCCTAGAGTCAGTCTTACTCCTTGGAGTGTAGTCTGGTTTAAAGTACATTGTTGATACAGCATTGCTTATCATAAGTAATGTATCATCTAATTATTTTCTGTTAGGCTTGAAGTAACAAATGTAGAGTGTATAGTGTCTTCTATCACCTTGTGCGAGAAATTTTGGAGCACCCCCCTCCCTAATCCATATATATTCATAATTAATGATTTAATTAACAGAAAAAGATATTTCCTAGTTTTTAAATAAACATATTTCACAGAAGAGCAATAAAGAAATACAGAAGAGTCAAGATACATTGGTCTACACAGGAAAAAAATACACACATTGTGCCCCACAGGGGAAAAAACACAACATGGTTCCCCTACACAGTGGCGTCACAAGGGGGGTGCGTGCCGCACCCTGGTGTCACCCGCCGAGGGTTGACACCAAAGTGTCGACTCCTCCTCAGTGACAGTAGCCGGGTGCTGCACTGTAGCAGTATGTGCAGCACTTGGCTCCTGACACAGTGAGGGAGCCAGCACTGCACACAGACTGGTCCCCCTTTAAAAAAACACACTTTGTCCCCCACAGGAAGAAAATCCCACACATTAGTCCCCACAGGAAAAATCGTACACATTGATTCATTGCCCCTCAGGATAAATATAAAACACATATTGAATAATTGCCCCCACAGGAAAAAAAAATATTCATTGCCCCCTGGCTCAGCAATGATGGCTGTAATGCGGTCGTGGATTACAGAGGACGCGGTGGGCATAATAACCCAACATATTGTTCCCTGTGGCTGTACTGCACCCTCGACGGGGTGGAGCCTCCGTTCAGGCACTCTACTAGAAAGGCCCTTGAGCTGGCCCAGAGTGCGAGAATATTTACTAACAAAATAAAAATGTGTAGTAAATCATAGCAGTCAGTTATTTCTTTTGTTCAACCTAAAACTAAATGTAATTTACCTATAGTGGCTGTAATATAGATATGCCCTTATATATTGTGGCTCAAGTTGTGTCACATAGCTCCTCTCGATACACCAGGGTCTGTGTGACTCGGCCGCACCAAACATACTATTCGCACAAAATATACATCTTATTTGCAACCCCACCGTAAAGGGGAACATCCACTAGCAGACATAGAAATGACTGCATGATTACGACATTGTAATCGTGCAGTCCTTTCATAGTCTGTGCTGTTCCTACACTGAATGAGCAGTCGTTCAGTGTAGGCACATCAATCATCCCCTAACATGCCCAACCTGCCCGATTCATGCACGATTCATGAGCAACTGAACGATAATGATATCGTTATAGTTCAATCGCACATAGAAATCGGCAAGTGGATGTGCGCCATAACAGTCCAGATTTTAAAGATACCTGGACTGTTAGGAACAAATTAGGAAACACTGTTCTAGTAGAAGCATCATGCACTAAACAGTCATGATCAAATTAAGCATATACTGTATGTAAATGAAAACCTTCAGAGGCAATGTGGGAGGAGCTACAAAATGCACATGACAGAAATAAAAGAACTCTATCAGTATGGAAAGACAGACACTTATGACCTCACTTGACGCTTAACCAAAATATATATCAACGTCAACTTGGTGGATAAATCCAGGCAGAAAATAGAGAGCAATAATAATGGCAATATGTCCCCAGCAGAATCAGCATTGCAGACATAGTATTAAGGTAAGAATATGATTGTTTGGAAAGCTATTATGAATCAGCTAAAGAAGCAAAGCAATCAGCAGATGGACAAGTGCTATAATAGAGGATGACAAAACTTCTTATGTTTAGGCTGCTTTTAAACACCAGCGTTGGTGCGTCACTAAAGCATGCATGGTGTATTACTGCCTTAGCCCTGAGTCATATAACTCACAATAAAAGCTTATACTGTCATCTCATTGCTGTAAGAGGGAAAGAGTTACCATAGCTAATTGACAGGATATGACCTCAGAAAAAATATGGGGTCTATTTACTAAGCCTTGGATGGAGATAAAGTGTACGGAGATATAGTACCAGCTAATCAGCTCCCAACTGTAATTTTTCAAACACAGGGCCTGATTCACTACGGAATGCAATTCTGCTCTTACGCATGTACTGCAGTTGCTAATATCAGTGGTGCTATTTAAATGTGTGCATTCACATTGCATACACAGCTTGACATAAGGATGCCCACTACCCCTTACTCACATCCGTATACTAGGGCAACATAGCGAAACAATCGGTAACTTCGGACCCAGACGCACAGTTAAGGAAGCCCAGACCGCACTCAGGAATTGCTAACTTCTGCGCACGCTATGAGACCTTAGGAGGCGTCTGGTATCGCAGTGGATAAATTATGCACGCCCCTGCAACGGCATTGGAACGCACTGGCACACCTACGTTCACACGCCCCCCCCCACATCACCACCCACAAAAGGCGCTTCTTGTCAATCACTGTGTCATGTATTGAGACCCCTGGAGGGAAATAGTATTTCACATACTTCTATTTCTAGTCTACCTACTTGTAAAGTACCATTGAAGTATAAATTAAATTTTGCACAAGCAAGGTTGGCAGAATACCAAAGATACTACATGCATAGAGTTGGATGAAATACACTAATTGTAAGACACAATTTATGTTAAAAGATAACAGAATTGTATTCCAGGCCACTATACCAAACAACAATGTCCGGGATGGCACAGAAGAGAGAAAAACCCATATTCTCTGAAAGTGGGCAGAGTATGCTCTTCATGCATATAAGTCCCCTCTAGATTGTAAGCTCATATGAGCAGGGCCCCCATCCCTTTGCCTTGTCTACAAAACTATGTTGTTTATTGTAATTATGTATCTATGTGAATTTATATACTCTCTGTATTAGTCTGTACTCATGTATTCTGTTGTCAGTTTTATTAAGCAATTACATCTGCCCTTGTCCCCATTCTGGTGTGCAGCCTTATTGTTAAGCGCAGGCTGCTCCACTCAAGACAGTGACAATGAGAGTGCCAGAAAGGGAGTGTGTATAATGTAGTTGTGGGGGAGAGCTTGTCAGGACGCTACTGCCAGCTGTGTGTGGAGATGGAGACCCATAGTGAACAGCTGGTAAACTGCGCTTAACGATCAGGCTGCACACCAGAGTGAGGACAACAGCAGATGTCTGTCTGTCTTCCATCTTACCACAAGGTATAGGTGAGAAAATCGCTCACACATCGTTGACTGTATTTACACATGGTGTGCAGCAGCCTTGTTCACCATACACAACTGGAGGGACTTTATTATATTACCCACCCTTGGGTTTTACTATACACATATTGTCCATTGCTGTGTTGTACAAATGTTTAGGATTGGCTGGACATACTGTATATACAGGTTTTATTAAGTTACTGGCTCGGTTAGTGCAGGTGATTAATAATTTTTGCTTACATTTACTGTACTTACCCTCCTAGACACCTATACAATATATTAGCAATCTATGTAACCTTTAACCCTAGAGGTCATATTGAGGCTGCTGATTATAATCATACTGTATTCTGTGTAGGTTTTATATGTGTCCACTACTCATTGAGTGCAATTATTTATCTCGTTTGAAGGTGTCCACCTTGACACCTAATACTTTAGCATCTGTTCTCAAGAATTACAGGTGCATATTTGTGGCACCTACACCTGAATATACACCATACTGTTTTCTTATCATGCTTTTTTCTGTAATTTCATATGCATATACTGCCTGCCATGTAGTGTGCTGGGGACAGGATATATTAGGAGTAATCCTTATTGAATTTTGATAACTTTGCAATCATTATTTCACCTTGGTATATGATTTGCTTATCATGAAATTGTTTTAATTTCTCTGAATAAGAATTATTTCAGTTATTAAGATTTTGTACACAGATACTGGCCCACTCTCATGCTGGAGAACTGTGACCAATTTTTAGTGATGTATTTCTATGTTTGCTCTCTATAGTGTTTTATGATCAATATATGGATATTTTGCTTAACTTAAGCATTAAGTTTTATTCATTTAAGGTAGGGTGAGTGTCCCAGCCAAGAGAGTACTTTTCCTAGAACATATCACTATTTTACTCTCATGGGAGCACCTCCAGTTGGACTACTTTCATTACACAACTTGCATAACTTTTATAACAAAACTTTGGATACACCTACCTATACACTCTCATTAAGTACACACACCAGTGCTCAACGTAGCCCCTTTTCCCTGGAACATTTAATGATCATTATAATATATTATACAATTAAGTGTGCAGGCTATTTCCTGCTGTTTATGTAGAATAGCTCTAGCTCTTTCATCTAGAGAACAGGAGGCTAGTTGTATGTTTCAAAAAGCCCATAAAGCTTCTGAAGGGAAGTTTAGCACAGGGGCGGCTCAAGTCAAGGGCTGTCAGGGCCATTGTCCGGAGCACCGTAGCTTGGATGGGCCCCATCCAACTGCCATTTGAACCTCTGGGCTCATCTTCTAGGCCAGACGTGGCCTGGGACCACCCTCTCTGCTGCTCCCAGCCCACCCCTTGATCCATGACTGCCCTCTCTGCCTCTCATAGGCTGCCATGCAGCCCCCCTTGCAGAGGAGAAATACGTGCTCTGACCGAGGCATCCCCAGGCCTGCGGGAGGGCATCTGTAGCCTGGCACTCACTTGTCCCATGTACCTCCATTCTGCCCCTGCTCCCTGGGGCCTTCTTGCAGGAGGGGCTGGCTCTGGTTGGGAAAAGAAGGGAACACCCTCTCAAATAAAGGGGCACACGCTTATGGCTGCTGGTGGACAATAGCAGGGCCGCCATCAGGGGGGGACTGCCGGGACTCCAGTCCCGGAGGGGCCAGGTGGTAGGCTGGCAGCAGTGCGGAATACCTTGGGCGGCAGCCAGAGAGAAAAAAGAGCATCGACAATGGCAGCCAATCAAGTGTGGCCGCTCCTAATTAGCTGCCATTCTGCGAGCTGTGATTGTCTCACAGGCAGCGCCAAATTTCAAATGCTGGTGATGCTCTTTCTTCTCCCTTGCTGCCGCCCGGTGCATTCCACATCGCTGCCACCTGGGCTCCTCCATCTCTCCGGAAATGTCACCGGCAGAAGAAATCAGGTATGATGACCCTGCCCTGTGCCCCCCCTCTAGTCCAGCCAGCCTTCCCTGTACTGTTCCTCCCCAGTCTAGCCAGCCTTCCCTGCGCCCCCCAGTCCAATCAGCCTGCCTTCCCTGCCACCCCGTACAGCCAGGCTTCCCTGCACCCCGCCCCCCCCTGGGTCCAGCTAGCCTGCATTCCCTGCCCCCCCCCCCAAGTCTAGCCGGCATTCCCTGTCCTTTGCCCCCCTAGACCAACCAGCTTTTCCTGCTTTTTGCCACCCCAGTCCACCCTTCATAGCTCAGGGAATACATAGGATTGACCGTTGGTTGGGATGCCAGGGGTCAGAAATCCAACAGCGGCATCCCAATATCCACGATCCCAACAGGGGTCTGGTAAGTAGCCTAACCCTCCTCCGGTGGTGCCTAAACCTAACCTCTTTCTGGTGGTGCCTAACCCTAATCTCCTCCTGGTGGTGCCTAAACCTAACCCCCCCTTCTCGCACCCTAAACCTAACCGTCCCCAGGTGGTGCCTAACCCTAACCTCCCCCCAAATGGTGCCTAACCTAACCCCCCTCCCCGGTCGGTGCCTAACTCAAACCCACCCCAGTAGTACCTAAACCTATCCCCACCATCCCAGGCCTAACCCTAACCCGCATACTTACCATTGGGATACCGACATCGATATCTTGATCTCTTCGGGATGGGGGCAACTGCATTCTGTCGGGATTCCGGTGACAGTATATTGACGTCCAGCATCCTGTCCGCCGGCATCTTAACCGCATCCCATTGGCCAGTACCCCCCATGTCCAGCCTTCCCTGCCCTGTGCCCTCCCATTAATGCCCAGCCTTCACTGCCCAGTGCCACCCCACCCCCTTCCTCCACTATGTCCAGCCCATCCTGTCCTGCACTTGCCCTTCCTTCTGACTTTTTATGTGGGTCTGGCTATTTCAATGTATTTTATGTGGATCTGGGGCTTTTTCAATGTATTTTATGTAGTTACAGCTTTTCTTTTATTTATATTTAGAAAGAGAGACGTTGCTTTCCCTATATATTTAGTATAGATTCTGGTTTTCTGTGTGTATGAATTTACAGCAGTTTTCTCTCATATATTTCTATGTTTGCATAGTTTCATATATAATATGATAGATTGATGTTATAATAACAACCGCCCCCATAGCCCAAACTTTGGGAAATGTTAAACTTGTTTACGCACCAATTGATGCCCCACCCCCTAAGCAGCCCCACCCACATTATCCATAGCTCTGACCACTTCTGCCCCATACCCCCTGGGGGGGAGGGGGGGCTGCTTATTTTGTCAGTACAGGGCCCCACAACTTCTGATGGCAGCCCTGAGCAACGGGTTAATTACGGTAAGGAATGTGACACTTGTGTTACCATGTCT
Organism: Taudactylus pleione; assembly: GCA_031769625.1. Classification (NCBI taxonomy): domain Eukaryota; kingdom Metazoa; phylum Chordata; class Amphibia; order Anura; family Myobatrachidae; genus Taudactylus; species Taudactylus pleione. The sequence goes on from JAUIMM010000106.1 coordinate 1,129,820, forward strand.
GCATTTTGAGTTACTCGCACAGAAAGATATATGCAACCAAAAGTCTAGTATACAGACACAGGGTAAAGGTGGGACAATCATTATCAGTCTCTGTGCAGGTGCAACATTTGTCTCCTGTAACAAACATACGCAACTGGGTGGTTAAAACTGATGTCAGCAGTATGTGTAAGGTAGACAGGGGTTGCTTTCTGCGTCCTAAATTAGGATGTTTCAAATGTCTAAACTGTGTGACCTGCCGTTTAACCTCCCAGTTGCGCAGGTTTCGTCCTCTGGTGTAATGTTGTTTTATGTTGTTGTACCTTGATGAAGGGGCTGGAATAAAGGCTCCGAAACGTTGGTGATATTCATCACATCTCCTGTGTTGATTTTGGAGGACAGAGTGCCGCCTGTGTGGACTTATATATATATTTCATTATTGTCATTATTATAATTTTTATTGTTTACTGTTTCCTATTTTTTATTTTTATTCTTATTTATACATTATTTATCATGTTATATTTCAATCTATATAAGTGTTTATGCTGAACACATCCGCTTCTGATGGATATGTTCTAATACTTTTGGTAAAGCTGCCGTTATTTGAATTCTCTCTATTGCCTGATAAATCTAAAAGAATTTCCTCTGAGTGTGGAATAGAAATTACTTATATTCCTAACACCTGACTCCACCAATTAGGAGAGAATAAATAGTTATCATCAGCCCTCTATCTGGATGCACCTGCTTCTTGAAAAAGTCATTTAATACGGAGAAACGCGTTGAAGGCACAGGTGCTATCCTGCTGCTCTGTGCTACAATTGCTCTGACTATCCTGACTGCCCCCTGGATAGACTGTTTACATCAGAAACCTTGCCAGCGTGAAGCCTCTCGTCCCTTTGGGAACTTATCCAGCTCAGCCCGCTCACCCTCCTGCTTGTCGTGCTGTTAGCCACCTGCGAGCGAGGTTCCGCCATTTAGCGGGAGGACCAGCTGGCATACACCTGGTGTCAGCGGCACTATTGGCTCCGGCTTACCGGCATAGACTACCTTTAGAGCAGCACGTCCATCTGCTCTTACACTGGATGCGAGCCTGCAGCTCCCCAGTGAGATACTAATGACAGAGTGAGGTATCCGGATCAATTCCCGATTACCGCTGGCTAACACACTCTCCACTTTCTTGCATTTATGGATAGAGATCAAGGCCTTCATTCAGAGGCGGCCGTACGGTCTACGACTGCACGGCCACCTCGATGTTTGTCAAGTCCGCATGCGCACGAGGGAGCCGGCTCCTTCGTGCGCATGCGTGAGACCTGCTACGACCGACAGCGCCGGTCGTAGCGGGTCTCTTTCCAAAGGGGGCGAGCTGTCGATGTTGATTGACAGCTCACCCCGTTTGGAAGGCGGGCCGGGGGGGTGGCAGCCCAAACGGAGGCCTACCGTTTGGAGGAGGCCCCACTGACATCACTAGTGATCTCAGTGGAGAGCTTCCGGCTCTGACAGAGCCAGAAGCTCTCCGGGGCTTACGACAACTGAGACCCTACCCTAGGGTCTCGTCGTAAGCCCCGATGGTCGCGATGGTCTCTGACCATCGCGACCATCACCCTAGCGGTCGTTAGAGCTGTGGGTGTAAACCCACAGCCTAACGACCGAAACAGAGGCGGGCGGTCAGGATGCAAGCAGCCGCCCAGTTTCTGAGCGACCGCTTGCATCCTCCGACCGCCTCTGAATGAGGCCCTAAGTGTGGACCGTGGATTTTCACTTATCTTCGACTTGTGAGTATATCTCATTATTTAAACCAAGTGGACAAGAGTCCAGAGACTGTTTTTAAACAACACTGTCACAGCTATATACAATTCAATAAATTGGAATATAACGTTTGAGGCTGAATTTGAGACACATGCTCTCAGATTGATAAAAGAGACTCTGCTACTTTGTTTATATTGAACGTTTCTACAAAACAAGGCAACACTGTGTCATTCATGTATTTTCAAACACCTTGGAACATCAAGTAAATGCTGATTTTTAGTATGCTTCCAGATTAATACGAAAGACTGTGCCATCTTAACTGGCCCAATCAGTTCAAGCACTGTCTCTTTGAAGGTTTTGTTTGTGTTTTCAATTATATTTTATATATTTTTTATTATTTTTATTTTTAGATGTTTATTTTTATTATTATTCTATCACTTATATGTATATCATTCCATTAATATAATAGATTCATATAATCCTGGGAGTAATATACAACGTGGATATAATTTTATATGCAATAAATTATTCTTATTTTGATATATTTATCTTGTATTTTTGAGCGCCACTAAGCACTGCACATATTTTTTGTATCCCAAAAAAAAAAATCATACCTGCAGAATACTTCTCCAGATAAAAACAATCAACAAATAATTTTTACTACCCTCCATTTTGAGCAAGGGGAGTATAAAGAATTTCCACTTTTAAAAGCAGCATTAATTTAAGTGTAACGAGGAATCGTTGAATGTAAAGCTAGATCTGATAATAGTAAAAATAAAAAAAAGGATGATGTGCTTGAATATCTACTTAAACACCTGAAATTAGCAGCTCACAAAAGTAGAATCTGCACATACTGTACTAAACTGGCAGAACAAGGAAAAACACACAAGGGGCTTTATTAAATAAGACGCTGCTTTCTGGCGGGTTCCAGGTGAATATTTCAAACGGTACCCACATTTAGTGTACATACGTTATACTGACTGCGGGTGTCATTTTCCATTTTTTTCCTGCAACTCGCCGGGATGAACTTAGTAAATAAAGCCCAGGGAGTGCTTGGGTTTTATTCGACAGAAGTCTGTTTCTCATAACAAAAATGTTCTGCATAAGTCTGCATTCAACAGAAGTCTGTATTCCAAAACAATACCATAACGGCAGTCTCTGTATCCCATAACAAATATATTTCGAAACACAATAAACCCATGAATGTATCTATTAAAATCTAAAAATGACTGCAGTGACATATATTATTGTATAGGATGTGTTGAACAGGGATGGTCGATGATGTCGACAGGGACACTGGAATGCCTTCGCTGTTATCACGACACATTTGTAATGCTGGTAGCCACATTTTAAAAGGGACGGCATTACAAGTTTAAACATATTGCTTTTCCAGCATATTTAAACTTAGAATACTGTCCCCTTTAAAATGCAGTTACCAGCATTAGAAATGTGTCGCAATAACTGCGCCAGCATTCAACGATTGTCGACCTTATGATTGTCAAACAATTGTATCAAACCCATTGTGCTGTTCTGAATATCATAATATACAACTTAGTAGTATATAGATATACTGTAATTATAACAGCAAACTGGCAGCTGGATGTTAGTCAAAATAAACGGTCATTTAAGTTCCAACGTATTCCAGAGCACACGTTCCTCCCAAGTAATAGCTGTCAAAGCATATATAGTATTCAGCGTTCAAAAATAGGAAAGTTGCAATGAACCTTTCACGCAGTTGGTGCTTGTAGCTCTTATTTTCCTTAGAGCTCAGCAGTAATTCCGTATAACAAGTTAGTTGTAGTTCCAGTATTGAACAGAGCAGCCAGATGAGTACAACAGATCCAGTGTGAATCAGTTGTATATTAGCAGCAGTCTTCTCTGGCAGTGCTGGGGGAAAGGGGGTGAGTGATCACATTGATCACGCCCCCCTTGTATTTGCCCTGCCACCATGTCCATCCCAACCCTCACTCTATATGCAGTTCCACTCCCCATCTCTGCAGCTCTGTGTGTCTGCGTCACCCCCCCCCACACACACAAACTCCCATACTTACTACATTCCCAGTGGCCGGCCGGATTCACCACCTGTGCTAGGTCTGTCCCATCTCTCTAGCAGTGGAAGATGTTGGTGTGCGCGCCCCGGCTCCTGGTGCTCATGACAGGACAGACCTTACACAATTATTATATAGATAGTTTATGTGACTGCAGTAATTTTTTAGGATTTTAACAGATGGATATATTCATGTGTTTATTGTGTCTCAATAATTAATTTTGATATAGGAAACTGGGCCTGGTTCTGTGTTGCAGGGCCGAGCTGGTATGCCTATGAACTACGTCGTTCACAGTCATATCTGGTGTACACACATACGCTGATATATCACTGCTACCGATATATCGTTTGTCGTTCGATTGAAAGATATATCTAGTAGTGTGTATTAGAGATGTGCGCGGACCCCCGTGTTTTGGTTTTGGATCTGTATCTACCTTGTGTTTTGGATCTGTATTTGGTTTTGGCAAAACCACCCTTGCTTGTTTTGGTTTTGGTTTTGGATCTGGATATTTTTCAAAAAAATCATAGAAACAGCTAAAATCACATAATTTGGGCCTTTTTTGTTCCTACAGTAATATTAACTTCAATAACATATATTTCCATTATATATTTCCACATATATTATTTCTTATTATTCCAATTCCCCATTCCCTCTCTCTGACCATCACCTTCTCTCTTTTAACTTATCCCTCTCTCCTCCCCCTCCTCTACCTCCTAAGGCCACTTTCACTAGGAGTAACATTGATGCTATCGACACAGTTTCTTTTTCTTTCCTACTTGACTCGCTTCTGTCCCTTTTGCTCTCTCTCTCCTGCCCTGAACAAGCTGCTTCCCCATACAATGCCTCCCTTACTTCTGCTCTTGACTCTGTTGCTCCGTCAATCACTACTCATCCTCGCAGATCCACACCTCAACCCTGGCATTCCAAATGCACCAGATATCTGCAAAAGTGTTCACGAACCGCCGAGCGACAGTGGAGAAGGTCACACTCTAAGGCAGATTTTCTCCATTTCAAATTTATGCTCTCATCATACAGTGCTGCCCTTTCCCTCTCTAAACAGTCATATTTCAAGCACCTCATCTCCTCCCAGTCCTCAAATCCCCAGTGTCTCTTCACCACCCTGAACTCCCTCCTCTGTCCACCCCCTCCTCGCCTACCCTCCTTGCTCTCTGCCCTTGACTTTGCTACCTACTTTACATCTAAAATTTACTCCATACGTCAGGATATCATTTCCCACCAGTCCCCCAGCACTACACCTCCTCCTTTTCTGGATCATCCCTCCCCTTCCATTTTACCTACACTAACATCCTTCTCCCCTGTATCGGGAGTGGAAGTCATGACCCTTATCCAGTCCCCCCCTTCCACCTCCCCCTTGAGCCTATCCCTTCACGTCTGCTCCGCTACCTCTCTCCTTGTGTCTGTTCCCATCTTTGCCCACCTCCTCAATCTCTCCCTCTCTTCTGGCACTGTTCCTTCTTCATTCAAACATGCCCTTGTTTCCCCCATTCTCAAAAAACCTACCCTTGAGCCTAACACTCTTGCCAACTACCGACCCATCTCTCTCTTCCCTTATGCATCCAAACTCCTTGAGCATATTGTTTACAACTGCCTTACCACCTTTCTTTCCTCTCACTCCCTCCTTGACCCCTTTCAGTCTGGCTTCCGTTCTCTCCACTCCACTGAAACTGCCCTCACTAAAGTCAGCAACGACCTCCATATTGCCAAATCCACTACTCTCTGCTCATTCTTCCTTCACTCCCTTGGGCTACGTGACACTGCTCTCTCCTGGCTGTCCTCCTACCTCTCTGACCGATCCTTCGCTGTCTCCTCTCATGGCTTTTCTTACCCCCCACATCCTCTCACAGTAGGTGTTCCCCAAGATTCTGTTCTTGGACCACTCCTTTTCTCCCTCTATACATCATCTCTAGGTGAACTCATCAGCTCTTTTGACCTCCATTACCATCTCTATGCTGATGATACTCAGATCTACCTTTCCTCCCCTGAAATCTCTCCCTCTCTCCTCACTCGTATCTCCAACTATCTCTCTGCTATCTCTTCCTGGATGTCCCAGCGTTTTCTTAAACTTAATATGCCTAAGATTGAGATGATCATCTTCCCACCCTCCCACATTACCTCACTTTCCACTAATTCTTTATCAATTGATGGAACAACTATCTCCTCTAGCCCCAAAGTGCGCTGTCTTGGAGTTACCCTGGATTCATCCCTCTCCTTCAAACCACATATCCAGAACCTCTCACAGTCCTGTCATTTCCATCTCAAAAATATTTCCAGGATCAGACCCAGGATGCTACTAAGACCCTAATACACTCACTGGTCATCTCCAGATTGGATTACTGTAACCTTCTCTTATCTGGCCTCCCCAACTTCCATCTCTCTCCTCTCCAGTCTGTCCTCAATGCTGCCACTTGACTCATCTTTCTCTCCAAATGCTCTACATCTGCCTCCCCTCCTTTACAATCCCTCCACTGGCTCCCCTTCCCCTTCAGAACCCAGTTCAAGGTTCTCACACTTGCTTACAAAGCCCTCACACACTCTTCTCCCATTTACTTCTCTGACCTCATCTCCCTTCACTCTCCTGTCTGCCCTCTTTGTTCAACAAATGCACGCTGCCTCTCCTGCCAACTGATTACTTCCTCCCACTCCCGCCTCCAAGACTTTACCCATGCTGCTCCCCACCTTAGGAACTCTCTCTCTTTCCCCATCAGACTCTCCACCTCTCTACAATCCTTCAAAACAGACTCTCAAGACCTCACTACTTCATCAATACTTTCCAGCTCTCATTCTAACTTGCTGCTATATGCTCCCTCCTCCCGGTCTTCCCCATCTGTATCATGCCTGTATGTCTGCCCCTCCCCTTGAGAATGTAAGCTCTTGCAAGCAGGGCCCTCTACCCTCTTGTGCTTCTCCTTACTTTATTTTCATTTACTTCTTACCCACCACTAGGACACCTAACACTTGGTTGCTTATGCTCTTTTGCTTATTTGGGTGTTATGGCCACCAATGTATCAATGTATATTATCCATGCCCTTGTCCTGCATTGTATTGTACCACTTGTGATGCCATATAATTAAATGATAATAATAATAATTTCCAGTCATTTCTAGTCAATTTTGACCACCTCACAGCTCACAATATTGATTTCATCCAGTTTAGGCCAAAAGGTTGCATCCAACTAGTGGCTGACTAAGCTAAGCAACAGCAGTGGATGGCACTTACATGTGGCAGTTCAGCTTTCAACATGTCACAGAGTGGCACTGCAGTGATCGACAGGATGGCAGTTTCAGAAACTATAAAAATTTTAAATTACAGGTAGCAATGCCCCAAACAGCACATAATGCAAAGAAAAGAGGTGTAAGATGGAATTGTCCTTGGGCCCTCCCACCCACCTTTAAGTATACAGGACATGCACAATTTAATAAACCAATCAGTTCAGCGACAGGGACTGCCACTTGTGGCTGAAATGATTGGTTTGTTTGGGCCCCCACAAAACAAGCACAGTGTATATTGGCAGAAATGATCCAAGCTGCCAATGCACAGTGGACATTTTGGGGGAAGTAACCTCCTACGCTGATCGCTGACAAGGTTCCCGGCTGCGCTGAAAACTCTTTCGGAGTACAGTACTGGAGGATGGGCAACTTAAATAAAGCAAAGCCAGCTTGTGTAAGGGCCTCCAAATTGCCTCTTTTTCCTGCCAGTAGTGAAACAGACATTCTGACATGCCTATTTGGATGTTATCCCTAAAATAGTCATCAACCATCCTCTGAATGGTGACCGTATCAGAGGAAGTCACGGTAGACATGTCAGTAATTGTAGGCAGTTCTTTCAGATTTGACCAGATGTCATCATCATGTTTTGCTGAATGATCTGCATCACCACCAGCAGTGGGTCTCTTACTAAAATGTAGTTTTTTCCTGGCAGCCTCAGAAACTGAAGGAGGAGATAATGCGATGTCATGTGCTGCTTCAGCTGCCAAGTTTTTCGCCAACAGCTCTTTGCATCTTTTCAGATTTATGTCCATCTGAAAAAAAGACACAATGTATGACTTAAAACTAGGATCAAGTATAGTCGCCAATATATAGTGATCTGATTTCAAGAGATTGATGACCCTTGGATCCTGGCGAAGTGAATCAAGGGCTTGATTCACAAGTTCGAAATACTTAGTGGAATCGAACCATTTCAGCTCCTCCTTCAGTTTTTCCAGCTGTTTTTGCAAAAGTCTGATGAGGGGAATGACCTGACTCAAGCTGGCAGTGTCACTCTGAACTAACTTCACATGTGGCAAGTTCAAAGGGTTTGAGAACCTTGCACAGCATGGAAATTATTCTCCACTGTGCTTGAGTAAGGTGTATTCCCACACCATGGCCTATGTCATAGGCTGTTGTGTAGTCCTGGATGGCCTTTTGCTGCTCCTCCATCCGCTGAAGCATATAGAGGGTAGAATTCCACCAAGTTACTACCTCTTGCTTCCGCTGATGGCAGGGCAAATTCAACAGTACATGCTGGTGCTGCAATCTTCGACATGCACTCGTTGAATATCGAAAATGTCCCGAAATCTTTTGGGCCACCTGTTGTATATCCTGTACGTCCGTATTATTTTTCTAAAAATGCTGCACCACCAAATTAATTGTGTGAGCAAACATAGGACGTGCTGGAATTTGCCCAGATGTAATTCTCTCACAATATTGGTGGCATTGTCAGATATCACAAATCCCGAGGAGAGTGCAAGCGGGGTAAGCAATTTTGCAGTGATAAGATGATAAGAGTTTTTCCACAGTATGCCTATTAGTGAAACTGGTGATGCACAGAGTAGCCTGTCTCTGAATGAGCTGACATTTGTTAGATGATGCTGCTGTTGCTGTTTGCACCACTGTAGGCAAAACAGCTATTAAATGGGCTGTCACAGTCATGTAATCCTTAGTCTGCCCTGTTCCGCTTGTCCACATATCAGTGGTCAAGTGGACAGTGGGTACAACGGCATTTCGGAGGACATTAATAAGGTTTTTTTAATGTCCTTGTACAGACTGGGAATTGCTGTTCTAGCAAAGTGGAATCTAGAAGGGACCTGGTAGCGGGGACACTCAATTAACTGTCTAAAACCCACTGCATTAATGGCGGACACTGGATGCACATCTAATACCAGCATAGCTGTTATGGTGTCAGTAATCCACTGTGCAGCTGGGTGACTATTGTCAATCTTGCTCCCCCTTGCAAAGGATTGTTTGACAGTCAATTCTTTTGTTAAAGTTCTACAAGTAGTCTTCCTCCTGGTCCCCTTCTGGGATAAAGATCCAATCACAGCAACAGCAGCAGCAGAAACAGGCATAGCAGTCAAGGATCCTTCTGAGGAATCACGGATAGGAGATGAGTCAGTCATTCTTCTTTGGAAATTGGATGCAGTACTACTTCCAATAAAAATTGAGGATGTTGATGATGCAGGTGTTGATGGTGGAGATCGCAGGCACTTGGATGTAGCATGGATGTAGAGAGTAGGTAGCAGGTAGGTGACACTGGACTGCTCGTTGTTACAATTTTGTTAGCCAAACTGTCTATATTTTGCAAACACTTTTGATGAATGCGCTGCAAGTGATGCAAGAGAGAAGAGGTTCGTAGATGGTTAGGTTCCTTTGCTTTGCAAAGGCTATAGATGGCTTGACAGTTGTTGTCCGGATTTGGGTGGAAATAATTCCACACATGAGAGGTGGATTTTTTTTGTCTTTTGCCCCGGCATGACAATGGGCTTTTTCATACCATGGGCAACAACTGTTGCCTGATTTGCACAAACAACATCCTACTCAGCATCAACATCCTCATCAGCAACATCCTCATCATCCTAGTTAGCGGCAGCACCAATTACTACAGGAATATCATTCTCATTTTCCTGGCGCAATTCCACAGAAGCATCCTTGATTTCTACGTAAGCAATATGTTGACTGCCCTTCCCCGTATTTATAGAGGGAACACAAATGTTGGAAGGAGGATCCTCTTTAAGTACACTATTTGAAAGGTCAGGCTCACACATGGCAACTGTGGACACACTTGCACTCTCCTCAAGGATTTATGATTTTTCGGAGCACACCGTTTTTTCCAGTGTCTTACTCGTCTTAACAATTTAAATTTTTTTTATACATCTACTACAAGCAGAAGGGCTTAAATCATCACAACTAGAACCACCAGTCATAAATAAAGACCAAGGCCTTATCCATTCCTTGCCACTTCGTGTAGTGAATGGCATATTGCCAATTTTTTGTTTCTCTAAAGCTAGCTTAGCTGTAGATTTTTTTTTTCTTTAACAGGGTAAAAGTTGATTTTACATGGCCTGACTTAAGCTCTGGGGCAACGGCCTTCATAGATGATGTTGACGGCCTTGCATCGGCATCTGCTGCCAGCAGCTACAAGACTGGTATGTGGTTCCTGCTCTCCGGTCATGTGACTGTCCTCCATTCTCACTGCGGTCCTGCAGGAGTGTCACCAAGCAATTATAGCGCAACTAAGTTGCAGCTAACGCACACAAAAAAACCTTTTTAAACTGAGGAAGAGCACCCCTGAACGAGGCAGCAGCCCCTTGCTAAATGACACAAGCAGCATCCCGGCACAGTTGCTAAGTGTGGCTAACGTGCACACACACAGAAAAAAAAACACTTCTATTAATTTTTTATATATTTTTTACATTGGGGGGGACAGCACCTCTGAATGAGGCAGCAGCCCCTTGATAAACGACAGAGGAAGCACCCCTGGCACAGCTACGTTGCTGATAAGTCTGGCTAACACAAATACACACACAGAAAAAAAAACACTTTTATAATTTTTAAAAAAAAATTACACTGGGGGGAGAGCACCCCTGCAGCAGCCCCTTGATTAATGACACAGGCAACACGCTTGGCACAGCTATGTTGTTGATAAGTGCGACTAATGCACACACACACACAGAGAAAAAAACACTTTTTTATTTTTATTGTTTTCACACTGGGGGTGAAGAGCACCCTTTAACGGACAAGCCAGCCGGCCCTTTACTAATGGGACACAGGCGCACACTTGGCGCTGCTCCTTTGTTGATGCACGTGCAGCCACAGTGCACACAATTCACAAACACAGAAAATATTTTTTATTTTGTTTGGAGTGCACTTTGGGGGTTACAGCTCCCTTTAACGGTCAAGCCAGCCGGCCCTTTACTTATGACACAGGCGCACGCTTGGCACTACATTGTTGATGCACGTGCGGCTACTGTGCACACAATTCACAAACACAGAAAAAATATTATTATTTTCTGCACTTGGGGGGAGCACCCCAGATGGACAGAGCTCCCCCTGGAGAACACAGCAGCACCCCTTTATGGACTGTAGTGACACAGGAGCCACTGAAGCCCCCCTCTTCTTCTGTCTGCAGCACAGCTCCTATAGACAACAACACAGCCTTTATGGACAACAGCACAGCCAGCCCCTATGGACAATAGCAGCCAGCCCCTATGACAACAGCAGCCAGTCCCTATGCACAGCAACAGCACAGCTGCTATGGACAACAACAGCACAGCCCCTACCTAGCTTCCTTTTCACTCTCCACAGCGCTGTAACCTTTATAGGATCCAAAACCCCGTGAGAATCCGACAGCAGGAGGATGGCGTTTTACCTTGTTTTGAGATCTGAGCATGGTGGGAAAACCTGAACCGGACTCAGTTCTCATCCCGGATCCTGAAGTTCGGGTTCTCGGAGAACCGGACCCGCTCATCTCTAGTGTGAATGTACCAAGCTTTTGGGGTAGATTTATTATAGCTCTTGTACATACTTACCGAGTTCTTGCTGCACCTTCCTGGGAGGGGATCTGGCTGCTGTCATCTTCAGGGGGCGGAGTCTGACTATAGTCGTCATTAGGCCCGCCCCCTTTACAGGAAATGCCCGCAATTCGTGGGTCCTTGAGGAGGGGGTGGGGCTAAATGCGGCGATTCGCGTGAATTAGCTCCTCCCTACTGACACACAAATTGCTTGGAAAGTCTCCCCGTCCTGCCCACTTTACTAGGAAGTTGGCGGGATACTATTGAATAGCTGGGGGGAGATGCAAGAAACGGATTTCTGTGCTGGGATAGTTCTGCAAGGAAGAAAAATTCCTCAACCTAGAATGGAAATACTCTAAGCTGGTTATAAGACATTTTTGGAAGCTAATTTGTGCCAAGGGAAGTGTTACTGATGATTACTGACTGACATATTACCTAAACTCCTGCACATGCCGCATCCACTTACATTGGTATCACTAGAAAGTATACTCCTCTGCAGTAAAAGGATGCATACTGCAATACTATTATGATATGATTTATTATTATTATGACATGTATTTATATTATTGCAGTTAATTTATTTTATCACTACATAAATGTTAAGCTATCTTAGGTGCTTGTCATCTACAGAGAAAGTACAGTACATTCATCTTCATCTTTTTTAAGTACAGTACAGAACATTTTTTTGAACAGCTTAAACTACATCACAAAACAGCTTTGACCAGTGACTGTATACTGCCATCTGGTGGCAATCATCAGTTATACACACATTCTAAGGCCAAAACAACTATTGAGATGTTAATGAGACTATCAATAAATATCTTGGAACTGCAGTGTAAGTATGTCAAATGTTTATTTACTGGCACTCTGAAAGAAAAGCAAAGGCAAAACTGTTCAACTTGTAATGGAATTGATGCACACTGCCGAGGTCCATTTTATGGGTGTGGATGGGTCAGGGGTGTGTGTCTAACATGTACAATACTATTTACTAACCTGTGGTTTCATCAAAAGACAGGTTTTCATGCCCTGTGATGTGTATGTGCAGTTTCTAAACCACACAATTTATTAAAGACAACACCAAATGAATCTGAACTGCCCAATCTAAAACTGCCATCCCGTTTTTGTCACATTAGAATGTATTTAGATCATTATTATTACCAGTTATTTATATAGCGCACACATATTCCGCAGCGTTTTACAGAGAATATTTGGATTCACATCAGTCCCTGCCCCAGTGGAGCTTACAATCTATGCTCCCTACCACATGCTTACATACCTGCACACTAGGGGTAATTTATGTTTGGAGCCAATTAACCTACCAGTATATTTTGTAGTGTGGGAGGAAATCTGAGTATCCGGAGGAAACCCACGCAAGCACAGGGAGAATATACAAACTCCATCCAGTTAGGGCCATGATGGGAATCGAACTCACGACCTCAGTGCTGTGAGGCAGTAACGCTAACCATTACACCGTCTGTGCTGCCCATGAAGTATTTCAAGTGACAGTTTACCAATTACAGGTAAAAGACAGCTTCTGATTGGCTGATTGACTAATAAGTAGCCAAATTCACTGGAACATAATTAACTTTGTGCCTGGTAGTCCTAGGTAGTAGTCATTTGGTATAGAGTTTCTTGCCGTTGGATTATGTCAAACCACGATTTTAAGTAAATTTTTACTAGGGAGACCACATTTGTTTATAAATTAAGGGGGTCAGAGTATTCTATTACTCTCTTTCACACCAGCCAGGTGTTTCAGAAGGGATTTACAGGACGGGTACTCTCAGAACAGGACAGAATCTCCCCCTAAGTGTGTGTTTTATGGTGATATATACATGATTAATATACCAAAGTACTGTATTTGCATATGCTTTGTATGACTGCAAGTAAAATTGAGTCGAATGCAAGTAAAATTTGAGTCACATGTCCCACTTTGAGAATCTGAAAGGGATAGCATGTCATAAAGAACTACAAAAAGGACCAAAAATTATTGTGGTTATCAATTTTTCATTCAATTGTCTTCTCGAATCAGGGTCATCTGGCATCAAAATGAAGAGATTGAAAAAACAAAAGAATGCAAGAGTGAGAAATCCATTAGCATTTATTGACTTTAATAAAGGATCTGCTGACAGTGCAGGGAAGACTATCAATGTCATTATAAAATACTGTAGTCATTAATTCTTAGTTATGTTTATTTCATAATCTATTATACTTGATGAAATAAATGGTTATCGGCATTTTGGTTTATTTTGTTAAAAGGAAAATATATGCCACGTATAAATAGCATTTGATTTTGCTATTCATTTTTATTAATTCTCAAGAAATATTATGGATGTTAATAATTCTGTAAAGTGACCTTTACATTTGCATGTATAAATATCAGTGGTGGGATTATATTGTTTACTTTGCTGATATAAAATGTATCAAATATTTTAGTGAACAATTTCAGACTCGGATTAAGTTGCTAGTAGCTTAGTTTTCATCCTATAATATTACTTTACATATCTCACGTTTTACCCTTATTAACCACAGTCACTAATGGTGAACTAATAGTTTCCACTAGAAGAAGCACAATTGTACATGCTGAGATGTCATCAGGAGGATACAGCAATTGTAGTTGTGGCTTGCCTGGAGGCAATGGAAATCATGTCAATGTATGAAATGCACACCCGTAAATCTAATGCCAGCTCTGTTTACATCTAAATATGAAGATCAGTAAAATGATATTGTGTCCGGGAGTCTAAATTGCTGTGGTGAGCTCACTGTGACTTTGCATCAGAAGCAGTTGTGTCTGAAAAGATGGGAGAGACTGGGATGGTGTCAATGGCTTTGGAAGATTGTTATTCTCGGTGACAGACAAGGGTAATTATCTGCAATCCACTAGCAGTTTCAGGCCTAATTTCATTACTGTTGTACAATCCTTCCCAAGTCGCTAGTCTATCAATGTCTTGCAGAAAGGATTAGCTGGCATTTTCTTGGTCTTGAAATGAATCTCAACTGTCATGCCCTTGATAGATAGTGCGTGGCAGAGACACAACCACAGGTACAGTCATTGCAGACTCTTTTCAAGCTGTTAACCCCTCTGCAGCTAATTAAGATGTGCCTCAAATCCTACCAAATGGTTTTAATAACTGAACACTCCTCATACTGAGAATGAAATTAAAATATTCACACCTGCTCTGCAGAAAATTTCAGGACTTGTTTTGTTTTCATTTTAAGGAAAGACATGAAAATGTGTATTAGTTTGAATGCTAGAGCATTGCCAGATCTATTATCCTTAGAGGCGGAAGCAGTATGGGGCAGTAGAGGAATAACTGTGTTGAGACAGGTCTATTGCGATAATGTTCTAAAATCATTTACCCAATTACGTAGTGAATTCAATCTTCCCCATACACTATTCTTCAGCTATTTACAGCATAGACACGCTTTAAATACACAATTTGCGGGTGCACTTCTTATGTTACAGGATTCTGTGCTCAAGTTGTTCCTATTGTCCCTAAATGCTCGTAGAACTTTCTCATGCCTTTACTCCTTTATTATGAATGCTCACCATCCATCTAACCATCCAAGTCTTAAACAAAAGTGGGAAAAGGAGGTAGGCCCAATGTGTGATAAGTACTGGTCTCTGGCCCTTGGTAGTCAAAGAGAATCCATGACAGCTTTTAGATTCCAGCAAATTCAATTATTTATACTACACAGGACTTACCTCACTTCTGTACGTCTCCTTCAATTTGGGGGGCGTGCTGATGATATTTGTCCTAAATGTGGGTGTTCCCAAGGGGAGGCAATCGGGAAGCCGACTGCCTAAATACCGGCAGCCGGCTTCCCGACTGTCTTATCCCGGCATGGGTGAAATGCCGGGCGTCTAGATGTAGACGCCCGCATTTCCCCGACGCCGGGACACCGGCACCCGGCATCATGATCGTAGTGATGCCGGGCACCACGAGCGGACAGCCGCGGGGGGGAGGGTTAGGTTTAGGGCTCCCGGGGGGGACTTAGGGTTAGGCACCCCCCCGGGAGGGTTAGGGTTAGGCACCCCCGAGGGGGACTTAGGGTTAGGCACCCCCCCGGGGGACTTAGGTTTAGGCAGCGGGGAAGGGGGTGGTTAGGGTTAGGCACTTAGAGGGGGGATTAGGGTTAGGCACTTGGGGGGGAAGTTAGGGTTAGGCACCCCTAAGGAGGGTTAGGGGGGTTAGGTTAGGTTAGGTTAGTGGATACTTACCTATCCACGATCGGCATTTCCAGCACTGTCGGGCTTCCGCTGCGTCGCACTCTGCTCCTGTCGGGCTGCCGCTGACGGGAATCGGACCGCCGGCCATGCAGCCGGCGGTATTTCATACCAATTCCTTCCCAAGGGACCTTTTGGCATCTCCTTTGGTCCTGCCCAAAGGTGAACAGTTTCTGGGGCCAGGTAATTGAAGTGATTGCATAATTAAATATACCCCAATCTGCTTTGACTCCGGCAGTTTGTACTCTTGGTACAGTACTTTGGCCGAGGATGTTTTTGATAGGTACACTAGACAATACATTCTTAATTTATGTACCTTGGCCAAAGTTTGTATAGCGAGAGTGTGGATGGCTACTACGGGTCCTTTGTTTCAAGCGTGGGTTTCTCTAGTTAATACCACAATATCTCATGAGTGGTATTTATATGCTACTCGTAAAGCTGAATCCAAGTTTGACCAAATTTGGCAGAGATGGTTACAATCTACATATGCTAAGTTGCCGCCAGATCAGCATATTTTACCTAGACTCTAAATTTTATGTTATGTTTATTGATTGGGAGTCAGACTATAGTTAGATCTTGCTTGATGCTGCGTACAGTATGTATGATTATTTAATGCATATTGGGAATGGAGGTTTCTACATTCTGTGCCCTAGCATTTAAGTGCTAATGCTCTAGCGCACAGGTTCTCAAACTCGGTCCTCAGGACAATAAACAGTGCATGTTTTCCAGGTTTCCACACAGAATCATAAGTGAAATAATTAGCTCCACCTGTGAATCTTTTAGAATGTGTCAGCGAGTAATGAATACACCTGTCCACCTGCTGGGTTACCTGCAAAACGTGACCTGTGTGGGGTCCTGAGGACTGAGGGCCTGATTCAGACCCGCTCGCGAGCGCTGATCGCTCGCAAGTGGGTCGATGGTGCCCTAGTGCGCATGCGCACGACGAAGGCTGCTCCGTCGTGCGCATACGCGAGACCTGGCTAGCGACGGGGAAGCCGTCGCTCCGGGTCTCGCACCAAAGGGGGCGTGCTGTCGATGGTGAGTGACAGCACGCCCCCTTTGGTGGGCGTGGCTGCCAGACGGAGGCGTTCCCATGGGAACGCCTACCGTCTGGGTCCAGCCCCACTGACATCACTAGTGGGAGTGATTTTGGCTCTGATAGACCCAAAATCACTCCAGGGCTTGCGGTCACCGAGACCCTACTGCAGGGTCTCGTCGCAAGCCCGATGGTCGCGATGGTCTTGACCATCACGACCATCTTTTTGGCCGCTCGCATATGCTGTATGGAGGCCGCTCCAAGTTTAGGTAGGAGGGCCCTGATTCAGAGCGAGCGCTCTGGTCAGAGCGTCGGGCTCTGAATCAGGCCCTGAGTTTGAGAACCACTGCTCTACAGTAATATATATTGTATATTCTGTACTAGATGATGTTGATACTATTCTGCACTGAGTCTATTCTCTTTTTCATATACTTATATATGTTTATATATGCTATAGTTTTTTTTTATTTCTTTATGCTCTGCAGTTTGCGAATGTGACATTTCTGTTAGCTATTCTATATATTTGCGATGAATATGTTTTACGCTTTTGATGTGTGATAATTATTGGGGTTTTTTTGTTTGCTGTTTTATTGTTATATTGTATTGTTTAATTGGAAAACATTTTCAATAAAAAATACTCAATTTAAAAAAAATGTGTATTAGTTTAAGCAGTAAGAAAACAACATTAACCAAAATCACCAACATAGATAGTAAAATCGTAGGAGACAAACTATACTAAAGGTACCACCAGATGTACTCCTCGGACTGCAGGACGACCAGGAACTGACAGGCATGATAAATTGTGATGCAGATCAGACTTTACAATCAGGTAACACCTGGGTGACCATGGAGCTTGATATTCGTTATATCATCATTATATTATATCATCATCCTTATATTATGTATTCCCGAATATCAAAGTTTCAGAGTTATATAGGTTATTAGTGTTTGGCTTATTAGCGTGTCAGAAATGTTCAAATTACAGAATCCTAGTAAAAAAAGGGGTTTTACGCAGGCAGTTTTGAAGACATTATATACAGTATGTGCAGGACCGGTGCTAGGGTGTTCGGCGTCCCCCTGCAAACTATAAATTTGAGCCCTCTCTCCCATTTTCAATAAGAAAGGGGCATGGCCACACAATAGTACCCCCAATTCAAATATCACCACACAATAGCACAATCCTATTCACATTACACCACACATAGTGCCCCTGATTCACATTACACCACATAGTTATGCCCCTTATTCACGTTGCGACACACAGTAGTGCCCCTTATACACAATGCTCACAGTAGTGCCCTTTATACCCAATTTCCACAGTAGTACCCCTTATACACATAATGCCCACAGTAGTAGTGCCCCTTATACAATACCACAGTAGTAGTGCCCCTTATACAATACCCACAGTATTTATGCCCCTTACACAATGCCCACAGTAGTAGTGCCACTTAAACATAATGCCCAGAGTAGTAGTGCCACTTATGCAATGCTCACAGTAGTAGTGCTTATTACACAATGCCCACAGTGGTAGTGCCTCTTACACAATGCCCACAGTAGTAGTGCCTATTACACAATGCCCACAGTGGTAGTGCCTCTTACACAATGCCCACAGTAGTAGTGCCCCTTACACCTAGTGACACAGAAACACACTCAACACTGAACTTACCTGAAGCCCCACTCCTGCACCCACCATCGCCCGACAACTCCTCGCGCTCGTCACGATGGGAGACATCATGACATCTCTCCCTACACACACTGTGGAGCCTGTAAGCCAGAGCTCAGGAGTGAGCTCCAACCTCCGGCTGCAGGGAAGGAGCCATCGGGTGCCCGCTGGTAACAAAATGTCAGGGGGTACCAGGCAAATGGAGAAGGTGGCGGCGCCTCTTTAGCCAGGTGCCCCCTTGCTGCACAGTACCAGCTGACATCATCGCGCCGTCTCTGAGTATGTGTGATAATCACCGTTTACGCAGGAAACCTCTAAAGATTCTGTTACTTTACATATCTAACCATGTACATGTACTGCCATTAACACAATTTGTCGAGGGAATGTCCACTTTTTACCAAGAGTAAAATGCTCATAGCCAGAGTGGTATATCCACAGGCTTTGTTAGTCAGCAAAAATAAAAGCAACATTTCTTTAAGATTGTTTTCATTTTTGTTGTAGGAAAGGTCTATGTGCAAACATTGCTCTTCAGTCTGGAAGTCATGGGGCCTATTCATTTTGTTCATTATCAGGGGCCGGGTACCCTCACTAAATAAGTATCTAACTCGCTGCGAGCACCAGAGAAATTCAACATTGCTCCGGTGCAGCGACAGCTGATCCAAAGATCAGCTATCCCCGCAAATTCTTTCAGCGCTACAATAGTAACGGTGAAACTTAGCACTGCTGAGTCTGACTCACCAGTGCTACTGCGAATGTGTGAACTTGGCTTCACAAATGCGCAAATTCCGGCAAAAAGGAGCTGTCTAGTGATGCAACCAGGACTCCTTCCCATTAGTAAAGACAAAGGTTCCTGCAGTCAAGCTCTGAAATGTGGTATTTTCGGAGCTTGAAGAATTTAGGTCTCTATACTAGAGTATGGGGACAGCAGGTCACATCATGGCTGAAAGGTTAGCACCTAATTTATACAAAAGTAGGTGAAAATGTTAACCTGCAATGGTTTCACCCATTGATGGACAAATCTGCTTGTGCTGCGCACGGGCTGTGGACCAATCAGGTAAGGAGGTGGGGCTTAATTGCACATTAGGGCTAATCTTCATTCGCCCTATGCCATTGGCAACTAAAAAAACAATCACTGTGCCTCTGCCATCAATGGTGTAGAGCCAACCAGAAAAGGACCAGCCCTGGACTATGCCACAAATATAGCACTGCAGAGGTGAAACAAAATATGGTGTCACTGTCGCTGGCATGAAAAGAATCAAATAATACAAAAGAGCACCATAAACTAGTATAAATCTTTCGGACGGGACATCATATCCTGTCACAGGCAGTAAATCATGGAAAAGGATTTAGTTTGATACTAGTGCATAGATCAGCAATATTACAGGAAAGAAAATCAATTAGCATAATTACAATTATAATTACATTTCCTTTCATTAAATCAGCCTCAGAATTTAAATAGCAGTTTTATGTATCTGTTAAAGTATTTTTCATATTATCTGACGAGTCTGTCACCAGATACACTAAACAGTACATTTGAAAGCAGTCTGAACAAAACACTGTTGGAACATTTTAAATATTTGACTTTTGCCAAGTGCACATTTAGGGGTATATTTACTAAGAGGTGGTTTTGCATTTTGCAAACTGCAGATTTAATAAAGCCCAAGCCAACGGAAAACTGCTGAGGATCCAAAGTTTACAATACAATTAATTATCAATTCACCATCAATGTTTTTAATATTACAAGTGTAGAAACCCTGGATTTACTAAGCAGCGGTTTTAGAAACTGTCGCAACACCACCACCAAACCCACCCAAATAAATGACCTGCCTCAGATGGGCAAGTTTGTAGAAAGCACTGCACAGATTCCTCAGATCTGTGCAGGCTTTTGCGCCTAAAATTTAGGAAAAATTCAAACATTTTAAAAATAAAACAAGAAAAGAAAAACCTGCTAGAGGACCACAAAATTGATAACCAGCCTTAGGCCGTTAAGCCTAGGCTGGTAGTGAAAATATCAGGAGAGGGAGGAATGGTGTGGGGTCCTCCCGATTCTTCACTAACTATGGTGACACTAGGCATGATTCAGAGGTGCACGCTTTCACCGCTGTGGCTGTGTCTTTTTGTGGAGCCACAGCAGTGGTAATATGAAATTATAGTGTCAGCCTTCCTTTTGTGTACAGCGTATGCCGGGATGTGCAAGCTCTGAGATGCCCACTTTGAGTGCCCATGCACACTGCAATACCATCAGTGGTTCTGGAAAATCCACCATTGGGGTACCATAGTATGCACCATTGACACTTGCACCAGCCCTATTATGACAGGTGCAGTGTCACTGACAAGCCCCCAACATAACATGCCCATGCTGTCACAAGTCGCCGGCACGCCTTGTTGCATTCTTGTCTGCCTGTGGTTGCTCCTCTCCCTGGACATCCTGTTCTCCAGCCACACATCCGGACAGTTCCTTCTGTTGCTGTGCAATGTACACGCCATACTGGGAAGTTGCCCACAGCTACTTGAGACTGAGACGACGGACTTCTGCACATGGTCTTGGGAATACTGGCTGATGCGTTCCCTCCACTTGGACTATCCTCAATCACCTGCCTTGCAAAATTATTGGTTCCTTACCTTTTATTGGTCTGCTGGTTTAACAATGGCTTGCCAGCTATAGTGTGTCTGTACGTGTTCTTCCGGTTCCTACCAGTCGTGTTTCTGCCCATCTGTGCCTGTTCCTGTGTTTACCTCTGCATCGTTGTACCTCTTACCCGCATTCTAATTACACCATCTAGAGTTTGTCAGTACAACGGAGCAGCGGTATTCTCCGGTCTGACCTGTGGCCTTGCCACTCATGCGGCTACAGTACTCCACCTGGTGACGTCCCTGCTGCTCGGATCACCTTGGCCCTCAAGGCTGCACCTTGCTGCTGAAATCCATACCTCAGCCCTCAAGGCTGCACCTTGGCCCTTAAGGCCGCTCCTTGCTTCCGAAGACACACCTCAGCCCTCAAGGCCGCAACTCAACTCTCAAGACCTCACCTTGGCCATCAAGGCCGCACCTTTCTGGTAAAGTGGCTCCCCAGCCCTCTTGGCCACACCTCGACCCCCAAGGTTGCATCTAGCAGCATAAGTAACACCTCTACCCTCAAGGCCGCACCTTGCTGCCAAAGTGGTACCCTGGCCCTCTTGGCTGCACCTTGACCCCAAGCTGGCACCTAGCAGCATAAGTAACACCTTGGCTCTCAAAGCCACACCTCTGCTCCCAAAGTCGCTCCTTGGCTCCCAAAGCAGCACCCCAGCTCCTGAGCTCCATCTTCCGGCTACCGCAGTGTACACTACGACTACTCTCCCATAGTTCTGAGGAGCAGACGGCCAGATGGACGGCAGCAGGATCGGGGCTTAAGGTAAGTATTGTGGGTTTTTTTGCATAGGGGACACTACTAATGCGGGCATTACTATTGGGAGCATTACTAATGGGGCACTACTAAAGGGGATATTACTAATGGGGACACTACTACAGGGGGCACTCTTAATGGCAGCACTACCACTGGGGACACAACCATGGGTGCATTACCACTGGGGGCATTACTAATTGGGGCACTACTACAGGTGGCATTACTATTTGGTGGCACTACTACTGGGGACATTACTACTGAGGGACACTACTACAGGAGGCATTACTACAGGGGGCACTACTACAGGGTAAGTCTACTAATGGGGGCACTACTACTGTGTGGCATTACTACAAGGGCACTACTACGGGGGGATGTAGTCTGGAAGCTGATGGTCTAAATGCCGACCGCTGGCTTCCAGACTCTCTAATCCCGGCATAGTACTAATGACAGGTGTCGAAAACTCGATGCCTGTCATTAACCATACACCGAAAGACTGACGCCTGGCGTACCGAATGAAGGTAAGCCGGGTGTGGACAGCAGCGGGGGGGAGGGTTAGGTTTAGGGCTCCCGGGTGGATTTATGGGTAGGCACCCCCCAGGAGGGTTAGGTTAGGCTAGGGAAAGGGGGGGTTAGGGTTAGGTACCCCCAGGGGACTTAGGTTTAGGCTAGAGGAAGGGGGGGTTAGGTTTAGGCACTTAGAGATTAGGGTTAGGCACTTGTGGGGGAGGTTAGGGTTAGGCACCCCTAAAGGAGGGTTAGGGGGTAGAATTAGGTTAGCGATACTTACCTTAGGTACAATCGGGATCTTCACCATTGCCGGGCTGTCGCTGTCGGTAATACCTACTACACCCCTACAGAGGGCATTACTACTGGGGCCACTACTAATGGGGGCATTGCAAAGGGGGCACTGCATAAGGGTAACCACTCCTGGGGGCACTGCATAAGGGTCACCACTGCTGTAGGCTCTGCCTAAGGGGCACTACCACTGTGGGCACTGCATAAGGGGCACTACTGTGATACCCCTAGAGGGTACAGTTCAGTTGATATGTTATATAATACATGGTTAAAAAATATATGTCCGCATGTTAAAACAATAATTCATGTATTTACACTGTAATAAATAGCTGCAGAGGCAAGTTGATTTATTGAAATACATGTTATGTTGAAGTGGCCAGTTACACTCATGTGACCCCCTCGCAAAGGAAAACCTGGTGCTGCCCACCCTCACTGGACTAAGAGGCAATGGGGGGGCACGCACCCAGGTCAAGATACTGTGACTGTTAAAAGGGGAGGCTGCTTCTCAGCCTGCCCAACGGAGTTCAGGGGACAGAGCGGCGCGTGAGGGTAGTGGGAAAGTGGACCTGCACGCGACCGCGGCTTTAAGAGGGAGACTCACGGGGGCCGCTGGGAGTGTGTTGCCTGAGGTGAAGGAGACGGGACTTACCGGAGCGTGTTGTGAGAAAACCTTTGCCGGGATCAGTGTGAGCAGCGAGGATCGTAGCTGACAGCAGGAGGTCCGAGTGCGGAGCAGCCAGAGAACTCCACAGACACTGCCGGGAGGAAGCAGCGTCAACAGGGGCCGCCCCTGAGCCTTTCCCCTTCTTGGTGACGGACAGCTGGGCCAGAGAGTGCCGAGAGCTAAGGCGTGAATGCCATTGAACTGAGCAGGACGGAGGCGGAGCAGTGAGGGAGGAGCAGTGAGTAATAAATCCAAGTAACTGTCGTTAACCTTTCTTCATGCTGAGTTAAGCCATTTGAATGTGACAGTTATATGCATGTT
Organism: Taudactylus pleione; assembly: GCA_031769625.1. Lineage (NCBI taxonomy): Eukaryota > Metazoa > Chordata > Amphibia > Anura > Myobatrachidae > Taudactylus > Taudactylus pleione. The sequence continues at coordinate 1,153,465 of JAUIMM010000106.1, forward strand.
TACCATTAACCCGTTACTTCCACAGTTGGATCCGGATTCCAGAGTTCCAGCCATAATAAAAAAATGGATCAAAGTGTATCTTTATTCTGTTAAAAGAGTGTCCATTCTTGGTAATGTAATTGTTTTACTGAATGTCGGTGTGAACAATTGCCTTTATAGTATAAAAAAGCTGCTAAATAAATACTTCTTGTAAGTGTACCCTATTGCCTGTATCTACTACTTACCATCAGAATGGTTCCAGGACTATCCAGAGCTGGGGAACTGGTAAGAAACTATAACGTGACATCACACTCATAACAGATTTTAGCATTGACTCTCGGGTGGGTGTTACACTACCACTACAGTGAGCATTGCATAAGGGGCACTACTGCTGTGGGCCTTATGTGTAACAGGTACTACTGCTGTGAACATTGTATAAGGGACACTACTACTACTGTGGACATTATGTGTATTAGTGGCACTACTACTGTGGTGTAATGTGAATCAGAGGCAGATTGTGCTGCTGTGTGGCATAATTAAATTGGGGATACTATTGTGAAACCATGCCCCTTTTTGCAACGCGCGCCTACAGCATGAGCAATCCCTTTATTAAATAAGCGCCTGTGTGTGTGTGGAGGGGGGGTTGAGTCCCACCAACTCTCTAGGACTATGCACTACTCCTCCTGGCCGGAGAGTGATTAGTGTCAATCTGAAAGAAGTGCAGTGCTGCAGCTACACACTACACATTACGGAAAGAGAGTGAGTACAGCAGAACCCCGCATACTACTCTAACCTAGCAGCACCTATACATAACAGGGCACCTCCTGCCCTACCTCCTGCACACTGCACCCACTTAGAACAGTGCCAACCACTGCAGATATAAGCCCTATGAGACTCAATAGTACTGCCCCTATAATATTATAATAAAATAGTCCACAGGACTGGAGAACTAATGTAATGGAGTAAAGGCTGAGTGACAATTACAATTAAATTCACACAGTTAATTCCGCATGTAACAGCAGTCAGATAGTGCTGCGCTCAAGTTTTACCTCAGGAGATACATGTATACAGTGCGGCACAGGCAGCAGCAGCCAACTGGAGATAAAAATAAAGGCTCTGCAGAGGGAGATTTATCCAGCAACAAAATTGTTATTATTAAGAATAAGATAATTAGCATAGAGCCCAGCTGTCTATTGGCCCATGGTCCATACTTAAATTGCACAAAGCTGAACTATAACTTTCCTCTGACTATAAACAATTAGCTACAGTTGCAGGGAATTAACACAGAAACTTCCTTGGAACAGTTTAAATTACTTGGATATTGAATAGCGAATAGACTCAGTATCGCTTATAGCCAGTGGCGTATCTAGGGGGGGTCGAGCAGGGCATGTGCCCTGGGCACCATCGGCCACTGCCCAGGACACTGGTTTCAAGTCAGTGTAGTGCGGAAACGACACAGTGACAAACACCGCCGCCGATGCCGGGTAGTACACTCGTACTACCAAGCAGCAGTGTAATTGTTTTGGCAGCCAATGAGAGTCAGACAGACTCTCATTGGCTGCTGCATCCAAGGCCCGAGCCAGGCTGGAGCTCACTCATGAGCTCTACCTTCTGGCTCCCACAGTGGGTGATGGGAGAGACGATTTTTCACAATATTAAACACAAAGTCCTGCACAAAATTAGAGGGATCTGTGCGGTGCATGAAAACAGCAGCAGAGTTACAGCAGATTCTCATTGTATTTTTTGTGGGTCTTTTTTTTCTGGACTTTAAGGTTAATGGCTGTACACATGTAGATGTCTCAGCGTGTTCTGCCATCGTGCTGTGAGTTTATGTGGTTGTACTGAATAAATGCGGCATCAGCTATTGTAAATGTTTTTTTGTTTTAATTTCCTCCTGCATGAACAGCAGATGAATAAAATATTCAGAAATTAATAAAAAAAACTCTTCTGCAAAAAATTTGAATCATTTATATACTGTATGGTTGATACATTTTGGCAGTGTAATATGGCACCAAGGGGTATATTTACTAAAGTGCGGGATTTTAGAAGTGGAGATGTTGCTCATAGCTACCAAAAAGGGTGTGCAGCAGACAGAACCGGCCCTAGCCAAATTAATGCCCCCCCTCCCCTCCCCCCTGTGGGATCCTGAAAAGGAGTGTGGCCTCACAGAAGTGGGCGTGGTCTTGCTGTGTTTTGGCTTCTTTCCACCTTGTGCTGTGCTCCCATCCCATGCAGCCTCATTCCCCCCTTATGTCTCTCCTGCCCCAGCCCAACATCTTCTTTCTTGTGCAAAAATATTTATAATAAAACATTTACCTTTCTTCTTCAACTGTATGCTTCTTCTGTCTTCTCCACGGCACTCCTTTTCAGGGTCTTGATGTTCCTCTCTCTGTGTGTTAGGTTCCTCTTCAGCTCTCTGCCATTACAGAGAATCTTCTCTCATTAGTGCAGAGCGTCTGACATTCTACAGGGCACATTCCTCAAAGCACAGCACTCCAGGCTCTCCCCTCACAGCACCCATCTCTCCTCACTGCACAGCACCCTTCACCCATCACAGCACAGCACAACTCTCCCAGCACCCCTCGTCCAGCAAAGCACCTCTCACCCAGCACAGCACCCATCATCCAGCACAGCACCCCTTATAGAGAAGCCCTCTGTTCTCTCCTAGCACAGCATTTCTCACCCAGCAGCACAGGAAACAGCAACTCCAATCACCCCTCTCCTGGCCATCATACAGTACCAGCACCCCTTACAGCAGTCAGCTCAGCAACCCTCACTACATGCTAAGCTGATTTTAGCCAAAACATTTTATAAAACTTGCTTTTTAAAGCTGTCTGGCTGCCTGCATGTCCTCCCCTGCAGTTGTTTTGAATCCTGACTGCGCTTTGTGGGGATGGCTGGCAGGCTGCAGAGAGTCAGTGTGAGCTCAGCCTGCTGGACTCCACAAAGGCCCATGGGAGGAGCTGCTGTGGCTGGGCATGCGCAGCAGCCCTCCTCCAGCGGCCATTTTTGTTACTGCCCGCTGCCCCCACTGTCTCTTCTTCCTGCTCCCGCTGCTGCCAGCTGTATGAGCTGCCCGATCGGAGCTGAGCAGAAAACTCTAATCGCGGTATGCTAGCCAGAGCAGAGCCGCTGTGCAGGTCAAATGCCCAATCTCTGCAAACGCTGCTGGCCCTAGGGCCATCTCGCCACTGCCTGCTGTTTGCTGCCCGACCAAAACTGTCAGGTAAGCTCCGATCGTGGACACTATGAAGCCTCAGTAACCAGAGTCTCTGTCTAGCTGGCCGGCATCCAGCAGGTGCACGTGCCTGCTCCAAGTCAGTACTAGGCTTGGAATGCTCCTGGGCATTCCAAATACCCTAGGCATTTGCCTAGTTTGCCTATGCCTAGGGCCACTCTGGCAGCAGACATCAAAGATATCAGTAGTGCCCATAGACTTGTATAGATTTGCGATGTGACAGTATGTAGCAAGCTTTGAAAAGCAAAACTTTCTGATGTTTCTGCACGATTAGCAACTGCAGAAGCCTATGGATTTCTTTACGCAAAAAGCCTCAGAGATTGCGATTGGGCATGTGCAGGTCGATGGCTGCGCATGTGCAATAGGACTCCAGGGTCATAAACCTGGAAGTCTTCTTCTGCATGCGCGGGTCTCCAGGAAAATGGCGTCCGCATCTTATCCTGGGGACATGTCTACTGTGCATGCACAAGTCACCGGGAGAATGGCCCCCGCCATTTGCCCTGTGACTTTTGCTGCTCTGCAGAGTTGGTTCGGCGCTGTAGAGCAGCACTCTGGAGACTGCAGAGAGGTAAGTACCCCGGGAGTTTTATGGTAAGGCACCACCAAGGGAGGGTTAAGGTTAGTGGGGGAGAGGGGATGGTTAAGATACTTACCTTCCTTTGTCGGGATCTCCTCCCATTGGGGATCCAAGGCCGAGATTTGAACCGGCGGTAAAAACAGCTGCCGGAATTTCAATCCCATTCCCCAGAGACAAACCGAGTCCCGGTCTTCCCACAAGTTGGATCTCGGATCTAAAAACTGTATCTCGCGTGTTTTCAATTACATGTAAATCCCTCCCTTGTGATTTCAGGTGCCAAATTAGTCAGAATTGACTGGAAATTAATGGAAAGTCATGTTATTGATGGTGATAATACTATAGTAATAAAACAGGTACTAGTTACATGATCTTAGCTGTTTTTAGCAATTTCTTAAAAGAAATCCAAAACCAAACCAAAACACTTGAGTGTGGTTTTACCAAGAGCAAAAACAAAAACCTTTGAGGATGGTTTTGCCAAAACAAACAAAAACAAAAAACGGGGGTCCGCGCACATCTCTAATTCTAACTACCTCAAGTATTGCTTCCTTTTCCTATAAGGAATCCAGAAACAGTTGTCAGCAAGTCCGCAACAAAGCACTATTGCATGTTTAACACAATGAAGCATAAACGCAGTGAGTACAGGGTTAACAATATTTCAAGAAAACATTTAAAGACAATTTGACAAATGTTTACTACTGTAGCAACTCTTAGTGACACATTATGTATTGTTGCCAATTATCACTAATTTTCTCGTACAGCCCCAGATCAAAAGATTGCCACTAAAAATGTCCCAATTTTGAAATAAAATTACTAATTGTATATGGTGAAATGACAGCTCAGTGGTTAGCATTGTTGATCTACAGAGCTGGGGCTTTGGGTCGTGTTCTGCTCAGGGTGTTATGTTTGTTCAGTTTGTATATTCTCTGTGCTTGTGTGGGTTTACTTGGTGCTCCAGTTTCATCCCCGTGTGCAGGGCCGGATTACTAATGGGGCGGGTGGAGCTGCAGCTCCAAGCCCACTATGAAAATAGGCCCACAGTATCCCCGGCAGTGCACTGCAGACAGCGCTGACAGGAAAAAAAAATCCGTTTACAGTGCCTGCACTGTACTGAATCCGACAGCACGCTGTCTGCACTGCAGTGTGTGAGGATCCGTACAGTACTTCCTAAACACGGGCGGATGATTCACCCCTCTCCCATGCCAACATCGGCAGTCTGAAGCTCCGCCCCCAGACAGCTTAAATTCCGCCCCTAGACACCCAACTATCCTTCTTGCAGTCAAAGCTCCGCCTCCTTACTCCCGAAGCTCCGCCCCCAGGTCCTGCTTAAGCAACCCAGCCTGTGTCCCCTGGTTCACTAGAAGCTAGAGTCCCCGCTGAAGCCCTGCCCTTTCACCCCCTCACCAGCCATTCCTGGAAACTGGCTTGACAACTGGGAGCTGGCCCTGAAAATTATGAGATTAGGGTGGAGCGCAGAGGCTGAACTGACTTGCACAGGATGGAAGATAGTTGTCACCAGCTGAAAAACAGCATGCATAACCAGGTCAGTTCAATGTCTGCCAGCTATAATGTATTGTATGTGTTTATTTATGTATATATATGTGTGTGAGTGTATGTATGCATGGGTACATATGTGTACATGTATGTACAGAATATACTGTATGTATAAATGTATGTGTAAATATATATATATGGGGCTGCTGCCAGGGCTGCCAAGAGTCGGGCCGTGTGAAGGGAGTGTGCTCTAATAGCAGTAGGCATGGCCATACCCCATTAAGAAAAAATAAAATAAAAAAAAATTGTTGGCGCTGCGCACTGGGGGTGCTGTGAGCCCCTTACCCCAGCGCATGTCCGGCGGGGGGATGGGGCGGGCGCGCGCTCACAGGATGTTGGCTCACACCCACAGGCAGAGGAGACTGGCAAGCAATCTCCCTTTTGTAGCCCAGCACACAGCAGCGTGTGCTGGGCTGCTCAGCAGTCAGGAAGGAGGGGGGCGGTGTCGTACTCGGGTACCTGCCCCCTTTCCTCCCCTTGGCGCCCCTGGGTGCTACATCACCTTCAGGCAGCTATGTTGGCCTCCTACTCTGGCTCTGCTTCACTAAAGCAGTGTATATCTGTGTTGACACGCTGGCTGCGATGCACACAGTATGGAGCAGTGGTGTTTCTAGAGAGGAGGGGGCCCACGTGCAGTCTCCAACACAGGCCCCCTAATCTCCGTCCAGTGGCCAGCTGCGCACTGAGTGGACCAGCGCCGCACTTATAGACTCTGGGCCTGATTCAGACCTGGTCGCTCTGACACAGCGCTTGCTCTGAATCAGGGCCGGGTTTTTTTTTTTTTTAGAACTGCCTCCTGGCCGCTCGCATAGCTGTGGGTGCCCACCCACAGCTACAGCGAGCGGCCATGATGATGGTCGCGATGGTCAAGACCATTGCGACCATTGGGCTTGCGACGAGACCCTTGTGATAGGGTTTCGTTCATCGCAAGCCCCAGAGAGCTTTCGGCTCTAACAGAGCCGGAAGCTCTCCACTGACATCACTCGTGATGTCAGTGGGGCCGCTCCCAAACGGCAAACGTTCCCTCAGGAATGCCTCCGTTTGGGCAGCCACCCCTCCGGCCCACCCACCAAGCGGGGCGAGCTGTCACTCCACATCGACAGCTCGCCCCCTTTGGTGCAAGATCCGGAGCGACGGATTGCCCGTCGCTAGCCGGGTCTCTCGCATGCGCACGACGGAGCCGGCTCCGTCGTGCACATGCGCTGTGGGCCACCATCGACCCGGTTGCGAGCGCTCAGCGCTTGCGACCGGGTCTGAATCAGGCCCTCTGGGCACTAGAGTGTACCCAGAGTCTATAGCGCATACACAGGTCACCGGGAAAATGGCCGTGGCACGGACTCCAGAGCCGACATGGGACTCCGGAGAGGTTCGTTTTATGGGTGCAGGGTATGCGGTGCGGCCCGCACACCCTGCCCCCATTATAGATATTACCCTGGCATGGAGGGAGGTAGGAGTGAAGGATGGGGGAGATAGGAGGATGCAGGGCTGTGCTGTATTATAGATATAGGGCCTAATTCATGGTCAGATGCAGATGAGGGATTCCACACAGTTTTTCGATCAGAAAACTGCGGATTCACAGGATCCATTCTGCATATGTGCAGAACAAGTTCTGCGATATCGCTCACAGATCCCCCAAGGGATCTGATTTACATGCTGCGGCATTTGGGAAGGTGGAGTGTGGGCATGGCGGTCACTGTAACACTCTCTGCTTTATATGCTTTATATATATATATATATATATATATATATATACACAGTCAGGTGCATTAATATTGGGAGATTGACAGAATTTTCATATTTTGGCCTCTATTCACCACCACAATGGCTTTGAAATGAAACAAACAAGATGTGCTTTAACTGCAGACTTTCAGATTTAATTTGAGGGTAATTACATTCAAATCAGGTGAACGGTGTAGGAATTACAACGGTTTCTATATGTGCCTCCCACTTTTTAAGGGGCCAATAGTAATGGGACAAACTAAACAATCCTAAATCTAACTTTCACTTTTTAATACTTTTTTAGCAAATTCTCTGCAGGCAATTACAGCCTGAAGTCTTGAATGCATAGACATCACCAGACGCTGGGTTTCATCCCTGGTGATGCTCTGCCAGGCCTCTACTGCAAATGTCTTCAGTTCCTGCTTGTTCTTGGGGCATTTTCCCTTCAGCTTTGTCTTCATCAAGTGAAATGCATGCTCAATCGGATTCAGGTCAGGGGCCATTGCATAACATTCCACTTTTTAGCCTTAAAAAAGTCTTTGGTTGCTTTTGCAGTATGCTTCGGGTCATTGTCCATCTGCATTGTGAAGTGCCGTCCAATGAGTTCTGAAGCATTTGACTGAATAAGAGCATATAATATTGCCCGAAACACTTCAGAATTCATTTTGCTGCTTTTGTCAGCAGTCACATCATCAATAAATACAAGGGAACCAGTTCCATTGGCAGCCATACATGCCCACACCATGATACTGCGGTGGTGTTTTGGATCATGAGCAGTTACTTTCCTTTTCCATAATCTTCTCTTCCCATCACTCTGGTACAAGTTGATCTTTGTCTCATCTGTCCATAGGATGTTGTTCCAAAACTGTAATGGCTTTTTTAGATGTTTGGCAAACTCTAATCTGGTCTTCCTGTTTTTGTGGCTCACCAATGGTTTACATCTTGTGGTGAACCCTCTATATTCACTCTTGTGAAGTCTTCTCTTGATTGTTGACTTTGACACATATACACCTACCTCCTGGAGAGTGTTCTTGATTTGGCCAACTGTAGTGAAGGGGTTTTTTTTCAACAGGGAAATAATTCTTCTGTCATCTACCACAGTTGTTTTCCGTGGTCTTCCCGGTCTTTTGGTGTTGCTGAGCTCTCCGGTGCATTCTTTCTTTTTAAGAATGTTCCAAACAGTTGATTTGGCCACACTAATGTTTTTGCTATCTCTCTGATGGGTTTGTTTTGATTTTTCAGCCTAATGATGGCTTGCTTCACTGATAGTGACAGCTCCTTGGATCTCATATTGAGAGTCAACAGCAACTGATTCCAAATGCAAATGTCACACCTAGACTGAACTCCAGACCTTTTACCTGCTTAATTGATAATGAAATAACGAGGGAATAGCCCACACATGTCCATGAAATAGCTTTTGAGTTGATAGTCCCATTACTTTTGGCCCCTTAACAAGTGGGAGGCACATAAAGAAACCGTTGTAATTCCTACACCGTTCACCTGATTTGGATGTAATTACCCTCAAATTAAATCTGAAAGTCTGCAGTTAAAGCTCATCTTGTTTGTTGCATTTCAAAGCCATTGTGGTGGTGAGTAGAGGCCAAAATATGAAAATTCAGTCAATGTCCCAATATTTATGCACCTGACTGCATATATATATAATATAATATATATATTCTTAGTGTGTATTGTATACCTTGACAAAGGGTCATCACGGCCCCGAACGTTGGATTTATGTGAATACATATCGTTAACTACTACAAACCCATAGTGCCGCTGTTTTTCTTATCGGATGCTACAGTTTCATGGAGGGCACCCGGGTCCAGTTTCCCATTTGGTGGAGTGCCGGGCTATTCGTTCAGTATATATATATATATATATATATATATATATATATATATATAAAAAATATAATTCCTCTGTCTCTCACACAAGCACATCTAATAAAAAAGATCATATAACTGCTCCTGCAGGTAATAGTATAATTGATTTTGAATTTCTTCTCAGAGTGCGGATGTACAAAAGTATTCCCCATCTCCAAATATGCATCCGTGACACCTTACACACCCTTTCTTGCATGATAGAAAATTTGTATTTTCCCCCACCTTCCAGGGAGAGAGATTTTTATGGGCCACCACATCACCAATATTTTGATGACGTCCGCAGCAAGGTAACAACCTCAAATCTACCAGGTTGTTATCCTGCTACAGACGCAGTAAAAGTTAACCATTGTCACCATGGTCCATCGTTGCCATTATTTTTTTAAAACAACAGCTAAATAGACAGTTCATTTATTAATTTACTGCAGTGGTTAGGAATATGGGATGGACACTTATAAAATATGCCAATATCAGTGAACAATTTAGATATATTTTCTTTTCTTGTTAATCTAAACTATTGTAGCAGTCCAGGAAAGGTAGACCATACAGTTCACACTCTTTCACAATATTTTTTTCTTGTAATAGTGGAACTATTAAGTGGGTGAAGTTAAATGCCACCTATGCCCTCCATGGAGATAGTCACACACACTGTGTAGACCACATCCACACACTATGCATGCCCCACATCATTAGTCCCACTGCCACAGCGCTTGTCACACTCCCCCTGCAGCGGCACACAATAGGCCCTTCATAAATTTCAGCTCCAGGCCCATGTGGACCTTAATCTGGCACTGCCCGTGTGTGCTTATAAAATGTAGACTGTACGCTCCACTGGGACAGTGAATGATAAAGCAGTCTCTATAAACTGATGTGTAATTTGTGCTATATTAATAAAGACTAATAATAATATTCTGTATATTGATTGTAATTCTCACTTTTTTACTCTTTCTCTTCGAATTATAAATATTTATTACTTCTACGGGATAATTAAGTCCAGTGAACATGTTATGGGAATTGTAGTGTTTTTCTGGTAGCCAACATTGTGAGTGTCATGCTTGAATATGCCTGCTTACCAGCTGTGTCCCCAGAAATTATTTTAAAATGATGGCAACAATGTATTATGCTTCTGTAGAAATTACTATTGAATTATAAACATAATTTACGTAAATATACTCCGCAATAACTTTCCACCTATAAATTCTGGAATACTTGAGCAAAGAAGACACAAATTATATAAACTCATATATGATATACATAATCCAAACACCATTATAATCAACATGAACCAATATAAAAAGAAAGGTAATTAAATAATCAATCAAATATACAGAACAAAAGAGATACAACTAAAGAAAAATACTTTCTATAATACCAAAAGAAATTGATATTAAAACACACAAAAGAAACACCTACCCTAATAACAATAATTCACAGATATGCACCTAACCAAAATGACAGTAAATAAAACACTTGTTACAATATCAAACCTAATATATTAGAATAATGAAAGCAAGCAATAAGAAACCCCCAACTATAATATAATGATGAAAGCAAGAAATAATAAAACCCACTATATTAAAATCTTGTACAGATACTAAAAGTAATTAGAGTTATAGTAGAGCAAATACATGTTTTCCCATTCTAGAAGTTATCAACTGAGCATCTTTATTATATTAACTAATAGGGGTGAGCGGGTTCGGATTTCTGAAATCCAAACCCCCCCGAGCCCCCCCGATCCGAGGCCAATCCGAGTCAGGCTCGACTTTTCCCGCTTGATTCGGATCTGAAATCGAGGCAAAACATCATCATCCCGCCTTCTGGGTCTCGCGGGTTTTGGATCCTATATAAGGTACCCGCGTCGGCGCCATTTTCTCACTCGGCTGTGGACAGTGAAGAGGGAGGGTGGGAGTTAGGGCTGGCTGGGCTGTGTAGTGTAGTGTAGTGCAGTGTAGTGTTGTGCTGTGCTGTGCTGTGCTGTGCTGTGCTGTGCTGCGCTGTGCTGCTGTTGTCCATAGGGGATGTGTCCACTCCTCCAAAGTCCATAGGGGCTGGCTGGACTGTGTTGTGCAGTCAGTTGTCCATAGGGGCTGTGTCCACTCCAAAGTCCTGTGCAGTGTCCCAGTCCTAAAGGGGTGCTGTAGTGTTGTCCAGGGGATGCTCTGTCCATCAGGGGTGCTCCCCCCAAGTGGAAAAAAAAAAAAATTCTGTGTTTGTGAATTGTGTGCACAGTAGCCGCACGTGCATCAACAAAGTAGTGCCAAGCGTGCGCCTGTGTCATAAGTGAAGGGCCAGCTGGCTTGACCGTTAAAGGGTGCTGAAACCCCCAAAGTGCACATCAAACAAAATAAAAAATATTTTCTGTGTTTGTGAATTGTGTGCACTGTGGCTGCACGTGCATCAACAAAGGAGCAGCGCCAAGCGTGCGCCTGTGTCCCATTAGTAAAGGGCCGGCTGGCTTGTCCGTTAAAGGGTGCTGTAACCCCCAAAGTACACTCCAAACAAAATAAAAAAATATTTTCTGTGTTTGTGAATTGTGTGCACTGTGGCTGCACATGCATCAACAAAGGAGCAGTGCCAAGCGTGCACCTGTGTCCCATAAGTAAAGGGCCGGCTGGCTTGTCTGTTAAAGGGTGCTGTAACCCCCAAAGTACACTCCAAACAAAATAAAAAAATATTTTCTGTGTTTGTGAATTGTGTGCACTGTGGCTGCACGTGCATCAACAAAGGAGCAGTGCCAAGCGTGCGCCTGTGTCCCATAAGTAAAGGGCCGGCTGGCTCATTTCTTAAAAGGTGGTGTAACCCACAAAGTGCACTAGTCTCCAACAAAAATAAAAAATTATTTTCTGTGTTTGTGTGCGCCTTAGCCGCACGTATATATCAATATAACATAGATGGAGGACCAAACTTTCTCTGATAAAAATAAAATAGGGAAAGATCAAGAACCATTTCCTCCTAGTGCTGTTGCTGCTGCTGGGAGTTGTTCATCATCCCAGAGAGGAAGTAGCAACACCACTACTTTTACTAAACAATTGACCCTCCAACAGTCCTTAGCGAGGAGGATGAAGTACGACAGCAGTCATCCTGAAGCAAAACGTATAACTGAGGCCTTGACTGCTATGTTGGTGTTAGACGTGCATCCGGTATCCGCCATTAGTCCAGTGGGATTTAGACAATTGATGGAGGTAGTGTGTCCCCGGTTCCAAATCCCATCTAGATTCCACCTGCATCCTCAAAGCAGCAGCGACAAGCGTGCGTCTGTCTGTTAAAGGGTGGTGTAACCCCCAAAGTGCGCTCCAACCAAAATAAAATAATCTTTTTTTCTGTGTTTGTGTGTGAAATGTATGCGCAGTAGCCGCACCTGCATTCTCAATGCAGCAGCGACAAGCGTGCGTCTGTCTGTTAAAGGGTGGTGTAACCCTCAAAATGTGCTCCACAAAAAATAAAAAATTCTTCTTTTTTTTTCTGTCTTTGTGAATTGTGTGCACTGTAGCTGCATGTGCATCAACAAAGGAGCAGAACCAAGCGTGCGCCTGTGTCCCATAAGTCTGTTAAAGGGTGGTGTAACCCCCAAAGTGCTCCAAAAAATTAAAAACTATTTTTTTTCTGTGTTTGTGACTTGTGTGCGATGTAGCCACATGTGCATCGACACAGTAGCAGCGCCAAGCGTGTGCCTGTGTCATAAGTCAAGGGCCGGTTTGGACATCTGGTCCGGACTGAAGGACGCGCCAACAATTTCTGACAAGTCTACTGTCACTGCATATGATACTGTCCTCAAAGCAGCAGCGACAAGCTTGCGTCTGTCTGTTATAGGGTGGTGTAACCCTCAAAGTGTGCTCCACAAACAATAACAAAATTCTTCTTTTTTTTTCTGTCTTTGTGAATTGTGTGGGCTGTAGCCGCACCTGCATCCTCAAAGCAGCAGCAACAAGCGTGCGTCTGTCTGTTAAAGGGTGGTGTACCCCTCAAAGTGCGCTCCACAAACAATAGAAAAATTCTTCTTTTTTTTCTGTCTTTGTGAATTGTGTGGGCTGTAGCCGCACCTGCATCCCCAAAGCATCAGCGACAAGCGTGTGTCTGTCTGTTAAAAGGTGGTGTAACCCCCAAAGTGCGCTCCACAAAAAATAAAAAATTCTTCTTTTTTTTCTGTCTTTGTGAAATGTGTGGGCTGTAGCCGCACCTGCATCCTCAAAGCAGCAGCGACAAGCGTGCGTCTGTCTGTTAAAGGGTGGTGTAACCCCCAAAGTGCGCTCCAACCAAAATAAAATAATCTTCTTTTTTTCTGTGTTTGTGTGTGAAATGTATGCGCAGTAGCCGCACCTGCAACCTCAAAGCAGCAGCGACAAGCGTGCATCTGCTTGTTAAAGGATTACATCGGTGACAGCATCCAAGTTGGCATGTCAGACAGTCCGTACATGTACTCGCAGGAAATAGAGGCAATTTGGAGGCCCCTGTAGAAACTGGCTCTATTTTACCTGAGTTGCCCCCCCTCCAGTGTGTACTCCGAAAGAGTGTTTAGTGCAGCCGGGAACCTTGTCAGCGAAAGGCGTAGGAGGTTGCTTCCACAAAATGTGGAGAGGATGATGTTCATAAAAATGAATTATCAACTCTTCCAGGGAGACCAGCCTCCATACTGTACAGAGGGACCTGTGGTGGTGGATTCCAGCGGGGACGAATTAATACTCTGTGAGGATGAGGATGTACACAACACTGAAGAGGGTGAGGAATCGGTGAATAAGGAGGATGAGGACGACATCTTGCCTCCGTAGAGCCAGTTTGTGCAGGGACAGATTAATTGCCAGCTTGTTTTGTGGGGGCCCAAACGAACCAGTCATTTCAGCCACAGTCATGTGGCAGGCCCTGGTGCTGAAATGATTGGTTTGTTAAAGTGTGCATGTCCTGTTTATACAACATAAGGGTGGGTGGGAGGTCCCAAAGACAATTCCATCTTGCACCTCTTTTTTTTCTTTGCATTATGTACTGTTTGGGGCCTAGTTTTTCAAACTGCCATCCTGTCTGCCACTGCAGTGTCACTCCTAGATGGGCCACGTGTTTGTGCCGCCCACTCGTGTCGCTTAGCATAGTCATCCAGCTACCTCGGTGCAACCTTTTGGACATAAAAACACTATTGTGAGGTGTGAGGTGGTCAGAATAGACTGGAAATGAGTGGAAATTAAGGTTATTGAGGTTAATAATAGCATAGGAGCAGAAAACCCCACAAATTCTGTGATTTTAGCTGTTTTTATGCTTTTTTTAAAAAAAATACAGATCCAAAACACAAAAGCCAGAACCCAAAACACGGAAGGGTGGTTTTGGCAAAACCAATCCAGATCCAAAATACGAAGAAAGATCCAGATCCAAAACCAAAACACAAAACACGAAAAGTGGCCGGTGCACACCCCTATTAACTAATTGTGCTGCTGTTCTGTATGCCCACAGCAAGGACATTGATTCATGTACAAAGTGTTTTTCATGAATCGGACCAATTAACCAATCGGGAAGTCATGTGGCATATATTGGTTATGCATGGACTATAGCACCACCTCCTGACAAAGTCCTATGATGACGAAAAGCGTTGATTTTGTTTAGACCAGTGGCACATGCGCAGTAGGCTGGAATCCAAACAGAGGCTTGGAATGGAATAAGCTGTGGAAGTCCTGCGAGATTAGGCTGCGTCTCCAGTGTGGGGAGTAAGCTACAAAAGCGTGCTATATGCACTTTTTTAAAGCTGTGCACATTGTATGTGTGTTTTTATTAGTTGCTTGTATGAATTAAACCTGTTTGGAAGGTACTTTCATCATTGTCTGCCCCATTGTATACAACTTTACAGATTAAAAGCACAGGAGAAAAAACAATTTGTGGTAAGCTGCACTGCTTATATATGGATGATATTGATGCTGCGTGGAGAATATAAGAGGCCGCAGTATTAGAGGTGTACAATATAATATAATTTGTGACATATATATGTGTGTGTGTGTGTGTGTGTGTGTGTGTGTGTGTGTGTGTGTGTGTGTGTGTGTGTGTGTGTGTGTGTGTGTGTGTGTGTTTCTCACTTGTGTATGAGGGCAGAGACAGTAATGATGTCAAGAATATTTGCCAAAAAGAATTCTGTATTTTTCAAGCATTGTGTGTTGAGGTGCAGTGTATATTTCTGTTGTAACTGTGTGCGGTGGTATCTCCATCATCTGCACCCCAAAGCAGTTCTTGCAAAGGAATGTGACAGCTGTATTAGCATTAGATGTCCAATATCCTTCATCTATGCATTTGATTTTAGATGATTAGTTGAGGTCATGTGTCCACACTACCAGAACAGCAATTCGTCACCTGTACCAGGACATTAAAAAAAATTATTCTTGGCCTAGAAAATGCCATTGTTCTGTCTATCCATTTAACTACAGATATGTGGACAAGTGGTATTGGTCAAACTAAAGATTACATGACTGTGACAGCCCACTGGTTGGGTGTATTACCTTCAGCAGCAGCAGTATCTAACACACTACACCAGCTCATTAACAGGCTGGCTACTCTCTGTATCACCAGCTTCACTAAGGGACACTCCTGTGTCAACCTGTTGGAAAAACGCAGGAATGTGATAGCATAATGGCTTACCCTGCAAAGACTCTTGCCTGCTCATTGCATATTCATTTGGACTAATCCTGTATACTTCAGCCTTTATTACTCC
The DNA here is from genome assembly GCA_031769625.1 of Taudactylus pleione. Taxonomy (NCBI): domain Eukaryota; kingdom Metazoa; phylum Chordata; class Amphibia; order Anura; family Myobatrachidae; genus Taudactylus; species Taudactylus pleione. The sequence goes on from JAUIMM010000106.1 coordinate 1,169,088, forward strand.
TCTGAGAGTTCCACTTCACCTCCACTACTCTTCTAAGCATGACTGTTCCAAGCTTGCTTCTGGGACTCTGTTCATTGAACCAATTGAACTATGGTGTTTGTTGTGCTGACGGTCCTCTCACTGAGCTTTGGGGTTTGTGCTGAGTTTCCAGAGAAGTGGCCGACTCTGGGTGCTGGGGACTGGGTACTGGATCTTCATCCTGCTCTGAGGGTGTAGGCTCCAGGCACCTAGCACTGGTAGTCGGGTTGTACCACTTTCATTAGATTACAGCCAAGCTATTGGTTATCTCAGTTACCCCTTGCCCAGTTCCTGAGTTCTCAAGTATTGGTTCCAGCTCCATAGTCCTGAGGGTGAGAGCTAGGTTTGAGTTCCTCTCAAGTAGTTCATGTGCTGTAATATATCGGTATAGCGTACAACACTGAATAAGGCCTTATATCACTATGCACAACATTACTGTACTACCTCCCCACACCACATTACTGCAATATATCACTGCACTACCTCCCCCACTACATTACTACACTACCTCCCCTCACTGCATACCTGCATTACCTCTCCACACTACATAACTGCACTTTCTCTCCACACAACATCACTACACTACCTCCCCTCACTGCATACCTGCACTGCCTCTCCAAACTACATAACTGCACTTTCTCTACACACAACATCACTACACTACCTCCCCTCACTGCATACCTGCACTGCCTCTCCACACTACATAACTGCACTTTCTCTCCACACAACATCACTACACTACCTCCCCACACTGAATAACTACACTACCTTTCCACACTGCATAACTGTACTACCTCTCCACACTACATAACTGCAGTACTTCTCCACACTACATAACTGTACTACCTCACCACACTATATAACATCTCTTCCTTTCCTCACTGCATAACTGCACTTCCTCTCCACACTGCATTACTGCACTTTCTCTAAACACTTCATACAGGAGCTGCACTTCCTCTCCACACTATATAACTGCACTACCTCCCCACACTACATCACTACACTACATCACTGCACTACTTTACTTCACTAACCCTCCCATAATGTTAGAATACAACCTTCACAGGCATTTATCTTTATGAAGGATTTTTATGTCTCTTTGCTCTGATCTCTGTTCAAAAAGCAGTCCCAGAGGCAGGAGAGGGAGGCACCCTCAGACAGGATAGGGGGTAAGGAGAGGTGGACCTGAGGATGGGGATGGGAAGCAGAAGAGGGAGACAGCTGGGTAAAGCAGCAGGAAGGGGGTTGGCTTGGTCCGTGGTTGGGAGGGACTATTCTGGGCTAGAGACGAGCGGTTCGGTTCTTCTGAAAATTGAACACACCCGAACTTTGAGGTTCGGAGTCGAACCAAGTCCCGACTCTGATTATTTTTGGGGTTCCGAGTAGTAGAGCTAGATACATCCCTGGGTCATTCTAAACACAGCCCTCTGTGCAAAGTATCCTTCTCTAGATTTCCCAGGGTGCACACCCTAATGAAATATGCCGTGCATGCCAATGCGTACTTCTCACTCTGCATCAGCCATACAAACTACACACAGATAGGGATCTAACTGGAATTGAACCCATAACACAAACACTGTAAGGCAGCAGCCAATGTACCACCATGTTGCCATCTACATGAAAAATGTATGCTAATAATTTTGTTTCTGTGTCCTCTTCCTAGGCAGATAATCTACAAAGTCACCTGAATATTTGGCTTGCTCTTTTTAATAAAACAAAGTGCCGCATCACCAGTCTGCTCCCTATTTCTATCGTCTTACAGACATGAAGTCAGGTGTCAGTATAGCATAAGATTTTGCCCAATAATCAAATTTCTTCATTGTCATAAGCTCCTGAAATGCTTACACATATTTTTTGTGTATTGTACAGTTAGAGGTTCTTTAAGTTAATAAGAAACACCTAGGTTCCCTTTTAATGCACCATTCCATATCACACCTTAGGATAAACTTTTAAAAGTTTGTGCAGCACATTTTGTTTCCTGGTATGTGCTGACCTATTATTCCATTCTAAACATACATGGGGTAATAATTTCATAATGTGCTGTTGACAGCTGAAGATCAAATAGGTCCTGACTTTTCACAAGCTGCAAGCGACTATCACCTTGTGAATTAAATGCACACAGCACAATCAAATTACGCTATGTGCTAAGAATCTCAATAAACTTTTTTTCTTTTTCTTCTTTCACCAAAACCCTACTGACTGTGTAAAAATAGATTTATTCACAGCTGCCCCTTTCCTTATATAGCTCCAGAAAAGTCTCCTAAAAGATTGCAGATACAGTATATTTTCTAAGTTTTACTGCTGCAAAAAATATATTGCACGTTGTATAAATAAATGATCATTTCTTTGCAGGGATCAGAAGATCATTCCTGTGCTTGGGGCATGTACTAAAGTTGACTGTTTATGTACAACTGTAGTGAAATGAAAACAGCAAAAGACATACAGAGTGCATAGTATAGATCCATATGGCCACAGTGCCAGGCACACACCTTTGGAAGTGTTTAATGATTCTTCAAGACACTAACGAGATTAAAAACGCATTTCCTTTCCTCAAGAACTGCACATCAGCATATTCATATTTCATATCAGACATCTGCCATTGATTGTATTAAATTTAACTAAAATTAGATGATGCTCTCAAAATGAAAGAGGCCTGTGCCAAATCACCATCAGCAGAAGTTTGCTGGGGTGTTTAAGACCTAATATGTAATTAGGAGCAATTTTTTAAGCTCAGAAATGATCTGCTCTTATTAATCACATAGAGAAACAGGGACCATTGCCAAAGCTCTTCGCGAATTATCCATCTTCCTACGGCAGGAACCTTTTAAATATAGATTTCTTCCCCACTCTGTATGAGAGTTGATAATAGAATAAACCTTTTTAATGTAACAATACATAAAAGATGCTTTATTACTCTATCCGTATTATAGCATAAACAATGTTAAAATGACAAGCAGTGATGGTGGCTACATTAACAGGACATTCCAGGTGGCCCTACTTAGAGGAGTCTGTACTGCTGCCAATGCTCCTAATGTGTGGCTTATCAGAAAATAATAGCTGTGCAAGTAGTAATTAAAGGGGTTCTGCACCTAAAATATATCTTCACCTGTCTTATCCAGTGCAAGATTAAGACTCCACGCAGCTATAGGCAATATATTGCATTTGGACCCCTTATTATCCCCTCCATTTGTCACAACAGGAGCAAAACAAAAAGGATTTTGGTAATTTAATCAGTGCTCTCTGTGGCCGAGGCAAGAGTCTAGGTTTCATAATCAATGATCCGGCTGTACTCCTCCCTCTTTATGAAGTACTCTATTTTAATATTACAGATAAGTAGCTCTCAGCAACAATCCTCAACCACTCCCAACAAGACATGTTTTGAGGCAGGGCCGAAACTAGGATTTTTGTCACCTGGGGCAAGATAGTAATTTGCCCCCCCCCCTGGTAATTCCCCATAGTAATCCCCCCTGTAGCAGTGCCCATATAGTAATGCCCCTATAGTAGTGCCCATATAGTAATGCCGCAGTAGGAGTGCCCATAAAGTAATGCCCATGTGGTAATGTCCATATGGTAATGCCATATGGTAATGCCCCCAAAATAATGCTCCTGTAGTAGTGCCCCCATAGTAATGCCCCTGTAGTACTGCCCATATGGTAATGCTCCAGTCGTAGTGCCCATATAGTAATGCCCCCATAGTAATACCCCCATAGTAATGCCCCTGTAGTAGTGCCCATATGGCAATGCCCCCATAGTAATGCCCCTGTAGTAGTGCCCATATGGTAATGCCCCATAGTAAGGCCCCTAAAGCGCTGCTTACACAAAAAAACAATACTTACCTTAAATCCCGCTCCTGAGTCCGCCAACGTCCAGTCCGCCTGGCTGCTCCTTGGAACTATGGGAGAGAAACGTCATGACGGAGGACAGGAGTTGAGAAGTACTTTTTATAGAACAAATAGAATTACATTATAGCATTACATTATTCTCAAACTTATCACAGCTGTGATTTTGCATGGAACGCAGCTGCAAAAATATGCTAATAGTTCCAAAGTTTACCATTGCATAAGGAAGCTCACTGCTGCCTTCTCTTCTGCGTACAACATTGTGGACCAGTGTAAATAAATATCAGTAACATCAATGCACATCGACCAGCAATGCAGGCTTTGCAGCAGGTCTGACCTGTCTCAAATACAGCAGCTCTCCTCCTGTGTATGCAATTGCAATGGCTAAGTTATGCATGCCCATACGGCGTTTACATGGTAAGATACACCTGCGTTTTTCTGTCCACCCATCCCCCCTTACCTCCCCCAAACGTTGGCTACCAGTAACCCATCTTGCGAATGGGTTCTCTGTGCGTGCCGAATTGCAAGACAATTAATGCGTGCGTGCAGTGCGGTTTATATGCATGTGCAATGGCAAACAATCACTTGTTCTGAACAATAATCACCATTGCATGCATCTCGGAATCAGGTCCTCAGTCCTCAAAGGAACCTTAAATGTCCAGGTTTTAAAGATGGTTAAACACAAATGGTTAAATCAGGATGCAACAAATACCGGGTACCAGTCCGCCATGGTGACTAAAATTTCAGCCCAGGGTCGGGATACTCTAACATAGTGCGCCACTTACTGCCAGACACCGCATTTGTACTAATCGCAAATGCATTAACATATGCGATCAGTACAGCAAAGGTCAGCTCTTCCTATAAGAGCTGTCCTTTGCGATCCACGCAGCCCCACTGACTTACGGGTTTATGACCCGGGAGTCCATCTGTGCATGCACAAAGTGACGCGGCGGCCGTGGGGAATGCAGGGAGGGATCTGATCGGATTTCTCATACCAGCGTGATGCGGTAGAAGCCCATAGGCTTCTATAGGGTAACGCCAGCAAAAGCTGGCGTTACCCTCCACATCGGAACCCCGGCGGCCACACATTAGTGCATATGGAAAATGCGGTAAAACCCCGGAAACAGGGTTTTTTATTGTATTTTCCATTTAGTGCATGTCACCCCAGGAGACTACAATATACTGTGCTCTATAGTATTGACCCTGTGAATGACAAAAGGGAGGTCTCCACACTTCATGTAGTGATAGACAGTCATGCTGAATGAGAACCCACCCCATTTCTGTTTTACCTACCTTTGCCAAACCCAGTCCCGGTACTATGGTTGACTGATCCCAGCTGTCACTAAAGACACTGTAAGCCAAGAGTAGGAGATCCTTTTAGCTGGTCTGACCGATTACTCTGCAAGTCTATCACCGTCCACAGCTGGTGAGCTGCCAAGAGATGCACACTGCACAGGATACATAGGTAATTTAACTGTTTTGGGGAGGGCAGAGTGGTGGGTCTTGGGACCTAACCCTATGTAGCTGGATTGTGGGTGGCGTTGGTTTGCACTGTGTGCGTGGTATTACTGGAGAGGTCCTGGGATGGTACATGATGCCGCTCAACAGCAGTATTCCAGGCCTGGCAGGTGCAGTACCAGTTTGCAATCCGCGCATTTGTTGAGAATAAGAAAATGATGTATAGTCTCACTGTGGATACCTTGGTAGTTAAAAGCAGTCAGAGAATTGTAAAACTACATAAGGTAATGAGCAGGTCATGGTGTGTTCTGTGCCAAGATTTTGCATATAGCCAGCAATGTGTATAAATTACACATTGTGTGTAATGGACCACACTGATTTTTCATCCAGCCTATTTGGCAAATAAGATATGCTCCCCCTATTTGGCTTCATGTATACATCTTTCCCCAAAATATTATTATTAATTGAAGGTACTACTGTGGTATAACTGAATTGGGGAACACTCAAGCATGGATATCTTTAAAACCCAGGGGTCTATTTACTAAGCAGTGTTAGGAGACAAAGGGATAAGAAAGTGATAAGGTGCCAGCCAATCAGCTCCCAACTGTCATTTTTCAAACACAGCCTGTGAGATGACAGTTGGGAGCTGATTGGCTGGCACCTTATCACTTTCTTATCACTTTTCACTCTGTCTCCTAACACTGATTTAGTAAATAGACCCCCTATAGTGTTAGGGTGCCTTGGGGACAGAGGGCCTGATTCAGAGCCGCTCGTAAGCGGCAGCTCGTTCGCTCCGAGCGATGTTTGCCCAACTGCGCATGCGTACGGATTGTTATACGCATGCGCGAACCAGTCAGTGCGGTCGAAATTCATGTGCTCGCAAAATAGCGAATGCCTGCTAATTTGAGTGACAGAATGAGGCGTTTGTGGGTGGTAACAGGGGAAGGTGTTTGAAAACGGGAAGTGGAAATCCGATCGCAGGCGTGCTTAAAGGTCAAAACGGGCGTTTTAAGGGAGTGCATAATTAATCCAGCAGCGTCATTGACTACGTCACTTGGTTTTTTTTAACTCAGAACTGCTCGCAAAATAGTGGTTGAAAAAACCAACCACAAGAATAGCGAGCAGTTCATACGCTGGTCGATGTACTCGATTAATCTAATAAATAGCGGACATGATGTATGGTGCGAGCGGCCAGGGGGCGTATTTTTCAAATTTACGTTCGCATGTTTTGCTCGCTCGTTCAGGCTTAGAGGCGTGAACAGACCGCAAAGTGCGAACGGTTCATTTGAATAGCCACCCCTTTTTAGAAAACGAACGACCGCAAATAGCGAGCGGCTCTGAATGAGGGCCAGAGTTTGGAAACACTGCATTATAGGATATAATAAGCTTCCAAGACTGACAAGCATCGACATTCTGTAATTGGTCAAGGCAATATTTCTAGAAGGGGTTTTTCAAATGCTATAGTCTGCCTCATACAATATGCAATTTACAGTATGTAATACTTCAGACTTATAAAGGGCCAGTGATCACAGTAAGCCGCTCGATGCGGCAGTTGAACCAGCCCACCTGAGCTGAATTTTTTTTCCAGATGTAAGCACTATTCAATAATTCAAGTTCCCTGCTCTACAGTATAGATGTACAAAATCAATAGCACAGATGAATATCTAATAATATAGATTTAATATCCATATAGAGCACATAATAAATACATAATATATAAAAGATTACATAAGTATATAAAAAACATTTTTATAAGTATAAAAACATATATCATTTCATTAGATACAGTGTAATGTGTCTTTAAGATCTCAATTAGCATTCAACAGATTAACTTGTAAATAAGACAGTGGATTTGGCAGGGTTAATACCCAGAGAGAACACTCTATTATGGAGTTATCAGTCCGGTCCAGCTCACTCCACCGATTGAGAGAAAGTTCTTTAGAATAGTGCAAATGTGGGCAAAAATAGATGGAGTCCGTCTATTTTTTCTACCAGCCCGAGCTCTGTAGAGCCTGTCCTGGTTCTTAAAATATAGGGGGAAAAATGCATAGGGGTCCCCTGTATTTTAAAAACCAGCACAGGGCTAAGCTGAGCCGGTCCTGGTTGTGGAAATACAGGGGACAAAATTAGTCAAATGCTAGTCTCAAAGATTAAGCCATGCACGTCTAACTACACACGGCCGGTACAGTGAATGTGTATTTTCCATAACCAGCACCAGACTCCTTCTAGTGGGGGTGTAATTCCACAGCCAGGGGAACCCTTTCACCGGGTCCCCTGGCCAAAGCATTACATCTGACCACTAGTCAGCCCAGGCCGGGGATCCCTGGAGAGGTGGGGACCCCCCAATGAAAGGGCCCCCCCTCTCCAGGGCACTTCAGGCCTGGGCTGATAGCCCGGGGCTATCCCCGGCACCCCTGGCCGGTGAGTGCCGGGTTGATTGTGTAAATGTGTGGAGCAAAAATAATACTAATATTGACTTTTGCTGGAGAACTACAGGCCCCAGCAAGCCTCCCCCCGCATGAACCATAAGTACCAGCATGCGGGGCAATAAAGGCCCGCTGGTACCTGTAGGTCACATGCAAAAGTAATATTAAATACGCAGACACAGAAGCCTTCATGGATCTCAGTAATCTGTGAAGGCTTCTGTATACCTCACACCTTTTAATGCTAGTCGCATTAAAAGGTCTTAGTTTACATTGGCAAATACTCACACAGATTAGCGTAGTGTAATAGCCTAGAACCCAAAAGTTTGCAGGCTATTACATTAGCGAGTACCGGCACCAGTTTACACCTTCTAAACATGCGAGAAGGTGCAAGTTGTTTTTTACTGAACACTCGCTCTCCGTTACATTTGGCCCATGGTGTGCCTTGATCATTTTAGCATCTTGGTCAGTGTGCTGCAAGAAAATGTTGAAAAACCCTGCATCATCAACAGCCTCATGTTTTTATGTCTAAACAGTACAGGATGTATTTTGCTTTAATATAATAACATTGCATGTGTAAAATACTTAAAATAATAAATCAATAAATGGTGGTATGAATCCGTTTACAAAATATGGCTGAAATGTATCAGGAAGTCATGTGAGGTGATAGAGAAGGAAATAACGTGACTAAATTTGTGTGTACGCAAACCAAGTAAAAAAGATCCCTACCACTTATGTAATATGACTCATGTTTAAAACTTCCCATGATAAAATTGTTGTTTAAAAGATATGTGTACACAATTTCGCCTATCAGGTGTAGTCAGCTCTGCCATTGCTGCGCTGGATCCTCTGCTTTTCGCCAACAACACGGAAAGGGGCAAACAATGAGTTCTATTATCACAACTCACCAAATATGCGCAATGGTTAGCACTCTATATTTATAAGAAAAGTTAATTTTAATTTTGAAATAAAGCACTTTTCCAAAGTACAGTACAGTAGGTGACATAAGAAAAATACAATGTACAAAAAGTGCAGAATGAAAATATATTAGATACTGTACATATGTTTTGGAATTAGAAAAGTGTCATCATATGTGTTCCTGTTTAAATCACTTCCTCTTAAACATTAACAAGTGTTTGAGTACTCCCACTTTTGGAATAATGTCCCAGATTTGTAGTTTAGTGCATCCTATTTGTTTTATGTATAAAGACACAAAACCAAACAGAAAGGTAAAGCTAGAAAAGGTCAGTTTTGTTCAGCAGTTTAAAATCAAATAGCCACAATAAAATCCAGCAAATAAAGATTTTCTTTCATTATTAAAGGAATTGTGTCAATTTAGATTTACTTTGTAGAAATAATAACAATTAAAAAAAACAGGAATATATTCTATAAATATTCAAGCTTTACTGTTTATGTCCATGATATTGTTTACTACATATAGAAACCCCATTAAAATGCCATTGAAATTAAGGAGCCCTTGTTATTTTTTCCCCTCAAATCAAAACAGATTAAATTAGTCTGTATTGATGTGTGATCAAAATAAAGGCGTCCCCTTTACACCAGCCATTGTTGGAAACCATTTATTATTGACTGAAAAGGAAGATTTTACTTCACATTGGACTATGGGAGATCAAGAAAGACAGATAAAGACAGAAAAAAAATATTTCCCATTGAATATAAAGTGGAGAATTAAGGTTTGAGGTGTCTTATTCAGACATATTTTATTTGTGTCTGTGTAATTTTTTTTCCTACTATTTAGAGACTTCAGTCTATTACACTGAGATTGCGACTATGTTGTCAGTATTCTTTATTACTTTATTACTCTGGCTCCCATAATAATTGTATTGTAATGAAACTTTGGCCAGAGGTGAAGTGCTCTATCGCCCGGCTCCATAGCAACATTTGTGGTAGGACCTGGAAATATTCCTCCAGCTTCCTGGGCCCACTCTCTGCTCTCAGAAGAGTGGTGGTCTTTTTGTAGTGCGAGTGGGTCCTGCCCTATAATTCAGAATAGCAAAGTACTGGCATTTAATAAAAATAAGCAGGTCTTATCCCTGCATTTCAAAAGAGCAGATAAGTGGCCTTCTTGGTTAGTGTGAGCTGGTCTTGTCCCTGCATTTCATAAGAGCAGAGTGGTGGCCATTTTGGTGAGTGTGAGCGAGGTCTGCCCCTGCACTTCATAAGAGCAGAGTAGTGGCCTTCCTGGTGAGTGTGAGCAGGTCTTATCCCTGCATTTCACAAAAGCAGAGTAGTGACCTTCTTGGTAAGTGTGAGCTGGTCTTGTCACTGGATTACATAAGCAAAGTGGTGGCCTTTTCGGTGAGTGTGAGTGGATCCTGCCCCTGCACTTATGACCTGCTAGAATTATAGGTGAATCCTCACCCACGTTTATGGGGGTGTGATACAAAAGCTCGACATGGAAAAGGTAGACACAACAAAAATAGACAGTACAGAATGTCGACAGGTATAAAAGGTCGACATGGGGGTGGTTGACACTTGTTTTTTTTTTCAAACCCTAATCTTCACTCTAACCCTTATCTTGGTGATTAACCCTAACCGTCCCTCCTAGTATCTAACCCTAACCCATCGGTAAGTGCCTAACCCTAAACCTAAGTCTACAAATAGAAAAAAACATATGTCAACCATTTCTGTGTCAAAAATTTCCATGCCGACAGTTTCAACATGTCGACCTTTTGTACCTGTCGACCTTCTGTACTGTCGACTTTTTGTCATGTTGATCTTCTGGTGCCAACCAAATCATTGTCGACCAGGGGCATATCTAGGCACACCCTGCACCCATTTATTCAATACTTACCCCTACGGAGTCCCGCGTTGATGGTAGCATTGCGGTACAAATCACCTGGAAAATGGCCACCACAGCCATTTTCCCGGCATCTTGTGCATGTGCAGTAGGGAAATCACCAGGAAAATGGCTGCTGTGCCATTTCCCCGGTAACCTGCGCATGCACAGTAGACTCTGGCACAGACTAGTGCCCAGACTCTACTGCTGCGCTCAAGTGTGCTGCCGGCCACCGGGTAGAGAGGAGGGGGCGCAAGACGGAGACTGCACACGGGCCCCCTCCTCTCTTAATACTCCCTTGTTGTCTACCTTTTCATTGTTGACTTTTTGTAAGGAACCCATTTATGCATTTCTAAGCAGGGTGAATTTCAGGCCCGTGATTTCTTGCAGTATATTGCTTAATGAGTAATACATTAATTTACCAACACTTTTAAAACAGCAATTGCTGAATACTGAAGAATGTCAACTGAGATTCTATTCCAATGCTTTAAATATTTACAATTTAACTTCTGCATTCTGTCAATACAGCTTTTACATTCAGGATGCTTTATCCACAAGCACCAGCATGCCCGGCATCCAGGGCCCAATGGAACGTGTACTGTCACATAGAAGATATAAAAAAAAAAACACAGATACCATAGAAAAAATAATTTATTTAAAATAAATACTCCCTCAATCCCTCGCTCACCACTTTAACACACAACTCCACTGGGGTCCTCTTCTTTCTTCTTACTTTTAATAAAAAGGGAAAAAAAGAAAAAACATATTAACACCACGTCATGCTGTGTATATTAGAGATTACATTACTATGCATTACTATAGTTGGGGATATTACTGGGCATGGTATACTATAAATAAAAATCAATCCTACAGTGGAACATAGGGCCTGATTCAGAGCCGAACGCTCTGACCAGAGCGCTCGCTCTGAATCAGGGCCCTCCTCAATGAAAATGGAGCGACCTCCTGGAAGCTCGCATAGCTGTGGGTGACCACCCATAGCTTATGCGAGCGTCCATGATGATAGTCGCGATGGTCAAGACCATCGCGACCATCGGGCTTGCGACGGAGACCCTGCAATAGGGTCTCGCTGCCGCAAGCCCTGGAGTGATTTTGGCTCTATCAGAGCCAAAGTCACTCCCACTGACATCACTAGTGATGTCAGTGGGGCCGGCTTCAGACGGTAGGCATTCCCATGGGAACGCCTCCGTCTGGCAGCCACGCCCCCGGCACGCCCACCAAAGGGGGCGTGCTGTCAATCAACATCGACAGCATGCCCCCTTTGGTGCGAGACCCGGAGCGACGTAGAGCCCGTCGCTATCCGGGTCTCGTGCATGCGCACGACGGAGCTCCCTCCGTCGTACGCATGCGCAGTGGGGCAACATCGACCCGCTTGCGAGCGTCCTGCGCTCGCGAGCGGGTCTGAATGACCCCCATAGTCTTTTGGTCAAAACATTACACATTTGATCGGCAAAATGTGAATCGAGATATTGTGACAGGAACTTAACAGAGCAGTGTATGAATGAAAGCCTTCAAACAACAATGAACTGTAGCAGTTTTGTAAGGGCTAAAATTCCTGAAATATTTTGTAATAGACTGTTAAGTGTCATATAGGAAAGGACTACAACTTATTGCGGGTTGGGTACGGGATGCCGGAGCTTGGGATCCCGGCGGTCAAAATCCCGATGCCAGCATCCCGACAGGATTAGGATACCGACCCTTGTCAGTCAGTATTCTAACCCTCCCCATCTACCTACCCTAACCCTCCCTCCCCGGGGCCTGAACCTAACCACCCACCTAGTGCCTAAACCTAACCTCCCCGAAACCCTAAACCTAACCTTCCCCCCTTAGTGCTTAAACCTAACCCTCCCCCTAGTGCCCAACCCTACCCCTAACCCCAATTCCCGACACTGGGATTCTGACAGGAGTCGGGATTCAGGCGTCAGCATTCTAAGCGGCCAGCATCCTGACTGTCGGGATACTGACCATATCCTGTTATTGCTGCTACAGTACTTTAGGAGAAATGGCTTCTTACTATTTTTGTTAAATATACGATGACAAAGTAAAAATTGTTATACTGTAGCTCATCTTCCACTTGAATGAATTTGAATGTATCAAATAAGAAATACAAGGATTGTTCCCTAATTTGCAGTAGATGCATTCTTTATATACTAGAGGCTGGGTTTTTCTTCTGATACATTTGGAGAGCTTTCTTCCTTTCAGCTGGGACACTTTGATGAATGACCTTGTATGTGGCTGCAAAGGACAGAATATTAAATAATTGATGAGTTACAATGTGCTTTAGCAGGCTCCTTAATATATAGCCCATCCATTGTGTGGTTTTAGATGAGCCTGCATGCTCTTGGGATGTACAAGCTTCCAACAGAAGACTTCCCTTTGTTTGTGCTGAAACATGATTCTATGATACGCCTTTGCTCCTGAAATTCAAATCCCACAGATCTTTCTTCTGCCGGTGTGAGTTCTGACGTGACACTGCTGAGATAATTTAGGAATTTGTTAGCACAAAGCCCCTGTTACTGTGAAAACAGTCCGTGGGCATCTTTTGAGTCGGGAACAAAAGCTGAGCTCTGGCTTTTGTTTCACACAGTACTGCCTGTTTGTTGTCATTCAAATCAACGGCCTATTCTGGATTAATTATTAGTAATTACTCCATTAAAAAAGAGTGAGTCTGTCTACCCAAATGAACCCCCTCTCCATTGATTTGTGAGCTGTGGTGTTGAGCATAAAATAACTCAACAGCTTGAGCATAAACCCCACACCAACAGGATATTGGATGATGCCATTGTAAGAGATCCATGTGTCTATTACTACAGTAATAGTACAGTAATGATGTCAGTCTTCACAGTCATGACTGGAATCTGTTGTGTTCAAGACTCAGACCTAGAGAACTTCAATCTGTATGCTGAATTAATGTTAAGAGGTATTTATTTCATGATCAGTTATCTCTACTTTGAGTTGCCTGTATGGAGTATGGAACAGTTATAAGTATTACAGAACATTAGACCAAAAACATGTTTATTGACATAAAAATTATATATAGCTATACATAAATAAGTATACTGTATTATATTGTTTTTACATTTGCTATGCAAGTGAATGTAAGCTATAGACATTAATACTTTTAATAGCTATAATCAGCTATTTTAGGCTTGGGAGAGGCGTTAGCATTACTGCCAGGAGTTCTGCTGTGTACAGGAAAGAATATTCCTCCAGATCTCAACTTTGTCTCAAATATCCTTCAGTTCTTCAGATTCACATTTATTCGTGAACAATGGGCCTGATTCATTACGGATCGCTATTGCGAGTGCAGCTGCGATTACGCATGCAGGTCTACTGTGAAAATATGGTAATGACTGCAATCGCAAAGCTATTATAGAGACGCCCAAAGCCAGCCCACTACCACTTTCGTACATCCTTAATACCTTGCAATCCTGCGTATACATTGGGAACATCGAGTCATGCACAATTTCAACAGGTCTGTCCTTACTCAAAAATTGCTAACCTCATCGCATGCAGTGAGTACTCAAGCTACATATGCCATAACAGTGGCTAATAAAATGTATGAAAATAAAGCACAAACCAATCAGCTCCTAACTGTCAATTTACAGGCTGTGTTTGAAAAATTGCAGTTAGGAGATGATTGGTTGGTATGTTATCTCCATCCACTTTATCTTTCTCCAAGGCTTAGTATATAGCCCCCTTATTGTAATGTTATTCCTTGTGAATGTATTTTCGGGGAAAATATATCAAGCCTTCTAAAGAGTGGAGAAAAGGACCAGTGTAGAAGTTGCCAATAGCAACCAATCAGCTCCTACTGTAGCTATCATTTATCAAGTACAGTCCATAAAATGACAGTTACAAGCTGATTTGTTTCTATGCGTAACTTATTCTGGTGATAAAGCAGCAAACTGCACGTGCATTGTACTGATGGGACCCATACTGCCAGCCAGGAACAACTGCAGGCACATTGGTGACCAAGGGGTCTATTTACTAAGCTTTGTTAGGAGATAAAGAGAACGGAGATAATGTACCAGCCAATCAGCTCCTAACTGTCATTTTTCAAACACAGCCTGTGACATGGCAGGAGCTGATTGGCTGGTACCTTATCTCCATTTTATTTATCTCCTAACAAAGCTTAGTAAATAGACCCCCAAGCGCCTAACTGCACATACATTGTACAGTGCTGATGGGACCTATACTGCCAGACAGGAAGAACTGCAGGCACATTTGTGACCAAGGGGTCTATTTACTAAGCATTGTTAGGAGAAGTGAAAAGTGAACAGTGAAATGAGATAAGGTGCCAGCCAATCAGCTCCCAACTGTCATTTTTCAAACACAGCCTGTGAGATGGCAGTTAGGAGCTGATTGGCTGGCACCTTATAACTTTTCACTTCTCCTAACACTGCTTAGTAAATAGACCCCCAAGCATCTCACTGCACATGCATTGTACTGATGGGACCCATAACTGTCAGCCAGAAAGAAATGCAGGCACATTGGTGACCAAGCGGCAAGTCGCACATACATTGTACTGATGGAACCCATACTGCCTGCGAGGAAGAACTGTAGGCATATCTCTGACCAAGCATTTAACTGCACATATATTTTTCTGACGGGGCACATAATGCCAGCCAGGAACAACTGCAGACACATTGGTGAACAAGCGTCTAACTGCGCATACATTGTACTAATGGCACCCATGCTGCCAGCCTGGATGAACTGCAGGCATATTGATGACCAAGCGGAAAACCGCACATACATTGTACTAATGGCACCCATACTGCCAGCCAGGAAGACTTGCAAACAAATTTGTGACCAAGTGGCAAACCACACATACATTGTATTGATGAGACCCATACTGCAAGGCAGGGATAACTGCAGGCACATTGGTGACCAAGCGGGAAACCACACGTACATTGTAATGATTGGACCCATACTGCCAGCCAAGAAAAACTGCAAGCACATTTGTGACCAAGCAGCATACCCCACATACATTGTACAGATGGGACCCATACTGCCAGCCAGGAAGAACTGCAGACAAATTGTAGATAAACTCAACCTTTTAAGTATATCTGGAGTAGGGATGGGACATCAAAGCCTTAACATTGGTGGCAGGTACATTTCAGCACAAAACAATGATGTTTTGGGCTAACACATTAGTGGCTTATGAAATATGACTTAATTTTTTAAAATATATGTTTTTGTTAGTACACATCCATGGTGACACACTGGCTACAAAACAGAACAGAGTGCTAAATACTAAGCTGGAAATATATCAAACCTTCTAAAGAGCGAAGAGGTGGACCAGTGGTGAAGTAACACATGGCAACCAATAAGCTTCTACCTATCATTTTATAGAATATACTTTACAAATGCCATCTAGAAGCTGATTAGTTGCTATAGACAACTTCTCTTGCCCACTCTTTGGAAATGTTATACATTTCCACCAGTCCAGTAGGTCATTCACACTGATATTCAGCAGGATCATGTTGATGGGGGTCTGCACACTTGGCACAGACAAGCAGCACCAGAATATTGTGCAGGAATCACAGCAGCACAATGCAGCTGGGACACACAGCTGCTGAGTTGTCCTGCTGAGCCTGGCAGCCACTGATAAGCTGTCCTCTAGACTAACTTTATACAGTCGCTGTCATTTTGCATGTCTCTGTTGGATTGCACAGGACCAGAAACAACTGCAACCCTTGACATGCTCTACACATTTTATATTCAACATGAATGATTAATAATAAAAATAACCCATTGTTAGGATTGGCTTAGAGATCCACATGATGCTGAGGGAGGGAGATGTGTATACAGATCAATGCAATTGCATACTGTTACAAAATATTGACCAATAACCGATAACCATTGTTCTGTGCTAAGCATCGATGTTGGAATCCCATTCCTTATCTTGAGATGAAGGAAAGACAGCTTCCATGGTTGTACTTTGCAGAAGACAAGGGGCTGTATTTATGAAGCTTCAGCTTTTGTAAACCATCGCTTCTCATAAGGTTGGGACTGAAAATTTAAAGCGGCATTCACATTCAGTGTAAAGCACACCGGGTCTTACACTTAAAGTGAGTGTTGCTTTACATTTTCAGCTCCAACCTGCAGCTTCCTAAATTCGGCCCCAGGAGTCTGACTTTCTACTGCAGTGGCATGCCGCTGCCACCTTTAATGGTGATAGAGTACAGCCACCTCTGCTGTAAATTTCTATAGTTCTAGGACAAACACATACATTTACAGCTGCTGATTTGGAAAGCGTGTGCTGTCTGCTTTTGACCTTCTGTGATACTGGATTATGATTTGATAAATATGTGCAGCCCTGAGCTTCATACAGCAATCTTTTATTTGAATTCTCTCCTTTGCAGCTGTGTACAGTAAAACTCAAGGCAGTACTTTATTTCAGCCAGCATGTGGGTGTAGAGGCCCCCATACATCAGCAATTGATTGCAGCAATCATGCAATTTGCAATCGATTAGTATAAAAATCTTTCCCTTTTTCAATCGATTGCAGATTGGGGAAATATTTTTATACACAATCGATTGTAAATTGCACGATTGCTGCAATGAATTGCTGATGTATGGGGGCCTTTAGTTATAGAGATTTATACATTGCAATCATGGTTAATATTAAGGAGTAAAATTTATACACATCAATGTTGTGTTTCAAGGGCTAAATCACACACTTACTAACATACAATTGTTATATATCGATTTTTTAGTGTTAGTAAATGTGTGATTTAGCCCTTGAAACACAACATCGATGTTGATCGATTTGAAAACTATTAAAATCGACCTTTAGTAAATGTACCCCTAAATATTGATGTTTATGGAGAAATTCTCACTTTATCATACTTTATTTGTAGTTTTCTGTGGATTCTTAGTAAAACATGTATGTATTGTTTAATCCACTTACAAGCAGTTACAGTATCAACATTACCAGCATGCCCTATCCCCAGTAAAACCTAATACTGCCTATAGACTCTAAAACAACAGCTATGAACATAGACCCTCACTCAGCAGTGCATGCAAGTGTACTGCTGAACGCAGATTCCTGGTTGTTGTGAATCTGCACGTGCACAGGGCCCATTCTGCGCATGTGCAGAACGGGTGCTACGTGATCGTATACAGAACGGCAGCAGACTGTCAGTAATTGTCTGTCAGAGTATTTTTTTTTACAGTGGAGGTACCAGTGCTGGCCGACTGCTGGCACTTGTAGTTCTACAGGTACCAAAGTGCAGACACACTGGGACCTGTAGTTCCACTGTAAAAAACAATAGTACACATGTATTATTACCCCTGCATCCATGGGCCAGGGGTGCAGGGAAAAGCCCTGGGCTTCAGCCCAGGCCTGGAGTGCTCAGGAGAGGGGGGACCCCTCTATTGGGGGGTCCCCACCTCCCCCAGGATCCCTGGCCCTGGGCTGACTAGTTTGGGGTGTCAATGCTTTGGCCGGGAGTCCCCTGGATGTGGCATTACACTCTGACTAGTTTAAGCCCTGTGCTGGTTTTAAAAATATGGGGAACCCCACACCATTTTGTTCCCGTATATTTAAAACCAGGACCAGCTCATGGAGCCCAATGCTGGTTCATAAAATACGGGGGACCCTTACACATTTTGTCCCTCATATTTTTAGAAGCAGGACTGGCTCACAGAGCTCGGGGCTGCTTATGCTTTTGGGGGGGAACCCAATGCCGTTCTTTTTCTTAATTTAACCCTATCTTTGCTTAATTGGAGGCAGAAACATTCATGGATCACACTGATCTGTGTATGTTTCTGCAAAACACGCAGCTCAGGAGGTAGTCTATTTAAAACTACTATTTTTAGCCGAGTTTGCTTAGATTACACCCATAATTATAATCACGATTCTTGGTAAATTCCTGAGTTATATTCCTGTCTACGGAAAGTATCTGCGAGTTTGGCTGATAGTGTATTTATTTCTATTTGTGTTTTCACCCACGTTTTGCAGAAAGTTTAAAGATTTCTCACCTGAATTTGCCTTTAGTAAATTTGCGAGTTGTAAAAAATGGCCAAAACACCCGTGATTGACATCTCGACCAGACACGGTTCTTAGTAGATTTACCCCTTAAAGTGAAAGGACCTAACATCCCTTTCACAAAACTGAAGTCTAGAAAGACACTGACATTCAGTAATCACAGTGTCCCTCAACAGGCCTCTGACCTGTTCCCCAGGCAGTGAGAGACTGACACACTCTTTACCAACCTCTCAAAAGGTTGTATAGCAAACACGGCTGCTAAACAACTTCTGTATATCAGCTAAAAACCTAGGGCATTTATTCCCTTGACAACATTTCAAGTGTTTTTGCCACATATCTCCTCCCCCCTGCTCCTGTTTTGACCTGTGGGGCGGTACACCTGTTGCCCCTAAGCAACAAATTTGGGACAAAGTATTCGACAGTTGACTTCATGGCCTATGCTCTAATGAAAACTGAAACTTTTGCAATGCCAAGAACCATCTAGTTATTCTCCCATTTGTCTCTTTATTCTCAGCCATCCACTTTAATGGAGCATTATCCATAATCAATCTGAATTTTTGCCCCAAAAGGTAGTTACTTAGTGTTTCTAATGTGGCATAATTTCTCTCATGTATATTAAATTTCCTACTTAAATAGATAAGAGGATCTTTTCTTTGAGACAACACAGCACCTATCCCTACATCTGTCTGCATGACAAATTCATTTTTAAAGTCAGATGTCATCAAACTGGTTGGGTGCACAATGCTACCTTCAAAGCCTGAAAAGCCCTTTCTGCCTCAGGAATCCACTTAAGTATAACTGATTGTTTATCCTTGGTAAGGTCAGTCAAAGGAACAGCAATGGTGCCAAAATTGAGTATAAAGCTTTTAAAATACACTGTGATTCCAAAAAGAGCTCTCACTTGCTCTTATTTAGGGGTTGTGGCGAATTTTGTATTGGCCTTAAATATTAAGTCAGGGCTTTATCAAACCTCTATGCCTATGGTATATCCCAGATACCATCGGGGTTTATTTATGAAGTGATGAGTTGTAAAGCACAACACTTCTGTTAGTGTTTATGCCCAACATTTAAAAGGCCAGTGCTTTTACTAGCAAGACACGGCTAGCAAAAGCATTGCCATTTTAAATATTGGCCATAAACACAAACAGAATTGTGGAGCTTTGCAACCCGACACTTGGTAAATAAACCTCTTCATCTCTTCCATCCATTAGCAACCCTTTTTTGGGTTGGCTGTCAATCATGTCTCATGGATGGAATTCAACACTGCTTGAACCCTAAGTTAGACTGCCAATCATGACTATAGATAACTACATCATGGAGAAAAGCAGCATCATACTGTCTATGGGGCCTTAGCATTTTGTCCATTATCCTCTAAAAGGTGGCGGGTGCCCCATTCAACTAAACTGGCAACATCTTACATTGGAACAGACCCTCCAGTGTAGAAAAAGCTGCCTTTTATTTTGCCTTGTTTGTGAATGGCTCTTGCCAGTACCCTTTGGTCAAGTCTAGAGTGGTACATTTTGTGCTGTTCCCAGCCATTCAATAAGTTCATTCACACAAGGCATTGGGTAGGCATCAAACTTAAACACACTATTACATTTACAGAAATCATTGCAGAAGTGTAAGCTGCTGACGTGTTTCGGAATGAGTACAATGGACTTGACCACTCACTATGTGACTCTTCCATTAGATCCAATTCCGGATTTTTTTTTTTATTTCTTTAGACACAAATTCCTGTTGGGCTTCTGGTATTCCATAGGGCTTTAGATTAACCTTAAGCCCTGGTTCAGTTATTATGTCACGTTTTATGACTGATATTTTACCAAGTAGTCAGAACACAAATCTCTATTTAGTACAAAAAATGATTTAGCCTCATGTTGTTGAATAGCTGAGAGGGTTTTTGTCTATGATTACTTCAGGAACCAAAGGTACTGCAGTTACCAATGGGATCAGGGTGGCCAACAGAGCTACTCTATATTTCCAAGATTTTATAAGATTTACAATTAGATCTGTTCTGGCTTTCTACTCCCAGGTTGGTAAATAACCTCAAACATTTTTTTTTTAATTTCAAATGGTCCTTGCCACTTGGCCACAAATTTACTTTCTACCATGCGAACCAAAATTAGCACTCTGTGACCAGGAGCAAAAATTTGTGATTGAGCATTATGATAGTACACCCTTTGTTGTGCCTGTTGGTCCTGTTCCCAGTTGTCATGATCATTCATGTTATCTGGTCCATAAATATGATATTTCAAAACTTTTGTGTGTAATACATGTAATCTATTGATCTATGTGTGACCATTTGTAAGTGCCCAGATGTATAGTAAAGTATCTGATGAAATGACAGCCCTGCGCAGTTGGTATGTCTGCAAACCTAACACTCTTTATGATGGGTTGTAACCAAGGGTGATTGAAATCCCTTGTACTGACACAGGAGATACTTCACATGACATCCTGGGCCGCAGATCCCAAGATTGTGTATTTGGGTTTGTAACCCCCCCTTTAACCTCTAAAGGGGACACTAGGTTACCAACCCCCACAACGCCTATTAAATGATATGACTATCGTTATGATCAGTGCCTCCACCCAAGTGTTTATGATGTGTGTGGGTCTACTTGGGAAAACCCAAATGATAATGCAGTGTACTAAATATTAACAATAACTCACGTTCTTCCTACTTTTTCCTTTTTCCAGGTCCGCTTCGAATACAACTATGCTCCGGGAATGACAGGTAAGTGACAACACACAAATGACATATCTTTTTTTCCCTTTATGTACTTAAGATTAATACTATACGTACTTTTCAAAACAATGTATAGAGATAAAGTTATCACAGAAAATACAGAGGCGTATTAACATTTCCTCAC
The DNA here is from genome assembly GCA_031769625.1 of Taudactylus pleione. Taxonomy (NCBI): domain Eukaryota; kingdom Metazoa; phylum Chordata; class Amphibia; order Anura; family Myobatrachidae; genus Taudactylus; species Taudactylus pleione. The sequence continues at coordinate 1,190,506 of JAUIMM010000106.1, forward strand.
AGCTGTAAACTGTGGCCTAACATAAACTATTGCTCTTCTTATTAATTACACTTAATACACAAATACGTCATTTCTTATAGAATATCCTGCTTGGTGACGAAGTGTGATAAGTTCTGAACAGTCTCTTAAAGTTAATAACCTTTAACGGTGAACTGACAATAGTAAGCAAATGTTCAATTAGTTGATGTTAAGTGGAGATAATACTCCCTTTTGACCAAGATGTGTTCCTAAATGGCGAACTGTGTTGAAGAGCTTTTATATATATTCCGTAGGTAGCTATAGCTGAGAGGTTTTAATATGATAACCCTCACAGGATTGGTCTCTTTGCGAGGCGATTAAAGTTCCTGTTCTTGGCGTATTAATAATCCTGACGTTAGATGAAAGTCAGTTGCTGTTAACAGGCTAACAAACTGACATTTTCCGCTATTATAGCACTATATCTTCAACACACACACACATATATATATATATATATATATATATATATATATATATATATATATATACAGTTTTAATTGAGCATCGCTTTTGGGATCATAGGTGTCAGCAACCACTTAAATGGAAGCAATCCTCCTATTCTGTGATTTTCTTACTGAGACTATGAGTTTTGCTTCCCTTACTAATTAATCCTCAAAGTGGAAATCCAAGAAGTGCATTGTATTGTCACGTAGTTGTATATGTTCAGTCACCGACTGACCTCATGGATAAGGATACATTTAGATGCCTGCAGGCTTAAAGGTTGTTACTCCCATGCAGATGTTTTAATGCTCTGCTAAGGTATATTCTATTGTAGCCTGGATCTTAAGTCTCCTTTAATGTTGATGTGTTAGAATGCTTATAGTGACTAGAATGTTCCTAGCAATATGGAGCTAGCAGTTCCCTCTTTACATAGTAGACTATCCACTCTGTGTGAGTGTAATACTGGGTGATGGGAGCGGCAGTGTCAAGTAACATCACTGGGATCACCTAAGCCTCCTCCTGTAGACTGTGCTTTCTGATAGCGATGACGTGAATCCTGTCATACACCCCACCTCCTTCCCGGCTGTTCACCTCAGACTCTGGGGTGTGTCACCACAAGCCCACCCCTTCAGCTCACTGAATGGCTTCCGCTCACCAGGCACAACTGCTCTCTCTCTCCCCCGGCAGCCTCCAGACCTGCGCCGGGACTACACACGGCTGCTACTCCTCTCAGCAGGTACCCTCCTCACCAGGGGTTTCCTGCCTTACTTATCCCCCCCCCCTGGCTCCTCTAATCCAGCCTCACAGCCACTACTGCCGCCCTCCTTAGGTTACCTCAGCGCAGCGCTGCGGCCCTAGATCAGAGGGCTCACGAGGGGGAACTCCAGTCTGCCAACTGACACTAGCTCTCTACTATTTATAGCCTTCCCCTCAGCCTGCCACAAGCCCCTCCCCTCTGTACCTAGTGCATGCCATTTCTAGAACCTTCCAGGATCCTTACTAATTTTGGCACCATAATTACCTATATGGCCGTGTGATGTCATGAGAAACCATATAGGAGAATTCCCTTCACTAGTCACAGATACAACAGCTCCATGTACATTCCCTTTATATTAATACCAATAAATAGCCCTCCATAACTGTACATTTCAATTCAGCATACATGAGTTTTTTATTACCCACCCTTTACAGTAAATATACTGTATATACATTGTGTGTGTCCTGTATTTGCAGGGAAAAGGTTAATTATTTAACACAGGGTGTTACAGGTTTATGACCACTGCAGCCAGAGTGTCCTGGATTGTAAATCCCCAAAACCAAGATCTAGTGTGCTAGTGTTGCTGCAATAGCCCTTTTAGCGAGCAGTCCGTCACCTAACCCTGGTCGTATTGATAAGGCAGTTCAACCTCTTAGGGAACTAGCTATGTGAAACAGGTGCCAAAGGATTACTTAAAGTGGTAATAAAAATGCCCCATTCCCCCTTGCCTAAAGAACTTTGACCTCTGACAAGAGAAGTTGTGTGAGTCACAGAGGAAACTAATTTACATTTTCACTAAATTTAGCCATAGAGGGGTTGGCTGTGACCACGCATTTTGCAGGATAAAGGGCAGATACACCTGTAATGTGTTGTTCTGGGGAGAAGCCGTCAGGCTGAGATGCATCAATCTAACTTTCCTGTGCTCTCCTGCAATGCACAACAGAGATATCATCTAGGCTTTGTTGTAAGTGATTCAAATTCTCTGATTTTTATTCCTTTTACTTTCTTAAAACTGATGCATTATAATCTGTGTATCAATTTATTAAGTATTGTTGGACCTGTAAGCCTTGGAAATATTTTTCAAATAAAAACTATATTTTATTCTAGTGTATTTCTCTGTGTTCTTTGACAAACCTTTACACCATGCTACATACACATGCTTAATGTCATTGGTGAAAATAAATAACTGTATGTAGGTAGAAGTAAAGGGCTACCTGGTGTCAAACCACTGAGAATCCCTTACTGGTGGCAATGAAGTTGCGTGAGTAACCATGAGTGTCAATGTAACAAGTAAGCCATTGATAGCTGTTTCAGATTGACGTATTTGAAGACAGGCTGATTAGTGACACAAGTGCGTAGCAGTATCACTGCAGCTGTTCTTTCCTGCATATTAGAAACATGCTCAATAACCAACTTATAAGGACTGGGTTGCCCCACCCATACCTTTTTTGCAACATCCAGCAATCCTCTTGGGTGTCTCCCATACAACAAATCAAAAGATGAGAACCCCATAGAAGACTGTTCAACCTCTCTAATGGTCAGCAATAAATAGGGTAAGAAATAATCCCAATCTTTCCCATCGTTATCCACCATTTTCTTTAGCATATTCATTAAAGTTTCGTTAAACCTCTTCACTAAATCATTAGTTTGAAGGTGATACACAGAGGGCCTGATTCAGACCCGCTCGCGAGCGCTGAGCGCTCGCAAGCAGGTCGATGTTGCCCTAGTGTACATGCGCACGAAGGAGGGAGCTCCGTCGTGCGCATGTGCGAGACCCGAATAGTGACAGCCAAGCCGTCGCTATGGGTCTCGCACCAAAGGGGGCATGCTGTTGATGGTGAGTGACAGCATGCCCCCTTTGGTGGGCGTGTCGGGGGTGTGGCTGCCCAGACGGAGGCGTTCCCATGGGAACGCCTACCATCTGGATCCGGCCCCACTGACATCACTAGTGATGTCAGTGGGAGTGCTTTTGGCTCTGATAGAGCCAAAAGCACTCCTGGGCTTGCGGCAGCGAGACCCTACCGCAGGGTCTCGTCGCAAGCCCGATGGTCGCGATGGTCTTGACCATCGCGACCATCTTTTTGGCCGCTCGCATAAGCTGTGGGTGGTCACCCACAGCTATGCGAGCGGCCAGGAGGCCGCTCCAATAATAGGTAGGACGGCCCTGATTCAGAGCGAGCGCTCTTGTCAGAGCGTCCGGCTCTGAATCAGGCCCAGAGCTCCTTAGCTGAGTAACCTTAAACATGCGCCACAACTCTTTAATGATTCTTGACATAAATGGGATACCCTGATCAACTGGCATTTTCTTAGGTATCCCCACTCTGCTAAAGACATGTACTAGTTCCCTAGCAATTGTTTTTGTTGACATTTTGCACAATGGTATCGCTTCCAGGTATCTGATAGCGTAATCCATTACCAACAAAATATACTGATGACCCTGGGCAGACTTTATTAGAGGTCAAATCAAATCCATGCTTATTCTCTTAAACCGGAACTCAATAATGGGTAATGGAACAGGCTGACTTCTATAATGTGACCTGGGAGCATGGTACTGACACTAAGAGCAGGAAGCCTAGTAGTCAGATACATCTTTATGGACCCATGGCCAGAAAAACCACTGCAAAATTCTCTCTGATCTTTTCTACCCCTCGATGCCCCACAGTTATGTGACCATAAGCCAAGTCCAAAACTGTTCTTCTATATGCCTTAGAAACTACTGTATCAATGAATCCACAATTTATTTTCCTTTTTTGGACATTTGATAAAACACATTTCAATGTACTCCCATGTGAGGGTATGATAACCTACTATCAGGCTCTACTGGGTTTTGATCAATCACTTTTACATTATCTCTAGATTTTACCAGGGTCTTTTTACTGTTCTGAGGCAAAATTATCTTTTCTCATTTCAAGATCAGGCATACAGTCAATTGGTTCAACAATCTTTTCCTACTTCAGTAGGATGTACATTATTATGCGCTCCACCTTCACTCTCATCACTTTCTTGCTCCCCAATCTTGCGCGGAAAAGGGAACACTTTTGACTCAGGGAACATTCACACAGCCACTATATCAGTAACATTAACAAACTGGTCTGGGTTATTTACTTCTGTAATCAATTGATTTCCTACAGCTTCCACAAGTGAAAAAATCTCTCCTCAATATAGCATCAAACATTGACTACCGTGGGACCACAATGAATGTTCACTTCAGCAGTTTCATAATACAGAGTATCCCCAAGTGTAGAGATTACACCAACAGTTTTCCCCTGATATTTTAAGGAGCTCATCAACTCTGCTTTTACAAAAGTAACCAACCTGCCAGAATCTAAAAGAGCCTTCTACAGTAATTATACACATTTGTTTATCTGGCTCGGTCTGCAGTACTAACTAGCTGAGCAAAGAAAGATACTCTGCAATTTACATAAGCCATATCACATTGCATAGGTTCAGAGGTAAGTAGACAATTAGCAGCAACATGGCCACAGCCACCACATCTAAAACATCTGATCATATATTTATCAAGTCTTACATGAGGAGGGAACCTCCAGGTTCCAAGCCTACAGTCTTAGAATGTTTAAATTAATTCCATCACCCTGCACTGTTTTCCCCCAGAACAGTCTTACCAGAAGTCACTGGAGATCACCATTGCAAGACTAGGGGCCATTAGGGTACACTCAGCCGTTCCTCAACTACCACAAACCTCTTCACTATTCTCACAAGCTGGTCTGCTGTTTTAGGGTCCCTGTGACTCACTTGCGCACAACTCCAGACAGGGACCATAGATATTGGTCATAATGACCCTTTCCACAATCTGTGGCCCTGTTAGAGTCTCTAACTGTTGCCACTTGTTGATAATTTGGATGAGGTTGTGAATTTGAGAGCCGGGAGGTTTATCCACTTGGTATCTCCAGCGAAGAACTTGTTGTGCTTTAACAAACATTGCAACACCCAAACAAGTTAGAATATCAGTTTTTAGTTTGTCATAGTTCTTGGCATCAGCAAGTCAAAATATGCTTTTTGAAATTCCCCTGACAGGAAGGGTGCTAAAAGGACTGCCCACTGATATTTAGATCTACTCACTCTCTTAGCTGCTCTTTTGAAAATTGTTAAATAGGCTTCAACATCATCACTCTTTGTTATCTTTTGCAGAAAATGATATATGTGATATATGTGGAAGCATTTCCTGACAGGGCTGCTAGATACTGCAC